>JALAZF010000007.1:33850000-34473308 GCA_022829125.1 Lathyrus tuberosus | reverse complement strand
CTTTCATTGTTTCCGTAGAATACAATAATAAATTGTTATAAAATCACTATGTAATTAAATTATTTTTTAAAGATGGACATGGTAACTCAATTTAGAGTGCCATTTGTAAATGTAATATTTATGTAGAATTTTGTATAATCTTGTAAGACTTGCTTCACCTTGAGATTCATTATATTAATTAGTTGTCCATATCAACAAAACTTGCATTATCTTAGATCGGTTAAATTGTAGAAAGATAAAGAAGAAGTAACATTGACCTTAAATATCACTATATTGTAGAAGGCATGCTCCAAGATTCAAACATTTTCTATTAACAGTAAATCAAAAATAACATAAATAAATGTTATTGAAATCCTAAACATCACAAGCAACATAGTACATCTTTATGGACAAAATTGAAGCCGTGTTATTAATCATGGACCACAACTTTGAATGCTAACACAAATTTTTGAAGAGAAACATACAAGTAACTTTAAGAACCCTTGTAGCAGGAAAAACATGTCCACAAACAGAAATATAACTTCAAACCATTATCTCTTGCCAAAAATTATGATGCTTATATAACTTCAAACCAACGTACAGTTGTAAAATAGTCTAAAAATTGTCCATTGTTTGCGTAAAAGTCGATGAAGAACTTCAAACCACTGAAAAAATTAAAAAGCAAAAATATTATTATTAAGCTGATAGTCACTAAATACTGTTTACGATTGAGATATGTACCTGTTTTTATCATTCTCAGCTTCTTGGTGGTTCATTTCCTGATTCTGCATAACAAATATACTTGGGCAATATACTAACAGAAATACATCATATGTAGCAGAAAACGCAATAAAACAGATAACCAATATACTAAATTTAATCAAAATATTAAAATGCATATAATGTAGCAAAATGGTTCCAAAAAACACATTAGTTGAAGTCGATCCCTGACAATAATAAACTACTTTATCATAGATTTCATAAGAGCCCCAGATGAAAATCTAAAATATTAAAGATCAAATCTAAAACCCCTAGCCCGTATAAAGTTACTCCAGCTAAAAGGTGCTTCATCTTCATCATCTGAATCAAATAAACGCACCCTGGCTTGTCTTCTTTGCAATGCCCTTCTTCTTGCCCTTCTTAATCGTCTCCTGGCTTGTCTTCTTCGCAATGCAGCCGCTTCTTGGGCCTCCGCAGCTTCCTTGGCCTGGAAGAGTGCTTCCTGTTGAACATGGTGTATTTGTTGGACCTCATCAACCACAGAGATTACCTGGGGAGCCTGTTGGACGTGTTGTGGTTGTTGATCATCTGACTCAGGTTCAACCAGGACAGCATAATTTGAATTCATTTCATTTTTTCCCTATCCTCAGGTGATGGTTGTGTGATACTATGAAGAGAAAGTAGGATTTTATAATGGGTTATTTGATTCTTGATATTCTATTTACATTGGAAATCTACAACTTTTTAGTGGACTGTCATAATTGTTTGGTTAATTCATAAGCCAATGTTGTTTATTGAATTTTGATGGTCAAGCCTATCAATCACGTTTTAATAAACTGTAATTGAAAACTAAAGGTCAAATTAATGATTTACATTGGTAATTAAAACATTTTAAAACCACAGTAATTAGAACATTCACATAGTAAAGTCATGAATAGGTAACATAATACCAAACAACATGGCAACTAATCATATAATACGAAGCGAGTAAAAAAGAAGGGAGAGAATTACTGGAGTCAAAAGTGTGAAAATAAATGATGGAGCCATACCAAAATAAAGAAGAAGTGACCCACTAGGTCTCAATTTTAGATGTTAGTTTAGGATATTAAACACACAAACACATAATCAAGAAAAAAGAGTAGATATGCACCTGAGTTTGCAAAGCGTTGTGAAGTTCTTCTTATCATGTGGTGTAATATCTTTTGCGCACAACTGTCTACAAAAATCCCTTAGCGTGAAAACAACATAGTTCTACAAAATAGAATAAAAACACTGATGTCAGACATTATTGAAGCAGCGTGACATTATGACATGAAGATAGTTACCTCTAAATTAGCGTCGGAAAATTTTTGGAGGATTAGTCGAAGAGGCTCAGAAAGAGTCTGTTAGATGGGTGCGACTGGCTCAGAAAACACATTTGTTGGCAAAAAATAGTCAAACTACTACCATATAAGAATATGGCAACCGTAAGAGCTGAGTTGTTATCATCATTGCCAGTGAAAACAATATAGTTATACAAAACACAACAAAAACACCGATCACAGACATTATTGAACAACATGACATTATAACCTGAAGATAGTTACCTCTAAAACTACGTCGTGAAAAACTTGAAGGAATAGTCATAGTGGCTCAGAAAGCATAAGCTGGATGAGCGACACTGGCTCAGAAACACATTTGTTGGCAAAAAATAGTCAAACTACTACCATAGAAGAATATGGCAACCGTAAGAGCTGAGTTGTTATCATCATTGCCAGTGAGAATTGAAAGGTACTAAAGTGGCACAAATATTTTAACCGTGTAAAACAACATGTTTTCCTGAAAACAATTTAGTTCGAACAAAACACAGCAGAAACAGTGATCAGTAGACATTAATAAAGCAGCGTCACATTAAAACATGAATATGCTTACCTCTAAATGTGGCTTGTAACACCCCACTTTCCCATTTTTCAAAATATATACATATTACGAAAATAATCAGAGTTTACAACAAATAGTAGGATGTCACATAATTAAAAATCAACAATGAAACTCCTTTTTATTAATGAAGTAAAACAACGGAAATAAATGTTTTATTCAAATTACGGCAATTTGCCAACAACACCCAAAAATCCACATAAATAGTGGCCCACCATATTTTCAAATAAGGAATGATACGTAACAAAACAATAAAGAATAACAAATGACGAAAAACTCCCAAAATCTCGTGTTATGTATCTGAGCAACTCCTAAGACTCGATCAAGCAACATGCACTCCATGCACACTCAAGTACCTGGATTATCTGTACTTCCGAAGAAGCACAGACGCAACAAACAACAAAGGGGTGAGAACTACATTCAATAAATAACAGTGCATAATATATGATAAGAGTAGTAATCACACCATCACACATAGTCACATAATATCACGACACACTTGTCATCTTCATACATAATTCAATAGACATAAAAAGATGCAATGTGACTCAACAACTAACACAATGCATGTGGTACCAAAACACCATGGTTCATTCAATCGAACCCGATTCAAAATAGAATCCGGATAGATCACATACACCCCTACTTGGCAATGATCTATCCCACCATTCTCCACATTGGAGTCCAGATGAGCCACATACACTCCTCCTGAGCAATGACTCATCACCACCAATACACCATGAATGCATGACGATATATATGCATACGACACACATGTACAATATTAATTACACATCCTCACGATCCTCCTGATCATACATCAGATATCTATTCACCAAGATACGCACCACAACAGAAAACACCTCACACGCCAATAATTAGTTAACTATCTAATTAATTCACCTAAAATTACTAAATCAATTATTTTTATCACCAATTCTACATTTCTCAGGTTTTGACATCTATTCCCAACCTCTCAAACCAAAAGAAACCGCTTCAGACGCGAAAACGGGAAAGAAGTCGCTGGAAAAATTCTGCACTCTCGCTGGTCATACGCGTATTGCCCTGGGCCGTACGCGTTTGCCCAGCTCGCTCGCCCATCCTGCTGCGTATCATACGCGTAATGCCTCTCCTCCCATCCTGCCATACGCGTATTGCCCTACCTATTACGCGTATGGGCAGAGACGTTCATTCTCTCAGAAATCCAACTTTTTAGATCCAAATACGCGTACTCTTTCTTATACGCGTAAGGCCAGATTCCATACGCGTACCATTACACGTACGAGTAGAGGGCCGTGTCACAAGTGAGCCCCATATGCGTATACCCCTCGTAACGCTTGGCCATACGCGTAACAACATGCTTGTTACGCGTATTTCCCTATGGCACGCAAAGCGATACGCGTAACGCCTTCCTTGTTACGCGTACGGGCAGAGACTGTGAAAAATCCCCATTTTTCATATCAGTCCAAATTCTGCCACTTCGATCTCTCTTCCACACTCCATATCCGTCCTAAAATTGTTTCTACCACAGTTTTAGGTTCTATTTTTCATCTTACCTCTTTCACCTATCATTACTAATCAATTGGGTATTTTCTAAATCTAAATTCGTTGTCCGAACCTGCAACAAAACCAGATCTACAACAGATACACAATAATAACACAGCAGAGTTTCAATCACACAAATTTCAGATTCACATCAACATCGTATCAAGGATTTTCACACAATCAAGCAAATAATTCGAATTCAAACACAATACGAAAATCTCTAAGAGGGGAAGGAACCCTCACCACCCTTACATGGTATTAGCACCTATATTGAACCCATTCCCCCCCATTACCTCGAATTTGCTTAGAAAATTCCTGCGAAAATTGGATCTGGAGATTGCCCTAGCAGTTGTTCTTCCCTTCTCACACACTTCTCTTTGTGAAAATAAGATTATGCCTAAATTGCCCCTAATTCCGATTAATGTTTATTTTCCTTATTTTCCTCCCACTAACCATATTACTAATTAAATCAGATTTTTATTTTATTATCATAATATTAATAGTGATACTAATAATACTCAAATTAATATTTAATAATCTTAAGATCAATACTAATAATAATAATAATTATTATAATAATAATAAATAATAATAATAATAATAATAATAATAATAATATTAGGCATAATAATAGTAATCTACTCCATACTACTATTATTGGACATGCTCCCACATTATTCATTACTATCTTATTATTATCCCTACGCACTCAAACACACACCCTTAACAAGGCCAAACAATTCAAAATAACACACGACGATTAATTAACTAAAATGGGGTGTTACAACTCTCCCCCACTTAAATTATTTTCGTCCTCGAAAATTTACCTGATGGAAATAGCTCCGGATACGACTCTCGTATCCTGCTCTCTAGCTCCCAGGTCACACTTCCTCCAGCAGCTCCTCCCCAAGCTACTCTCACCAAAGGAATCTCCTTCCCTCTGAGTTGTTTCATCTTGCGATCTTTGATCCTCATCGGCATTGTCTCCACATTAAGATTATCTCTAATCTGCACCTCATCCCTCTGGATAACATGAGATGGATCAGATACATACTTCTGAAGTTGCGACACATGAAACATGTCATGCAAGTTCGAAAGTTCAGGCGGCAACGCCACTCTATAAGCAACTGCACCAACTCTCTGCAGGATCTGATACAGTCCAATAAACTTAGGATCCAGCTTCTTTGATTTCAATGCACGCCCAACACCGGTCACTGGGTTGACTCTCAGGAACACGTGGTCACCTTCACTGAATTCCAAGTCTTTCTTTCGATTATCATGATAACTTTTCTGCCTACTCTGAGACATTTTCATCTTCTCGCGGATCATCTGAATTGTCTCAGTAGTCTGTTGCACAATCTCAGGTCCAAGCACCACATTTTCACCAGTCTCATACCAACACAAAGGCGTCCTACACCTCCTACCATACAAAGCTTCGAAAGGTGCCATTCCAATGCTAGAATGGTAACATTGTAATACGTGAACTCGATCAATGGAAAATGAGTATCCCACGCACCACCTTTCTCCAACACACAGGCTCTCAGCAAATCTTCCAACGACTGAATAGTCCTCTCTGACTGACCATCGGTCTGTGGATGATAAGCCGAGCTCAACTTCAATTTAGAACCCAAGGCTTCCTGCAGACTCGTCCAAAACTCTGAAGTGAACCTCGTATCTCTATCCGATACTATGCTACGGAACACCATGCAACTTCACAGTTATTCTGATATAAATCTCCGCCAACTTTGACAACGGAAAACTGATGTTAATTGGTATAAAATGTGCGGATTTCGTAAGTCGATCCACCACTACCCAAATAGCATCCAAGCCTCTCGCCATATTTGGCAAACCAGTAACAAAATCCATAACAATACTATCCTACTTCCATTCCGGAATCTCTAACGGTTGCATTAACCCCGAAGGCTTATGATGTTCTACTTTTGACTTTTGATATTTAAAACAAGCATAAACGAACCGAGTTATGTCCTTCTTCATACCGGACCACCAAAATAACTTCTTCAAGTCATGATACATTTTCGTAGCTCCTAGATGAATACTCAAGCTACTCCGGTGACTTTCCTCTAAGATCGCTTTCCTCAACTCATCATTATTCGGTACACAAATTCTGCCCCGGAATCTCAATACACCAACATTATCCACTTTAAAATCACCGTCACGATCATCTCCTCCTGTAGGCATCAAGTCCACTAGCTTCACATCAAGTTTCTGATTTTCCTTAATTACATCCAAGAAGTCATTATTCACCTTAAGCATACCCAGCCTAACACTCTCCGGTGTAGTTTCACAAACCATACTCAAGTCTCTAAACTGCTCAATAAACTCCATTTCTTTTACCATTAATGCCGACATATGAATTGTCTTCCGACTGAGAGCATCTGCTACAACATTAGCTTTCCCCGGATGATAACTCAAATTAAAATCATAGTCTTTCAAGAACTCCAACCATCTCCTCTACCTCATATTCAATTCCTTTTGTGATCATTGAATACCTCAAATCTTGATCCATACAAATAATGTCTCCAAATTTTTAATACAAAAACCACTGCAGCTAATTCAAGATCATGAGTAGGATAATTACTATCATGTACTCTCAATTGCCGCGAAGCATATGCTACCACCTTTCCATCTTGCATCAACACTCCGCCTAATCCCATCTTAGACGCATCACAATACACCACAAAAGGTTCACTTGGACTTGGTAGAATTATTACTAGGGCCGTAGTCAATTTCTTTTTCAACTCTTCAAAACTTTCCTCACACGCCACATCCCAAACAAAAACTTGATTCTTCCTAGTTAATTGAGTCAATGGTAACGCCAAATTATAAAACCCTTCAATGAATCTTCGGTAATAACCTGCCATACCCAAGAAACTTCTAATTTCAGTCACTGTCTTCGGTGGCTCCCACTGAAGTACTGCACTTACTTTAGATGGATCCACCGCTATGCCATCACCAGAAATAACATGGCCCAAGAAACTCACAGTCTTCAACCAGAATTCACATTTCGAGAACTTTGCAAACAATTTATTATCATTCAACACTTGTAATGCAGTCCTCAAATGTTATGCATGATCCTCGTCAGACTTAGAGTAAATTAGTATATCATCAATGAATACCACAACAAACTGATCCAGATAAGAGTGAAAGATACGATTCATATACTCCATAAACACACCCGACGCATTAGACACTCCGAAGGGCATCACTGCATATTCGTAATGTCCATAGCGATTTCTGAACACAGTTTTCTGAATATCATCTTCCTTCACCCTAATCTGATGGTAACCCGACCTCAAATAAATTTTGCTAAAAACACAAGCTCCCACAAGCTGATCCATTAAGTCATCAATCCTCGGAAGTGGATACTTATTTTTAATGGAGTCCAGATGAGCCACATACACTCCTCCTGAGCAATGACTCATCACCACCAATACACCATGAATGCATGACGATATATATGCATACGACACACATGTACAATATTAATTACACATCCTCACGATCCTCCTGATCATACATCAGATATCTATTCACCAAGATACGCACCACAACAGAAAACACCTCACACGCCAATAATTAGTTAACTATCTAATTAATTCACCTAAAATTACTAAATCAATTATTTTTATCACCAATTCTACATTTCTCAGGTTTTGACATCTATTCCCAACCTCTCAAACCAAAAGAAACCGCTTCAGACGCGAAAACGGGAAAGAAGTCGCGAAAACGGCAAAATTCTGCACTCTCGCTGGTCATACGCGTATTGCCCCAGGCCGTACGCGTTTTCCCAGCTTACTCGCCCATCCTGCTGCGTATCATACGCGTAATGCCTCTCCTCCCATCCTGCCATACGCGTATTGCCCTACCTATTACGCGTATGGGCAGAGACGTTCATTCTCTCAGAAATCCAACTTTTTAGATCCAAATACGCGTACTCTTTCTTATACGCGTAAGGCCGGATTCCATACGTGTACCATTACGCGTACGGGTAGAGGGCCGTGTCACAAGTGAGCCCCATATGCGTATACCCCTCGTAACACTTGGCCATACGCGTAACAACATGCATGTTACGCGTATTGCCCTCTGGCACGCAAAGCCATACGCGTAACGCCTTCCCAGTTACGCGTATGGGCAGAGACTGTGAAAAATCCCCATTTTTCATATCAGCCCAAATTCTACCACTTCGATCTCTCTTCCACACTCCATATCTGTCCTAAAATTATTTCTACCACAGGTTTAGGTTCTATTTTTCATCTTACCTCTTTCACCTATCATTACTAATCAATTGGGTATTTTCTAGATCTGAATTCATTGTCCCAACCTGCAACAAAACCAAATCTACAACAGATACACAATAATAACACAGCAGAGTTTCAATCACACGAATGTCAGATTCACATCGTATCGAGGATTTTCACACAATCTAGCAAATAATTCGAATTCAAACACAATACGAAAATCTCTAAGAGGGGAAGGAACCCTCACCACCCTTACATGGTATTAGCACCTATATTGATCCCATTCTCCCCCCTTACCTCGAATTTGCTCTGAAAATTCCTGCAAAAACTGGATCTGGAGATTGCCCTAGCAGTTGTTCTTCCCTTCTCTCACCCTTCTCTTTGTGAAAATAAGATTATGGCTAAACTGCCCCTAATTCTGATTAATGTTTATTTTCCTTATTTTCCTCCCACTAACCATATTACTAATTAAATCAGATTTTTATTTTATTATCATAATATTAATAGTGATACTAATAATACTCAAATTAATATTTAATAATCTTAAGTTCAATACTATTAATAATAATAATAATAATAATAATAATAATAATAATATTAGGCATAATAATAATAATCTACTCCATAATACTATTATTGGACATGCCCCCACATTATGCATTACTATCTTATTATTATCCCTACGCACTCAAACACACACCCTTAACAAGGCCAAACAATTATAAATAACACACGAAGATTAATTAACTAAAATGGGGTGTTACATGGCTCAATAAAGGGTAATTAGAACATTCACATATTAAAGTCATGATTAGGTAACAGAAAACCAAACAACATGACAACTAATCATATAATACGAAGCCAGTAAAAAAATAAGGGAGAGAATGACTGGAGGCAAAAGTGTGAAAATAAATGATGGAGCCATACCAAAATAAAGAAGAAGTGACCCACTGGGTCTCAATTTTAGGTGTTAGTTTTGGATATTCAACACACAAACACATAATCAAGAGAAAATATGAGATAGGCAACTGACTTTGCAAAGCTCTGTGAAATTCTTCTTATCATGTGGTGTAATATCTTTTGCGCACAATTGTAAAATAAAATCCCTTTGCGTGAAAACAACATAGTTCTACAAAACTAAAAAAAAACACTGATGACAGACATTATTGAAGCAACATGACATTATGACATGAAGATAGTTACCTCTAAAACTGCATCAGAATTTTTTTGAATGATTAGTCGAAGAGGCTCAGAAAAAGTCTGTTAGATGGGTGCGACACTGGCTCAGAAACACATTTGTTGTCAAAAAATAGTTAAACTACTACCATAGAATAATATGGCAGCCGTAAGAGCTGAGTTGTTATCATCATTGCCAGTGAGAATAATATAGTTCTACAAAACACAACCCAAACACTGATCACAGACATTATTGAAGCAGCATGACATTATAACATGAAGATAGCTACCTATAAAACATGTAGGTAGTTAACTCACTATGAATACTTAAGACTTATTATAGCATGAAATGTATGATATAGCAAATGAAAACAATGATTACATTATACTAAAACCGCATGTTCTGCCACGAAAGCATGCCATCTTGTCACTAATAGAAAGGTTCTGCTATTAACAGGTCAACCTACAGATGAAACATATAAACATTGATGATTTATAAATAGTCTAAAAATGTAATAAAACATTCACTATATGGTCACCTATTTCAAACAAACCATTATGATTCAGAATCAATCATCCACTCTACCAATAATGGAGCAGATTATTGTGTTTTAGTCACCATATATGATGAAAGGTCAACTTATCAATGTTAGAGTTGAGAGGCTCCTCGGCAGAAAAAGTTTCACCCTTTCCAGATTTCATAGTGTCGATGTTAAGGATAACCAAATTTTCACCGTTTCCAACCTATAAATGTTATAGTGCGTGGTTAACCAAAAGTTTGAAAAAGCCATAACATTTCTGAATAAGTAATTACATTCACAAAACACATACTAACAGAAAGAGCAGAGGACAATGGAATCAATGTGAGGAAAAAGAGAAGTATTACCTCATAGCAATATGCCTTAGTCTACGGAGAGCAAGTTCAGCAATAGGCGATAGACAAAAACACAATCACAAAAACGTACAGATCCTTTTTCAAATGTAAAACCACAAGTTGAGCAAGTTCATACATCCACCTAATAAACATATGTAATCATGATGAAGCAGCAATCTTAGAAGCAACAACAGGACAAACTATACAACCCAACAATGTAGATGTTGAAGCCTAAATGTTGGACTTGCTGCTGTTTTATACAGATTCAGAAGCCATATTAGGTTAAACGGACCAACGTAAAGGTCACACAGTTCAAATGTTATAGATAATTAAAAAAAGTCTTCGTCATATGTTGCTCCAAACGCTTCCGAGCATGTCCTGTAACCTACATGCAGTAAAATAGAATCAAAGTAAAAGCACAAAATCTAACAAATATATGAGAGACAAGAATCCAAAACAAACCAGAACAAAATAAAAATAAAAATTCAAACAAAATAGATATGAACCACAACAACAACAAAATCAATATCAAAACCCAAAATTTTACCCAAACAAAATCAAAATCCAAAATCTACAAATACATTTGAACTGACCTTAAGAAAATTTCGTGTTGCTCCAAACGCTTCCGAGCATGTTCTGTAACCTACATGCAGTAAAATAGAATCAAAGCAAAAGCACAAAATCAAACAAAAAAATGAGAGACAATAATCCAAAACAAAGCAGAACAAAATCAAAATACAAATCCAAACAAAATAGATATGAACCACAACAACAACAAAATAAAAATCGAAATCCAAAATTTTATCCAAACAACATCAAAATCCAGAACCGACAAATACATTTTAACTAACCTTACAAAAATTTCGTCAATCGCAGCAATGGATGAGTAAAACGTGATAATCACGAAGAAATAGATGTGACAGCGGATGAAATGTAATGGACGCAGGAGAGAGGAACGGGACGAGAGATGGATAGGGAGTACCGATTGAATTTTTTGTTTAGGGTTTTGGGAGGAGCAATGGAGAAAGAACCGAGAGAGAACTGAGAGACGAGCAAAATGAGATAAAGGAAGGCGTGAAGGAGAGAGAGGGGGAGAGAAAAAGAGAGAGAAAGAAGAAAAAATGGGAGAATAGTGTGAAGGGAAATTTTCAAATTAGATGTGCCATGTGTACAAAACTGGAAATTTGATTGGTTGTACAAGTTGTATTATGTAAATTACTGAAAAGGGCGAATGGTAGTGTAAATGTAAAAACCAACAATGGGTAAATTAGGGAGTGTATTAGTATGTTCCAATCTTAGTTAGGAAGTTAATGATATTACGTGCACATATGGCTTGTGATGCGAGTTTTAAGCATAATATTATTAATGAATTAAATTTGATTATTTTTTTATTGATTTATTCATGAAGAGTGTTTAACCTTTTATGTTTCATCGGTGTTAGAACATCAAATGTTAATACGATCTTTGGTTATGTAGTTTGGCCAAGTGTGCATATATATATATATATATATATATATATATATATATATATATATATATATGGGTTTTGCTAGGATACACCCACCTATTTTTATGAAGGTGTGTTTTAGCAAGTTTTAATTAAAAAATAGTTAAATGCACCATAAGGTGCATGTTACTAAAACACACATTCTAAAAAATAAGTGAGTGTAAGTTAGCATTTGTTTTAGGCATTTTCTATAATACACCTATTAATTTTTTAGAAAGAGTGTGTTAGTAATTAATAACTAAAAATTTATTAAATACACCCTAAGGTGCATGTTGCTAAAACACACCTTCATAAAAATAGGTGGGTGTATCCTAGCAAAATCATATATATATATATATATATATATATATATATATATATATATATATATATATTATGGGTTATATTACAAGAATATTTTATAATTCTCTTTTCCTCTCTTCTGTGATTATGAGTGATATTCAATAATTTTAACATTGGCGGATATTAAACCTCTGGGAAGATTTCATGCATGACATCGGCATCATGGTTTGTCCAGTATCACTGAAACCTTCTACAGCTTCATTTAAACACCTAAGAAGTACATATGTTGTCATGTCTTCATTCTTATATCTTTTGTGGGTTTAATCTGATATCTCTTTTATCATTGTTGACTATTTTATATGTGCAGGTATACGTAGTCAAAATTAATAGCAAGTGTTAAAATTAAGGGTATCAATTCCACAAAGATTGTATTAACTTAAGTTGATTTTCAATTCAAGAATAAGACTTCGAAGGAAAGTGCGGCAGGAATGTGGCTGGTGGTATGCGCTTGAATTTTGTGGGAACGAAACCAAGTGTTGTTCAATGATGCCATTTGTGATACAGACACTGTTGTGGAAAGGATTATTAATTTAGCTTGATGGTGGTTGGTGATGAAACTGAAACGTAGGATGTTTTGTACTTACTACGACTGGTATAAATTCCCTTGACTTTTTATTTAGAGTCATGATTGTCATTATTGTTTTTGAGTTATTTGGTTGATTGTATGTGGGTTTTGGTACCCCTTGTACCAAGTTGAATGTCATTTTTTATTAATAAAAAAATAATTAAGTGTTGTCACTTGGTCAAAAATAAAATTTGCAACAAAAAAGTCAAAATTATTGACAAAGAGGAATAAGATGTTGGGCAATGATTCATTTAACTATTTTATTTAATGTATGTTTATGATATGATATGTTGTGACAAATGAGGCTAAAATGTGACTTAGTGGCGTATGACTACATTTTCTCATGATGGAATAATTAGACCAAGTATCCAAGGAGTGGGAAGCCTTACATGCGCACTAGGAAAATGATTGAGAAACAACTGCATTAAACGACAAAACAGAACAAAAGAACCCAACATAGGGAAGTACAATAGAAATTCAGAAGAAGAAGTACAATCTATTAAAAATTTCAATGGAAACGAAGTAAGGATCCTGAGTTCAAGGGTTGCAAGCCTTACTTTGGCTGCGCCAAAGCAGTCTTGGCGGGGGGGAGGGGGGGGGGGGAGGGGCAATTGTTCCTACCTATCAATAGCCCAAAGAAAATGACAGTGTCTAATCTTGGTCCTGGTTAATGACCCAAAGGAAAAAAATGATCAATGAAGTCACAAGGGCCCAAGAGAAATATATTTGCGATAAAAAGTGACGCTAGGAGATAATATGTCATATAGTAGAAGATTCTAAGACCAAGTAGGCCAAATTGGACATGCCCTAGAGAAAACCTAATCCGAGCAAAAAGGGAGAAAAGAAGGATCGTCACATAACAGAACCAATCATATTTTACCACATGGGAATATGAACAATCAAGATGAAGACCAAAGAGAGAGAAACCCTATAAGAACTCCTATAAAAGGGGGGCTAGATACATCTACTAAGGCACACATAAAATTTCCTTTACAACTGTGTACCTTCCATCTTTGCTGATCGCTAATTTGGGTGTCAGGGTGTGTGCATGTACCCTCCAACTCCACTCTTCTCATAATGTCACGAAGGTGAGACATATGTTATTCTTCTAGACGTCCAGTGCCTTGTCATTTTGTGAAGAAACTTCCTTACAAGAAGGAAACAATTAAGTTAATAATAACCAATTAATATTTAAGGAGATGTTAATAATCTAAATAAAAAAATAATTTATTAGGAGGTTGTAGACAATTAACTAGATAAGAAATTAATCAATTAGTAACTAGGGATAATTGATTAAATTAGGTATCTCAATTTTCTCACTTATATTCTGTTTAGCATATATTCTTTCATTGTACCAAAATATATAATTTTTCAATGATGTGAACTTTAAATGAGGTCTAACGGTACTCTCTCTCTCTCTCTCTCTCTCTCAAAATGAGGGAGGTATACCTACAAAGAAACTTCATTGTCGAAGTAAGATCAAGTGTATACAAATAATGAAAAAGTGAATTGATTATTTTTCATTCATACCCGAAGGTGAGCCATCTACTTATAATGTTCCTAGACTCGCATATAGTCTTGTCAATTGTTATTTTAACTTTAATTATTGATATGATTTTTGTTGGATAAATGTGACATATGCATGATAACATGAATTTATATCATATTTTTACTTCGATTTATGTTAGTTCTTATTCCGTTTTTTGTCTAATATCCGATTTTCTCGAGATTATTTAAGTGTTTTTGCAGGTAATCATATTTCACAAGTCAAAGTATGCTAAATGTGGAAAAGAACCAAAACATGCAAGAAAAGAGCAGAAAAGAGAAGAAAAATTGAAGAAATCCATTTTTGCTGATATCACGATCGTCATGGGAGTGCCACGACCATGGCAGCTCCAAAGTACACCACGACCGTCACATATCACCACGATCGTCATGCGCTTAAATTGCACGTTGGATGCAGAGACTCAACTACGAATTCTCAGATGAAGTAGTTTCACACGATGCCTTTTTCTCCGAAGTTTTCTAGGTCCAACATGGGATAACCGTTAGCATGAATGGCTGATTTTTCTCCAACTTCCACCTGAGCCGAGCCTATAAATAGAGACATTCACGAAGAACAAAGGGTGGCCATTTTCTGATTTCAAAGTATACCGTCTTGCTGCCAATTTATTTTTAGAAGCTTTAGTCATTTCTTTTTTTTTCTTTTCTTCGCATTTCCATTTCCTTGTTAACCATTACCGAACAAAAGTGACAGTTTCTCACACTGAGGAACTGTTACAACTTAGCTTTAGATTTTTTTTTTCATTGCCTTCAACCTTTGCAATTTATTACATTAAAGCAAGAACCTACCGACTTGTGGAGGGATTGCTGTTGCCATTATTACTGCATTCCTGGTTTCGTTATTAAATTCAAGCATTGCTTATTTATTTCTTAATTAGGTCTGTGTTTATTTATTTCCTTGCTTTCGCGTTTAATTTCCTAATTATGTCGAGCTAAACCGATATTATCGGTGTATAATGAAGTAACTAAAATGAATTAATTTTCTCTAAGCTAAAATCAATAATCAATCCTTCTTCTGGCTTCGATTTCTTAATATAAAATCCAAACTTTTATTACGAGAGTAAAAAAAGTAACATAGGTTAAAGTCGAGACCACGGGAGTGTGAGGCTTTACCCGGATAGCTGAAATCGGGCATTAGGTTTAAAAACAGCGGAAGCGCTTTAAAGTTAATTAGGTTTAATTAGTTTTCAAAAAGTATTTTAAACCTCATACGGGCTAGCGAGAGCACACGTATTGACTTAGAAGTATAGTCCGAAGCAAGAACCACGGGAGTGTGAGTTAAGGGCTTTTAAACCGGTTTCTCCTACAGATGAATAGGGTGATAAATCTCTACAGGCTTAGGTTTAATTAATTCTACGTAGGTTACCGAATTATATACCGATAACTTATTCATAACTAGTATTCCCAAATTTTAATTTCCCTTTAATTTCCCGTTTGAACTAAAAACCCAAATTCTGATTAGCCTTAGATAAACATAGTAATGATAGATAACGGTGCGTTCGATTTCTAGTCTCTGTGGGATAAATAATCTTTTAAAACTACGCGATACAACTATATACTTGCAGTAACCCTCATTTGACTCATAAAGTCGCGATCAAGTTTTTGGCGCCGTTGTCGGGGACTAATTAAGTCGACATCGTAATTCCTTTGTTACGTCGTATAGACTAAGGTAAAAACCAAAATTCCTTTTCTGTTGATTGTATGCCAAGTACTCGCTCTTCTGGCGAAGACCTCGTACGACCAACAGACGAACCTGAACGTCTTATTACTGTAAAAAGACGTATCCAAGAATACTGCTTAACTCATGATATCCCTTTTCCTTTATCAGAACCTGAATCTCAATCAGATCCTGAACTCGAATCCGAATCAGATTCCGAATCAGAACCAGACATGGATGACCCACCGTAGAACCGACCTCTTAAGTATTATGCTGCCGCATCTCAACAAGAACCTCACAACAGCATTGTCGCTCCAGCTATCAACCGAAACGATTTCGAGTTGAAACCCTCGCTGTTATCTGCTGTACAACAAAATCAATTTTCTGGAAACCCAACAGAAGATCCGAACGAATATCTAACCAAGTTTGTACAGTATGCAGACACAGTGAAAGCTAATGGTGTAACCGCAGAAGCCATAAGACTACGTCTTTTCCCTTTCTCATTAAGAGATAGAGCTTGGGCTTGGTTGCAATCCTTGCCATCAAATTCTATTACTTCTTGGGAAGATTTAAAGAAGGTCTTTCTGGCCAGATATTTTTCGCCAAGCAAAACAGCTATGCTGAGAGCCCAAATCAACAGCTTCAGACAAAAAGATAACGAGTCTTTATATGATGCATGGGAAAGATACAAAGATATGAGGAGGATATGCCCGCATCATGGTCTTGAGGATTGGTTAATCATCCACACGTTTTACAATGGTCTCTTGTACAACACAAGATTGACGATAGATGCCGCCGCAGGTGGTACACTCATGGATAAACCCTATGATGAAGCCCAACAACTCATCGAGAGTATGGCTCAGAATCACTACCAATTGGGAGGTGAAAGAACTCAAGTGGAGAAATCCCAACCGAAAGAAGGAATGTATGAAGTATCTAGCCTAGATGTCGTCCGTGCTAAGGTAGATGCAATAGCTCAAAAGATAGACAACTTGACCATGACACCCACAGCCACCGTGGCTGCTGTAGCGCCAAACTGCGAATTATGTGGAATAGCTGGACACGCTGCCCCTGAATGCCAAGTTTTAGCAGGAGCCTCTACAGATCAAGTGAATTATGCTCAAGCAAAACCTTATGCAAATACCTATAATCCTGGTTGGAAGAATCACCCCAACTTCTCTTATAAAAACAACAATGCACTGTATGCACCTGGTCAAGCACCTGCTGCACCACCAGGTTATCAAAAGGCTGCAACAGCTGCTCCAAATGTTCCTAGGAAGTCTAACCTCAAACTGATGATAGAGAACTTCATAGCTACCCAGACTCAAACAAACAAAGAGTTCTTGAATCAAAACGTACACACTAGTGAACAGATTAAGCAGTTAGCAAACAAAGTAGACGCTTTGGCCACTCACAACAAAATGCTTGAAACACAAATTTCCCAAGTGGCTCAACAACAAGCACCTACTGCTGCTTCTGCTGGAACATTTCTTGGAAAGCCACAACCTAATCCTAAAGGACATGCAAACGCCGTTATACTGAGAAGTGGAAAAGAATTAGATGGACCCATTGACCCAAGACTTCAAAATCCAGCCATGTACCAAAAGTCTGCTGATGACCAAACAACTGAGAAGGAGAGTGAACCCAAGGAAAAGGAAGATAATAACCAAGAGGATGTAGACAAAGAAAAACCTTATGTGCCTCCACCACCTTATAAGCCGCATATTCCGTACCCTCAAAGATTGAAAAATTCCAAAACAGCAGGGCAATTTAAGAAATTTGTTGAACTTCTGAAACAATTAAACATCACAATACCTTTTACAGAAGCCATCACCCAGATGCCCTCGTACGCTAAGTTCCTAAAAGAAATCCTATCCAATAAGGAAAAGATTGAGGAAAACGAAACAGTTACGCTTACTGCTGAGTGTAGCGCAATAATCCAAAACAAAATGCCTCCTAAGCTAAAAGACCCAGGTAGTTTCTCAATACCTTGTGTAATTGGGAAGTTCGTCATAGACAAAGCTCTATGCGACTTAAGAGCCATTATTAGTGTTATGCCCTTATCCATTTGCAAGAAGCTTGATATGGGAGAATTAAGACCAACTAAAATGTCTGTTCAATTAGCTGACCGCTCTGTTAAATACCCAGTTGGTATACTAGAGAATGTTCCAGTTCGTATAGGACAATTCTATATCCCTACTGATTTCATAATCATGGATATTACAGAAGACTCTACTACTCCTATCATATTAGGAAGGCCATTCCTAGCTACTGCTGGAGCAATTATAGATGTAAAGAGAGGCAGGCTAACTTTTGAAGTTGGTGAAGAGAAAGTTGAATTTATCTTGACACAATTCTTACAAGCTCCAGCCATAGACGACACATGTTATTTACTAGATGTCATAGACGAGTGCGTAAGAGAAATCGAGATGGAACCGACCATATATTCAGATATTCTAAAAATTCCTATACCTCCGATTTTCGAAGATGATAACTGGCGTGAACCTTATCAAGATGATAGCCTAAGCGAATGCTTAACACTTACACCAGATCATCTACCTTGCCCTAAGAACCCAGCTCTAGAACTGAAAACATTACCCAAAAATTTAAGGTATGAATTCCTAGACGAAGCTCTCGAACGACCTGTGATAGTCAATGCAGACTTAAGACAGACCGAAACAAAGAAACTATTAGATGTCTTAAGAAAATATCCAACTGCATTAGGCTATAACATCGCTGATCTTAAAGGAATAAGCCCTTTTATTTGTATGCACCGCATTATGCTGGAGGAAGACTGTATATCCTCTAGGGAACATCAGAGAAGGATTAACCCGATCTTGAGCACTGTAGTCAAGGACGAAGTGAAAAAAATTTTAGAAGCAGGAATCATATACCCGATATCAGACAGTCAATGGGTTAGCCCAGTACATGTCGTTCCAAAGAAGGGAGGTGTTACAGTTGTTAAGAACGAAAAATGTGAATCTATAAAAAAAAGGGTTGTAACTGGAAGTAGAATGTGCATCGACTATAGGAAACTAAATAAAGCCACTCGTAAAGACCATTTCCCATTGCCTTTCATTGACCAAATGTTGGAAAGATTGGCTAAACACTCATACTTCTGCTATTTAGACGGTTACTCAGGATTCTTTCAAATTCCTATTCATCCTGACGACCAAGAAAAGACGACCTTCACATGTCCCTATGGTACATTTGCTTATCGGCGAATGTCGTTTGGACTATGTAACGCACCTGCCACATTCCAAAGATGCATGATGTCAATCTTTGCTGACTTTATAGATGACATTATGGAAGTGTTTATGGATGACTTCTCTGTATGTGGGCAGAGTTTTGAAGGATGTCTATCGAACCTAGAAATGGTATTGGAAAGATGCGTAAAAGTTAATCTTGTATTAAACTGGGAGAAATGCCATTTTATGGTAAATGAAGGAATTGTACTTGGACACGTTGTGTCCGATAGAGGAATTGAAGTTGATAAAGCCAAGATAGAAAGTATAAAAGATCTTCAACCTCCAAAAACCGTACGAGAAATACAAAGTTTCTTAGGACACGCCGGTTTCTACCGACGATTCATAAAGGATTTCTCGAAAATCACTAAACCCCTTACCGGTCTATTAATGAAAGACGCTGAATTCATCTTTGATGAGAAGTGCCTAAAAGCGTTTGAACAGCTGAAAACAGCTCTTATTACCGCACCTATCATGCAACCACCAGATTGGAGATTACCTTTCGAAATCATGTGTGATGCAAGTGATTATGCTGTAGGTGCAGTCTTAGGACAAAGGAGGGATAGAAAACTTCATGCCATTTACTACGCAAGTAGAACTTTAGACTCCGCCCAAATAAATTACGCTACCACAGAAAAAGAACTTTTAGCCGTGATCTTTGCCCTTGACAAATTCTGTTCCTACCTAGTGGGAGCTAAGATCATCATTTATACAGATCACGCAGCTATCAGATATTTACTTAACAAGAAGGATGCAAAACCTAGACTGCTAAGGTGGATCCTACTTCTACAAGAATTCGATTTAAAGATCAAAGATAAGAAAGGAACTGAAAACGTAGTAGCAGACCACTTATCCAGATTAGAAGGCATTAAACCAGAGCCAGTACCCATTAATGAGGATTTCCCATATGAATGGCTCATAGCCCAACTAGAAAGTGATATGTCTACTCTACGGTTAAATGACCCAAAGATGGAAGAAGTCGTGGAAGAAATTAACATGCACACAACCCTGCCATGGTATGCTGACATAGTCAACTACTTAGCAGCTGGAGTACTTCCACCAGACTTATCTTATCAACAAAAGAAAAAATTCTTTCATGATCTAAAACATTACTATTGGGATGAACCTTTGCTGTTTAAGAGAAGAGCCGACGGTATCTTCCGTCGTTGCGTCCCAGAAGAAGAAATAGAAAACATCATCTCTCAATGTCATTCTGCTCCTTATGGAGGACATGCTAGTACCTCAAAGACATGCGCTAAGATCTTGCAATCCGACCTATTCTGGCCCAACCTTTGGAAGGATGTCCACATCGCAATACTAAACTGCGACCGGTGCCAACGCACTGGTAACATATCAAGACGCGATGAGATGCCTCAAAAAGGTATATTAGAAGTAGAAGTCTTTGATGTATGGGGGATTGACTTTATGGGACCCTTTCCATCATCCTTTGGAAATGAATATATACTCGTAGCCGTCGATTATGTTTCAAAATGGACTGAGGCAATAGCTTCTCCTACAAATGACGCACGAGTAGTCATAAAGCTCTTTAAAAACACAATCTTTCCCAGATTTGGTGTGCCGAGACTTGTCATAAGTGACGATGGTTCTCATTTCATATAAAAAATATTTGACAAATTACTATCGAAATATGGAGTAAGACACCGCGTAGCAACACCATATCACCCACAAACAAGTGGACAGGTTGAGGTCTCGAACCGAGAAATAAAACAAATTCTAGAAAAGACCGTAGCCACCTCTAGGAAAGACTGGTCATCAAAACTCAACGAAGCTTTATGGGCATATAGGACGGCCTACAAAACACCAATCGGAACTACACCTTTCAAGCTTGTCTATGGTAAATCTTGCCATTTGCCAGTGGAATTAGAACATAAAGCCTATTGGGCTATTAAAACATTGAACTTAAGGTATGATTCCGCAGGTGAAAAATGTATCCTAGATCTGCATGAACTAGAAGAGTTAAGATTAGACGCTTACGAGAATGCTAAGATATATAAAGAAAGAACTAAAAGATGGCACGATAAGCGCCTATCTAGAAAAGAATTTAGTGTGGGAGACGTTGTACTCCTCTTTAACTCAAGATTAAAACTCTTTCCTGGGAAATTAAGGTCTAGATGGTCCGGTCCTTTTGAAATTACAAAAATTCTACAAAGTGGAGCGGTAGAAATAAAGGGGAGGAATAGTAATCCATTTTTAGTCAATGGACAACGTCTAAAACACTATCACAGCATTGAAAATAAAGATTATTTGAACTGCCTAAGACTTTTAGAGTTGCCCACTGAACCTCCTAACTAAGCATCTAATTGAATTCGTCAGGCTTTCGACGTTAAAAACAGCGCTTGATGGGAGGCAACCCATGATTTCCGTTTTTCATGCTTTATATTTGTTATTTCTTTATGCTTTTTATGTTTTGTTTTTATTTTGCAAATTTTCAATTTCTTTTATATCATTTTAAATTTAATTTGGAAATATTGTGCTGATCTTAAAAATTGAAAAAAAACTACAGGATTATAAAGTCTTTCTACTCTCTCTGTTCTCCTGTTCTGCTTTCATTTTTACAAAAAGTACTAACTAATGGCAAACGAGGATAACATGCCAGTAGAATTCAGAGATGGAACAAAGTGGCGTCGCTATGAGGATTTGTCTCTTAGACCTTTTGCTTTGACAAAATTCGCCCACAGACCCACCATGACCGCCTTAGGTGTAGGTGAGAGCATAGACTTTCTGTTTAGCCAATTAGGTTGGGAGGGTTTTGCCAATAAGAAACATAAGTGTTACCGTAGGCTGACTTTAGAATTCCTGAGTTCTCTAAGTTATAACCCTCACTATGGAAAAGGTTTAACCAGGGGAAGAATTACATTTAGATTATTTGGATACAGCTGCCAGTTCACCATAAAGGAACTCTCGGATCTTTTGGGATTTCCTGAAGGACCCCATGTTTTCTCTGTGGTTCAAGAGGACTTAGAGTTAGTTGGAGAGCTGAGTGACTTTTGGGGTAGAATTTCAGGGAAACCTGATTTCGACATGGACCCTATCCTTTCAACCGAGATACATAACCCCGCTTTCCGATACTTTCATATGATCCTGGCCTATACCCTGTTTGGTAAACCCGAAAATGATAACATTGTTTTGAGGGTCGAGCTTTTTATTATGTTTTGTGCTTCTCAGTCTAGAGAGGTTAATGGACTTACTTTTATGCTGAATAACTTTTGCAAACTTATCAATAATGAAAACAGTCCAATTTTGATAGATAGCCTGGTTACTAAGATAGCTGATGCTATGGGATTCAGAACCCGACTCTCTAATATTAACCCCTTTGGAGAATTTAGACCCATGAATATTACCTTTTGCTTCAATAGGGCTATGATTAGGGACCAAGGTCCGAACCACTTCCAGCTTTTAGTTAACAATGTTGTCGTACCACACTTCACACTTCCAAATCATGAACCCACAAGTGTGCATGATCAACATAACTGGCTATATAACCTTGATGAACCCGTGCCTGAACCAGAAGAAACCTTTCCTGAACCTGAGATTGACCCAAAAACACCCCCTCATTACCATGATCTTGACTATATGGATTTCCAAGAAAATATTGACATTCCTAAAGCTGATGCCACTGATTATGCTTCTAATCTAAATTCTATTTTAAAGACCATGGATGAATATCATAAATAAATCAATTCAGTGAAGGATGAGCTTAACACTGTGCGTCAAAATATTGTTGGACTTATGGACACGACCGTTGAACAGTTTGATCATTTAAATCAAGCCATCGCATCTTTGAAGAAACGCCTTGGCTAGATTTATGAAGCACCTTATTTTCAAGACTTACTTTTTATGCATTTTACTTTAGAACAATTTACATTAATTCTGTTTTCATTTTTTCATGTTGGGAATAATTTGATTTCATACATTTTTGATACAGTGCTAGTAGTTTAACTAGCACATTTCTGGTTTTAAATAATAATTCCATTTGCTGCTGCTATTCAATCCATGTGATTTCAAATTCCACTCCTATTCTTTTCATTCTATATTAATTTGTGTTATATTGTTACTTATCTATGTGTATGAAATTACTGCTATTTCCATGTGCTTTTTATAACCTGCTATTGAATTAAAATGTTTGGAACCGTGTCTGTCATTAAACTAATTCACCACCCAGATTTTGTGGGCGTCACGATCGTGACAACCCCGTGACGACCGTCACGTGGGTCTGAAATGAATTCTGCGTAAAAACATAATTGTTTCATTCGTTCCCTCTTCTTCCTTCATTCAAACCCCAGCCGTCCACTACCTTCTAAAATTCCAAACCGTCCCATTATCAATTGAACCACATTACTCATTTCAATAACCATTCAACTTCCCATTACACTATATAATCACATCATACGCCAATTCTCTTTTCACAAACCCTCAAAAATTCCATAACCCACTTTCTTCCCAAAACCCTCTCTAACACAACAATGGCACGTGAAGTTCCAGACTTATCTACACTAAACTTCCGAGATGGAGAGGCAGGAGAACGCCAAAGAGCTCGGTATATTGACTTCTACTGCCGTTCCGTTCTACCGACCCGCTATGTCGACATTGCATGCTTAGAAGAACTAGGATTGCTTGAGGGAGTTCAATGGATGTTACAGAATGCCGGTCTTTGGCAGCTTTGCACTCAGCGCCGGCCCACTTACGAAGCCCTCACTTTAGAGTTCCTCAGTTCCTTTACCTACATAACCCCTCCGGGCGAAACGAACTAACTATCCGGAGTCGCAAAGTTCCGCATGTTCGGCAAAGAGTACTCAATCGAACAAGATCGTCTTGCCGAGATGCTTGGCTTCAAACATGGCGAGAATGTCCATCGCCGAGTACCGCAGGACACTTTCTATCAAGCGGGGTTCGAACTTTGGAATCATTTAACCGGAACAACAGTTGACAGTTGGGATAGCCTTAACGCTACATTTATCCATAACCCAGCCGTCAGATACGTCCACCGCACACTTGGAAGCACCATCTTTGCACGAGATAGTAACCATAAGGTGAATTATAAAGAGTTGTTTTTCCTTCATTGCATTTTTCATCCGAAGCTAATCAATGCTGCACCATTTTTATTAGCACACATACAGTCAAACTGTGCTAGAGGCTCCAAACCCTTCTACTTTGGAGGGATTGTCACCTCTATTGCACTCAGTTTGAATTTGGAAAACGACCTTGCTAGATTACCCTCCTTGCCTTCCGTCTTCCTTGATATAGATTATTGTAGAAGCTCTCAGCTCATCAAGTTACGACGAGATGGAAAATACCATCCTATGGTCCGAGCCAAAACCGTAAGAAATATCATCATGCCTTGCAAGAGTCGCATTGACCCTCAGAATATGGCCAATTGGCTTTTTGATCTTAATGCTCCTGAGCAAAATGCGCCTGCTCCAGATGATCAAGCACAGGGACCTGTTGATGAGATGGAGCAAGAAATGGAAAACGCCCCTGAGAACCAACCACCGCCAGATAATGATGCTCCTTCGACCTCCAGACGTTGTCGCCGCCCTGACCAAGACCCAGTTACTAATGATGAAATCCCGAGGGCTATATGGCAACAAACCCAGCAACAGAATGAAATGATGACACTTATGCGTCAAATCCAGCAAGGGCAAGTTGACCAAGGACAAAGACTTGACGGTGTCATCGAGGAGATGGGTGCATTGACAGTGCGAGTGCAGAGCTTACACGAGTACATCCACCACGTGGGCATTCCTGATCACGTCGCACAGCATGGAAGAGGACGTTCTAGAGGCAGAGGACGTGGTCCACCTTGATTTTATTTTGCTTTTTGTATTTTGTTTCCCTTTTTAGTTTTCCATTTCCCCTTTATATCGCAACATTGAGGACAATGTCCGATATAGTGTGGGAGAGTTAGATTTATTTCCGTATATTTCCCTTTCTTGTACTTTCTTTTTCCTTATCAAAGTAATATATGAATATTTTCGTTCAGTTATCCGATTCCCTCACTTTATTCTGCCATAACGAAATTTTTTTTACGATTAATGCACGTCTGTGACGTACCAAGCTTTAAACTATGTTAGGAAGCGTGGGAAGTGCTAAGAAGATCGATACCATCTTGACACCTTAGACCTCTTGCGTATGCGATATCAGTTTCGATACTTATTATACGATACCTTGAGTTCAGTCCTAAAGTAACCCTTAGTAGTTTATATTAGCAGTCAGCACCGTCTATATCACAAACCACGTGGGGAACCGATGAATATAAGTGTTTGATGCCCAATCAAGAAAAAGAAAAAAATCTTTCTTATCTATATGCCGAGAAAAAAATAAATAGATTATGCAACAACTCTCACAGTTGTGAAAATGTGCAAGGAAAGAAAGAAAGAAAATCCGTTGTTGATTGGTTCAGAGGTACCTGATTCTGAACTTGGTAGGACGAACTACTGTTCGATCCCCCGCAATCTACGAATGGGATGTATAAAGGGTTACCACATTTGTGTATCAGGCCCCGTGCGAGAAAATGGGATCAAAGTCACTAACAGGTTACTCCACTACGCGCGTGAATAAGGCAAAGGGCTTAATGTGATTGCGTTAGAATGAAATCGGGCGAAATGGATACGAAAACTTATGGTTGAACTATAATATAATGATCTGGACTGGATTGTACAAAATAGAGGTCTATGACAAGCTTGTTGCTTTGTGTCATTATTGTATCCTTAGTGTTTTGCACTACTACCCATCTGACTAACAAGAAACTCTTTTTCAACACCATTGGTATGCCAGGTACGTGCATTTAATAAAGTTTGTCCATTTTAATAGATTGATTGCTTGAGGACAAGCAAAGATTCAAGTGTGGGAGAGTTTGATAACACGAATTTATATCATATTTTTACTTCGATTTATGTTAGTTCTTATTCCGTTTTTCGTCTAATATCTGATTTTCTTGAGATTATTTAAGTGTTTTTGTAGGTAATCATATTTCACAAGTCAAAGTATGCTAAATGTGGAAAAGAACCAAAACATGCAAGAAAAGAGCAGAAAAGAGAAGAAAATTTGAAGAAATCCATTTTTGCTGATATCACGATCGTCATGGGAGTGCCACGACCGTGGCAGCTCCAAAGTACACCACGACCGTCACATATCACCGCGATCGTCATGCGCTTAAATTGCACGTTGGATGCAGAGACTCAACTACGAATTCTCAGATGAAGCAGTTTCACACGATGCCTTTTTCTCCGAAGTTTTCTAGGTCCAACATGGGATAACCGTTAGCATGAATGGCTGATTTTTCTCCAACTTCCACATGAGCTGAGCCTATAAATAGAGACATTCATGAAGAACAAAGGGTGGCCATTTTCTGCTTTCAAAGTATACCGTCTTGCTGCCAATTTATTTTCAGAAGCTTTAGTCATTTCTTTTTTTTTTCTTTTCTTCGCATTTCCATTTCCTTGTTAACCATTATCGAACAAAAGTGACAGTTTCTCACACTGAGGAACTGTTACAACTTAGCTTTAGATTTTTTTGTTTCATTGCCTTCAACCTTTGCAATTTATTACATTAAAGCAAGAACCTACCGACTTGTGGAGGGATTGTTGTTGCCATTATTACTGCATTCCAGGTTTCGTTATTAAATTCAAGCATTGCTTATTTATTTCTTAATTATGTCTGTGTTTATTTATTTCCTTGCTTTCGCGTTTAATTTCCTAATTATGTCGAGCTAAACCGATATTATCGGTGTATAACAAAGTAACTAAAATGAATTAATTTTCTCTAAGCTAAAATCAATAATCAATCCTTCTTCTGGCTTCGATTTCTTAATATTAAACCCAAACTTTTATTATGAGAGTAAAAAAAGTAACATAGGTTAAAGTCGAGACCACGGGAGTGTGAGGCTTTACCCGGATAGCTGAAATCGGGCATTAGGTTTAAAAACAGCGGAAGCGCTTTAAAGTTAATTAGGTTTAATTAGTTTTCAAAAAGTATTTTAAACCTCATACGGGCTAGCGAGAGCACATGTATTGACTTAGAAGTATAGTCCGAAGCAAGAACCACGGGAGTGTGAGTTAAGGGCTTTTAAACCGGTTTCTCCTACAGATGAATAGGGTGATAAATCTCTACAGGCTTAGGTTTAATTAATTCTACGTAGGTTACCGAATTATATACCGAAAACTTATTCATAACTAGTATTCCCAAATTTTAATTTCCCTTTAATTTCCCGTTTGAACTAAAAACCCAAATTCTGATTAGCCTTAGATAAACATAGTAACGATAGATAACGGTGCGTTCGATTTCTAGTCTCTGTGGGATCGATAATCTTTTAAAACTACGCGATACAACTGTATACTTGCAGTAACCCTCATTCGACTCATAAAGTCGCGATCTGTAAAAAAAGTAACATAGGTTAAAGTCGAGACCACGGGAGTGTGAGGCTTTACCCGGATAGCGGAAATCGGGCATTAGGTTTAAAAACAGCGGAAGCGCTTTAAAGTTAATTAGGTTTAATTAGTTTTCAAAAAGTATTTTTAACCTCATACGGGCTAGCGAGAGCACACGTATTGACTTAGAAGTATAGTCCGAAGCAAGAACCACGGGAGTGTGAGTTAAGGGCTTTTAAACCGGTTTCTCCTACAGATGAATAGGGTGATAAATCTCTACAGGCTTAGGTTTAATTAATTCTACGTAGGTTACCAAATTATATACCGATAACTTATTCATAACTAGTATTCCCAAATTTTAATTTCCCTTTAATTTCCCATTTGAACTAAAAACCCAAATTCTGATTAGCCTTAGATAAACATAGTAACGATAGATAACGGTGCGTTCGATTTCTAGTCTCTGTGGGATCGATAATCTTTTAAAACTACGCGATACAACTGTATACTTGCAGTAACCCTCATTCGACTCATAAAGTCGCGATCAAGTTTTAGCGCATATCTGATTTGAGTAGATCTAAAAAAAAAAAACTAAGACACAACGCTTTATTCAGTAAGCCTCTAAGTTAACCCTTTCTCTTTGGGTCCTCTATTAAATGCATCTTTTTTTTGTTTCGACCTCCTAATAATATTATTTATTTGAAAAATCGAGTAAGAAATTGTTCAATATTTTCTTTTTTTAACAAAAGATGTTAGGGAAAAACTTAAATTCTTATGAAAACAAATTTCCAAAAATTTTGGGTTTAGTTAATATATTTTTGTTTTTATCTATAAAAATTGATTTTCATCTATAAAAAAATTAATATGTTTTTTGTTTTCTATAAAAAAAATTGGTTGAAAAAGTTGGGGCTTACGGGTCCGACTTTCATTTTGAAAATTTCTTAATGCACCCTATATATTACTTAGGCACCACATGAAAATACTAAAATGCTCTCAGATTCCGAAGATGCATCTCCGAACGCACCCAATTCCGACTTAACGTTAAAATATTTTGGAGATGCATCTTTAAACTTATTTCGAAGATGCATCTCCGGAAGGTATTGGAGCTTAAATCGTGTCAGAACCCTTCTCCTTCCTCGTTTCTAAAAAAGCACAACGCTTGGTCAAACTCTCTCAAAGTGTTTTCCATCAACTAACTCTCAAATCAAACAACCATGCTCAGAGGTTCTACAATCAACATCAAGTGCATCAGAGACTTCATCAAAGTATGAAGTAAACTCTAAATTTGTAAGTTTTTTGATATTTTGAAATTATCTCAATATTTTGTGTAAATGAGTAGAAATTAATGATTTAGGTAAGAAATGAGTAGAAATTGCATAATTGATAGTGTAGACATGCTTTAAAATATGTTTGTTGGCTGAAAATGATTATCAAACCATTATATTTAGGGTTTGCATGTCTGCATTGCTGCTATTGACGGACCTGCAGAGTCGTAGAAAATTTCAGAGATGCATCTCCAGAATTTTTCAACATTTAAGTTTCAAAGTAACCGGAAATGCATCTTCAGAAAATAGGAGTATGATTTAGCTTTTGCTTTTCTTGCTTGTAGTGTTGCTTGCTTGCAGTAATTGTCTGGTTTACTTTTACTTACATCCATTATGGATGATAGGCATGATAGACTGAGGCATGGGAGGATTGCACATTATGCATCGGTGCGGTGGGAAAAAAGTGAAGTTTCAAAGGATCATGTTCACTCTGGCCATGTGGAGACATCTACTTCTGAGGCTCATGCTTCTCCATCTTCTTTTTCCCGTAGGAGATGAGTTTCACCTACTGACACATCATTCCCCCCATCCTCCCACAGACGCCAGGTGTCACATATTGAAGCGCCAAAGGTACCAAAGACACCAATGGTACCGGAGGCACCAATGCCACCTCCGACGGATAATGCTTATGAGAAAATGCTACATCCGGCTGCTGATGCTGCTTAGCTAGTTCCACCTCCAGATGGTGAGGCTACTGAGGATGTTGAGCTAGAGGCATTTGGAGGAGGCCCTATAGAGTTGTCATTATTGCCTCTGTATCCAGACCATACTGCCAGATATATTTGAGACAGAAAGGTAGCATTAGTTGGATTCATTATTTTTAATTTACGTTTATTAGTATACTACAAGTTTCTGACATTGATTTATTTTTCTGCAGGACCGTGATCCGCTAAAAATTATTAACCACAAGCATAAAATTACTAGCTTGCGTCAGCCGAATGAGGAGTGGTTTCAGGCAGTTTTGTCCCTATCTGGGATGAATGACTTGTACTCGAAGTTATCAGAGGGCTGTAGGTGGAAGACGAAACAGGTTACAGGCAACATCACACTATTGACTGTAATATTTATTATTCTTCTAATGTTTTTGTGTCATTTTCATTTCATATTTGCAACGCCATTATTGATGATTCGTGTGTTCTAAAATTTTCATGCTTGAATCCTCCAGCACTTCCCGTGATTCTCCGGCTGGGCAGGTGTTCTGACTTACACTGAGGATATATCATTTTTGGACCATATGGATTTATATACGTCATTTTTTTATATCGACTGTATGGTTTTAATCTCGTCACATAACATGGTACATATAACATTTATAAATATTCATGTGAATAAACATAAACAAAACATAACATGCAATGTTCTGATAGGTTACAAAGATGTATCTCTGTAAAATGAACGAAGATGCATTTCTGGAACAATGAACGGGTAAAATTCCTTCTGAGTGGGATGCATGGTGTATGTTTTAAAATATGACGGAGATGCATCTCTGGCTCATTTAATGTTTCATGGTGCATCCAGAGATGCATCTCCACAATCTGAGGGGTATTTTGGGTTTTCCATGGGGTCTTTTTCCACCCCATAGGGTGGGATAAGAAATTCCCTTAATTTTGGGGGTCTTTAGTATATGTGGCCTCTTAGACATGTGAGCTAAGGTCTAATATTGGATGCATCTATAAATTGACATATGTTGTGAAAAATGATGTCTTTTAACAAAGTATAAACGGTTTCTTTATGATCAAGAAACACACAAGGGTTAGGGTTAACGGAAAATTAAGAAGAAGAACAAGGATTGGTTATAACTGCTATTCTTTACTTTCTCTTTAAATCAGATTACAAGTACTCAAGAATAACAAATAACCCTCTCACCCTAATTAGGATTTGTTACACTTAAGATGAGAGACTAGTATGCTATTTATAATAAACCTAACATACTAAACTAATGGGCTTTTTAATAATTACCCATTACAAGCTAACTTAGGGTAAAAGCTAACTTAAACAATTGAATCCTTAACACAAGGTCCAATCCGACAACTACATACTAGAACACAATTCAACTACATCATGTAGGTCTTCGACAACAGCATGTGAGCAGACTTCGACAACATGCTAAACCTCTGTCGACAATACTAGAGTTCGTTCCAATATCTCACAAATTTTCACCTTGGAACAAACTCTATAACAACAAAACAAACTAGCTTTCTTCATGCAGCTTTATCAACTGCATACAGTGGAAAAACTTGCAACTGGGAAACATCTTGGTGATCATATCACCAACATTATGATTTATCGAAACCTTCTGCACTTGGACTTCTCCACGCTCGACTACCCCTCTGACAAAATGAAACCTCACATCGATGTTCTTGGTTCACTCATGATATGTTGAATTCTTTGACAGGTGTATTGCACTTTGACTATCACATTTAACAGTGATACCTCAAACTTGAAGTTTCAGCTCCTTTGCAAAACCTTCAAACCACAATGCTTCCTTCACATTTTTAGTTAGGGCGATATATTCCGCTTCAGTGGTTATTAAGGCAACAACTTTCTGAAGTGTTACTTTCCAATAGATTTTTTTGGCAAACATAGTGAACACATATCCAGAAATAGATTTTATGGAATCTATACAACCTGCATAATCAGATTCGACATATCCTTTGATTGTTGCTTTACTGTCTTCACCCAAGGCTCCACCATAAATTAGGACTCTATTCAGAGACCCATTTATGTACCTTAGAATCCACTTCAATGTTTTCCAGTGAGCCTTTCCAGGATTCGCCATGTACCTGGTTACAAGACTTACTGCATATGCTATGTCAGGTCTAGTACAGATCATAACATACATCAAAGAACCCACTATATTAGAATATGGAATGCTATTCATATAAACTCTTTCAACATCAGTACTGAGACACTGATCTATACTCAGCTTGAATTAAGAGTTTGTCAGAGTCACAATATGCTTTGAATTCGACATACCATACTTTTCGAGAATCTTCCGTAGGTATGCCTCTTGAGATAAGCATAATTTTGACTGCTTTCTATTTCTTCGGATGTTAATCCCAAGAATCCTGGACGCATCTCCCAGATCCTTCATGTCGAACTCCTTATTGAGTTCAGCCTTCACCTTCATTACATCTTCGACATTGTTGCTTGCTATTAGAATATCATCCATATAAAGCAACAAAATAACAAATGAATTACCAGGTCAAAATCTGAAGTAAACACATTGGTCGAATTGACTCCTAATGAAACTTATGTGTGTCATGAACTTGTCGAATCTCCTATTCCATTGTCGAGGAGATTGTTTCAGTCCATATAAAAATCTATTCAACTTGCACACTGTAGCACCCCAAAATTTGCCCTCTTGTTTCTGATTCTAATTGGCTTATATTTCCTTTCATTTGCATTTTAATTTGTGCATTGCATGGTTTTCTGAGACATGGGATCAAGGTATTTTCTAGCAGTTCATGGTGTGATAAGCTCAGAGGATATTTTCAGCAGTATGTAGAGCCTAACAGATAGTTTTCAAAGTCTTTTCGAGCATTTATTTTGCTCACTAGATGATTTGATTATCAGAAGCTCCAACAGTTATTTTTGCTCAGCGATTCGGCACCGGACAGTATTATTTCAACAGGATATTTCAGAGGCAGAAAGAAATTCACAGCATATTTCAGGCATGATTCAGTGGCAATATTAAATGACAAGTTTCAGAGGCCTAACGTGGCTCAGAAAAGGTGGAATCGGGCGATTCTCCATGTTTCCCTCCAAGAGGCGCCAAAATTCAAGATTTGAATGTGTTAATTGATTAACCATTTGTAGTGCAAATTGGGTTAATCGATTAACCAAGGCAATTATTTCCTAGATATTTCATTTTTTCGGCGCTGCAGCTTGGGGTTTCAATTTCAATCATCAATTCAATTTTTCACACCAGTAGAAGGATCTAGACATAGCTCCAATTTGATTTGTTTTCTAATTAATTCAAATTCCCTCCAATTTTCAAACAATTTCCATTCCTAATTTCACTCCTAATTTTCATTCCAAACACTAACCCACACTCCAAACCATAATTGGATTCCAAACCTAATCCATATTTAAATCAAATTGCTCTAAACCTCACTCATTCACTCTCATTTTCACCCTCATTTTCAAAATTTGCTCTCAATTCTCTCTCACTTTTTCATTCTTCATCTTCATCTTCAACCTTACTCCAAAGCTCTTCCATTAGAGTTAACAAATTCTTCATTGGAATTTGTTAATTCTTGAGCTAAACCTTCATCACATTGTGGTTCCATTGCTTGATTCTACAGTAGATTTTTGTTTGGATCTAGATCTGAACTTTGGAAGTGCTTATTTGAAATTAATTTGAAGCATTTATAGCTTATTGCTTGGGTTTTCCAACTTTTCTTGCAAGAAGCTTCATAGATCTCTGGATTTCTTGTTTGGATTCATCAATTTCAGTTTACAACACTCACCAAAGCAATTCTCCGCTTTGTAGGTTGGTTAATTTTAGATCCACACTTGATTTAGCTTAATTTCAACTTATACAATGTAGATTCATGGTTGTTAACATGTTTTGATCCATTTGCTTGATATTGATTGTTGATGTTGATGTTTGTTGGATCTAATTGATGTAATTCAATGTAATTTTCGTGCATAATTGATTACATGTTCATTTGGATGATTGCGTAAGTGATTTGCTGTTGAAAAGTGCTTCTGAAATGTGTTTTTCTGCTACTGCATCAGTGTTAATCGATTAACCAGTTGCAGTACAAAACTGGTTAATCGATTAACCAGTGTGATTTTCATGTTTTTTGGCTATTTTGAATTTGCACTGCAAATGGTTAATCGATTAACACTGATGCAGAATGTGTTTTTTGTGCATTTTCAAGTGTGTTTTGATTCCTTTCCACTTTTAATCTTCATGGATTGATATGATGCATATGTGTGGACTGTTCTTGAGTTGTTTTGCCTCACATGTTGGTTTTAATGTGATTCTTCGACGCGCGACTTTTGGTTTTCGTTGATGAACGTCTATGATTGTTGTGTTCCATTCTGGGTGATGATTATATCGCATGATCCTTTGTGCCACTGTGATTGCTTGTTATTAATGTTTACATTGCTGGATATATGATTCGTAATCATGTTTGTTGTCGATTTCATGAATGCATGTTCGTTTTAAGCGATTAATTGTTGATTCGGTGAATTGTCCACAATGCTTTTGGTGAGTGCTTAAGTGCGCAATGTCATTTGAATTTGTTCATGCTTAATTGCTCGATGCTTGATTATATGTCCATGTGTAGCATTTTCTCTTGCTTGATGATTGTTCATGTTTGCAATCCATGCGTATTCGTTTATTCGTGAAGACATGTTTATGTTCGATTCTTTTGAGGCATGATTGTGTTTGGATATAAGACATGCTTATGTTGAATTGATTAATCTTTGATGCATGCTCAACTTGATATTGTGTGGTCACATGATCATCCATGCTTGATGCCTATTCATGACCATTTATTTTGATGCATTGTATGTTGCCTTGGTGAATACATGACTGTTGTGCAGAGTAGTAGCTGTTATATGATGTCTTGTTTGACTTGCTGCCTTTTACACCTGTTATGTGCTGAATGCATTGAGCTGTTAAATGTTGTTTGGGTGTATTTGCTGGACTTTATAGTTGTTCCTTGCAAGAACGATGTTGTTGCAGCTGTTTTTGGTTTATTGCCTTGTCTTTTGTTTTCTTTTGGAGAATGGGGAGTCACTCAACTTCTTCATAGTTGAGATCACGACACCGTTTTTTCCTTGTTGATGGAGAGTCACTCAACTTCTTCATAGTTGAGATCACGACACCATTCTTTCCTTGTTGGCGAATACTCACTCAACTTCCTTTAGTTGAGATCACGACATCGTTCTTTTTGTGATTGTTTGGCATAATGTTTACTTGTGTTTGTTCACATGATCCCTTAGGATTCCTAGCTCGAATTATTTTCTGATTAAGCTTGAGGTAGGAGAGACATTAGGTTTTCAATCCATGCATGGTAACAATTAGGATAGTCCCTTTTAACCTTAACTCTAGGTCTATCTCTTTTCATGCTAACATTAGGTAGAGTTCCCTTCTATCTCAACCTTAGGACCATTGTGTATGACAACATTAGGATTTAGTTTCCCCTAGTTGTTTTTTTCTTTACCCTTTGAGTCCTTTCTCTTCTCATCTCTAAACAAGTTCAAAACACTTAATAAATACAACGAGTATTGTGTGCCATGAGCCTTAAGTATATGGGAAATGAAGAATGAGGGGTCTCCCTTCACTTTTCTAGAGTGTTTAGCATACGTCCCGTTTGGGAGCAACCATGCGACGCATTCGCTCCTATGTAATAGACTTTAGTGCAATACAAGTTTCAAACTAACTTAATCCACTTCTGTCTAAAAAACAGAAACAAAGTTCAAATCTTTTTATCCTTCGGGATAGGTTTCAAATCATTTTCAGAAAAGAGCACGTTATTCCTGTTCTGTCGGAAACAGGCATCGACCCTAACTATCGGACGCGAACCTAACGCCGCTCATAAAAAACACTCACTGACCCGTAGGTCGAACTATGACTGCTCTGATTTTCTCTCTCTCGTCTAATTGAGGATACGTATGCACAAGACGGCGAGGTCTTAGGGAGCAACCTTCCCCTTCACCCATAGTCTTCCGAACTACGTTGACTCTGACTTTCCCATTGCACAAGGGAATACGTAGGCCTAGGACGGCGATGTCCTATTGAGTCTCTTTTTCTCCTTTTGTTTTTCGTTTACATTTAGCATTAGGTTTTAGATAACTCACCCTTTAATTAGACAACAAGCATATATCCCATCGAGTACGATGGACGCAAGGGGGTCCTAATACCTTCCTCTCGAGTAACCGACTCCCGAACTCAGACTATGGTTGCGATGACCATGTATTTCCCTTTCTTTCAGGTTTTCTTCCATCATTTCCTTTCCCTTCGTCAGGATAAATAACGTTTGGTGGCGACTCTTCTGTTTTTCCGCCGCTTGATTTTCGCAGTTGCGACAGCTGGCGACTCTGGTTCCCTATGCGAGTCAATCCTAGCGCTTGTCTATTTTTATTTCATTGGGTGTTTATTTATGTGCATTTATTTGTTGTATATTATTGTATTTTACTGCATTATTTGCATCATTGTTATCATATTGCTCTACTGCTGTTGTGCTGTTGGGTGGGTTGGTTCCATGAGAGATAAGCCCAATACCCAGGCTTGAGTATATACTTAGGATTAGAGTGGAAAGTGGTGTGGCTTGCTTGGTGTTTGATCAAGTTTTGTTACATGAAAAGTCCACATTCAGACGAGGTTTTCTTTGGAGATGTTCTATCCTGCGCGTTGGGGAAAACAATAGAATGTTGACTTAGAGAGCTTATGACTCTAGAGACCGTTCATGGGAATTCAGTTGAGACCTCCTCGATTGGTGATGATGCCAAACCAGAAATGATGAACGTATCATCATTTCTCGACCTGAGAGTCCATGATACCGTGGATTCTCTTCTCCGATTAGTGGCTCTGGGAAATCTTGGTGCGCTATCAGATTTCAAGAAAGATTAAGGGAGGATTCTGAACTTCATCTATACTATTACAGACTATAAGTACAAGGCCATTCATACTTTGATACAATTCTACGATCCTCTGCTGCGCTGTTTCACTTTTCCTGACTATATTTTTGTTCTGACACTAGAGGAGTTCGCTTTTATCTTAGGGATCCCCATCAAAGCGAGAACACCATTATTTTATTCCAAGGAAAATCCTAATCTAGAAGAGGTCGCTGCCGCTCTCCACTTGGGTCAGTCTGTTTGGGAGGAGAATGTTGCTAGTAAGGGAGGTTTCCAAGGATTTCAGCTGGATTTCCTGGTCAGTCAAGCTCGCAAGTATGCCGATGCAAGGAGTTGGACAGTCTTCAATGCAATTCTTGCTTTATGTGTTTATGGGATTGTCTTATTCCCGAATGTGGCAGAGTTTGTGGATATGAGTGCCGTCAGGATATTCGTTATGAAAAATTTGGTACCTACTCTGCTCGGTGACTTGTATCATTCCTTGCATTATAAGAATGAGAAGAGGAGGGGATGACCTATTTCTTGCTGCGCACCACTCTTTTATAAGTGGTTTGAAGATCGTCTCCCTCAGTCCAGAGCTTTTGTGGATACGCGGAGATCGTTAGAATGCTCTAAGAGGTTAGTAGGTCTACGGGCAGAGAATCTGGTGTGGGTCAATCAAAGTCTATTGGGTAAGGAGATCATCATCAGCTGTGGAGACTTCCCCAATACGCCTCTTTTAGGAAGAAAAAGGGGGATCAACTATAACCCTATTCTGGCGATCAGGCAATTTGGGTACGCCTTAAGAGAGCCACCAAAGGAGATGGATGTTCAGGAATCCTTGTTTTTCAACGAAGAGTCTAATCCTGATTTGCTAAAGAAAGCTGTGGGTGATTGGAGGAATATGCATAGGAAAGGGAAGACTATTTTTGGAAAGAGTGATTGTAAAGCTTGTGCTCTGTATGTGGAGTGGGTTCAAAAGAGAGTAGAAGAAGTGTTTCTACCTTTTTTGGCCGAGCCGCCTTTGTACCCGCTAATGATTGAACAGCCCACTATCGTGGAAATTGAGAAATATAACAAGGTATTGGCTGAGAACGAAGAGCTGCATAAAGAAAATGAAGAGATAAAGAGAGATCTTAGTCAGTCAGGACATGAACGGAATGAAGCTATCCATACGGCTAAGGTAAAGTAAGAGCTGCTGATTAAGAAAGAGAAATAGTTAGTTGAGGAGGTCCAAAGCAGACAACGGGTAGGCCTAAATCTGAAGAGTGCTCATAGTATGCTCCGGTCAAATAAGGAAGAATTGGATAGAGCCTTTGGCAGAATCCATAAATTTGACAGTCAACGGGACACCGCAATGGCAGAACATAAGAGGAAAGAAGACAACCTTCAAGAACAGATCATGAAGTTGAAGACGCGGCTCAGAAAGAAAGAGGAAGAAGTCAGAAATGATGTATTTCAGAGGCGCAAAACCGAAGAACAACTTAATGAGACATTATCAACCTTGGAGGAGCTCAAGATTCGAGCCGAAGTGAAGAATCCCAAACTAGAAGATGTTTTCGGTGAAGACGCTTGGGAGAAACATTATCAGTACTTGGAGGAAGTCATGCACAAGCGTGATGATCTTATTCAAGAATTGATCCAGAGGCCAAGGCATCCAGATACCAGAAAGATCTTCAAGGAGGTTCAAGCATGGTGTGTAGACCATGAAGATTAGAAAGGGTTGACTAGGGTAGATTTTGATGATATATCTTAGTTTCTCTCTTGTATTCAATCACCACCGGGCTTGTTGGTTGGGATCACGGATTTCTGTATTTGGATATTTTTCTTCATTTGTGGGCTGTATGAATTGACTGATGATCATTCTCCGATTTTCCTATATATGAGAAGACATTGTTTGTGTTCTGTTTTCTCTTACTGATTATTATTTAAACTGGAATCAAGGGGTAGATCACCCCGAGAATATTCACACATGTCATTTTGAATTTGTATTTTCATACTCATGTGCATGGCAGGTGTGTTGCTCCCGGGATTTTCATCCAAGTACAAACGTGAAAGTGGCGCGGAAACAGAGTCGCCAGCAATGTGTATTTATCCCAAGAGAGGGAAAGGAAACACTGCGTAAACCTGAGGGAAAGGGAAAGAACATGGTCTCGCGACCAAGAGAAACGAGTAAGGGAGTCGGTTATGTGAGGGGAAGGTGTTAGCACCCCACGCGTCCATCGTACTTGATGGGATCCATGCTTGTTGTCTTAATTAAAGGGTGTCGTCATCTGGAGCTCCGCTGCTACTGGAAAGGAAAAGGAACAGGTACGGGAAAGAACGAAGAAACAGGGAAGAAAAGGAAAAGAAGTGACTCGGTAGGACGTCCTTGGAGTCCTAGTCCTACGTATTCCCTTGTGCAATGGGAAAGTCAGAGTCAACGTAGTTCGGACACGAACTAAGGGGGGAGGTTGCTCGCCAAGACATCGCCGTCTTGTGCCTACGTATCCTCAATCTAACCAAAGAGAGGAAATCAGAGCAATCGTAGTTCAACCTAACAAGGTCGGTTTTGCTTTGTTTGTGTTTTTTAAGTGGAGTACGTCAACGTTCATGTTCTAGCAGTTAGGTGTCGCAGCTCGTTGTACGGAGTCTTAGGCATTTACCTGTTTGCGATAGAACTGGAGTGACGCATCCTTGCGAAGGAATGAAAGAGATGTGAAGAGAATCGTTGTTTGTTTTGTGTTTTTTAGAAGAAGTGGATTGAAGTTAGTTCGTAACTTACATTGCACCAAAGTATACCATGCGGGAACGATTGAGTCGCATGGTCACCCCCAAATGGGACGTATGCTACTCACTCTAGAAGAGGAGGGGAGACCCCTCGTTCTTCATTTCCTACACTTAAGGCTCGAGCGCAATATACGTTATATTTATTAAGTGTTTTAGAAATGTTAGGAGATAAGAAGAGAAGACTCAAAGGAAAAGAAAACACTAAGGGGAATTCTATCCTAATGTTGTCATGCAAAAGATGGCCCTAAGGTTGAGTTTGAAAGGGATACTTCTACCTAAGTTAGCATGCAAAGGGAAGCCTAACGCTAATCCTACTCCAAGCTTAATCGAAAATTAAGTTGGACTAGGTAGCTCTAAGGGAGTAAATCCAAGACTTAAGCAAGTATTGAGATTCAAGTGAAGAGAAAGAGAGACGAAGAAGAAAAGAAGAAATAAACAAAAAACAGCAGCTACAACAGCGCATCTGCACCAATACAGCAGTTAAAGACAGCACACAAGCAAGACAGCTTTCAACATCACACAAATCAGCACAAAAGGAGGTGTAAAACGCAACAGGCAACAAGTGTGAACAATATACAATACATGAACAAACTTAAAACAGCAGCTGTAAAAAAACCAGGGGAGCATGCATCTAAACAAGAGATGATTGCAAATGACATGCATAGGAAGGCAAATCAAGCATAGAGGTTACAAACATAGGGGATGAATAAGCATGATCATGTTAACCACTCAAGAACGAGTATGCTCAACTTAATTGCACAATTTACATATTGATTAAAACACATCATACGTAAGCAACCATGGGGACAAACAACAATCATGCATCAAGCATTACATACCTTTCAATCAAACATGGTTACAATCACACCACCAACCAAGGCAAATAACTCTTGAAATCATCGTGAAAGCATGCATATCATGAGGAAGCATATCATTAGGCATATGAATAAATCAAGTGAGCATGCATCTCACAACATTAGGTGAACAAGCAAACACAAAGTAATTCCAGCAACATAAGCATCAATTGACAATTATCATGCTCAAGGAGTATGTGTTATGTGTTCACGACATCAAGAATGCAACAATGTAAACATATTCATAAACGATGAACATACAAACGCCGCGTGTCGAAAAATTGTGCACGTACAATGGTGATGTGAACAAAATGAAGTGAGGATGGAGAAAAGTCAGAACTTAAATTATATCATGATCATCCAATCCAAACATGCAAGACAATTTCACATTAACACGAATCAAGACTAGTTGAACACATACCATGATCATTTTCAAATAAAAACAAATGTTCAAGCAAGGTAAAAGGTACACATGATCCAACTTATGCACACCACAGCATCATACTCACATGTATCACCTCACCATCATTTTCAAGAGATAACACAAGTTCAACAAGTCATTATTTACACATGAACCAATATACCTCAAGAACATGCTTCAAGAATGCAAACAAATAAACAATCGGACAATTATGCATCAAATATTCACATACATCCAGCAACTAGAGGTTAAACAACCCTAGAAAATTCCACAAATATGCATCACACAAAGCCATGAAGGTTAGGGGTGGAATATGTATTAATACATGCTTCCAAACAAGCCAAAAATACAAAAGTTGCAGGTGCAAATTGATTGCAGTAGGGTGCAAATCGATTACACAGTTACAGAAAGCAATTCTAGTGAAAAAAACAAAGGTGCAATCGATTGCACTAGGATGCAAATTGACTGCACAGTACCAGACCTGCAAAAATCACTTCTCATAATCACTTTTCCAGCACCAATCACTTATCCAAACATCCAAATGATCATGTAATCAAACATACACAAAAATCCACATCAAATATCAGTAATCAAGCACACACTTCAACAATCAAACAACAAGATCACGAATCCAATCAAGCAAACGGATTAAATCACATTGAAAACCATGGATCTACATTGTATAAGTTGAAATTAAGCTAAATCAAGCATAGATCTAAGAAAAACCAACCTACAAAGCTGAGATTTACTTTGGTGATTGTTGCACACGAAAATTGATGAATCAAAGCAAGAAATCCAGAGATCTATGAAGCTTTATCAAGAACACTTGAAGATCCAAGCTATAATCCACAAATAAGCAAAAGCTCTCCAAGAAGTGATTCTAAAATCTTGAATCTAGATCCAAATAACTTGCTACTGCAGAATTGAATCAAGAATGAGGATGTGATGGAGGTTTAGCTCAAGAATTCACAAATTCCAATGAGAATTTGTGAATCTATGAATATGGAGCTTTGGTGAAAGGTTGAAGATGGAAATGGAGAATGAAAAAGTGAGAGAGAATTGAGAGAGAATTCTGAATGAGAAGTGTAGAAAAATTAGAAAAATCAAGTGTAATTGTGTGTGGTTTGGATCAAATTGGTTTAAATATAACTTAGGTTTGGAATGAAAGTGAGGTTTGGAGTTAGAGTGGAAAATAATTTGGAAAGGAAATGTTGAATTAGAGTGGAAATTGGATGGAAATGAAATCAAATTCTGCAGCTCTCTAGATCCTTCTACTGATATAGCATTGATCCCAAGTGAATGTGGTGCATTGGAAATTGACATAGTGTTGAAAAATGAAGGTTTTAGGCAAATCCATCACAGTGCAATCGATTGCACAGCAGTGCAAATTGATTGGACACCCTTGCAAAGGCCAAAATGTGAAAACTGAAGGGGTGCAATCGATTGCACACTTATGCAAATCGATTGGACCAAGGCAAAATGGTGAAAATTGCTTCAATGCAACTTGTTTTGAGTCCTGCTTCATATCTAATCCTTAGCCACTGATAATACCCTGGAATGATGCCTGAAACATGATATAAAACCTGTCTGGAACAAGATCAAATTAACCCTGCTTTATGACTTTGATTCTGAAATGATTAACCCCTCTGCTGATGAAATAAATGACTGATGCCTCTGATGATTGTGCAAACTTGGTAAGAGACTTTGATGAACACCACAAGATTGAGTACATTCTTTTGCTTTGGCCTTGAGACACATCTTCCTCCTGAGGGCCATCAAGGATACCTTGATCCCATGCTGAGAACCGATGATATGCACAAATGAAGATGCAAGAATGAAATGAAACATAAGCCAGTTAGAGTTAAAACAAGAGGGAAAATTTTGAGGTGTTACAGCTGCCCTTATTCAATCAACTGTGGACCTGAAAGGATGAGAGCGAATGGCTGTCAGGAATTCAAGGTACATAGGGATTGAATACAAAAATAACCGGAAAATTTACGCTCTGGGGGAAAAAGGAAAAGGCATATGATAAACAAAGAAGTTGTGGGGAGTGATATTTGGTAGAGAAGGGTCTGGAACAAAATGAAATCCGAAAGGTGCCTGTCGGGAACGGTCAAAGTCTAGAGGTTAAAGTATGCCTGTCGGGAACGGTTAAGTCTGCCTGTCGAGAACGGTTAAGGTTGAAAACCTATGGCTTACCTATCGGGAATGGTAAATGGGCCTGTCGGGAACAGATAGGTCTAAAACTTAAAGGGGGCATGTCGGGAACGACTAAAGTTGAAAATCTATGGGTTACCTATTGGGAATGGTAAATGGGTCTGTCGGGAACGGCTAGGTCTAAAACTTAAAGGGTGCCTGTCGGGAACGGCTAAAGTTGAAAACCTATGGGTTACCTATCGGGAATGGTAAATGGGCCTGTCGGGAACGACTAGGTCTAAAACTTAAAGGGTGCCTGTCGGGAACGGCTAAAGTTGAAAACCTATGGGTTACCTATCGAGAATGGTAAATGGGCCTGTCGGGAATGGCTAGGTCTAAAACTTAAAGGGTGCCTGTCGGGAACGGCTAAAGTTGAAAACCTATAGGTTACCTATCAAGAATGGTAAATGGGCCTGTCAGGAACGGCTAGGTCTAAAAATTAAAGGGTGCCTGTCGGGAACGGCTAAAGTTGAAAACCTATGGGTTACCTATCGGGAATGGTAAATGGGCCTGTCGGGAACGGCTAGGTCTAAAACTTAAAGGGTGCTTGTCGGGAACGGCTAAAGTTGAAAACCATGGGTTACCTATCGGGAATGGTAAATGGGCCTGTCGAGAACGGCTAGGTTTAAAATTCAAAGAGTGCCTGTCGGGAACGGCTAAAGTTGAAAACCTATAGGTTACCTATCGGGAATGGTAAATGGACCTGTCGGGAACGGCTAGGTTTAAAACTCAAAGATTGCCTGTTGGGAACGGCTAAAGTTGAAAACCTATGGGTTACCTATCGGGAATGGTAAATGGGCCTGTCGGGAACGGCTAGGTTTAAAACTCAAAGGTCGCCTGTTGGGAACGGCTAAAGGAATCCTCTCTGGAATGGTTCCTAAGAAATAAGGTTGACCTATACGTCTATCGGGAATGACTAAGGTTCAAAACTTAGAAGGTGCCTATCGGGAATGGCGGAAGGAATCATATCCGGAATTGTTCCTAAGAGATACGGCTAAAATGTAAGATCAAAAGATCTACCAACTGAGAAACTGGGACTCTGGTGGGGAGGAAAGTAGTGAAACCCTTGTACTGCTTGGAAATGTCTGGTGGGGAAATGAAGAAGCATTCTTTCTGGTTTTGTAAATATGATCGAAGAGAAATAGTTTTGGGCTCTCGCACGAGGTATCAAAACTGGCTTATGCTTCGCATGCATATGTTTGAATTTTTCCATGGCGTAATGCTCCATCTCACATGGAATGCTACACGTTTTTTTTAGGATGCAATGATCACTATATGCAAGATGCAAAGAGGCTCCACAGCAAAATAAATGTTGAGGAAAAGAAGGCAACTCTACTGAGGATGGCAAACTGGATTGTTTTCGTGACCACAAACCGTGCCGAGGAAAACAAATTAACCGGATCTCCTAATCTGGGCCATGAACTGACAAACCTGTTGAGGTTGCTTTAAGGAATGATGACCTTGCTGGAGATAGCGATAGCAATTGCTAAGGAAATAACCACCAATATAATCTTTTGACACTCTGTGGAAAAACACCAACTCAGCTGGGGAGTAATGTTGACACAATCTGGTCTTTGAACTGCCAAGCTTGCTGAGATTACTGTACGGAATGATGACGTTGCTGGGGAGGTATCATCTGAACCACTCTGCTTGGGGAATAAATATAACCATGGAACTCCGTTGGGGAATTGACAACTTTCTGACCTGGCTGCTAGGGAATTGAGATCAAATGAACTCTTGCTGAGGAAGGAAATACCCGCTGAGGGACTGAGATCAACCATATTTCTTGCTGAGGGAAGAAACACTTGCTAGGGGACTGAAATCAACCGAAACTCATGCGAGGATAACCTTTGAAAAACCGATGAGTCTGAATTGCCAATAACCATTGGACTTTAATTGCAGGCAACATCAATGATTTGATATGCTAAAGGAGGGGAATACTCTGACTTTCCACCATTTTCGAAACCGCTTGGGAATATTCCATCACTTTGCATTGCTGGGGGTGAGGAATTCTTCTATACTGCCGGGGATGACAACCTCAAGGAAGAACTTTCCTGTTGAGGGACCCACTTCTGCTTAGGGAGAGTCATGACCATGGACTCTACTGGGGAAATCAAACTTCTTGATGTCTTGCTAGGGGAGACATTCTGATACTCTGTTGGGAAGATACACTCCATTGAATTCTGCTGGAGAAAAGAGATCAAAGACGCCTCATGCTGGGAATGACCTCTGTTTCAAGCTTCTGAGTTGATCAACTGCCCATTAATCGTCATGAGTGAACAACGATTCATTCAATTCTCCATTTGCCCCAGACTGCAAGGTCTATGAAATAATTTTTCCTCGAGAGGATTTTACAGAAGACGTAGCATTCAAAATGCCCCAGTGTCTTCAAACTCTTTGAGAGGTGCTTCTGACTAGTCATCTTTTGAAAAGGACAACTTCTCGTACTCTTGAGGTGGCCTGCCTCGAGTCTTGAAGAAGCTTTGCCCTTGACTGATCTTAGAGAGATTTTCCACATCGACCTGATTGCCCCATATTACCCGCTTGTAGAGAGATTTATCGGATCTCGACATAATTGCCCCAGTTTGAACGCTTTTGGAGAGATTCAACAGATCTCAACGTGGTTGCCCCCAGTTTGGCTGAACTTTGAAGAGATTTCTCGACGTGACTGCCCATGATTGACCGCTCTTTGAAAAGACTTTCTCAACTTGAATGCCCCAGCTTGGCTACACTTCGAAGAGATTTCTCGGCGTGGCTGCTCCTGATTACACTGCTTTTGGAGAAATTCAACAGATCTCAACTTGATAGCCCCAGATTGGCGAAACCTCGAAAACATTTCTTGATGCAATTACCCTAGATTGGTTACATCTCAACACAACTGGCTGGGAACGCCTTTGCCCCACATAGTCTTTCAGCAACATGTCCTCTGGAGTCCTCAACCATTTCAACTTGGCAGGATCAAGCTTCTCGACTGATGTTCATCATGTAAGCTTCTTTGATGCTTAGGCACATGTATGCAAGCAGAACAAGTTTATTATGAGAATGATAATTCTAATGCAACAAACATGTTAACCTTGAAGTTTTTAATGAAAATATGTCGCAGAACCTTGTGAACGAATCACTAGTTGAGGTACGACACCCATTTTGAATGGGAAATAGCATACACATGCGATACCAACAAAATCTTATTAGCATAACCCATGGGAGTCAGGAACGCTATCTCGCTGAAATACGCTCTCAGGATAAACCCTGTTTCAATTAGGACTTTTAAGGATTGTAACGTGGCCTGGTTCGCGGTTTGAGAAAGAAAGGACATAAGTCTCAAAGTTTTGTTTTAACCCGCGCATTCTCCTTGATGTTCTCCAATCCTACGTTCAGCTAACTTGACACAAGCGCTCACCTTTAAAAAAGTTTAATAAATGGCATGAGTGATGGTTGAAGGGCCCATGCGGTTTTCGGAGTAACAGTCACCCCTTTCGCATTTGGTGTCTGCAGTCACACGACTTGTTCTTTATTGAGGATTTTTCTTTGTAATCCTTTTCATTTTTCTATTCTTTTCTCTGCCTTTTCATTTCCCTGATTTTACCTGGACTGAATTCTTTTGAATTCTCTTTTTTTTTCTCGATTTTGAGGTCCATCCGGATGCCCTAACTTTTGCCTAAGTCACTTGTTTTCAAGTTTCGACTTAGCGGGCTTTCTTTCTTTATATTTTTCTTCCTTTTTTTTTTGAACAAATCATGTGACACTGGCAATCTTGACTTCTTTGAAAGGATTGTGACTGCTCCACTCTTTGCATTGAGGGGTAACCATTGTGTTCTCACGCCCCTTGACCTCCTGATATGTGAGGAAAGAAAAGGTAATGGATCCTCGGATGCACACTCCTTTTGAAAGTTGAACGCTCGGCCACATTAACTGACGCCTACCTTGCCCCTGGGTTAAATGTGAGGGTTTTTTCATACGAAAAGAAACTCCTACTTCAAGGCTCAAAGGGGTTAACGAGGGTCTATCTCCCTTATATCTCCAGTGTTTGGGGGTTCGAAACAAAGCCTGTACATCCTCAACCAGGTTTTATCCAAAAGCATACAACCCAAAGATTTTGCGTTTTCGCCTCATCATCCTCCCTCAAAGAGTTTAAGCAAGAAAGTTGGTATTGCAGTGCACAGAAACATTAAATGAGTGAACACAAATGAAATTCTTCAAGAAAAACATATTCATTGCATTAAAATCATCATTCGAAATACAAATAAGTTTTAACATGCAAACAATGTTTAAACAAACAAATGAAAGCTACATATGAAAATGCAGTAAAGAAGACAAAGATTGCCATTGTTGAGGAGGCTTGACTCCGTCTGGACTGATTGCTTCAGGAGGTGTTTTTTTTGCAGTCTCAAGTGCTCGCTTGGGAAGCTTTAGTTAACATACAGACCATCTGCAGTGAAAATAATGATCCCAGCATCAATCAGATCTTACACCTTATGTTTGAACACCTTACAATCTTCAATGGCATGCCCCTGTGTCCCTGAGTGGTACTCGCACCTAGCATTCTTGTCATAATCTGGAGGAAGGGGATACGGAACAGGAGCAACTTCCCTTAACTGAATCAAAGAGTCCTAAAGTAAACGGGCAAGCAGCTGACTATGAGAAACAGTAATGGGATCAAATTTTCTCTTAGGCTTTCTGGGTATTTGATGTCTCCACTGGGAGCCAGTCTACTGCCGACACCGATTCGGGTACTCCTCTCTTCCCACCATTTTCCTTTTCAAACTTGGCCTAGGACCAGGAAAAGGTTGCTGATGTGGGGATTCTGAGACCAAAGACTGCAAGATATTCCCTTGACTTGATGCCGCTTCAAGAGGGAACGCCAGGATATTCATATTTTTTGCAGCAGTAGGAGTAGGACTACTCTGTATGCTTACACCGCCCGGCGCGAAATCAATTGCCTTTAATCAATCAGATCCTAGACCACATGATGAAAGGCTTTACATTTTTCCACATTATGCCCCGGCGTACCAGAGTGAAAATTGCAATGGGCACTTGCATCATAATCTAATGGGAGCTTTCCACCAAGAGGATTTATCGTCCGAAGTTCAACCAATTGGAGTTGAAGTAGGTACCTCAACAGCTGAGCATAAGGCATAGGAAGCGGATCAACGATTCTGTCAGCTTTCTTCGGCTTCGGTGGGTATTTCTTAGCCTTGGAGTTGTCTTGGGAGACCAGAGGTGGCTGCTGACGAGGAAGTTCCAGAACTCCAGGTTGTGCAAAAAATCCATGGGGCATATCACTCTTTGGGATAGATTCCACAGGCAATGGTGGAACGACAATTTCTGCTATAGCCTCAGGCATGGGATTATCATCCTTTTTGAGCACATTTCTCACGACTTCCATAACCAGACTCATATGAATCTTCATTTGATTGACCTCTTCCTTCAGCATTTTTTGGTCCTGAATTAGAGCTTGCATGTCCCTCATAAACTGTCCCATTTGGCTTCGCACTTCTCTCAATTCTGCTTGAACTTGATCCATGGTCAACTTCTGAATGGCTTGAGCAGTTAAGTCTACAATTCTGAAGAAAACCAGATCAGGATAAGAATAACCAAACCTCGAACACCTGTTATGCAAATGAGTATGAAAATGCAATGCACATGCCATGTTCGAATATTTCCAAGGAATCATTCTGCTTTGATTCAAGTTTTTCACATAAGAACAACAAGAAATAGATGGAAATGATCAGTAACGAGTCTCAAAGTTAAGATCCTTGGAAATACTAGAACATGTATGCAAACATGTTATGATGATACGGATGCAGAGACATGGGATCAAGGCTTCCACAAATTCTGGATAAGTGTTGTGCTACTGTCTGAATAGGTTCACATGTCTGCTCTGAAAAGAATACCGGAACACCGGAATATCCGAATAATCAGAATACCAGAAGGCCAGCATATCGGCATAATTAAAATCCCAGAATACCAGGCTGATAAGTCTACACTGATAAGAGAACCAGAATACCAGGTAGGATGAAAGTCAAGGTTACCTGCAAACCTGTAAACAACCCGTCCCTCTCACATATGGGTACTAGAAAGGCGAGGATCCTCAATATCACGGGCTCTCAGGTCGAGAAATGATGATACGTTCACCATTTTTGGTTTGGCATCATCATCAAACGAGGAGGCCTCAACTGATTCCCCTAAAAAAGGATACCCTATAGCAAGTTCCCAGCATTGGGTCCTCGGATCGAGAAGCGTAATGGATTTTCCATTTCTGGTCTGCCATTATCACCTCTCGGGAGTAGTGCCGCAATTGAGTCCTCGGGAGATGGTCGCCAGAGTCGACAATTTTCCAGGTTACATTCCATCGTTTGCCCCAAATGCGCAGGATAGAATATTACCAGAAAAACCTCGTCTGGATGGGGAATTTTCATGTATACTACGTCTGGCCAAATGCCAAACAAGTCACACTACTTTCCACGCTAATCATAGGTGTATGCTCAAGCCTGAGTATTGGGATTATCTCTCAAAACCTCCAACCTGCCAAACAGAAGATCCAGCACAACACAGTACAGTCCAACATATGACAATAATGAAATGCAATACAATAAATGCAGTAAAATACAGTAATACAGTAAAGCAATAGTGCAGTAAATGTCAATACAGTAAAACAGTAAAACAGCAAAACACAACACCACCGTAAACACCCAATTAAAGAAAAACAGACAAGCGCTGGGATTGACTCGCAAAGGGGATGGACCATCAAGAGGTCAACCTTTCTCCCCAGCAGAGTCGCCAACTGTCGCTCCCGGGATTTTCATCCAAGTACAAACGCGAAAGTGGCACGGAAACAGAGTCGCCAGCAATGTGTATTTATCCCAAGAGAGGGAAAGGAAACACTGCGTAAATCTGAAGGAAAGGGAAAGAACATGGTCTCGCGACCAAGAGAAACGGGTAAGGGAGTCGGTTACACGAGGGGAAGGTGTTAGAACCCCACGCGTCCATCGTACTTGATGGGATCCACGCTTGTTGTCTTAATCAAAGGGTGTCGTCATCTGGAGGTCTGCTGCTACTGGAAAGGAAAAGTAGCAGGTACGGGAAAGAACGAAGAAACGGGGAAGAAAAGGAAAAAAAGTGACTCGGTAGGACGTCGTCGGAGTCCTAGGCCTACGTATTCCCTTGTGCAATGGGAAAGTCAGAGTCAACGTAGTTCGGACACAAACTAAGGGGGGAGGTTGCTCGCCAAGACATCGCTGTCTTGTGCCTACGTATCCTCAATCTAACCAGAGAGAGGAAATCAGAGCAGTCGTAGTTCGACCTAACAAGGTCGGTTTTGCTTTGTTTGTGTTTTTTAAGTGGAGTACGTCAACGTTCACGTTCTAGTAGTTAGGTGTCGTAGCTCGTTGTACGGAGTCTTAGGAATTTACCTGTTTGTGGTAGAGCAGAAGTGACGCATCCTTGCGAAGGAATGAAAGAGATGAGAAGAGAATCGTTGTTTGTTTTGTGTTTTTTAGAAGAAGTGGATTGAAGTTAGTTCGTAACTTACATTGCACCAAAGTCTACCATGCGGGAACGAGTGAATCGCATGGTCGCCCCCAAATGGGACGTATACTACTCACCCTAGAAGAGGAGGGGAGACCCCTCGTTCTTCATTTCCTACACTTAAGGCTCGAGCGCAATATACGTTATATTTATTAAGTGTTTTAGAAATGTTAGGAGATGAGAAGAGAAGACTCAAAGGAAAAGAAAACACTAAGGGGAATTCTATCCTAATGTTGTCATACAAAAGATGGCCCTAAGGTTGAGTTTGAAAGGGATACTTCTACCTAAGTTAGCATGCAAAGGGAAGCCTAATGCTAATCCTACTCCAAGCTTAATCGAAAATTAAGTTGGACTAGGTAGCTCTAAGGGAGTAAATCCAAGACTTAAGCAAGTCTTGAGATTCAAGGGAAGAGAAAACGTGAAAGAGACGAAGAAGAAAAGAAGAAATGAACAAAAAACAGCAGCTACAACAGCACATCTACACCAATACAGCAGTTAAAGACAACACACAAGCAAGATAGCTTTCAACAACACACAAATCCGCACAAAAGGAGGTGTAAAAGGCAACAGGCAGCAAGTGTGAACAATATACAACACATGAACAAACTTAAAACAGCAGCTGTAAAAAAAACAGGGGAGCATGCATCCAAACAAGAGATGATTGCAAATGAACATGCATAGGAAGGAAAATCAAGCATAGAGGTTACAAACATCAAGGATGAACAAGCATGATCATGTTAACCACTCAAGAACGAGTATGCTTAACTTAATTGCACAATTTACATATTGATTAAAACAAATCACGCATAAGCAACCATGGGGACAAACAAAAATCATGCATCAAGCATTACATACCTTTCAATCAAACATGGTTACAATCACACCACCAACCAAGGTAAATAACTCTTGAAATCATCGTGAAAGCATGCATATCATGAGGAAGCATATCATTAGGCATATGAATAAATCAAGTGAGCATGCATCTCACAACATTAGGTGAACAAGCAAACACAAAGTAATTCCAGCAACATAAGCATCAATTGACAATTATCATGCTCAAGGAGTATGTGCTATGTGTTCACGGCATCAAGAATACAACAATGTAAACATATTCATAAATGATGAACATACAAACGCCGCGTGTCAGAAAATTGTGCACGTACAATGGTGATGTGAACAAAATGAAGTGAGGATGGAGCAAAGTCAGAACTTAAATCATATCATGATCATCCAATCCAAACATGCAAGACAATTTCACATTAACACGCATCAAGACTAGTTGAACACATACCATGATCATTTTCAAATGAAAACAAATGTTCAAGCAAGGTAAAAGGTACACATGATCCAACTTATGCACACCACAACATCATACTCACATGTATCACCTCACCATCATTTTCAAGAGATTACACAAGTTCAACAAGTCATTATTTACACATGAACCAATATGCCTCAAGAACATGCTTCAAGAATGCAAACAAATCAACAATCGGACAATCATGCATCAAAGATTCACATACATCCAGCAACTAGAGGTTAAACAACCCTAGAAAATTCCACAAATATGTATCACACAAAGCCATGAAGGTTAGGGGTGGAATAGGTATCAATACATGCTTCCAAACAAGCCAAAAATATAAAAGTTGCAGGTGCAAATCGATTGCAGCAGGGTGCAAATCGATTGCACAGTTACAAAAAGCAATTCTAGTGAAAAAAACACAGGTGCAATCGATTGCACTAGGATGCAAATCGACTGCACAGTACCAGACCTCCAAAAATCACTTCTCATAATCACTTTTCCAGCACCAATCACTATCCAAACATCCAAATGATCATGTAATCAAACATACACGAAAATCCACATCAAATATCAGTAATCAAGCACACACTTCAACAATCAAACAACAAGATCACGAATCCAATCAAGAAAACGGATCAAATCACATTGAAAACCATGGATCTACATTGTATAAGTTGAAATTAAGCTAAATCAAGCATAGATCTAAGAAAAACCAACCTACAAAGCTGAGATTTGCTTTGGTGATTGTTGCACACGAAAATTGATGAATCAAAGCAAGAAATCCAGAGATCTATGAAGCTTTATCAAGAACACTTGAAGATCCAAGCAATAATCCACAAATAAGCAAAAGCTCTCCAAGAAGTGATTCTAAAATCTTGAATCTAGATCAAAATAAGTTGCTACTGCAGAATTGAATCAAGAATGAGGATGTGATGGAGGTTTAGCTCAAGAATTCACAAATTCTAATGAAGAATCTATGAATATGGAACTTTGGTGAAAGGTTGAAGATGGAAATGGAGAATGAAAAAGTGAGAGAGAATTGAGAGAGAATTTTGAATGAGAAGTGTAGAAAAATCAGAAAAATCAAGTGTAATTGTGTGTGGTTTGGATCAAATTGGTTTAAATATGACTTAGGTTTGGAATGAAAGTGAGGTTTGGAGTGAGTGGAATTGGAAGTGAAAAATAACTTGGAAAGGAAATGTGGAATTAGAGTGGAAATTGGATGGAAATGAAATCAAATTCTGCAGCTCTCTAGATCCTTCTACTGATATAGCATTGATCCCAAGTGAATGTGGTGCATTGGAAATTGACATAGTGCTGAAAAATGAAGGTTTTAGGCAAATCCATCATAGTGCAATCGATTGCACAGCAGTGCAAATCGATTGGACACCCTTGCAAAGACCAAAATGTGAAAACTAAAGGGATGCAATCGATTGCACACTTATGCAAATCGATTGGACCAAGGAAAAATAGTGAAAATTGCTTCAATGCAACTTGTTTCGAGTCCTGCTTCATATCTAATCCTTAGCCACTGATAATACCCTTGAATAATGCCTGAAACATGATATAAAACCTGTCTGGAACAAGATCAAATTAACCATGCTTTATGACCTTGATTCTGAAATGATTAACCCCTCTGCTGATGAAATAAATGGCTGATGCCTCTGATGATTGTGCAAACTTGGTAAGAGACTTTGATGAACACCACAAGATTGAGTACATTCTCTTGCTTTGGCCTTGAGACACATCTTCCTCCTAAGGGCCATCAAGGATACCTTGATCCCATGCTGAGAACCGATGATATGCACAAATGAAGATGCAAGAATGAAATGAAACATAAGCCAGTTAGCGTTAAAACAAGAGGGCAAATTTTGAGGTGTTACAAGGTGTTTTTGATTTAGTTTTCTTATCTCTGATTGGTGTTCTATAGTAGGATTGCAGAATCTCGCGTCCATCAATACTCTACCCGCAACAATCAGTAAAAAGTGATGGATCAGGTCCAAGAAGAACTCCAAGACTTCCGTAACCGTAGGAATCAGTTCATGGAAATGATGCAGAATGTAGCTCAAGGTCAAGAGCAGCTGAGGACTCTGGTCCAGCCCTTAGTCGCACGGGTTAATGAAGAGGGAATTGTTCATGGAGGTATTCCTACTCATGTTGTTCCTCCAGACAGAGGTGGTAATGGTGGTGTTCATGTTGTTCCTCCGGGAAGAGGTGTTCCTATTCCTACTATTGTCGTTCCTCCGGGCGGAGGAGCAGGTGGCAGAATTCCTACGGTGGTTGGAGGAGGTAGTGTATGTGCAGTGCATGGTGCTGGGGGCCACCACTAGGAAGATCATCAGGATGATGTGTTTTCTATGCAAGGGGTTGTTGCTGGTATTTCAACTGAAGCTGACAGAAAGTTTAAGATGATTGAGGAAAGAATGAGAGCCTTTGAGAATCAGAACTCTCTGGGTCTTGACATGGCTGATTTGGGATTAGGCCCAGGGGTGAAAATTCCTCATAAATTCAAAGTTCCTTTGTTCGACAATTATACTGGAACCACTCGCCCTAAGACCCACATTAGGGCGTATTATAGAAAAATGTCTGCCTATTCGGAAGACGAAAAATTGTTGATGCATTTCTTTCAGGATAACCTGGCTGGGGCATCCTTAGAATGGTATATGCAGCTCGAGAGGAGCCATATCCGCAGCTGGCGTGAACTTGCGGAAGCATTCGTTAAACACTACCAATATAATACAGATATGGCGCATAACCGTATGCATCAACAGAGTCTTTCACAGAAGAACAATAAGAGCTTTAAGGAGTACACTCAGAGGTGGCGTGAGTTGGCTGCTATAGTTTAACCTCCTATGGTGGAGAGAGAACTTATAGACATGTTCATGGCCACGCCCCAAGGGCCGTACTATGAAAGTTTGGTAGGATGTTTGTCTGCAGGATTCTCTGATCTGGTGCTAGCAGGAGAGAGAGTCGAGAGTGGTATCAAGTCTAGCAAGATACCAAACAATTGTGGATCCTCAGCTGAAGGACATAAGAAGTCATATGGGGAAAGAGAGAAGGTGATGCAAACTCAGTTTCTTCGAATCGGCAGAAGGGCAAGGCTTGTCAGAATTACACTTAACAAGTTGCTACCGTGGCTATTCCGGCTGCGCCACAACAACAAAACCCTTCTCCACACAGATATTAGGACAGACCCAAAGTAACCAGGCATTTTGAGGCACCTCTTATGTTGTACTCTCAATTATCACAACATTTGCTTCAATTGCAGTTGGTCCAAAAGAGAACTTTAGCTCCACTCACCGACACTCCTCCACCCGGTTATGATGCCAACGCCCACTGCAAATTCCATTCTGGAGCACCGGGGCATCATTTTGATAACTGTAAAGAATTCAAGCACAAGGTCCAAGACTTTCTTGATTCAAAAGCCATCAACTTCACCAACGATACTCCGAATATAATTCAAAACCCTATGCCCAATCGTGGTGGGGCAAGGGCTAATGCTATAGAAGATAGGGAGCCATTGGATTTGATAATGGATATGAACGAGCGGAAAACTCTTTTGTCAGTGGTCAAGGAGAGATTGTTGAAAGGAGGGGGTTTTCCAGGGTGTTCAGATGGTTGTCATGAGTGTTTGTTGCAGCCTGAGGGTTGTGATTCATTGAAGTCAGGTATTCAGAAGATGATGGACTAAGGGCAGTTACAGTTTGATCGGGTTAACAGTGAGAAGGAAGTTGTTAATAACAGTGAGGATGTTGCTACAATATCCATTCCTTATAAGATGATTAATATTTCAGCACCGGCGAGGCAAGCGTCGATTATTATTACTGTTCCAAGACCAATACCTTACGAAAGTACTAAAGCCATCCAATGGAATTACGAGGCCAAAACATTTTGTAACGGACAGAAGCAGGAGCTAGTGGGTTCATTAGGTTTAGGGTCTGCTGTTAAAAATATTGTGGAGGCTGGAGCTATTACCAGAAGTGACAGAGTCTTTTCGCCGTCAAATGAAAATGCGGGCAGTTCAAGTCAGGATAAGGGTAAGCAAGTGGTTGACAATTCCGGACAGAGGCAAGTTGTAGATGATTCTACCCAAAAGCAGGTTGAGGACTCTTTTTCAAAATACACGGAAGAATTCATGAGACTAATACGAAAGAGAGATTACAAAATCATGGACCAGTTACACCAAACACCTTCTAAGATTTCTATTTTGTCTCTGTTGTTACACTCAAAGGCGCATAGGAATGCTCTGCTAAAGGTGTTGAATGCAGCATATGTACCACAAGAGATATCGGTGAATCAGCTCGAGGGCATGGTGGCGCACGTAAATGCTGGGAACGGTTTGGGTTTTACGGATCTGGATTTGACTCCCGCAGGGAGGAACCACAATAACGCTTTGCACATCTCCATAGAGTGCAGAGGTTCATTGTTATCCCATGTGTTAGTGGATACCGGTTCTTCATTAAATGTTCTTCCCAAGAAAGTGCTTATGAAGCTTGACACTTAAGGGCTGATTTGCTCATCCAGTGATTTAGTGGTACAGGCTTTTGACGGCTACAAAAGGTCTGTATTTGGAGAAATTGTTATGCCCATCAAGGTAGGGCCGGAGGTCTTTGACGCAACCTTCTATAATATGGACATACAGCCAGCGTATAGTTGCTTGTTGGGTCGCCCCTGGATTCATCATGTGGGGGCAGTGACGTCGACGCTGCATCAGAAGTTGAAGTATATGGCCAAAGGGAAAGTCGTTATGGTGTGTGGTGAAGAGGATATAATGGTCGGTCATCTGTCAACTTTCAAGTACGTAGAAGTGGATGAAGAAGAACATGAAACTTTATGTCAGGCTTTTGAAGCTGTTCAGATTCCGAAGGATCCTCCTGTGGAGGTTAATGAGCCTGAAGTTTCAATGTCTTCGTTCAAGGATGTGCGCGTAGTGTCAAAAGCTGGTAATTCTCAGAGATAGGGTCAGGTGATAGATGTGCAGATAAAGAAGGATACATATGGTTCAGAATACAAGCCACATAAGCAGTCTCAAGAGCCTCCAAGGTACAGTGGTCCAATTCAATTTACCAGTGCCAGAGTATTCTTTAACATAATTAATGCTATTAGGGATGATGAAGGTGACAGTGATTGCGATATGGATGAATAGATTTATCCGTGCGTTCCTGGTCAGGAGTTGCGCAACTGGTCTACTGAGGAAGTCATCCAAGTCACCAGCGAAGAGTAATTATTTTTGTTTTTTGCATATGTTGAATCCTACGTTCTGCCCAAGACGTAGTGATTTCTTTCTGTAGGGCCACAATGTTTTACATTCAATTTCATCATTAACAAAGGACATTTTTGCATTCAAATGTTTTGCTATCTGTTTTTCCTGTTTTCCTTTTGCATTAAAAGAAAAATAGCAATGTGTTTTTGTTGTTGCATTCATAATAAACATAAAACATCAATCATGCAGGTTTATCAGTTCAGATTCTACAGATAATGATTCATCTATGGCTCAGTATGACTTCGACAATCCCATTTATCAGGTTGAAGAAGAGGCTGACGAAGACTGTGACTTTCCTGAGGAATTAGCCAGACTGCTGAAACAGGAGGAACAAATCATTTTACCTCATCAAGAGGACATTGAAATTGTTAATTTGGGCACCGAGGACGTGAAAAAAGAAGTAAGAATTGGGGCCGCCTTGGAAGACAGTGTTAAGGGAAGATTGGTTGAAATGCTGCGAGAGTATGTGGGCATCTTCGCCTGGTCTTACCAAGACATGCCGGGGCTTGACACGGATATTATTGTCCACCGGTTGTCGCTTAAAGAGGGTTGTCCTCCGGTGAAGCAGAAGTTGAGAAGAACAAGACCGGACATGGCTGTCAAAATCAAAGAAGAGGTTCAGAAACAGTTAGATGCTGGTTTTCTTGCTGTAACAAATTATCCTCCGTGGGTTGCTATTATTGTTCCTGTACCGAAGAAAGGTGGAAAGGTCAGGATATGTGTTGATTATCGAGACTTGAACAGAGCAATCCCAAAAGATGATTTCCCGCTTCCCCACATTGACGTGTTAGTGGACAACACCGCTCAGTATTCCGTATTTTCCTTCATGGATGGCTTCTCAAGGTACAACCAAATCAAAATGGCCCCAGAGGACATGGAGAAGACGACGTTCATAACACCGTGGGGAACGTTTTGCTACAAGGTAATGCCCTTTGGATTGAAAAATGCAGGGGTAACCTATCAGCGGGCGATGGTGACTCTCTTTCATGATATGATTCACAAAGAGATTGAGGTCTATGTTGATGACATGATTGCAAAGTCACAAACGGAGGAAGAACATTTGGTGAATCTTCAAAAGCTATTTGAAAGGTTGAGGAAATTCAGATTGAGGTTGAATCCGAATAAGTGTACCTTCGGGGTGAGATCTGGTAAATTGTTGGGCTTCATTGTTAGCGAAAGAGGTATTGAGGTAGATCCTTCTAAAGTAAAAGCCGTACAAGATATGCCTGAACCGAGAACAGAAAAAGAGGTTCGTGGTTTCTTAGGGAAACTGAACTACACTGCCAGGTTCATCTCTCATCTTACAGCCATGTGTGAACCAATATTCAAATTTTTGAGAAAAGATCAGAAGGTCAGGTGGGATGAAAACTGTCAAAAGGAATTTGATAAAATAAAAGAATATTTGTAGGAACCTCCGATCCTCATGCCGCCAGTTCCAGAAAGACCGTTGATTATGTATCTTACGGTTCTTGAGAATTCGATGGGGTGTGTGCTCGGTCAACATAACGAGACAGGTAGGAAAGAGCATGCCATCTACTACCTGAGTAAAAAGTTCACTGATTGTGAGACAAGATACTCAATGTTGGAAAAGACATGTTGTGCATTCGCTTGGATAGCTAAGCGTTTGAGATAATATATGTTAAACCACACAACCTTGTTGATTTTGAAGATGGATCCGATTAAGTATGTGTTTGAGAAGTAAGCACTTTTTGGGAGAATAGCTCGTTGGCGGATGGTTTTGACAGAATATGATATTCAGTACGTTTCCCAGAAAGCCATTAAGGGAAGTGTTCTGTCAGAATATCTTGCTCAACAACCGATCAAGGATTACCAACCGATGAAGTTTGAATTTCTGGATGAGCATATCATGTTTTTGAAGATGAAAGACTGTGATGAACCTTTGCCTGACGAAGGACCTGAAATTGGATCTCAGTGGAGTTTAATCTTTGATGGGGCTGTTAATTCATATGGAAACAAAATCGGGGCAATCATTACAACCCCAAGGGGTTCTCATATACCCTTGACTTCCTGATTAGCGTTCATATGCACCAACAATGAGGCAGAGTATGAAGCGTGCATCATGGGATTGGAAGAAGCTATTGATTAGAGAATCAAGAACCTTGATGTGTATGGTGATTCTACATTGGTGATTAATCAGATTAAAGGAGAATGGCAGACTCGTCAGGAAAATTTGGTGCCTTACAAGAACTACGCCAGAAGGTTGTTGCCGTTCTTTGATAGGGTTAACTTTCATCATGTACCCCGGGCTGAAAATCAGAAGGCGGATGCGTTGGCGACGTTGGCTTCAATTTATAAGGTGAATTTGTGGAATGAAACTCCATCGATCAGAATTCTGGACAGACCGGCCTTGGTGTTTGCAGCTGAGGAGGCATCAAATGGCAAACCTTGGTATCATGACATCAAGTGTTTTCTCAAGAGTCAAGAGTACCCGGCTGGGGCATCTACCAAGGATAAGAAAACTCTGAGGAGGTTAGCAGGCAATTTCCTTTTGAATGAGGATGATGTGCTATATAAGAGGAATTTTGACATGGTCTTGCTTCGATGTGTTGATGAACACGAGGCGGGCCTGTTGATGGAAGAGGTTCACGAGGGGTCTTTCGGTACCTATGCCAATGGGAATGCTATGGCCAGAAAACTATTGAGGGCAGGGTATTACTGGATGACTATGGAGTCCAATTGTTTTAAATACGTCGGGAAATGCCATAAATGCCTGATTTATGCAGATAAGATGCACGTACAGCCTACTCCTCTGAACGTAATGACATCTCCTTGGCCCTTTGCTGTGTTGGGGCATCAATATGATTGGAAAAATTAAGCCGAATGCTTCCAATGGGCATCGTTTTATCTTGGTCGCCATTGATTATTTCACGAAGTGGGTAGAAGCAGCCTCGTTTGCCAGCGTCACCAGACAAGTGGTAGCCCGGTTTATAAAGAAGGACATCATTTGTCGTTATGGTATCTCAGAGAAAATCATTACTGATAATGGTTCAAATTTGAACAATAAGATGATGAAGGAGCTATGCCAGAGCTTTAAGATCGAACATCACAATTCTTCTCCATATCGTCCGAAGATGATTGACGCTGTTGAGGCAACAAACAAGAACATTAAGAAGATTGTACAGAAAATGGAGGCAGTCCTACCATTAGAAGTTGAGATTCCTTCGTTAAGAATTTTGGCTGATGTGAAACTTGATGAAGCCGAATGGGTACGATCTAGGTTGGATCACCTTATTAGGGAGAAGAGATTGGCAGCCATTGCACATGGCCGGTTATACCAAAGCAGGATGAAAAAGGCCTTTGATCAGAAGGTGCGTCCTCAGTGTTTTCAGACTGGCGACTTGGTTTTGAAAAAGATCCTTCCTCCTCAGACAGATCACATGGGGCAAATGGACTCCAAACTACGAAGGGCCATATGTTGTGAGACAGGTTTTCTCTGGTGGAGCTTTGTTACTCTCAACTATGGATGGCGAAGATTTTACATCCCCTATGAATGCAGACGCAGTCAAAAAGTACTTCGCATAAAAAGAGACCCGCTGGACGACAAAAAGAGAGGTCCAGGAAAAACAGGGCATCCCGACGAACCACAAAAAGAAAAGGTTCGGGAAAAAATTAAGGATAAAAGAAAATAAGAGAATAAACTCGCAAAGTTGAAAACCTGAAAAGGCAACTTTGGCAAAAATGGGTATCCCGGTGGATTGAAAACCCGAAGGGGCGATCCAGGAAAAATTTAGGGATTTGAAAGTAAGAGGCTGCGGTCTGTGTTCGATCTGTGAACACTTTTAATACATGGGAATTTTGAAGGAGAGGAATCAGTTCAGTCAGTCTTTTTGAGAAGTCAAAGCATCTGCGGATACAGAGGACATATGGGTCATAACTGAATCGAAGCATGGTGGATATTTGTTCCCACATTGCCGACATATGTATTTTCTTTTCATTTTTGTGCAATTACCTCTTTTCAGGAATTGCTTCCAATTGTAAATGCCTATTTACAGGCCGATTCAATCAATAAAAGTATTCATTTCACTCAAAAAGCTTTCCATTTCTGTTTTTACTTTTACTATTTTGTTTGCAAAAACGTCAGATATTTTTTATAAACATTGCATGTGAAAACATTAAGCTTTACAGAGCATATCGAAAACAATGGAAATTGCTTGAGCGATGGACATTATGGATGGTAACTGAGGTAACCATTTCACATCTAAGACATTTTGTTTGTTTGATATGTGTTTACAGGGTAGCATAATTTCTTCTCCCCAGTAGAGTCTTTCTCTCTAGCATTGAAGACCTAGCATCCTCAGCGGAGCATTAAGAATTTCTCTATCCCCAGCAAGAGTGCAGAGGGTTGCTTTCCCCAGTCAGATTAGTTTATTTCTCCCCAGTGAGTATTCAGCTGTTGATTGTCCTAGACAAGACAGTGTTGCATCTTCAGTAGGAGAATTGTTGGATGTCTCTCCCTAGCAGAGATCTTATATCCCCCACAGAGTCTTGGTATCTACTTTCCTCAGCGGGTCAAGAAGTAATTTCACCATCAACGGTGTGCTCGTATCCCCAACAGGGTAAAGTCATTCCCCAACAGTAGGATAAGTTCAATACTATTCCCCGACAGGTTTGGTATGATTGATTTTAATCCCCAAGCAGAGTGTGGTGTTATTCTCTCAACGGTTTGGTCAACAATGGTTGACATCCCCGACAGATTCCAAGTCTAATGGCTATTGTCACCTTTTCTATATCAGATCTTTGGGTTCCATCTTCAGCAGTTGTCATTCTTGATTCCCAGTGTAGGGGAAGTCATTTTGGGTTCTATCTTCAAAGGTTATTTGTAATTCCCAACAGAGTGGAAGTTCTCTTCGGGTTTCATCTTTAGCAACGGTTTTGATTAGGAAGGCTATCCAATTTGTCTTCCTCGGCACGAGTTGTGACCCTAAGGACAATTCAGTTTGTCATCCCCAATGGAGTTACCTTTGTGTCTTCAGCATTTATTTTGCTGAGGAGTGTCTTTTGCATAGCATAAGCATCTTTGCATTGCATCCTCCAAATGCGTAGCATTTCCGTTTTGTATGGAGCATTGCGCCATAAAAATTCAAACATATGCATTCGAAGCATAATCCAGGTTTGATATTATCTTTGCCCGCAGTTTCCTCAACAGGAAATGGCATATTTAAAAAGATTCAATCTTACTTTATCCTCAGTGAAGTTGCCGATGAGTTCTTTCATTTTGCTTGTACTCCCCTGCAGGGCTGCCTATTTAGGCTTCTGTTTTCCCCAGCGGAATTATTTTTGTAGATCTGTTGATTCTACTACCTTAGTGTTTGGATGTAAGTCCACCTTCGTGTCGACCTTCCTTTTGAAATCCATCTTGTGATGGTAACCTTTGGTTATGAGTCCACCTTCGTGTTGGCCTACCTTTGTGTTTGGATGTGAGTTCGCCTTTGTGTCGGCCTTTCTTTTGAAATCCATCTTGTGATGGTAACCTTTGGTTATGTGTCCGCTTTCGTGTCTGCCTACCTTTGTGTTTGGATGTGAGTCCGCCTTCGTGTCGGCCTTCATTTTGAAATCCATCTTATGATCGTAGCCCTTGGTTATGAGTCCGCCTTCGTGTCAGCAAACCTTTGTGTTTGGATGTGAGTCCGACTTCGTGTCGGCCTTCCTTTTGAAATCCATCTTGTGACGGTAACCTTTGGTTATGAGTCCCCCTTCGTGTCGGCCTACCTTTGTGTTTGGATGTGAGTCCTCCATCGTTTCGGCCTTCCTTTTGAAATACATCTTGTGATAGTAACCTTTGGATGTGAGTCCGCCTTCATGTCGGCGTTCCTTTTGAAATCCATCTTGTGATGGCAACCTTTGGATGTGAGTCCGCTTTCATGTCGGCCTTCCTTTTGAAATCCATCTTGTGATGATAACATTTGGTTATGAGTCCGCCTTCGTGTCGGCCTACCTTTGTGTTTGGATGTGAGTCCGCCTTCGTGTCGGCCTTCCTTTTGAAATCTATCTTGTAAAGGTAACCTTTGGTTATGAGTCCGCCTTCGTGTCGGCCTACCTTTGTGTTTGGATGTGAGTCCGCCTTCGTGTCGGCCTTCCTTTTGAAATCCATCTTGTGATGGTAACCTTTGGTTATGAGTCTGCCTTCGTGTCGGCCTACCTTTGTTTTTGGATGTGAGTCCACCTTCATGTCGACCTTCCTTTTGAAATCCATATTGTGATGGTAACCTCCGGTTGTGAGTCCGCCTTTGTGTCATCATACCTTTGTGTTTGGATGTAAGTCCGCCTTCGTGTCGGCCTTGCTTTTTAAATCCATCTTGTGATGGTAACCTTTGGATGTGAGTCCGCCTTCGTGTCGACCTTCCTTTTGAAATCCATCTTGTGATGGTAACCTTTGGTTATGAGTCCGCCTTCGTGTCGTCCTACCTTTGTGTTTGGATGTGAGTCTGCCTTCGTGTCGGCCTTCCTTTTGAAATCCATCTTGTGATGGTAACCTTTGGTTATGAGTCCGCCTTTATGTCGGCCTACCTTTGTGTTTGGATGTGAGTCCGCCTTCGTGTCGGCCTTTCTTTTGAAATCCATCTTGTGATGGTAACCTTTGGTTATGAGTTCGCCTTCGTGTTGACCTACCTTTGTGTTTGGATGTGAGTCCGCCTTCGTGTCGGCCTTCCTTTTGAAATCCATCTTATGATGCTAACCTCCGGTTGTGAGTCCACCTTTGTGTCGGCTTACCTTTGTGTTTGGATGTGAGTCCGCCTTCGTGTTTGGATGTGAGTCCGCCTTCGTGTCGGCCTTCCTTTTCAAATCCATCTTGTGATGGTAACCTTTGGTTATGAGTCCGCCTTTATTTCGGCCTACCTTTGTGTTTGGATGCGAGTCTGCCTTCGTGCCGGCCTTCCTTTTGAAACCCATCTTGTGATGGTAACCTTTGGTTATGAGTCCGCCTTCGTGTCGGCCTTCCTTTTGAAATCCATCTTGTGATGGTAACCTTTGGTTATGGGTCCGCCTTTGTTTTGGCCTACCTTTGTGTTTGGTTGTGAGTCCGCCTTCGTGTCGGCCTTCTTCTTACAATTCGCTTTCGTTTGATGCGAGTCCGCCTCCGGCCAACATTCCTTTTAGAGTTCATTTTCGGTTATTATCCTCTTGATGTGAGTTCGCCTCTGGCCGGCATTCTTCATACAATCCTTGTTTGTGAGTCCGCCTTCGGCCGGCATCCCTTTCAAGTCAGCTTTCGAGTGACGTATTTACTTTGAGTCCACCTTCGGCTGACAATCACTTTATCACCCCGCAGTTTGTAAATTTTTGGGTTGTTTTGGTATTCAACCTCTGTGTACCCTAAATGTATGAAAGTCGTTGCTATCACTCCTTCAGGTCCAAGTAGATTGAATAGGGGGAACTGTAGCACCCCAAATTTTGCCCTCTTGTTTTTTATTCTAACTGGCTTATGTTTCCTTTCATTTGTATTTTCATTTGTGCATTGCATGGGTTTTCTGAGACATGGGATCAAAGTATTTTCCAGCAGCTCATGGTGTGATCAGTTTAGAGGATATTTTCAGCAGTATGTAGAGCCAAACAGATAGTTTTCAAAGGCTTTTCGAGCATTTATTTTGCTCACTGGATGATTTGATTATCAGAAGCTCCGACAGTTATTTTTGCTCAGTGATTCGGCACCGGATAATATTATTTCAGCAGGATATTTTAGAAGCGGAAAGAAATTCACAGCATATTTCAGGCATGATTCAGTGGCAATATCAAATGACAAGTTTCAGAGGCCTAACGTTGCTCAGAACAAGTGGAAGCGGGCAGTTCTCCATGTTTCCCTCCAAGAGGCGCCAAAAATTCAAGATTTGAATGTGTTAATCGATTAACCGTTTGCAGTGCAAATTGGGTTAATCGATTAACCAAGGCAATTTCTGCCTAAATATTTCATTTTTTCAGCGTTGCAGCTTGGGGTTTCAATTTCAATCCTCAATTCAATTTTTCACACCAGTAGAAGGACCTAGACATTATTCCAATTTGATTTATTTTCCAATTAATTCAAATTCCCTCCAATTTTCAAACAATTTCCATTCCTAATTCCACTCCTAATTTCCATTCCAAACACTAACCCACACTCCAAACCATAATTGGATTCCAAACCTAATCCATATTTAAATCAAATTGCTCCAAACCTCACTCAATCACTCTCATTTTCACCCTCATTTTCAAATTTTTCTTTCATATCTCTCTCACTTTTTCATTCTCCATTTTCATCTTCAACCTTACTCCAAAGCTCTTCCATTAGAGTTAACAAATTATTCACTGAAATTTGTTAATTCTTAAGCTAAACCTTCATCACATTGTGGTTCCATTGCTTGATTCTACAGTAGATTTTCGTTTGGATCTAGATCTGAACTTTGGAAGTGCTTATTTGAAGTGATTTTGAAGCATTTCTAGCTTATTGCTTGGGTTTTCTAACTTTTCTTTTAAGAAGCTTCATAGATCTCTGGATTTCTTGTTTGGATTCATCAATTTCAGTTTACAACACTCACCAAAGCAATTCTCCACTTTGTAGGTTGGTTAATTTAAGATCCGCACTTGATTTAGCTTAATTTCAACTTATACAATGTAGATCCACGGTTGTTAACATGTTTTGATCCATTTGCTTGAAATTGATTGTTGATGTTGATGTTTATTGGATCTAATTGATGTTTGATTGCTGTAATTCATTGTAATTTTAGTGCATAATTGATTACATGTTCATTTGGATGACTGCATAAGTGATTTGCTATTGAAAAATGCTTCTGAAATGTGTTTTCTGCTACTGCATCAGTGTTAATCGATTAACCAGTTGCAGTACAAAACTGGTTAATCGATTAACCAGTGTAATTTTCACGTTTTTTGGCTGTTTTGAATGGGTTAATCGATTAACCAATTTGCACTGCAAATGGTTAATCGATTAACACTGATGCAAAATGTGTTTTTTGTGCATTTTCAAGCGTGTTTTGATTCCTTTTCACTTTTAATCTTCATGGATTGATATGATGCATATGTGTGGACTGTTCTTGAGTTGTTTTGCCTCACATGTTGGTTTTAATGTGATTCTTCGACGCGCGATTTTTGGTTTTCGTTGATGAACGTCTATGATTATTGTGTTTCATTCTTGGTGATGATTATATTGCATGATCCTTTGTGTCACTGTGATAGCTTGTTATTAATGTTTACATTGCTGGATATATGATTCGTAATCATGTTTGTTGTCGATTCCGTGAATGCATGTTCGTTTTAAGCGATTAATTGTTGATTCGGTGAATTGTCCGCAATGCTTTTGGTTAGTGCTTAAGTGTGCAATGTCATTTGAATTTGTTCATGCTTAATTGCTAGGTGCTTGATTATATGTCCATGTGTAGCATTTGCTCATGCTTGATGATTGTTCATGTTTGTAATCCATGCGTATTAGTCTATTTGTGAAGACATGTTTATGTTCGATTCTTTTGAGGCATGATTGTGTTTGGATATAGAACATGCTTATGTTGAATTGATTAATCTTTGATGCATGCTTAACTTGATGTTGTGTTGTCACATGATCATCCATGCTAGATGCCTATTCATGAGCATTTGTTTTGATGCATTGTATGCTGCCTTGGTGAATACATGACTGTTGTGTAGAGTAGTAGCTGTTATATGCTGTCTTGTTTGACTTGCTGCCTTTTACACCTGTTATGTGCTGAATGCATTGAGTTGTTAAATGCTGTTTGGGTGTATTTGCTGGATTTTATAGTTGTGCCTTGCAAGAATGCTGTTGTTGTTGCTGTTTTTGGTTTATTGCCTTGTCTTTTGTTTTCTTTTGGAGAATGGAAAGTCACTAAACTTCTTCATAGTTGAGATCACGACAGCGTTCTTTCCTTGTTGACAGAGTGTCACTCAACTTCTTCATAGTTAAGATCACGACACCATTCTTTCCTTGTTGGCAAAGAGTCACTCAATTTCCTTTAGTTGAGATCACAACATCGTTCTTTTTGTGATTGTTTGGCATAATGTTTACTTGTGTTTGTTCACATGATCCCTTAGGATTCCTAGCTCGACTTAATTTTCGATTTAGCTTGAGGTAGGAGAGACATTAGGTTTTCAATCCATGCATGATAACAATTAGGATAGTCCCTTTAAACCTTAACCCTAGGTCTATCTCTTTTGCATGCTAACATTAGGTAGAGTTCCCTTCTATCTCAACCTTAGGACCATTGTGTATGACAACATTAGGATTTAGTTTCCCCTAGTTGTTTTTTTCTTTACCCTTTGAGTCCTTTCTCTTCTCATCTCTAAACAAGTTCAAAACACTTAATAAATACAATAAGTATTGTGCGCCACGAGCCTTAAGTACATGAGAAATGAAGAATGAGGGGTCTCCCTTCACTTTTCTAGAGTGTTTAGCATACGTCCCGTTTGGGGGCGACGCATTCGCTCATATGTCATAGACTTTAGTGCAAAACATATTTCAAACTAACTTAATCCACTTCTGTCTAAAAACACAAACAAAGTTTAAATCTTTTTATCCTTCGGGATGGGTTTCAAATCATTTTTAGAAAAGAGCACGTTATTTCCGTTCTATCGCAAACAGACGTCGACCCTAGCTGCCGGACGCAAACCTAACGTCGCTCATAAAAAACACTCACTGACCCGTAGGTCGAACTACGACTGCTCTGATTTCCTCTCTCTGGTCCGATTGAGGATACGTAGGCACAAGACGACGAGGTCTTGGCGAGCAACCTTCCCCTTCACCCGTAGTCTTCCGAACTACGTTGACTCTGACTTTCCCATTGCACTTGGGAATACGTAGGCCTAGGACGACGATGTCCTATCGAGTCTCTTTTTCTCCTTTTGTTTTCCGTTTGCGTTTAGCAGTAGGTTTTAGATAACTCACCCTTTGATTAGACAACAAGCGTGGATACCATTGAGTACGATGGACGCGAGGGGGTGCTAATACCTTCCTCTCACGTAACCGACTTTCGAACCCAGACTATGGTTGCGATGACCATGTCTTTCGCTTGCTTTTAGGTTTTCTTCGATCATTTCCTTTTCCTTCGTCGGGATAAATAACGTTTGGTGGTGACTCTTTTGTTTACCGCCGGTTGATTTTCGCAGTTGGGACACACACATAATCTTCCTTCCCCTTTTCGACATACCCTTCAGGTTGCCTTATAAGAATTGTTTCATCCAGATCACCATACAAGAATGTAGTCTTCACATCCATCTGTTCCAGTTCAAGGTCGAACTGTGCCACCATGGCAAGTAAAATTTGAATAGACTCGTGCTTCACAAAAGGAGAGAACACATCATTAAAGTCGACACCTTCTTTCTGAGTGAACCCCTTAGCAACCAATCTTGCCTTGTATCTCTTCAACGCCACTCCTTCGATTCCTTCCTTAACTTTGAAAATCCATTTACAGTTGACTAACCTGGCTCCAACATGTTTCTTGATCACTTCCCATGTGTTGTTATCATGAAGAGATTTCATCTCATCATCCATGGCCTTGAACCATTCAATCTTCTTTCGACTCCTCATAACTTCCTTATAGTCTCTAGGTTCTTCGTCTAGAACCTCACTTGCAGAGGTTAAGGCATAAGATATATGATATGCATACCCAAGTCTATAAGGTGGCTTGATGACTCTCCTCGACCTGTCTTTTGCTAGCAGGTAGTCATTATTAGTCTCCTCATCTTCGACAACAGCTTCTGCTTCTTCTTCGACGTCATCTGGGATACACAATTCAGCCAACATGTTCCACCTCAACAGGAATCTCTCCCTATTCCAGCTCTTAGTCAGCATCATCAGTTTTCTTGATGGCCATCTCAGCTTCATTGAAAACTATATCTCAACTGGTGATACACCTCCTGTGACCTGGCTCTAGGCACCATAACCTATAAGCTTTGACTCCTTCAGGGTATCCCATGAACATGCATCTAAGAGCTCTGGGTTCGACCTTGTCTTGCCTAATGTGAGCATAGGCCACGCAGCCAAATACTCTCAGTTTGTCGAGACTAGGTGGATGTCTCGACCAAACTTCTTTAGGTGTCTTCATATCTAACGCAGTCGAAGGACATCTGTTTATCAGATATGTTGCTGTTGAAACAACCTCAGCCCAAAACACCTTATTTAATCCAACATTAGTCAACATGCATCTAACTCTTTCCAAAATAGTTCGATTAAACCTTTATGCCAAACCATTTTGTTGTGGAGTACTTGCAGTAGTTTTGTGCCTTGCAATACCTGAGGCAGCACAAAAGCTGTCGAATGCCTCATTGCAAAATTCAAGGCCATTGTCGGTCCTCAATCTCTTGACCTTTCTGCCAGTCTGATTTTCGACCAGAGTCTTCCAATCTTTGAAATTCTCAAAAGTTTCATCCTTAGTCTTCTGGATGAATACCCATAACTTTCTGGAATAATCATTGACTATGGATAGAAAATACCTTGCTCCTGAATATGATGGACACCTTGCAGGCCCCCAAAGATCAGCATGGATGTAATCAAGGGATCCATGATTTCTTTGTTTGCCTTTGTTAAACTTCACTCTGCAGGATTTTCCAAGAACACATGGTTCACAAAATTTCAGCTTTTCGACTTTGTCTCCTCCAAGCAGATTTTGTTTCCCTAGTTCGACCAGACCCCTTTCTCTAACATGGCCCAATCATATGTACCAGATTTCTGTCTTCGAAAAAGGTTTCATGGATACAACATTTGTCGAACCACTTACAACTTCAACCTCAAGGGTATACAAGCCTTGTTTCTTCACACCTCTTAAGACTTCGTTCGACCCCTTCATGACTCTTAGGATACTTTTCTCTCCTTGAAAAACACATTCCTGCAATTTTGCAAGCTTTGTTGTTTCCCAGCAGCACTGATCCACCATCTTGATCACACAATTCCTCAAACACGACTTTGTTTGGATTCATGTTCCAACTGCAACCTGAATCCATAATCCACTCCTTTCTTGAGTCGCTGCTTGAAACCACAAGAACATCAGATGAGTCGAAGTCATCTTGAACAATGGTTATGTTGCCATTATCCTTACCTCCATGATCTTTCAGGCGTTCAGGGCACACCTTTCTTGTGTGACCCTCCTTCTTATAGTGATAGAATCGAATACTAGATACCTCGCCACTATAAGACTTTTGCTGACTTTTACCTTTCTTCTTGTCGAACTTACCAACCTTTCACAATAATTTTCCCTTAATAGCCAAATCTTCACCAACCGTCGAAGGTTTAGGCTCCTATCGTTCGTTCAAGTCCTTAGAATACAAGCCTTATTGAACTTCTTCAAAGCTTAGGGACTCCCTTCCATACATGAGAGTTTCTTTGAAGTGAGCATGTGTTCTGGGCAAAGTGCACAACAACAACAGTTCTTGATTTTCATCATCGATCTTCACATCAATATTTTCAAGATCAAGAATCAGCTTGTTGAACATATCCAACTGCTCAGCCAACACTTTGTCTTCACTCATCTTGAATGAATACAAGGCTTGCTTCAAATAGAGTCAATTCACCAGGGATTTGGTCATGTGCAAACTTTCAAGTTTCAACCATAGCCCCGATGTCGTAGTCTCCTTTGATACCTATCGGAGAACCTTATCACCAAGGCTCAACAATATTGCGTTGTGGGCTTTCTCTATCATGTCCGTCTTTTCTTTTTCGGTTAACACAACGTCCATGGCTGCATCTTGTTAGAACAAGATTTGGTTCTGCAATAATACCTCTAAATTTTGATGATAACAAACAAGTATGTTTGTATTAACAATTTTGGTATTCTAATGTTTGTTATTTTTGAGAATTTAACAAACAGGTTCTGCTTCTGATAAATAGCGTGGCTAAGTTATTAGAAGAGAATTGTTCCGCTTCTGCGCTACGTATTGTTCTACTGAACGACAACATTTACTTCAGAAGACTCTGAAGTTGCAAGACTCTGATACAAAGACATAAGAAAACAAGTTCTGAAAATCTGAAGACAAAAATTCTGATGGACAAGTCCAGATGCTGAAGACTTAAGAAAACAAGTTCTGAAGATCTGAAGACAGAAGTTTTGATGAACAAGTCCAGATGCTGAAGACTTATGGTTGTGAAGACAACGGGTTCTGAAGACCAAGTGTTGAAGACTATAAAGATGTAGCTCTACAGACTCTAAAGACTTGAAGCTCTTAAGACCCAAGTTACATTTTTCCTTCTTCTAACTCATGCTCTCAGAAGCCTCTGAAGTCTGGAAGTTGAGAAGACTAAGCAATGTGGTACAAAAGTACAACAGTACAAGGACACACTGCTTCACTCCGGATAGGGCGGATGCAAATGTACTATTTATCCCCCACGATCCTTCAAGCCACCATAATTCTGAAATGTCAGAAATATCCTTCAACGATCATATTATACATGGCTATATAAAGGTATGAAGACTTCAAGAATGGTGGCCGGAATTTTCACTATTTATACGCTCTATTGTTAATATAATTCTTAAGTTAATATTGTTCTTAAAATTTGTTTACTCATTAGCTTGTGTAGAAGCATCATTATTGTAAACAAACCTTTGTAAAAAACTGTTGTTTGTGTTCCCTAAAGGACCGGGTAGGTCAGAAGCTTTAGGAAGACTAAGACAATGTGTTTTAGTGTTGTTAGTCACTTGCAGTTTGGCTTGTGCATTGTATTCCTTAAGGGAACGGTTAGGTCAGAATTCTTAAGGAGTCTAGGACTAGTGTGTCTTAGAGGTTGTTGTTAGTCACCAGCAGTTTGCTAGTGTAGTTGTAATCAGTTTGGTTATAGTGGATTAAGTCCTCGCTTGAGAGAGACAAAATCACTTTGGCGGGTGGACTAGACTAACTTGAGGATTTCTCAAGTGAACTAGTATAAATATAATGTGTTCTTTCTTTTTAGTTTTTCTTGCTTTATTATCAAGAAGTGAAGTCTGTTTGTAAAGGGGATTATTTTTAGAAAATAATTTTTTATTTAAAAAACCCAATTCAAACCCCCCTTTCTTGTGTTTTTCACACCTTCAATTGGCATCAGAGCTCCGGTTCTGAGTAGATAAAAAGGTTGAATTTTTATCAAGCACCTAACAGTGTTAAATACCGATCCAAAGTGGGAAAAACAATGGCTGCCACAGCTGGTACTTCTCATGTCATTTATGATAATAATGAAAGAGACTCATATAGTGCAAAACCTCCTATCTTTGATGGCGAGAAATTTGACTATTGGAAAGACAGAATCGAAAGTTACTTTCTGGGATTTAATTTGGATCTATGGGATTTGGTAGTTGATGGCTACAAACATCCGGTAGATGTTGAAGGCAAAAAGATTGCCAGAAGCTCATTTACAGAGGCTCAAAAGAAAACCTATAAGAATCATCACAGAGCGAGAATGATTCTGCTAAATGCTATTTCATACATAGAGTATGAAAAGGTTACAAATAAAGAGACTGCAAAATCTATCTTTGACTCTCTTCAGATGACTCATGAAGGCAACGCTCAAGTCAAGGAGACAAAAGCTCTGGCTCTAATCCAGAAGTATGAGGCCTTCAAAATGGAAGACGACGAATATGTGGAAACTATGTTTTCAAGATTCCAGATGCTTGTTGCAGGACTTAGAGTTCTAGATAAAGGCTATTCTACTATTGATAATGTCAAGAAGATTATCAGGAGCCTGCCTGTAAAATGGAGACCAATGGTAACTGCTTTGAAAATGGCAAAAGATCTGAACAACACAAGTCTTGAGGAATTGATTAGTTCTTTAAGAAGTCATGAGATAGAACTTCAAGAAGATGAACCTCAGAAAAAAGGTAAGTCTGTTGCTCTGAAGTCTAAGTCTGAAAAGACAAAGGCTTACCAAGCAGAGGAGAACTCAGAAGAATCAGAAGAAGATTCGGACGAAGATGAACTGTCTCTCATATCAAGAAAGATAAACCAGCTGTGGAAACACAGAAAAAGCAAGTTTAGAAGAAAAGGTAGATCTGAATCTACATCTGGTCAAAGGAAAGCTTCTAAAAAAGAAGCTACTTGTTACGAATGCAAGGAGCCTGGACATTATAGGAACGAGTGTCCAAAGCTCAAGAAAGATAGAAAACCTAAGAAGGTTTTCAAAGCCAAAAAGGGTCTTATGGCAACATGGGACGATTCAGAGTCAGAAGAAGAAGATTGTGAAGAAGAACATGCCAACGTGGCACTTATGGTAAAGACCGGCATGAGTGAAGCCTTATCAGAGAATCAACTAAAACTTGATGAAGAGTCAGACACTGATGACGACAAAGAGGTACTTTCTTCCTTATCTCGTTCTGAACTTGAATTAGGTTTATCAGAACTTATGAAAAGGTATCAACTTCTTCTAAGTAAACACAAAACTCTGAAAAAGACTTTTGTGATTGCTTCTGAGAACTCTACTAAGAGTGAGCCAAATACTTCTAATTTAAATGAAAAAAAAAATTCTTTAGAAAAGTCTAATGTTGCTCTAAAAAGTAAAGTTTCTAAGCTAGAAGAAGAGATTACTTCTAACATATCTGTTACTAATGAAGTAATCAGATATGATAGAGCTTTTCAGCACCTCCTTACTAAAAGCATAGATAGAAGCAAGATGGCTTCAATAATCTATGGATTTAGCAGAAATGGAAGTAGAGGTCTGGGATATTCAGGACCATCAAAACCGATTGATGAGACTCTAAGTATCAAACCAAAATCTCTGTCTGAACATTTTGTGCCTGCTGGTACCGAACTGAAATGTTCAGAACTAAAAGGTTATGATTCTGTTGCACCACAATCATATACACAGAAGAAAACTTCTAAGCATAAATATCATGCACAAATTCCACTTGATTATCCTGTCGCACGAAAATCCGAAGGTGTAAGAACCTCTGGAAAGACTAACAAGAAAGGACCCAGAAAGTGGGTACCTAAAAGCGAGATAATCTATGTTGTAGACATCCTTGATGGCGCCACTGAAACACCAGTCATGGTACCTGGACAGTGGATGCCCACGACACATGACGGGAGAAAGGCGTATGTTCCAAGATTTGGAACTTAAGTCTGGAGGCGTCATTGGTTTCGAAGGGAACCAGAAGGGAAAGATCATTGGCTCTGGAACTGTTGGTAATGGTAAACTTCCTTCCATCAACAACATTCTTTTAGTTGAGGGTCTAATGCATAACTTATTGTCAATTAGTCAACTTAGTGGCAATGGTTATGACGTTATATTTAATCAAACGTCCTGTAAGGCTGTTAGTCAGAAGGGTGGGTCAGTCTTGTTCAATGGTAAGAGGAAAAACAATATACAAAATCAAACTATCTGATTTGAAAAATCAGAATGTAAAATGTCTTCTGTCCGTTAATGAAGAGCAGTGGGTCTGACATAGACGCCTGGGTTATGTTAGCTTGAGAAGAATTTCTCATCTGAACAAGCTAGGACTTGTCAGGGGTTTGCCCAATCTGAAGTATTCTTCAGATGCTCTTTGTGAAGCGTGTCAGAAAGGCAAGTTTTCAAAAACTTCCTTTAAAGCAAAAACTATTGTTTCTACCTCTAAACCATTAGAACTTCTTCACTTTGACTTATTTGGACCAGTGAAAACTTCTTCAGTCAATGGAAAGAAATATGGACTAGTCATCATTGATGATTACAGTCGTTGGACATGGGTAAAATTATTAAGACACAAGGATGAGTCACATTCTGTGTTTGCTTCCTTCTGCACCCAAGTGCAAAATGAAAAGAATTGCAAAACTGTCAGAGTCAGAAGTGATCATGGTGGAGAATTTGAAAACAAAGATTTTGAAAAACTTTTTGATTCTTAAGGCATATCCCATGATTTCTCTTGTCCTAGAACTCCACAACAGAATGAGGTTGTAGAAAGAAAGAATAGGACATTGCAAGAAATGGCTCGTACCATAATCCAAGAAACTGACATGGCTAAGAACTTTTGGGCAGAAGCAATTAACACAACATGTTATATTCAAAATATAATCTCAATAAGACCTATTTTTGGTAAGCCTCCTTATGAATTGTGGAAGAATAGAAAGCCCAACATTTCTTACTTTCATCCTTTTGGATGTGTCTGTTTTATGTTTAACACTAAAGAGAATCTGGGCAAGTTTGATTCCAAAGCACATAAGTGCCTGTTGTTAGGATATTTTGAACGCTCAAAAGGCTACAAAGTCTATAACACAGAATCACGAATTTTGGAAGAATCAATTCATGTCAGATTCGATGATAAGCTTGACTCTGAAAAGTCAAAGCTAGTTGAAAAGTTTGCAGATTTGGAGATCAGTTTTTCAGAACCTAAGGAAAAGGCAGAAGAACCCAAAGATTCAGAAGCTCCTACTTTTGATATTGTTACTGCTCCCACTGATCCTCCACAACAAAAGAAAAGCAGAGTTGCAACTTCACACCCTGAAGAATTGATTCTGGGAAATAAGGACGCTCCTATCAGAACCAGATCAACCTTTAAACCTTCTGAAGAAACACTTCTGTTTTTGGTGTCTTTGATCGAGCCAACATCTGTTGGTGAAGCTCCACTGGACAAAGACTGGATTCTGGCGATGGAAGAAGAACTTAACCAGTTTTCAAAGAACGATGTTTGGGATCTTGTTCAGAAGCCTAAAGGTGTCCACATTATTGGAACTAAATGGGTATTCAGAAACAAGCTCAATGAGAAGGGAGAGGTTGTCAGAAACAAGGCACGACTGGTTGCACAAGGTTATAGTCAACAAGAAGGAATAGAATATACAGAAACCTTTGCTCCAGTCGCCAGGTTAGAAGCCATACGCTTATTAATTTCCTTCTCTGTAAATCCTAACATCATATTATATCATATGGATGTTAAGAGTGCATTTTTGAATGGTTATATTTTTGAAGAAGTTAATGTCAAACAACCTCCTGGATTTGAAAATTCTGAAAAGTTAGAGTTTGTCTTTAAACCTAAAAAATCTCTCTATGGTCTGAAATAAGCTCCCAGAGCTTGGTATGACAGATTGAGTAATTTTCTTTTAGAAAATAACTTCACCAGAGGGAAGCTTGACACCACCCTCTTCTGTAAAATGTTCAAAAATGATATGCTTATGGTTCAGATTTACGTTGATGATATTATTTTTGGTTCTGCTAATCCCTCTCTTTGTGAAGAGTTTTCTAAGCTGATGCAGGCAGAATTCGAGATGAGTATGATGGGTGAATTGAAGTTCTTTCTGGGAATTCAAATTGACCAAAAATCAGAGGCTACTTACATTCATCAAAGTACACCAAAGAACTTCTGAAGAAATTCAACATGATGGATTGTAAACCAGCTAAGACTCCAATGCATCCAACATGTATTCTGGAAAAGGAAGAGGTAAGTGGAATGTTTGTCAGAAGCTCTATCGTGGTATGATAGGCTCTCTTCTGTACTTAACTGCTTCTAGACCTGATATTCTTTTCAGTGTTCATTTGTGTGCTAGATTTCAATTAGATCATAGAGAATCTCATTTAACTGATGTTAAAAGAATTCTAAGGTATCTAAAAAGAACTATTAACCTTGGCTTGATGTATGAGAAAACATCAGAGTACTCTCTTTCTGGTTATTGTGATGTAGATTACGCAGGAGACAGATTGGAAAGAAAAAGCACCTCTGGAAACTGTCAGTTTCTCGGGAAGAATCTGATCTCATGGTCAAGCAAGGGGCAATAAACAAATGCTCTCTTAACCGCAGAAGCATAGTACATATCTGCGTCTCTATGTAGTACGCAGATGTTGTGGATGAAGAACCAGCTAGAAGATTATCAGATACATGAGAGTAACATTCCTATCTTTTGTGATAATACTACCGCTATCTGTTTAAGTAAGAATCCAATCTTACATTCTAGGGCTAAGCACATAGAAATTAAACATCACTTTATTAGAGACTATGTTCAGAAGGGAATTTTATGTTTAAAATTTATAAATACAGACCATCAATGGGCTGATATTTTTACAAAACCCTTGGCTGAAGATAGATTCTTATTTATTCTGAAGCATCTGAAAATGGACTATTGTCCAGAGTAAGATTTCATCAGAATCCGATGTGTTTAGTCAGAGTCTGAAGATATCAGATTTTCATTTAAACTAAGAAGCATTTATTTCAAACCTTAGTCATCAAAAGATGCTTCGTCTGAAGTGTCTCTGATCGGAAGGAAACTCTTTGGTTTTCCAGACTTTGAGGATATCAAAACGTGTCACTTAATTAAAGGGTGATTAACGTGTGAGCATTACTTTTCTTGGAATTGGTTAAATCATGATTACGTTCATTTATTAATCCCCATTATTATGTTTAATACTTCACGATCACTTAACTTCACTCCACTCACACATTATATACTCGCTCATACCACTTCATCCCACACTTCTTTCTTAGAAACCCTAAAACCCTTTCAATTCTCTGCAACACCATTATCTTCATCAATGACGGAATCATCTCAAACTATCTCCAAAGCTACGTTACTTAAATATCAGTGTACTATTCCTGAAGAATGTCCTATCTCTCTCGACACGCCTATAGATGAACTTCGAGTTCTTAGTGAATCCATGGATTACTTCAAAAACCTCAGGGATAATGGATGTGATCTTACTCATACTCTCAATTCTCAAGGATGAAATGGTTACTTTAACAGATTGCAAGGATCCTCACTTCCAAACTTGGTCAAAAATTTCTGGATTCATGCAATCACTAGTAGATATATCATTGTTTCGACTGTGCTTGGAAGACGAATCATCATCACAGAAAAGACTACCAGTGACTTAATCTCTCGTGATGGAAAGGGACTAAGAATCGTCAATATTCAACCAAATAAGAAAAGGGAAGCTAAGGTCACAAATGCTATTTTCAAAGAAGGAACTGATCTTGAATCTAAAAAGGATCCACCATCATCACTCTTGAAAGATACTTTAAGAGTTTGGTTTAAAATCATGTTGGGAACTATGTATCATTGTCCTTCCTCTCATTCATCGGATTACATTAATTTGTCACAGAAGTATGTTTTACACTTCCTGTTGAAAGGAAAGAAAATACATCTTCCTTACATTTTGTTCAACTTTTTTAGAGAGTCTATAGTTAACTCAAGAACTGGTTCCACGAAGAAGGGAAATCATATCCCTTATGGCATACTATTGTTTGATATTTTCATTGAGTCAGGCTTAGTTGAAGATTTATTGGTTGCTGGGTTCACTAAGGAACTAGACAAATCTTCTGGACAGCCTTTTTTGGCAAAGAACTTAAAGAATATGAAGCTTCTTACGAAGATTACCCGTCGACCTGCTATTCCAAACCAGTTTGACCTTAACTTTGTTCGATTTCAAATCTCTGGATTTCCACCTTTTTCAAATGACTATAATCCAGAAGGATTAGCAAAATATTTTGCTGAATATGAAAAGGAGGAATCATTAGATGCATGGATTGATTTGGAAAATCTACCAGATACTCTCCCTGAAATTGTTCAGAAAAAGGGGAAAGGCAAGAAAAAGAAAAGTGACGACGATGACAGACCATCAGCAAAGAAGATGAAGATGGCATCTACATCTACTTCCTTCGCTCCAGAACAAAGTAAGTCCTTTGACTCGTCCTCTGACACTGCATCTGCTTCTATTGACAGAAATATGTCTTCATCTCTTCCCATCTCATCAATCCAACCATGTTTATTGACTCATCCACCAATATTCTCTACTGTTGTCACCACCTCTCCAATACTCGTTTCTGAAATAATCATTACTTCACCTCCATTATTACAGTTGACTCCACCAAGGCTTGAAAATACCTCATCTCAACTAATTTCCACCATTTTTATCCAACCAAAACTTGTCACATCTGTTCCACCATCTCCAACTATTCAAATCACTGAAGAAATTCTCACTGAACATCCACAAACAACCATCACACCTTTACCTATTTCATTCACTGCTTCACAACCTTTTCCAAAACCCATAATTAATAATCCTGAATCTTCTCAAAACAACGATATCATCATTCTTGATGACTCTGTTGAAGATGCTCAACCCTTAACTGAAAATCAAACCTCTGACCTTCCTCTCAACCTAGATGAAGCAATATCTTTTTTTAAGGACAGTGTGGTTACAAGGTTCAAGACACTTTCTGATGAATCAAATTCTAGTGAAGACCCCTCTGATTTGGGTGCTTCACGGGACATGTTCAATCTGTGGATGGCTGAGAAATTTTAGAAGCTTCAAGACCTCTTTGTTCAGGCAAAGAGTTATTTCGTTCAAAAACCTGAAAAGAGGTTGCAAGAGAAGAAGGAAGACGAAGCTAAGCTAGCTGCAGAAAAGGAACTGGCAGAAAAAGCTAAAACTTTCAACACTTCTGAACCTGTCTTTGTGTGTTTGGAACGTGCAATTGATCAGATCAAAGAGGATCATCAGACTATGAAAGAGGAATAGAAGATCTTTAAGGAAAGCTTTACTGAGCAGAAAGTTATCAACAACTCTCTTCAGCACATGCTTCAACAGATTCTGAGCAAGCTGACCACACATCCTTCGTCTTCTGAACCTAGGAACTTAGGCACTTATTAGGCTTTTCTCCTTCATGTTTGCTCTGAACATTAGGATCCTATCTTGTTTTAATCTTGTTTTGATCTTTTTAATATTAATGAAATTTCTATTTTTTTTTATTATGACAAAAGGGGGGAGAAATATAATATGAACGTAATATTTTGATTCACATAATCAAATTCTGAAAAACAAGTTGCTTACGTCCTAACCAATAAACTTCTGTTTCTGTTAGATTTGTTTTCTTGTTTTCTCTCTCAGGAGATATAGAATCTGAATATTTTTAGCATCCAATGTGTTTGACTCTGATATTTCAAGATCTCAATTGGTACAAATTGAATTCTGGAAACTGAATCAAGACTCTAAAGATCTTAATATCTGACCTATAGCAACTAGGGGGAGTTCACCCAGAAGGTTCACAAGTCAGGATATTTGATCTTCATCCAGTCTGAGATTCAGGGGGAGATTCTCATCTGAAGGATAAGTATTCCATAACCTTCTTATCTCGGTTATCTTTTTATGATTATGTACAAAATTGTGTCATCAAAATACATAGTTTTGTCATCATAAAAAAGGGGGAGATTGTTAGAACAAGATTTGGTTATGCAATAATACCTCTGAGTTTTGATGAAAATAAACAAGTATGTTTGTATGAACAATTTTGGTATTCTAATGTTTGTTATTTTTGAGAATTTAACAAACAGGTTCTGCTTCTGATAAATAGCGTGGCTAAGTTATTAGAAGAGAATTGTTTCGCTTCTGAGCTACGTATTATTCTGCTGAACAACAACATTTACTTCAGAAGACTCTGAAGTTGCATGACTCTGATACAAAGACTTAAGAAAACAAGTTCTGAAGATCTGAAGACAGAAGTTCTGATGGACAAGTCCAGATGCTGAAGACTTAAGAAAACAAGTTCTAAAAATCTAAAGACAGAAGTTCTGATGAACAAGTCCAGATGCTGAAGACTTATAATTATGAAGACAACGGGTTCTGAAGACCAAGTGCTGAAGACTATGAAGATATAGCTCTGCAGACACTGAAGACTTGAAGCTCTTAAGACCCAAGTGTAGCGCGGTTTTTGTGGTTTCGAATCACTAACGCTGTGGTACTACAGTTCGATTTGTAACACCCCAATTCCCACCATGAATAAATAATACATAATTAAATCAGAGTAAAATAAAAATTTATTTTTCTGGCAGGAACAAGGATGCCACAATTAAGGGAAGAAAACACAATCCCTGCTCAATTATTTGATACATAACACAAAATGGAATAAAGGTAAAAGGGAAACTTTTTCCATATAATAGGAAAGTTCAATTATGGAATAAAGCGGAAAGATCCATAACTGACTTGTTTTACAAAATAAATTATTTTATAACATCAAAAGATTCGTACAAAAGTAATATAAAATATATTCAACAAACGTATACATATATATCTACAGCGTTCCCCGACTCCCGTGTTACGTATCAGAGCAGACAGACCTACAAAAGGATGGAGAACTAATCTTCACAAAAGCATCCAAGACTCTAATCTGCAATTGCCTCATAGAGCAACAAACCACATCAGAAGGGTGAGAAACACAATCATAATATAATTGCATACAATTATATAATAACACAAGAATACACATATAAAACATTCTCACCACAAGCATCACATACTCAATCAATTCACAATTTCCCACACATAATCAATCCATTCATGATTTTCCACACATAATCAATCCAATCATGATTTATGCAAATGCAAAGAGACAGACACAAGGACTCTATACAAATGCGGTACCATCCATCCATCAATCTTATCATCAGTTCACTCAGGAACTATTGGAATCATCGCTTGTTACTTAGGACCACTCATGTAACACCCCGTCGGGCAAACGATGTTCCCCGTCGCTTTAGGTCCTCTTTGTATAAGGCACACAATGTTTATGGATCGCTTTAGGTCCTCTTTGTATAAGGCACACAATCCGATCACTTTAGGTCCTCTTTGTATAAGGCACATGATCGTCTATAATCATCGCTTTAGGTCCTCTTTCTATAGGGCACACGATGTTATAGCACACCCCACAAGGGCACACGACATCACAAGATGCATATCATGATGCTTGGCATACAAGGACTCATGACAATAAAAATGCATCATCACAATTCAACAATATGAATTATCTCAATCAATAATAATCATGCTGTGCAATCAAGCCCAAAACAATACATTTATTTGCCATAAGGCCACAAACCATCACCACAACATTTCATCACATGCATTCACATCATATAACAGCACACAAGCTACACGTTATATATCAAAGGCATGTTGCATAATAACACATCAATTACACACAATTATAACAGTAACAGTCAATAAAACGACACATTTCCAAATTCCCGACATAATTAAATCGGCCATAAATCTCAAAACCATTATAATAAGAAAGAACATTTCAGTAGCTTTCCAACGATACCAAGAATGTTCAAAACGGATAATCGGAACACAAGTTAGGGAATCAACAAGAAATGGAATCGCGAAAAGACAAAATTCTGCACTCTCACTGGCCATACGCGTATTGCCCTGAGCCATACACGTATTGCCTTGCTCACTCGCCCAGCCATACGCGTATTGCCCAAAATGATACGCGTATGGGCAAAGACTGATTTTCCCCAAAATTTCCACTAAAAATCCAATACGCGTATTGCCTCACTCCATACGCGTATTGCCCACTCCCATACGCGTATTGCCTACAATCCTTCCTTGCCATACGCGTATTGCCCAACCCAATACGCGTATTGCCTTGCCTGATACGCGTATGGGCAGCGAAAACCCATAATTTTCCTGCATAATTTCTGTTACGAATTCTACCCCAAATCCTCTCTAAATCTCATCTAAACACCAGAAAATTACCAATAGATTGCACAACAACAACTACCTAACATGTCTCAGCAATTAGGAACATTAAAACATGATTTCCGACACAATTTGAATCAATTTCTAACAATCTCAACATATTATGGTTTTAGTTCTCTACTCAATTTCAACCAAATATTACACAAATACATACATACATAATCATACACAAGTATAAGATAATCGGGTTTCACACCCTTACCCGATTAATCGTGTTTTCAAAAGTCGGTTGAATCAATTTCCTCCTCTCCAAGTTTTTCCCTCTTTTCTTCTTTTCTTTCTCTTTTCCTTATTCTCTTTTTCTTTCTTTCTATTTTTCTCTCTTTCTAATCTCTATGTTCTTTTTATGAAAAATAACCAAGCAAAAGACCAAAATACCCCTCAGCTCAAATATCTCGCAAACGCTCTCAAAACGCGATAAAACATAAACAGCGATTAAATATATTTTGGGAAATAAAAGTTGAAAAGAAATTATAAATTATTGCAAATATTTTACCTATTAGGGAAATTAGCCAATTAACTCAATTAGCAGGTAAAATACAATAAATTCACACATTTCACAAAATTCACATAAATGAAATAAATAAATACAATTAAACAAATCGGGGCGTTACAACTCTCCCCCATTTAGAAATTTTTGTCCTCGAAAATATACTAATACGAACAACCCGGGATACGACTCTCGCAGCCGACTAACAAACCAACATGTCAACCAAAGGCACACCACGAATAACACAAATTGACAAACCACCTTGCTAACAGCAACCACAACAACGACACGACAACGACGACAACCACAACGACAAGATGCAAAGCCCATACAATGCACTTGACGACCAACTCACGACTCAAAGAATACCCAAGTTGCGAACACACACAGGTTCGCTCTTGAACCGAAACACAACAAGATCGTTACCATCACCGTAGGTAACACTCCTCTAATTCACCACAGGAATTAGCCACTCGCACTCGACCCAACATGATAGAAACGAGGCAACAACACAAACAAGAACACAAGTTCCACGACCCAACATCGTCTCACCAACATCAACAAAACCAGGATACCAAACATAACATCAATACAACAACGTTGTGATTTACCCGCCAAACATGTAACCAAAACATCCATCTACATAGTAGCCCATAAATAATATTTAAACCTTTCGCCTAACACTTCTATTCTGAAACGTCCAATGGTCTCATCATTCCTACATGTTCCCAATGTTCAACCTATGAACTCTTACAAGTCACACACTCATATACAAAATGTGCCACATCACGCTTTCGCTGCGCACTCTGATTACTCGAAACTATCAAGTCTACCAATCTCACGTTCAAAGTCTAACTCTTTCTCATATTTGCCAAAAATCACTGTTCACTTTTAATATACCCAACCTCACACTTTACTGTGTTATCTCACACACCAGACACAAGTCTCTGAACTGCTCAAATAATTCTAACTCCCTGACCATCAAAACAGACATGTATAAAAACTTTCGACTTAACTCATCGGGCACGACATTAAATTTTCCCGAAGGATAATCCAAGTCAAATTCATAACTCGTCATGAATTCTAACCATTCTCGTTGTCTCATACTCTATTCCTTCAGACCAAACAAGTACTCTAAACTCTTGTGATTACTAAACACTTTGAATCTAGAACCATAAAGATAATACCTCCAAATATTCCAACACAATACAACCACAACCAATTCCAAATCCAAAATAGTATAGATCCTTCTATGAATCCTCAATTGTCGTAAAGCATAAGCCACGACTTTACCCTCTTGCATTAACACACTGCCTAAACTCATCAAAGACGCATCCCAATACCTCACAAATGGTTTATCAGGATCACACAAAATCAAAACTGAAGTCGTAGACAACTTCTACTTCAACTCACCAAAACTCACTCACAACGAACATCCAAAACAAATGACTCACCCTTTGCAAGTCAATTGAGATACCAGAAGTACGAACTTAGCAAAGTCTTCCATAACCTACAGTAACAACCAACTGAGCCAAAAAGTTTCTAATCTCCTTAACCAACTTCGGAGCCTCTCATTGTAGAAATACATCTACTTCCGATGGATCCATAACCATACTCTCATCCAAAATAACATATCCCAGAAAACTAACCTTTTTCAACCCAAATTCTCACTTGAATAACTTAGCATAACACTCCGTCTCTCTTCAACACTTGTAATTCAAATCTCAAACACTCCACCTGTTCTTCCTCTGCGTTTATAACAGATCCGAATATCCTCAATCAAAACCACTACGAACTTATCCAAATAAATATGGAAGATACGATTCATCTACTCCACAACCATTACAGACGCATTACTAAAACCAAATACGATCACTGTACGTTGTAATGCCCAACCAAATCCCAAAAGATATAAATTCTTAAAGCTTTTGTAAAAATTTTCACTGGGTAACTGGTTACTCACATACAAGCTTAACCGAGTAAATAACAACCTATCCCGATGATAACAAACATAACCAGTCACATTAAATCGATCAAAGCCTCAACTCACACAATTCACCACTCTTATCAAACATTCCAAAAAATTGTGATTTCACTCAAACTCGACCAAACCATTCCAGTCATCTATTCATGAAAGTGGACACTTGTTCTCAATCATTACCTTATTCAACTGTCAGTAATCCATACACAATTTCTTCTCTTAACAGTCCAAATTCCATAAATCCCAACATGTAGCAACCACCAACCAAAAAGAACTCTCAAATATTACATCCACACCTAAGGTCTTCTCAAGATTTCCATTAAAACCCTAAAACTTTAAAACTCCAAAACTCCACAAAACTCTAAGTTTTACTTTCCATAGTCTCAATACCATTATGCACATCATGCTTGTTATTCCGTTCAATCATCCTTCCTTTTTGTTACTAACAATACTGGAGCTCTCCAAGACGACACAGCCTCATAATTCTCCTTTCCAGGAAATCTTCCAACCGCTCTTTCAATCTGAGTAATTCTAACGCTAACATCCAATATTCCATTTGGAACCACATCTGGAATCACTCACAACTCGCAGCCCACACTGTGGCCTTTATGCCAATCTCTAGAACACTATCATCACAAACATAACAACATCTGAGTTTCACTTCCTAAAAGTTCTTCTACTTACTTAGCAGATCCAAATCTCAAATCTTCACCTTCATCAAATTTGAGTTCCCACTCTACTCTCTGAGAACAACCATGAATAATACCTAATCATTCTCTCTCAACGATTTCCCAACTGGACCAACATACCAAAACCTCTAATCTGCTTCATCTTACGATATTAGAATCTTCATCAACTCATCAAAACAATCTGTAATCATTTTATTAATTCCAAACAATTCATTGAACCCACTATCAAAGCCGAAAAGACACGTCTATTCCATCCAACATAATTATTGCTACTATCAACAAGAGATTAAGGGTGATCAGTTCCTCAATTTGTCAATAGACAGCCGACAATCATGATAGGGCATAAATCGTCTTTACCAAACTATAATAGCATTTCCTGCATCTTGTGCACACAACTACCTAAGGCACAAATCCTTAGTCGACATAAACCTTACCTCCACACTCCCTCCAGAACCGGGAACCACACTGTCTAACCAACACTTACACTCTTGCAACCAACGGCACACTGAGCCAATGCTCAACACCTGAAGCAACTTGGAGAAACACCAGCTTCTCCCCCACTTATCTCATTCTCAATCCTGCAGACAAAAGACTAGAAAACCAGAAAGCACTGATAGTGTTCCCCACACATATCATGTACTAAGGGACAAACAACATCGACAGTATTCAACTGTTACACCAACTGACTCAACAACTTGGCCGGACGGACCGACCTGCTCTGATACCACTATTGTAACACCCCAATTCCCACCGCGAATAAATAATACATAATTAAATTAGAGTAAAATAAAAATTTATTTTTCCGACAGGAACAAGGATGCCACAATTAAGGGAAGAAAACACAATCCCTGCTCAATTATTTGATACATAACACAAAATGGAATAAAGGTAAAAGGGAAACTTTTTCCATATAATAGGAAAATTCAATTTTGGAATAAAGCAGAAAGATCCATAACTGACTTGTTTTACAAAATAAATTATTTTATAACATCAAAAGATTCGTACAAAAGTAATACAAAATATATTCAACAAACGTGTACATATATATCTACAGCGTTCCCTGACTCCCGTGTTACGTATCAGAGCAGACAGACCTACAAAAGGATGGAGAACTAATTTTCACAAAAGCCTCCAAGACACTAATCTGCAACTGCCTCATAGAGCAACAAACCACAACAGAAGGGTGAGAAACACGATCATAATATAATTGCATACAATTATATAATAGCACAAAAATTCACATATAAAACATTCTCACCACAAGCATCACATACTCAATCAATTCACAATTTCCCACACATAATCAATCCATTCATGATTTTCCACAGATAATCAATCCAATCATGATTTATGCAAATGCAAAGAGACGGACACAAGGACTCTATGCAAATGTGGTACCATCCATCCATCAATCTCATCATCAGTTCACTCAGGAACTATTGGAATCATCGCTTGTTACTTAGGACCACTCATGTAACACCCCGTCAGGCAAACGATGTTCCCCGTCACTTTAGGTCCTCTTTGTATAAGGCAAACGACGTTTATGGATCACTTTAGATCCTCTTTGTATAAGGCACACGATCCGATCACTTTAGGTCCTCTTTGTATAAGGCACACGATCGTCTATAATCATTGCTTTAGGTCCTCTTTGTATAAGGCACACGATGTTATAGTGGATTCCCTCTGGAATCAATTCGTTGCTCACACCCCACAAGGGCACACGACATCACAAGATGCATATCATGATGCTTGGCATACAAGGACTCATGACAATCAAATGCATCATCACAATTCAACAATATGAATTATCTCAATCAACAATAATCATGTTGTGCAATCAAGCCCAAAACAATGCATTTATTTGCCATAAGGCTACAAACCATCACTACAACATTTCATCACATGCATTCACATCATATAATAGCACACAAGCTACACGCTATATATCAAAGGCATGTTGCATAATAACACATCAATTACACACAATTATAACAGTAACAGTCAACAAAACGACACATTTCCAAATTCCCAACATAATTAAATCGGCCACAAATCTCAAAACCATTATAATAAGAAACAACATTTCAATAGCTTTCCAACGATACCAAGAATGTTCAAAACGGATAATCGGAACACAAGTTAGGGAATCAACAAGAAATGGAATCGCGAAAAGACAAAATTCTGCACTCTCACTAGCCATACGCGTATTGCCTTGCTCACTCGCCCAGCCATACGCGTATTGCCCAAAGTGATACGCGTATGGGCAGAGACTGATTTTCCCCAAAAATTCTACTAAAAATCCAATACGCGTATTGCCTCACTCCATACGCGTATTGGCCACTCCCATACGCGTATTGCCTACAATCCTTCCTTGCCATACGCGTATTGCCCAACCCAATACGCGTATTGCCTTCCATGATACACGTATGGGCAGCGAAAACCCAAAGTTTTCCTGCATAATTTCTGTTACGAATTCTACCCCAAATCCTCTCCAAATCTCATCTAAACACCAGAAAATTACCAATAGATTGCACAACAACATCTACCTAACATGTCTCAACAATTAGGAACATTAAAACATGATTTCCAACACAATTTGAATCAATTTCTAACAATCTCAACATATTATGGTTTTAGTTCTCTACTCAATTTCAACCAAATATTACACAAATACATACATACATAATCATACACAAGTATAAGATAATCGAGTTTCACACCCTTACCCGATTAATTGTGTTTTCAAAAGTCGGTTGAATCGATTTCCTCCTCTCCAAGTTTTTCCCTATTTGCTTCTTTTCTTTCTCTTTTCCTTCTTCTCTTTTTCTTTCTTTCTATTTTTCTCTCTTTCTAATCTCTATGTTCTTTTTATGAAAAATAACCAAGCAAAAGACCAAAATACCCCTCAACTCAAATATCTTGCAAACACTCTCAAAACGCGATAAAACATAAACAACGATGAAATATATTTTTGGGAAATAAAAGTTGAAAAGAAATTATAAATTATTGCAAATATTTTACCTATCAGGGAAATTAGCCAATTAACTTAATTAGCGGGTAAAATACAATAAATTCACACATTTCACAAAATTCACATAAATGAAATAAATAAATACAATTAAACAAATCGGGGCGTTACACGATTCATTTTTTATCCTGAGAAGCTGATTAAGGAAGGGAAATAGATGTCTCCAATTAACCCTGCTTGCATACTGAGTTTAAACAGATGATTGTTAGTTTACAGATGCTATCAAAATAGTGGGTCTCTCCGAGGTTATTTTTCTTAAGCATAGAGTGTCTTGACTGTTCATGAGGATTTTGGTAAGGTACTGGATCTGACATTTTTTTGATTGATGTATGACGGTACTGGACCTAAAATTTTTGATTAGTATGCTCGCTAAGATTTCGCAATCTTATGCCTAAGTATTCCCGTTTAATGAAATAGGGAAATCAGAGCGATCGTAGTTCCTCCTATTCTAAGGGAGGAAAAGATGTTTTAGTGTCTTGTTCAAAGCCCAAGACATGAAGCTAAAGGTGATTTGTATCTTGTTCAAAGTCCAAGATATGAAGCTAAAGGGTTTTGGCTGAGATAGAATTTGTCATCTCTAAAGAGAGATTGTTGATTTTTGTGTGCTATGATCAAGGCACAAGTTTGATGCTAAAAGGTTGATTGACTCAGCTAGGGATCTCCTTATACAAAGCCTAAGAGAAGGTTAAAAGTTTGACTTTTCTGGGGAAAATGTTCTTTCTGTCTTGTACAAAGCCCAACATTGAGGCTAAAGGGGTTTGACTCAACAAGAGAGTTTTTTTTATCTGTCTTGTACGAAGCCCAAGATGGAGGCTAAAAAGGTTGACTCAACAAGAGAGTCTGAAAAGGTGATTGACTCAACAAGAGAGTATTTTATACTCAACAAGAGAGGGATTTGTTGTCTTGTACGAAGCCCGAGATTGAGGCTAAAAGGGGATTGACTCAACAAGAAAGCCATGAAAAGTGAGTGACTCAACAAGAGAGTCTGAAAAGGTTAGCTCCGCTGGGGAGAATCATTGTGAAAAGCCCAAGAGAAGGCTGAATATATGGAGGAAGGATCATTATACAAAGCCTAAGAGGAGGCTATCTTACTGCTGAGGGTTATTGAGACCCCTAGACAGGTCCATGTGGAGAACTCTCATGAGAGAGACTGGGTTTCTGTTGGAGATTGATCCAGAGTGATCGGGGTTTCTTCCTATGTTTAGAAGGAACTTGAGACTGTCTTTGAGACTCAAGAGGATTTAGACTATCCAAGTCTATTAGTATAAGCAAGTTTTATCTTTTGTACGATGCCCAAGAAGAGGCACGGGCGTTAAGGGATGAGAATCAACCCTAAAATGGTCGGAGTTTTGACACTGGAAAGACTGCTCTATCAAAGGATGACTAAGTTCTGTCTTATACCTTTAGGAGGTCGTCAGGGTCCTTGTATTAAGCCCAAGAGAAGGCATGAGAACTTCTAAGAAGCCGAAGGGTCCTTGTACAATGCCCAAGAGGAGGCGGGGGTGCTTTTAGGAAGCTGGTGGGTCCATAAATCAAGAGAAGTTCAAGAAATGCAATTCACAGAGAAGAGATCATTCCAGGAAAGTTCGAGAATTTGGAAGAAACTCAAGAGATGCCATTCACGGAGAAAAGATCATCTCTGGGGAGTAGAGTTTCTTTGACAATATCTAGGGCTGATAGTCTGAGAAAAGGTTCACCGAGAATACTGCTTTTCTCTTTGTTCCATATTGTTTAACCCTAAGAAAAGGGAAGACTGTATCTGGAATCCTATGGGGATCTAGTTTTGTTTGTATTCAAGAGTGACCAACGGGTTTTACCTAGTTCTAGACGTAGTTGCCGGGGAAAACTCTAAATAACTATACTACTATACATACAGTTGATATATGACAAGTATATATGAGGTATGAAAGAAGACTTACAGTGAACCAGCCCCACAATACAGTTATTTATATGAAAGCAGATAAAAGAAAGCGGATAAACACTTACCCGTTGTAGAGCTTCCATGCTGTTTTGTTAGTTGTTCAACAAAGAAATTAAAGAAAGTTTTGATAACAACTATATATTTGGATTCAAAATCAAAGGAGAAAGTATTTTGAATAGAGATTATTAGGGCTTACAGCTCAAGGAGAGGCCCAAGTTTTAACAGTGATGGCACTTTTGTTTTGAATTTGTACAGGGACTTATACAAGTGACTAAGGCTCGAAAAAGGTTTTTTGTACAAAGGGACGTGTCTTACACTCTCTCAAGAGGCCCAAAAGTGTTTTAAAGAAAAGAAATGTGACTTACAACACGAGGGTAGGCCCAGTTGTTTGTTTGAAAACGACGATCGCGCCGAGGTTTTTGAAAATACTGTGGGACTTATACAATAACTGAGGCCCAAAAATGATTTTGGTTTTCAAAAGGGGTTGGCTCTTACACTCTATTTAGAGGCCCAGAGAGTTTGAAGATGAATAAAGATGGGTCTTATAGCTCAAGGAGAGACCCAGTTGAAAATAGTTTGAAAACGACGATCGCATCGAAATTTCCGACTATATCGGGACTTATACAATACACCGAGGCCCAAAAATTGTTTATTTACAAAGGGATGGGACTTACACTCTCTCAAGAGGCCCAAAAGTGTTTTGAAATATTTGAGTATGATTAAAAATCAAAGAAACCCTAATTTTCACTTTTTAAAAGTAATTTTTCAAAGAAAATTAATAAAAAAATGATAAAAAATACCAAATAGGTTTAAATAAACCACTTGTGATTTTTGGTTAAGGTTTGAAAAATGAGGTTTTAATCACAAGATGAATATTCATTTTTAAAATGTTTAAAAACAATTAAAATGAATTTATTTACAAAAATACCAATTATATTAAATAACTGATATAAATTTGATTTTTTTGTAGAATAAAATATCTTACTATTTTTTTGATTTTTCAGAAAAATAATCAACAAAAAATGATTAAATTTGAGAGAGTTATTAATGTTTCAAATCATTTAAAAATAATAAGAAAAATGATTAAAAAAAGTGGAAAATGGTAAAAAAGAGGGTCTGGGCGAGGGGGATTCGAACCCCAGACGTCTTGTGTGCAGTGCGTGCCTCCTACCACTAGGGTGGGTGATACATCCGTGTATCAAAACCACCCTATGGATATATGAGGCATGCCTTGTTTTTGGCCTGGCCAAGGCAAGGCAAGGCAAAATTTTGGCCAAAAACGTGAAGCTTGTAACTTTCTCATTTCTCCATGGATTGGGACAAAACTTAGGTCTATCCTACCTAGAATTTCACAAGGAATCTAATGGTGGTTGTGGTTTTTTCAGATGAGGCTCCTATTTCAAAACCCGATAGTGTTCTTGAAATAGGCCTATAATTTCATTTTCTGTGCTATCTCTTGTTACATGCATGAATTATATGATGAATTGGTTCAAACACAACATATATAACATGTATGAGATGTGCATGATCAGTGGACCTCAAAGCAATGCATATTTCAAAGAGTTCAAGTTGTGATGCTTACCTCTTTAGGAGCTTTTTGGGCAATCTGTCAAGTGCTTTGTTCCAGAAACAATTTGAGGCTTTGGACACCCTCAAATGATCCCTTAGAAGCTTTTAGAATGGTTGGAATCAACTGGAATCCTCAGGAACAAGTTTGAGCTCTTTCTTGCAAAAGGGGCAAAAGTGGCCAATATAGCAACTCTCTCAAATGGTGTTCCAGATATGGGGAACCATTTGGGACAGTTCAAGGATGATATTTGGAGTGTGTTTGAGGTTTTATCTGGTTTTGAAAGTGACAGAATCAAGACATGGCTTGAAAAATGCAAAAAGTCCAATTTTGAGGTTTTGAGAGAGGACTTTGTGATTTTGATGTTACAGGTCACATATGAGAGTTTGGACAGCTTAAATATAATATATTGGATGTGTTTGGATCATGAGCTGTGATGGAAATGCTCTCTAACTCAAAAAATCAGAGTTGCCTTACAAAATAAGGCATTTTTTCCTAGAGAAAGAGATTTTGAGGAAAGCAAGTGTTTTAGTGCTTTGGTGTACTCAAACTGAGCACAAATGAGCTCTATTTATAGTAGAGAAAGTTTGTTTTGCAAGTAATAGTGAATGGCAACTACAACAGCTCATTGTCCAATTGCATCACTTTGGAGTCTTTAGTCTCTGTCATAACCCGAGATTTGACCTCCCTCTTTTGCCTTTTGCATAAGCATGCGCATTCGCATCGTTAGCATACGCATTCACACTTTTCTCTGTGTGTTTCTTGTTGCAGGATATTCAGTTTTTCCAAGCACGATTAATCGCATCCTCTCAAGATTATTTCATCGTCAAAACAAGCTTAAAATAAAGGTTTCCATGCCCACTCATCAAATCAAGAGGTAGAAAATCGGAACCAAGACTCCAGTATCACTTCCTAAGCAATTTGGGAAAAATTTGACTGAAGTAACTGGTTAATGCCTGGTGAGTAACCGGCTACTCAATGCAAATTTGCAGTTCCTGCTGCATTTCTGGGACAGCAGCCATGCACTCTCTTTGGTCATTGATTCTACTTGATTATAGCAGTGTGTGGAATATTCTAGACATCTCTAGACATTTCAAGACAGTCCAAGTGAATTTATTCCAATGCTTCACTCTAATTCAAGTGAACCATGTCCGTGTTTTCCAAGTAATGTGAATCCTTGGATGTTGAAGTTCACCTTGAGATTGGCACCGAGTTGGGTCTAACTAACCGAGTTAACCACCTTGACTCAGTGAGTCAAGTGTAACTAACTCCAACCCTAACTCCAAACCTCCCAAAGCTAAGTCCAAAGCTAGCTCCAAACCTCTCATATTCCAAACCTAAAGTCTATATAAACTCACCTTCACTCATTTTCTGACCTTCAACCATTTTTGCACAATTCACTCTCAATTATCTCACATTTTCTCTGATTTTTTTCTGCTACATCTTCATCTTCATCCCAATTCTCTTCCAAAACCTCACCAAAGCTCATTTTTACTTTGAAGGATAATCACTTTTACATCAAAAGTGATTATTTCTTGAGCTCAACTTTCATCAATTTTGCAATTCTACTTGGATTTCTGGAGTTATTTCAGCTTGTGGAATTATCTCAAGTATTTGCTTCAACATTCAACGGTTCGAATTCGCATTTTGGAGCTTTATCGTATTTTGCTCGATTTTGACACGTTTCGTCACCGAATGGAAGATTCCTCTAGTTTTATTTAATTTTATGCATCAAGGACACTTTGCAACAATTACCAAGGCACATCTCCGCCTTGTAGGTTGGTAGATCTATCTTCGCTAACTGTTTCGATCGTTTTCGCGCATTTACAATGTAATTTCAATCGTTTTCGATTCGATTTGTTACGCATTTGCTTGATCTTTAATCTCCATGATTGTTGCTTGTGATGTGTGTTAATTGCACTTACATGATATAATTTTCGTGCACAAATTCTTGATCTAGCATGGATTGGTTGGTATAAGTGATTAAGTGCTGAAAATCACTTTTGGAAAGCTGTTTTTTCTGTTATTTTTGCCACTTCACAGTGGTAACCGGTTAACACATGGTGAGTAACCGATTAGTCAGTGCAATTTTCACCAAAATATGCAAGTTTCAAATAAGTAACCGGTTAATGCGTGGTGAGTAATCGGTTACCACTGTACAGAATGGCCATTTTCTTACATTTTAAAGCTTGTTTGTCATGCTTTCTTCATTTTAACTTCCATTGATTGGCATGCTTGATTTTATGGATGTTTTAAATGTCATTTAACTTCTGTTGGAAGCTTATTCATGAACTTTTGTTGCACACTTTCAATTATTCAAATTGTTCATGTTTTGGCATCATGTGAATATAATCATTCTTGTATTTCTCTTTGATCACCGTAGCTTGACTTTGTGTTGCATATTTGTTGGTTATTTGGTACTGTTTTGTACTCCTTTCCTTGGTTTTGCATTAAGTTTCATTCTTCATGGATGAGCTTAATTTTGTATAATCAATAATTCCCCCTTTTGCCTTAATGATTTTTCATCCCCTTTGGAAAATTATTGGCATGGCTTTTCCCTTTGATTAAGTGATCAAAACTATGTTTCGATTAGTTGATCTTCCCTTTCCCTCTCTTTAGGCTTCCTTTATAGCTTTCTCACTCGATTCCCCGTGGAGTTGGATTTTCGCGTTGCGCCTTGCATCAGAGCACTGTACAATTGAAGCTGTCACGCTGTCCGTTTCTCCATACAGGAGCACTACATAAATTGAAGTTGTTACGATGTTCGTTTCTCCATGCAGGAGCACTGTACAATTGAAGCTATCACGCTATCCGTCTCCACGCAGGAGCACTGTACAAATTGGGGCTGTTATGCTGTCTGTTTCCTTTTCTGCACTATACTTTGAGTGCTAGAGAATGAATGAGGAGGGAGTTGTCCTACCCTCATTCTGACTATTTCTTGGGTAAGGGCGTTGGGCCTCTCGCTGAGAATAGTCACCTCTATCCTTAAACCGTAGTGTTCCTCCATCCCCGGTTGAGTTGATCCCTGATCACTTTTATCTTTTTCAATCTCTCTTTTGATCAATCACCGTTTTTCTTGGTTAAAGATCATTGTCTCTTGGGTTAGCACCCAACTCTTACCCTACTCTTTTCTTGCAATCATTGTTCTTTTGATTCCCCTGGAGAGTCTCTTTCCTCTTTCTTCGGTTAAACATAGTTTTCCTGTTAAATACCGAAACCCCTGCGGAGTTCGCGACCTTCTTTTGGTTCTTCTCCCTTTGTTTGGTTAATCACTGCCTGTCAGTTAAAACACCAATGTTTGTCTCTTTTCTCAGTTAACCATAGTCTGTCTGTTAAAATACTGAGTTTCCCCGGGTTAATCACCTTCTCTTGTTTAATCACCCTTTTTCTTCAGTTAACCATAGTCCGTCTGTTAAAATACTGAATCCCTTTTTTTTTTGAGTTAATCACCTCCCTTTGGTAAATCACTCAGTTTTCTCGGTTAATCACAGTTCTCCTGTTAAAATCGAACCCCGCTGTTGGCAACCTTTATTGGTTCGAATACTTGCACCCTTGGGCTAGTAACCTCTTTTGGTTCAATACCCTTTCTTCGTTGGTCAAGTGCTATTTGTTCAGTCAATACCAACACCCCTTTTGGGTTATGACCTTCGATCGGTCCTACACCCGCTCTTCTGGTTGATCACAGTTTTCTCTGTTAAAACCAATGCTTCTCTATCTCCATAGAGTTGCAATCCTTGTTTCCTCGGTTAACCACTGTTTATCAGTTAACATACCGACTTCCCCTCCAAGTCAAACATCTTCTCTTACTTCAACACTCTCTCTCTTGGTTTATCACAGTTCGTCTGTTGACACCAGCCTCTTTTCCTTTCCAGGGTCTTATTTTCTTTCTTCGGTTAACCACTGCCGACCAGTTAATACACCGAGTCTCCCTTTTCTCTTGGTTTTCACCACTATCCCTTTATTTGGATCCCCAGCGGATTCTTTTCTATACCCTTTGCTCTTACTTTCTTGGTTTCGACACCAATTTCTTTTTGTTATCCCCAGCGGAGTTTCTTTCCTTCTTGGTTTTGACACCATTCTTCTCCTAGTCTCTTGTGCAATCGCTCTTACTGTGTGGTCTTCCCCCAGTAGAGTTTTTCTTTCACTCTTGCTCTTGGTTTTGACACCACTTCTTTTGTTTTCCTGTTTCTTTCTTGTTTTGTTTTCCGTTCAGTTCCCCGAACTACGTAAGCTCTGATTCTGCATTCGTTCGAATGTCAAATACGTAGGCATGAGACGCGATGTCTTGGAGATCACACTTCTACCCTTCTTTCCTTCTCCCTTATTTTCTGTCCCCTGGTTCCATGAACTACGATGCTCTGATTTCCTCATTGCACTATGAGGGTACGTAGGCACGAGGGCCACAATCCTCCGCAAGCACTTTCTTTCTTTTCTTTCTTTTTCCCCTTTCTCTCTCTCCTCCTTCTCTTAGCTAGAAGCCTTTAGATAGATAACCCATCCAAGCCTAGAAGCAAGCGAAATGGTTCCCGTCGAGTACGACGGATGCGTTAGGTGCTAATACCTTCCTTTCGCATAACCAACCCCCCATTCCCGTTTCTCTTCCCCTTGGGTTTTATCGATATTTTCCCTGTCCTTTGGGACTAAATAAAGTTTGGTGGTGACTCTGTTGTTATCTTTGAGTGTGCGATTCACTAAGGATGTAAACCAGACATCTTCAGCTGGCGACTCTGCTGGGGACAGATTGACCTCTTGCTGGTCCATCCCTTGAGGGGTTTAGCCTAGTTTTGTTTGCTTTCTTGCTCGTTTGGGTGTTTATCTTTTGCGCTTTACTCGCTTTATTTTACTTGCTTTAGCTTTCTGGTTATTTACTGCTTTTCTTTACTGCTTTAAATATTCATATGATGTATATTCTGGATGTATGCTATTTTCTTTCCTGTTGTCGGTTGGGTTGCTACTTGAGAGATAAGCCCATTACCCAGGCTTGAGCATACACATAGGTATTAGTGTGGGCAGGCGTGACGCTCCTGTGGTGTTGGCCACGTCGGGTGTTCACGAGACCTACAACCAGACAAGGTTCTATCGGGAGATATCTACTATTGTATGTTGATACAGGCCAGTAGTTATTCTCCTGAGGAGCTGTCGACTATGGTGACCAGTCCCGAGGACTCAGTTGAGGCACTCCTCCCAAGGAGCGATAATGGCAGACCAGAAATGGCAAACCCATTACGCTTCTTGATCCGAGGACCCAAAGTTGGGAACTTGCCACAGGACATTTTTTTGGGGGAATCAGTGGACGACCTCTTTGTTTGGCGATAGTATTGTACCCCGAGGGATGAATGTACTATTGCTTCTCAAATCTAGAATCCGAAACTGAGAATCCCGCTTTCTATATCATACCTGTGAGGGGGATATTGGGTTTTTCTGTAGGAAACCAAGACTCTTCCAACCTTTGTTCTCTCATTGCGCCAGATCTCACACCAACACAACACTACCTTTGCAGATGTTCAGATTTGACTATTCATACTATGCTGGCATGTTGATTCTGGTGTTGCATATCATCTCATCATGTCCAATTAATTTTTGCATAAGCATTTTAAAACATTATTTTTGCATGCATATCATACATTCATTTGCACGCATATGCACGCCCCTTCACCCGAACCGTTGGTCATCCTTGTCCACATTTCTTGTAGCAAGACGAGACTCGACATCGGTATTTCACTCACTCAAGCAAATCCAGGATCATGGCTGACTTTGAAGCTGAGAACGCTGCTTATAAGGAAACTCTAGCTCAATTCCAAGGTCGGATGGATCAGTTCCAGACGAACATGGATGTCATCATGGAACTCCTTCGTGCTCAGAGGGATGTTGTTGCTGCTGCCACTATTGTTGCAACCCCTACTGATGCAACTGTTGTCACTCCTGTTGTGACTATTCCTCTGTTGTTACGCATACTCCTGCTGTTGTTGTTCCTTCTCCTGCTATGGTTAAGGTACCAGTTGAGCCTGTGAATCAGCCTGTTGTCAACCCGGTTTAAACCAGATGCCCGCTGGTTTTCCTTGGAGCATGCCTCTGAATTACACTCCTCAGATTGCAAATAATGGTAGTGCCTTCATGCCATATCAGCCTTTTGTTGCGCCCATGCCTAATGGGAATGCTGCCGCATATCCATGGGTCATGCCTACTCCCGTCCCACCTCCAGTGTTGAATGATGATCCTGAGAATCTTCAGGTTCAAACTCATCAAACTTCCGGGTTGGCTGACACTGAAACTCCTGACAAGGAAGAGCATGTGTATAGAGGTCCTCCTATTCATGTTCCAGTTTCATCTCAAGCTGCTCAAACTGCTGTTCGGAATGTTCATCTTGGGATGTTCTATCCTGGGGCATCTTCCTCAGCTGCTGGGGTACCTCCTCCGAATTATCCATATGGTGTTCCGATGGGTCAGAATGCTGGTGATATGATTAATCCGGGTTTGGTATATCCTTCTCAGTTTGCTACTCCGCAAGTGAATGCTCCTGCCGCTTCTCAGCTGCCAAATCCTCAGGTTCTTGTCAGGCCTGTTAATCAAAGTAGATCTGTTGACTACAAGTTGTTGGAAGACCGTATCAGAGCTATTGAAGGGTTTTCTGCTTTTGGCTTGGAGGCCAAAGATTTGTGTCTGATTCCAAATGTTGTGATGCCGCAGAAATTCAAGATACCTGATTTGCCAAAGTATAAAGGTTTAAGCTGCCCGCGTAGTCGCATCACTATGTACTTCAGGAAGATGGCATCCCATATTGATAATGATGAATTGCTCGTTCATTGTTTTCAAGATAGTTTGTCCGGGGCTTCATTGGATTGGTACATGGGCCTGGAGCGTAGTAAAATCCATACTTAGAGGGATCTACCTGAAGCGTTCGTGAAATAATACAAATATAACCTTGATCTGGCGCCAACTAGATTGCAATTGTAGAATCAGTCTCAACACTCAGCTGAAATATTCAAGGAGTATGCACAAAGATGGCGTGAGATGGCATCTCGTGTGCGACCGGCTCTCTCTGACAATGAGTTGGTTGACATCTTTATGGGTACCTTACAAGGATCTTACTACGAGAAAATGGTGGGTAGTTCTTCATCGAACTTCCCTGATGTTGTTACGATGGTGAATGGATTGAAAACGGTTTGAAAACTGGAAAAATTCCTGGAGCTGCTTCCCAGCAGCTGACCACTCAGAAATCTCATAATAGTCAGTCCAAGAAAAAGGATGGTGAAGCCAACGCTGTGACAGCTCAAGTTTCTCCTCAGTATCAAGCTCCCATGGCTCCCATGTCATATTATCCATATCCATACATTGCTGTTGCACAGTATCAACAACCTCCATATCAGTATCATCCACAACAACTAGTTCAGAATGCTCAGAATCAGCAACAGACTCAACAGAACAAAAATCAGCAGAATCAGAACCGTCAGAACAACAACAATCAAGGAAACCGTAAGCGTCTGAATTTCGACAGAATTTCGGTGTCATTCATGGAATTGTTTCCTTACTTGGTGCACCAAGGGGAAATTGTCCCCAAGCAGATTGCGCCTGCGATTCCTCCATTTGGCCCGAAGCATAATCCAAATGCGTCCTGAGCTTTTCATGCTGGATGCATAGGACATACAACAGAGGAATGTTTTGTTTTCATAACCAAAGTTTAGGAACTCATTGATAAGAAGGTTCTGACTTTCGCCGAGGAAGGACCTAACATTCAGAATAATCCGTTGCCGAATCACGGTGGACCTACAATTAACATGATTGGGGATAGTTCAAGGGCTGAATTGATCACGGATGTCGATGAGGTAAAGACTCCGATGGTTGTGGTTTTCAAGAGGTTGAATGAACACGGACTGTTGAAAGGATTGCATGGTAAGTGTCAGATTTGTGACGATAATCCTAGCTAGTGTCGAAGGCTGAAGGGTTGTGTTCAGATTCTAATGAACCATGGTGAAGTGCAATTTGCTAGATCTAAACCTGTTGAGGAAGTTGCTGCCATTGAGCCGTTCACCATTGTCTATAGGAAGGTTCCAGTTGAATTCCCTAAGCAGAAGAAGGTGCAACCCATCGTTGTTTATCTGCCGAAGCCGTTTCCGTATCAGAATTCTAAGGAGGTACCTTGGAAGTACGGGTCTACCATATTTTCTGGAGGTCAAGAGATGAGGTTCGCCGAATTTGAGATCGTAAATGTTACAGTCGGTGGAGGTATGACTCGTAGTGGACGAGTGTTCGCTCCAAAGGTCACTATGAAGCCTATGAAAATTCCAACCGTTGTTCCTCCCAAGGAGACACCTGCATCTGCAACCCCTGTTGTCCAACAAGGGGCGTTATCTACTGCCATTCCAGTACCGACTATCCCGTCTGAGGATGTTTCAAAGAACAAAGAGACCCTTGATGATCAAAAGTTCCTTAAGTTGATCAAGAAAAATGACTTTAAGATTGTGGATCAGTTGGGTCAGACTCCCTCGAGAATCTCAATTTTTTCCTTACTTATGAGTTCGCCTGCGCACAGATCAGCTTTATTGAAAGTCTTGAATAGTGCCCATGTCATGCAAGATATATCTGTCGTCAAGTTTGATGATGTAGTGGCCAACATGACTGCAAGTCGGTATTTGGGCTTTAATGAATCAGAATTGCCTCCTGAAGGAACTGCCCACAATAAAGCGCTGCACATATCTGTAACCTGCACAGACGCCCTGTTGTCTCGTGTTCTAGTGGATACCGGTTCTTCCCTCAATGTGATGCCCAAGGGCACATTGAGTCAATTACTGGTGGAAGGAAACGAGATGAGACCAAGTGCCCTAGTTGTCAGAGCCTTTGACGGGTCTCGAAGGTAAGTCATTGGAGAAGTAGACTTACCCATCAATATTGGGCCGCATTTGTTCACCATTAACTTCCAGGTGATGGATATCAATCCGGCATACAGTTGCCTATTGGGTCATCCATGGATCCACGCCGTAGGGGCAGTTACCTCCACTTTGCATCAGAAGTTGAAGTTCATGTTTGATGATCAGCTCGTCATCGTCTGTGGTGAAGAGGATTTGATTGTAAGCGAGTTATCATCTTTTCGATATGTCGAAACTGAAGAAGGCATAGCTGAGGTGCCGTTGCAATGTCTCGAGTTTGAAGATGTTAGCTCTGCTTCAACTAGTCAAAGTAGATCACCACAATTGACTTTAGCGTCCGCTAAAAGTGCTAAGGAGACTATCCAAAAAGGTGCTTTGTCCGGTTGGGGGCATGTGATTGATGTGGTTGAGAAGCATAATCATTTTGGATTGGGTTATCGTCCTGGTCGTCAATCTAGTTCCTCTAGTCAAAAGCAGTGCAACTTAATCAAGTTCCATAGCGCGGGTTTGCAGCAAGGTGACATCGTGGCAGCTACTGATGATGCTGGTCCTAGTAATCAGACTTCAAGCTTTATGCGCAAGTGTCTGCCGGGTTTCAAGCTCAACAATTGGACATCTACCGTGATTCCTGTGGTTTTCCCATATAACATGTAATGCATTTTGCTTTCTCATTCCCTCGTCCTCGCCCGAGACGAGTGGATAGCTTGTAAAGGGCCTCACGTTTTGCAATATTATGTGATCAATAAATAAATTTTTTTTGCATTCAAAGTCATGCTCTATTTTCTTTCTTTATTTTACTTTTTCACAAACAAATGGCAAAAGTTTCTTTTTCTTTTCACTTTTCAAAATAGCTCATTCTATTCATAAACATGCAGAAATAATAAAAGCATTGATAACAACATGGCAAACATCCAATGTAATTCTGGAATTCCAATTAACCAAGCCGAAGAGGATGGTGAGAAAGATTGTGAATTATCGGCTGAACTAGCAAGGCTCCTTGAGCACGAGCGTAGAGAGATTCAGCCACACAAAGAGCCAGTGGAAGTTGTTAATCTTGGTACTGATGAGGTCAGAAGAGAAGACAAGGTTGGCGCATCCCTCGCAAAGCATGTATACTCCGAGTTGGTCAAGTTGTTGAAAGAGTATGTTGATATCTTTGCCTGGTCCTATCAAGATATGCCTGGGTTGGATACCAACATCGTTGAACATCACTTACCACTTAAGCCCGGATGTCCTCCTGTCAAGCAGAAACTCAGTAGGACCAGACCCGACATGGCACTCAAAATCAGAGATGAGGTAAAGAAACAGCTTAATGTTGGGTTCCTAGCCACTTCTGAATATCCTGAATGGATAGCCAACATCGTCCCGGTTCCTAAAAAAGATGGTAAAGTTAGAATGTGTGTGGATTACCGAGATCTCAACAAGGCAAGCTCGAAGGATGATTTTCCTTTGCCTCATATTGATGTCTTGGTAGACAACACAGCGCAGTTCTCTATCTTTTCCTTTATGGACGATTTCTCAGGATATAATCAGATCAAGATGTCCCCAGCTGATATGGAGAAGACTACGTTCATCATGCCATGGGGTACATATTGCTACAAGGTCATGCCATTCGGTTTAAAGAATGCAGGGGCAACATACCAACGTGCCATGACAACCCTCTTTCACGATATGATTCATAAAGAGATTGAGGTTTACGTGGACGATATGATTGCCAAGTCTAAAACTGAGGATGATCACCTGGTTCATTTGAAGAGATTGTTTGACAGACTCCGAAAGTTTAGATTGCGGTTGAATCCTACAAAGTGCACCTTCGGAGTCCGATCTGGTAAACTGTTGGGCTTTATCGTGAGTCAGAAGGGCATTGAAGTTGATCCTGATAAGGTTCGGGCAATTCAGAACATGCCGCCTCCCAAAAAATAAAAAGAAGTCTGTGGCTTTCTGGGCAGACTCAATTACATTTTAAGGTTCATTTCCCATTTGACGGCTACCTGTGAACCAATGTTCAAATTACTAAGAAAAAATCAATCGGTTGAATGGAATAATGACTGTCAGGAAGCATTTGACAAAATAAAACAATACTTGCAAGAACCACCGACCTTAGTACCGCTGGTTCCTGGTAGGCCTTTAATAATGTATCTCACCGTTCTCGATGAATCGATGGGATGTGTATTGGGTCAACATGATGACACTGGTAGAAAAGAGCATGCAATATACCATCTGAGCAAGAAGTTCACTGATTGTGAGACCAGATACTCACTCTTAGAGAAAACTTGCTGTGCTCTGGTCTGGGCTGCTCGACGCCTACGACAATACATGATTTGCCATACTACTTCGTTGATATCCAAAATGGATCCGATAAAGTATATATTTGAAAAGCCTGCTGTCTCTGGAAGGATTGCTCGGTGGCAGATGATGTTAACCGAATATGATATCCAACATGTTACCCAGAAAGCAATAAAAGGGAGTGTCTTGTCTGACTACCTTGCCCATCAACCTGTAGAGGGTTATCAACAGATGAAGTTTGACTTTCTCGATGAGGATGTTCTATTCATCAGAGATTATGAGACTCCAGACCCTGACATAGGACCCGAACTATGGGCGCGATGGACGCTCGTGTTCGATGGTGCCTCCAATTCTAAAGGTCGTGGAATCGGTGTTATCCTCATCTCTCCAATAGGTTTTCGCCTACCCTTCACTGCCAGATTATTCTTTGAGTGCACCAACAATATGGCTGAATACGAAGCATGCATCTACGGTATTGAAGCGGATATCGACAAGAGAATCAAGATTCTTGAGGTCTAAGGAGATTCTTCCTTGGTCATCGGTTAAGTCAAAGGGAATTTTGTGACTCGGGATTCTAAGCCGGTTCCGTACCAACAACACATAGCGAAGTTGATTCCTTACTTTGATGAGATTTCTTTTCATCATACCCCCAGAGAGTAAAATCAACTAGCTGATGCTCTTGCCACTCTAGCATCCATGTTCAAGGTCAAGTGGAAGAATGAAACTCCTCATATCCGCATTGATCACTTGAACGAACCAGCACACTGTTTAGCAATCGAGGAAGAGTCTGATGACAAGCCTTAGTTCTACGACATTAAAAGATATCTGGAAAAACAGGAATATCCCAAGGGTATCACTGTCACTAATAAGAAAGCTCTTAGGTGGCTTTGTGCCAAATTCGTCTTAAGTGGTGGTATACTGTACAAGAGGAGTTATGATTCTGTGTTGCTCAGATGCGTGGATAGACACGAAGCAAACACGATCATAAGGTCCATACATGAGGGTTGCGAGGGTGTACATGCTAAAGGTCCTGCTATGGCCAAGAAGATCCTTTGGGCTAGGTATTACTGGACAACAATGGAGGTAGATTGTTACAACTTTGCCAAAAGATGTCACAAGTGCCAAATCTACGGAGACAAGATCCATGTGCCTCCAACTCCATTGAATGTTTTGACTTCACCTTGGCCATTCTCCATGTGGGGTATAAATATGATTGGAATGATCGAGCCGAAGGCTTCCAACGATCATCGATTCATTCTGGTTGCTATCGGCTACTTCACCAAGTGGGTTGAAGCTGCTTCTTATGCAAACGTTACACGACAAGTGGTTTCCAGATTCATCAAGAAAGAGATAATCTGTCGTTATGGTATTCATAGCAGCATTATCATGGACAATGTAAGTAACCTGAACAACAATATGATGAAGGAGTTGTGTCAAGAATTTAAGATCGAGCACCACAACTCCTCACCATATCGGCCCAAGATGAATGGCGTCGTTGAAGCAGCAAACAAAAACATTAAGAGGATTGTCCAGAAAATGGTCAAGACTTACAAGGATTGGCATGAAATGCTTCCCTTTGCACTACATGGCTACCGAACTTCAGTTTGTACTTCTACTGGGGCAACTCTGTATTCGCTAGTGTATGGTATGGAGGCAGTTCTACCCATTGAAGTCGAAATTCCTTCGCTCAGAGTAATCATGGAAGCAGGTATTGACGAAGCTGAATGGGTTCAATCTAGATACGACCAGTTGAATCTCATCGAAGGGAAGCGCCTTACAGCCGTTTGTCATGGTCAATTGTATCAGAGATGCCTCAAACGAGCTTTTGACAAGAAAGTTCTTCCTCGAACATTCTGTGAAGGCGAACTCGTGCTCAAGAGATATTCACGTGTTCACTCGGATCCACGAGGCAAATGGACTCCCAACTACGAAAGGCCCTTTGTTGTCAAGAAGGCCTTATTAGGCGGAGTCCTGATCCTCACCGCCATGGATGGGGAGGAGTTACCGTTGCCCGTGAACTCCGATACAGTCAAAAAATATTATGCCTGAAAAAAAATGGATAAGAGTCCGCTAGATTGACATCCGCGAGGACAATCTAGGCAAAAATGGACGTCCCGATGGACAAAAAGAAAAAGAGATGTCCATGCAAAAGTTAGGGACAGTAGAAAAAAAACAATAAATAGCCCGCTAAGTTGAAAACCTGAAAGGGCGACTTTGGCAAAAATGGGTATCCCGGTGGACGAAAAAAAAATAATAATATAAAAACATGTCCAGGCAAAAATTAGGGATAAAGGCATTGACTGTGAACATTGAGCCTCTCTTCATCACAGCTAGACCTCAGACGGTGAAAAAAGAGTCAAATCATCATCAACAGGTGCAAGGCGTTGGAACCTAGACTTACAGTGGATGGTGACCAATGTTGTAATCAATGCAAAGCATGATTTCCCTTTGCCATTTACACTTGTTTTTCAATTTTATTGCAAAATTCCTCATCAAGGATTTTGCATCCTTGTACACACTTTATGTACAAAATTTTACATTCAATAAAATGCATTCTTTGTTATCTCAATTTGTTTTTATTCCAGTATTTTGTTTGCAAAATGAACAATTATTTGCGATCACATAATACTATAAAGCATTGAGAACAATAAAAAGCTGAATCAATCGAGAAAGCATTATGCATTGCATGTGTTACTGGTAATTCCTGCAGGATAATCGGTAATATCCATTGGTAAGCTTAAAGCCTGGCCGACAGTGTGATGGTTCTATAAAGAAGTTGTTGTTGCCTCAGCAGTTCCTCAGCAGGGTCATCATTCTCCCCAGCAAGCGCCATTATGATTTATCGAAAAGCTTGTTTGTTTACATATCTTTTCTTCGACAGATTTTTAATGCCTCTAGGCAGGTTGCCGAAGTGTTCCCAACAAATACACTTTGCTCTCTTTTCCCCAACAAGGGTTGTACATCCTCTCCAGTAATTTGAAACTATCTGTTTCCAGCAGCAGTGGGTTATCCTTAACAAAGTCAACATGATTTGGAAAGATATTTCTCCCCACACAGAGCCAATCTTGGTAGGAAGGATCAAATTTGATCCCCAACAGGGACAACCATGCTGACTTAGAAACCTGAGGCGTTCTCGGTTTCTTTCCCCGGCAAAATCATCATCCTTTGTGAACTCTCTTCTCCAGCATAGTTTGTCTTCATCTGCGGGTCCTCTCCCCAACCGAGGGTGTCGAAGTTGTTTTGCTACGATTTCTGCCTAACCAATTCACATTATGCTTTATCTTGTGCCTTTGCATTGCATGGTATCAAGCATCATGTAGAAACGCATACATAGCATATGTATCGATCATACTCCCTCTCTTTTTTCCTGACTTATCTCCCAACAGATTTTTCAACCAACTTTGCACTCATCTATCCTTTCTTAACACTCTTCTTTTGTCGCCGTCGGCCAAATTCTCGAGCTACTCTTTTATTTAATCCCATTTTACCTCGAATTATCGAAAAGCTGGCGCAATTCGTACATTCAGGTCCAAGCGGATTAAATAGGGGCAGCTGTCGTAACCCGAGATTTGACCTCCCTCTTTTGCCTTTTGCATAAGCATGCGCATTCGCATCGTTAGCATACACATTCACACTTTTCTCTGTGTGTTTCTTGTTGCAGGATATTCAGGTTTTCCAAGCCCGATTAATCGCATCCTCTCAAAATTATTTCATCGTCAAAACAAGTTTAAAATAAAGGTTTCCATGTGTTGCGGTGAGAATCGGACAATAAGCTATTTATTAACTTGCATCGCATTTCTTTGAATTCACCACCGACTTTGATTTATCCAAAGGAAAGGTTCAAGATCGTGAAAACCTAAAGGGGGGAGATCTAAGGTTCGGGGGTTGGTTATACTAAGGGAAGGTATTAGTACCCTTAATATCTGTAGTACTCTAAAGGAACCTCTTTTTTAGTTTGTGTTATGTTATGTTTGCTTGCTAAGAGAAATCTGTACTAAGGTAAAGACCTAAGGGTATATACACTAAGTTTGCTCGCCAAGATGTCGCATCTTGTGCCTACGTATCTGACTAAAGAATCAGAGCAACCGTAGTTCACTTAACTAAGGGTGAAAGAGGAACCATTGACTATGGCCAAAGTTCCAAGGGGAAATGAGTATGAGCTCATTTAGAGTTTAAGAAACTCTCTAAGTCTATGTTGTAGAATTGAATGGCTATGAGGCCTATGACTATGAGGTCTAGAGAAGATGCTACCTATGACTATAAGGTCAAAGTGGTAAGATGACTATGAGGTCAAGATGGTAATAAGCTATCTACGACTATTAGGTCAATAGAGAGACTTTTTATGATTATGAGGTCAAGGTTGGTAGGTGGCTATGAGGCCAAGGTGATATCCTATGACTATGAAGTCAAAGGTAAGATGTAACTCTATGACTATGAGGCCAAGAGAGCTTCCTATGACTAAGGTCAAAGGTTGAAGATGTTGCCAATGACTATGAGGTCAAGGGCTTCCTATGACTATGAGGTCAAAGGTTGAAGATGTTGCCAATGACTATGAGGTCAAGGGCTACCTATGACTATGAGGTCAAAGGTTAAAGGTGGCTCTATGACTATGAGGTCAAAGGACGGTAATGAGCTATCTATGTCTATGAGGTCAATAGAGAGACTTTTCCATGACTATGAGGTCAATGGAGGGTGGCTATGGCTATGAGGTCAAAGCTTGCCTATGACTATGAGGTCAAAGCTTAAAGATGGATATGAGGCCAAGATGGGATCCTATGACTATGAGGTCAAGGGGTAATCTTATGACTATGAGGTCAAAGGTTAAAGATGTAACTCTATGACTATGAGGCCAAGAGAGGTTCCTATGACTATGAGGTCAAAGGTTGAAGATGTTGCCAATGACTATGAGGTCAAGGACCTCCTATGACTATGAGGTCAAAGGTTGAAGATGTTTCCAATGATTATGAGGTCAAGGTTGGAAGGTGGCTATGAGGCCAAGGTGATATCCTATGACTATGAGGTCAAGGGGTAATCCTATGACTATGAGGTCAAAGGTTAAAGATGTAACTCTATGACTATGAGGCCAAGAGAGGTTCCTATGACTTTGAGGTCAAGGGCTTCCTATAATTATGAGGTCAAAGGTTGAAGATATTGCCAATGATTATGAGGTCAAGGGCTTCCTATGACTATGAGGTCAAAGATGGTAAGATGGCTATGAGGCAAAGAGGGTGGTGAGCTATCTATGACTATGAGGTCAATAGAGAGACTTTTCCATGACTATGAGGTCAATAGAGGATGGCTATGACTATGAGGTCAGAGCTTGCCTAGGACTATGAGGTCAAAGGTTACCTATGACTATGAGGTCAAGGTGGTAAGATGGCTATGAGGCCAAGGTGATATCCGATGACTATGAGGTCAAAGGTAAGATGACTATGACTATGAGGTCAAAGCTTGCCTATGACTATGAGGTCAAGGTGAACGGAGGGCTATGACTATGAGGTCAAAGGTTACCTATGACTATGAGGTTAAAGGTTAAAGATGGCCCTAATGACTATGAGGTCAAGAGGGAATCCTATGACTATGAGGTCAAGGAAGGTAATGAGCTATCTATGACTATGAGGTCAATAGAGAGACTTTGACTATGAGGTCAAGGTTGGAAAATGGCTATGAGGCCAAGGTTTTACCTATGAATATGAGGTCAAGGTTTAATAGATTACTCTTTGACTATGAGGTCAAGAGGGGATCCTATTGACTATGAGGTCAAGGAGGGAAGGATGCCTAAGACTATGAGGTCCAAGGTAGCAATGAGCTTTCTATGACTTTGAGTTCAATAGAAAAACTTTTCCTTTGGAAGGAAAGGGAAGAATAACATCTTGTAAACAAGAGTTATAGTGGGGTTGAAATATAATGAAACATATGAGTTCAATAATTCCACACAGTAAGCATTTAATCAACACATGAAGTGAACTTTAAATGTGAACATAGTAAACAACAAGAATAAATGATTGTGTAAACATGACAAGTATGGCAGAGAGGGCACTCTTCATAATTTGGCAACAAATATATTTGAACTCATGCAAGTTAACAACAGAGATAAAAAGTGCAAACAACAATCCCATGAGAAAGTTTTGCTCACAGCCAAAGTTCAATGGAATCCACAAGTCACAGCATGCTCTCAAGAAAAACTCTCTTAAAGTCAGTGGTCACATGAACATGTCAAGCATGGCAGGGAAAGCACCAGAAACAATTGGATTTAAATCATGCGACTTCAACAGAGAACAAAAAAAAAACAAACAACGTTCTCATGGTAAGGTTTGTTAAAGTTAAGACACAAAGCTTCATGAATCACAACAATACTTCCAAAATAATTCACTTTAAAGTCAGTGGTCACACAAATAAACCAAGTATGGCAGAAAAGGGAATTTTCATGGTTTGAAAGCAAATGTATTTGGAATCATGCAATCTTAACAATCAGAAACCAGAAAAATTAGGACAACATTCTCATGATACAGTTTGTTCAAAGCCAGTGAGTAATTCTCAAACAAAATTTCACAAGTTTACGAAATATTCCTAAGAAAAATCCTCTAACGTCTTCAAGAAAAATGATTGATTTTATTTACAGAAAAAGTAAGGATTAAAAAAAAAGAAGTTAGGCATATTTTTATTTTTATTGTTTTTAGATAAGATAAAAAACAAATGGTAAAAACGAATAAATAAAAAACAAAATAAGAAAATAAAAAAAGAAAGAGTGGCGGGTGCCACTACAAGGTGGCTTGTGCCACCTGTGAGTGTGTACAACAAGGTGGCTTGCGCCACCTGTGTGTGTGTGTGTGACAAGGTGGCTTGCGCCACCTGTGTGTGTGTGTTTTATTATTGTTATTTTTTTTTGTTTTTTTATGTGGTGTGGTTTTTTTTTTATATTTCTTTTGCATGCACCGTCTTATTATATTATATTTTTCTTTTAAAAAAAGGGTGTGGCGGACGCCACTAAACAATACTGGCGAGCGCCATCTCAAGCTCTCATATTTTTCGTTCAGTTTTCACGAACCCAGTTAACGATCAAAACAAAATTTCATATTAATGATTTTAACACAGAAACAAGTAATAACCAGACAATAACAAATATAACAAACATGATAACAATATGGAGCAGAATGATCATGGAATCAGACAATAATGAGATGATAACTATAATGACAGAATGGTGGAAATATGAAACGAATGATTATCGCGTATATAAACAGAGTGAAATAGAGTGATACCTAGTGGAGAGAGTCCACTGCTTCTTCACAGGTAAGGGTTTCTGGAAATGGTCGATGTGCTTTCCTTCCTCAACTGCTACAGAGCCAACACTCTAAAAAAGAAACACGAGCTTTGGTGGTTAAGATATTGGAGGTTTGAAGTGTTTACAGAGGGAATAAAAAGGATAAGTTTCTTGCAAGCTTTGAAGGTTACTTGCAGAACTTAAGAAATGGAAAAGTGGAGAGATTTTGAGAGAGTTTCTTTGTATTTCTCTCGGTGCTTTTTTTGTGGTGTTTCTGTGTGTTTGCAAAGGGAATGGAAAGTGATGAATTCCTTGCAAGTTTAAGGATTACTTGCAGGATTATTGGGGGGGGGGGGGGAGAATAGAGAGAAATTTCTTGGTAATTTCTGGTGTGTTGAACAAAGGAGAAGTGGTCTCCTTTTATTGGCGAAATCAAATGGTCCGGGAATTGGAGATACGGTGGGTAATTGATTTGTCCACAGGTGAAAAAATTAGGGTTTGTGTATCACTCCTTTCAGCCGTTGATCTTAGTCAACCTTGGAGATCACTATGCTGAACAAGTGCAATGGAAGATGTGGTGCAATCTGTTATTTTCACCCTTCAATATTCACTCTAAAATCTCCTTTATTTGTGTCATGAGAGAGAAGGTGGAAAGAGGTAATAATTTGAATTTGAACATTACGGATTCCTGAGCATGAACACAGGCCTCTTGTGCTGAGCCATCTTATTTCATCAATCCACTATGGGAGCCCAGCAACCTTTTGGCTTCGTCGGGAAAGAGTAAGCTTAAAAAGGTAGTGTGTAGTGACCTTACGAGAATTGTTTTACAAACAAGCATCTTTAGATTTTTTTTCAAATAACAATAAGAGGCACATGAGATGGATTAAGTGCCCTATGCCTTGCTAATACAAATTTACGTGAGTACCACTTTAGACTTTCAACTTTATGACCTTAATTCAAATGACCACGTTTTTAGACCCCATGGAAATTGAAATAAGTCACATGTCCGTGAACAAAAAGAAAATGTCACATGAACATCCTTAGAAAATTATAAATTACCAAATTTTAAGCTCTCCATGACACCAATTTGAGATGTTGCACTTTGGTGAATATTTTATCTCCATGAAAAATTCTTACACTTTAGAGAAAAATCTTTAAGGCCCAAAGGTGGACTCCAAGGATGTTTATTAACACATGGCATAATTCCTCAAGACTTGGGATCACACTTTGCTTGACATGAAAGGCAATGGTTGACTTGTATTGGTGAAACATTTGATTTCTTGTCGAAAAATTCTTCTTGGATGCATGTAGATTCAAATGGTTGCATTTGGTCAAAAGATGTCTTAGGGAGCCCTTGTCCTCTTTATGTAAACCCTATCTTCCACAATAAAAATAAACAACTTGCAAAAAGAAATGGTTAGTTAAAATGCACCCATGATTGAGGTCTAAATGTAAATGCGAGACAATATGACATCTAAGGGGTAAAATTTGGGGTACAACAGTTGCCCCTATTTAAATAGCTTTACCGGATGACACGAGGAATGGAAATCCTCGGGACATCAAGGTGAAAGGTATTTAAATATAGCAAACCGAAAATTTTGCCCTTAGATGGAATGCAGATGCTAAGGGCAGGTAACAAACATGCATATGCTGACATGCTATGAACTCTAGTATGATGATATGATGTCATGATAGTGCAAAAATGCAGACAACCAGGACACCAGAGATAAAGAGCAAACTACCGAAGGCGGGCATTGACGGGGAAGGATGAAGGTTAGTATCCATGAGGAAAACTCACTAGGGATACAGGCTAACCAACAACAGATACTCACTGGGGATAATCTGAGGAAAAACTGGGGATAGAAAAGTAAAACTGGGGGGGGGAACCCTACGGATCCTCACCGGAGATAGGCGTCGGAGAGGAGCTCTCCATTGGGGAAAGATCTAGGGAGATGGACGACAGGTTCATATCTGACCGGAAGACACTGGGGAAATGAAACACACTCTGACTGGGCATGAAACCAGAAAGAAGACATGATCTCCACTGGGGATCATTTTGAAATAAAATGATAGACATATCCTGGGGATTTCTTATACTGAAGAGTTCAAACGGGATCTTCAAGAAAAGCCAGAAAAAGACAGAGATAAACTCTGCGCGCCAGATGAAAAGATGGCTGGACTTTAGCTGGGAATAAGGTTAATGGATCATTAATGATTGGACCCGGGTACCAATATGAGTTAGAAAGGACACCAATTTGGGGTTATAGTTTGACTACCAATATGAACGGATCTTAGATACCAGTATGAGCTGGATTTTTGGATATCAATATGAGCTGGATTTTGGATACCAGTGTTGGCTGGGTCTTAGCTTTTAGGTTTATATCTGACCTACCTTCAAACAACGGGTTCATATCTGACTTAAGGTATGACTTGGTTTTTATATCGTTAGAACTGGTTGACGACCAGGAATAATAACACATATCCGAAGGTACGAAACCTGAGCTCGGAACACCCCAACAAACAGATTGACGGGAAGAAATAATAACATATCTGAAGGTACAAAACCTGAGCTCGGAATACCTCATCAAACAGATTGACGGCAAGGAATAATAACATATCCGAAGGTACGAAACCTGAGCTCAGAACACCCCATCAAACAGATTGACGGGAAGAAATACCTCAAAAAGGGATCACATCAAACAGGTTGATGGAAAGTGACTGATTGAAGGTAACATCATTGGTAACTGTGGAAGTATGAATGAAACCAAGGACGGATAAGCTTCTCAGGAGAGAGATTGCCACTTATCGTTGTAGAGGTAATGATGGCAAAACAAGCTTCTCAAGGAGATTGCCACTTGTTATTGGGTATAAATTCCAAAGAGATGTGGATATTACAACACTGCTGGAGAAGTAATTTTCTTCAATGAGGGCCTGAAAAAGATTCTTCCTGCGAGACACAGAGCAAAATAAATGCGTGTTCAAGATGGCTCAGAAACCACACCTGCCAGGGATCAAAGTTCAATCTAGGAACAAGCTAGAAAGGAATGGTCAATCAAAACTCCAACCATTGAGGAATAAGCTCAAATGGGGATAATCTTATACCATGCACGGAAAAAGATAACTGAACCAACCATCATCCCCGAGAACCAATCTCTGTGGGGAATTTAGAAGGATGGGCACTTTATGCTTAGGGCTGACAACTCTATTGGAGAGAATAGAAAAACCCAGAAACTTGGAGAGATAAATGCCAGAGTGAACACAACAGGTAAACACCAGAAAGGGAAGCAAAAATGCTAAGATTCTATACATATGAATGCTTATGCCATGCTTATGCTTATGCTGACGAAACAGACAAAAGGAAGCGAGACTGAAAACATCTCGACAAGGATACCCAGTCAAACTCAATAGATTGGACCATTACTGGGGATGAACTTGCAGAATCAGTTATACCTCAAAACTTCTCTGGGGAAAAGGTGATACACTTGGTATAGCATCATGACTTCACTTAAGATGGCCATCATGAGCTTGATTTCTTTACTGGATGAGGAAGATCCATGGAGATTTTCCAAGATCGACTGAAGCAGCAGTTTACTGGGGAGCTGGAAAGGATACCATAAGAATAGGGTCATTCTGGGTCCTGACTTGCATGATGATCACCATAATGAACAACGACTCTTGCAACAGGTAATATTCAAATCTTCTCTGCCCCAGATTGCAGGGTCTTTCGGGAGAAAATACCAAGAGGATTTTACAGAAGAATCGGCGTACGAAATGCTTTAATATCTTCAAACTCTTGGAGAGATTCATGGATCTCGGCATAACTACCCCAGATTAACTACGCCTACATAATAAGGTCTTTGAAACTGGTCTTCAGACTGTGGGAGTAATAACGGGGAAATAAACTTGTCCCATGCTAAGTAGATGCCCAGACTAATTGACCTTTGAGAGATTTGTCTAATCTCGACCTGACTGCTTTTGATTAACTGGTCTGCGAGGATACATCATCAAAAGGATTTTATAGAAGAATTGGTATACCAGATGCTCCAATATCTTCAAACTCTTGAAGAATTTCATGGCTCTTGACATGTCTGCCCCAGTTTTACTGCATTTACCAACAAGGTCCTTGAACTTGTTCTTCAGACTGGTTGATCCCTGAAGGAGGTGCCCCAGACTAATTGACTTTTTTAGAGATTTACCGAATCTCAACCTGATTGCCCCTGATTAACGGTATTCGTGATACAAAGTCCTCAGACTGCGGTAGAAACAACTGGGGAACACACTTGCCCCTGTTGGTAGGTCATTGAAGTCTAAACTTGTCATAAGATGACCTCAAGAAGGATTGCCCCAATATCCTGAATCTTGAAGCATTTCTGCCCCTGATTTAGTAGCTCTTGAGATGCTGGATCTATGGGGAAGATGCCCCAGATTGAGCCCTTTATCAAGTCAAATTCCCTAGCTGGCTGCATTTGTTGGGATTCCTTTGATATTGAATTGTCTTGCAAACAAGTATTGTTCATTAAAAATTGGCAATTTCAATGTAAAATTCATGCAAGCTTTTGAAAACAATTTTTATTGATGAAACACACACGGTGGAATGATCAGATACTTAAAACAAAGTGGATCTAGTCAGTTACGAAATGACAGATGAAGTGATCTACACACGCAAATAACAAAGATCATTAGGAGCCAGGTTAATCAACCTTGCTGTAGTATGCCTTCAAAATAACCTTACCTCAATTAGGTCTTTTAAGGGTTGTAACGTGGTTTGGTTCACGGTTTTATGAAACAAAGGATAAAGGTTCAAAGTTTATTTGTCCCCACCCCATCTTCGTGATGAACTCCAATCCTATGCTCAGTTAACTTAGGTTATGCATTCAGATTCCCATAGGCTGGAAATTGAACTGATGATAGTTGATGATGATTCAGACACCTTCGTAGTCATTACTCTCTTGCAGCATTTGGTTATTCTTTACTTGTTGAGGTTTTGAGACTTCTTCATTGTCTTCTGAGGTTTTGAGACCTTATTTTTGTTGGTTGTCGTATAAGCCCTCTTGTATAAGGCAAAGTTCTGGGCTTCCCATCTTTCTTGGCTTTTTCCTTGAAAGGGACTCGGCTCATTCTTCGATTAAGAATTTCTCAATGGTCCTTCTTTATTTGTCAATTCGAGAACAACTTGTACAACATTTATTCATTTGATTTGAGAGTGATGACTGGTGTCTTGCATGAAGCCCTTGCTTTTAGAGTGCATAACCAAGTTAAACTGAGAACTACCCACCCCAAGGTTTAGATTGAAGGGTTTTTGTTTGTAAGGAAAGAAAACTCATACTTCTAGGCTCGAAGGGGTTAACGAGGGATTATCTTCCTTATTTCTCCTGTGTTTGGGAATTGAAATAATGCCTTACATCCTCGGCAGGGTTTAATCGAAAGCATACCGCATCAATTATGGATAATATTTTCATCATCCTCCCCAATCTTTGCTTAAACAAACAATTTGATAAAGGGAGTGAAACAAGATATTTTTTTGCTTTTATGAAAATAAAAGTGAATGAGTGAAACGAATTGACTTAATCAAAAGGTGCACAAACATTTCATTAATCTTGTCAATTTGAAAGTACAACAGCTTATAAGCAAATACAAATTCAACATTCAAACAAGGTTCAACTGAAAATGCAAAATACAGCCAGCTTTGGCAAATTGAATTCAAAATATTTTAGTTTCCGGGCCCAAGCACGGGAATACCTTCGCCACTAATCATTAGTTCCTTGTGATACAGAATCTTGAGAGGCCTTGCAAGTCTTTTGCCTTTTGCTTTAGAAATTGAGTCATTTACATCTGATATACCTTCTTGAGGTTGCAGTGTTCTTAGCAAGTTTAGCAGTCTCGTTTTAAACTCTTTGCGTTCTTCAATGGGGTGCCCCATTGTCCCAGTACGGAATTTGCATTCAATCTCTGGATGATCCTCTTCAAAGATCAAATCCTTGTTGTGGATCAAATTTTGCACAGTGGCTTCTAAAACCAGGCAACCATCCAAATTATGTCCTCCCGCCCCTTCATGAAAGTCGCAAGTCATATTTGCATTGTGCCAAGGTCCTGGCACAGGGTTGTAAGGTTGAGGAGTCACCAACTTGTTCTGAATCAGCTGTGGGAACAGTTTTCTTAGCGGCACCGGGATAGGAGTGTAGTGAACCTCGCCCCTTTTGACAGAGCACCTCTTTTTACCTTGGTGAGGAGAAACAGCAGCTGGAGGCTGAAACACCCTTTCGGTGGACACCTGATGACGATTACATTCTGGTGCAAGACCAAGACCAAATATTGGTTGGCGTGAAGTTTCTCCAAAAGCAGATCCTTGGTATGGGAGAACCATAGGAGATGGCAAACGCTGGTTGATTTGAATGCCTTGAGGCGTGAATGAGATCCTCTCAGAGTTTAACAGGATCTGAATTTTACTCGGGAGCACCTTACAGTCTTCGGTGGAGTGCCCCTGTGTCCCATCATGGTAGTCACATCGAGCATTGGCATCAAAGCCTGGCGGGTATGGAAATGGTACTGGCTTTAATTCTTTTGGCACTATCAATCCTCCTTTGATCAAAACTGGCAGTAATTGACTGTACGATATTGGTAGCTGAGTGAAATTTCTTTCTGGCTTTCTTGGCCTTGGTCGTACATGCTGGCGTGGATGACGGTGATCTAGCCCCTGATACTGAGGAGATTCTTGAGTTGGAGGATCCACAGGAGGCGATGAACTGACGACCTCTCTTGGAGTGACAGGGGGAGCGTACTCCTCTTTTTTCATCAGAGCTTGCAAAGTTTTCAGAACCCAATTCATCTGGCATTTGAGGATCCTGACTTCCTCTTACAAGTCTTCTTGGTTTTTAAGAATTTCATTCATCGTTGCCATTGTCTTGAATAGGTGCTGGGTATCCTTCAGACATAGAGGAAGAGACTCAAGGCCGAGAAATGCAAATGAGGTGCGAAAGCGCATGGAATGCAAATACAAGCCAAGTGGTTTCAAAGAACTTAAAGGCAAGTTGCAAAAATTTTTGTGGAAAAACTGAAGAAGTTTTTGTTTGTAGGATCCAAGCTCTATTGCTGTTTTGAAAAGGAAATGAATGTCTGAATTCCTTGAAACTCATAATGGATGCAAATGAGATGTATGCAATGCATAAACACGGGTAAATATACACAGATATATGTACACAGCACATCACATGAGTCTTAGGTTTAGAAGTCACATGAGTGGAGCCATGGTCTACCTATCCCAATAGGTGTGTACTATGGGTCTATCAACTGTAGAACAAGGTTCTAAAAGTTCCCAGAGTCTACGTAAATCCTTCGGATATTACCGGCCTGCATGACTACTCACGCGGGTTAATAATATTCTCAAGATAAACTCGTTTGAGTGTAGTATCGCGTAACAACTACTTAGGACTTACTCCCTCGTAGCCACCGCACTACATCCTAGAAGGCCAAGTGGGGTGAAGGTAACTAAGGTCCTCAGAATCCCTGGCTCCTAATTGAAAAAGTAATATCAATGCGACTGCTCACATCAGACATCGACAATCCCAAAGGGCCTCATCTGAGTGTGGTCATCATATGCCATAGATTGTTAGAACTACTCCCAACAACCGACTATTGATTACACCACGATCCTTTCATATATGTGCTCTCAAGTCCGGGTTAGGACTTATCTCACCACCCAATTGTACCATGCCAACAGAAGATCTCAAGCAAAATAGAATAGACAGATATACAAATATGTACAAGCAAGCAAGCAAAACAAATACAAGCAAAACAAGGTGGGTTTAACCCTCAAATTTCTGCATCCCCAGTGAAGTCGCCATTTCTGTTGCGGTGAGAATCGGACAACAAGTTATTTATTAACTTGCATCGAATTTCTTTGAATTCACCACCGACTTTGATTTATCCAAAGGAAAGGTTCAAGATCGTGAAAACCTAAAGGGGGGAGATCTAAGGATCGAGGGTTGGTTATACTAAGGGAAGGTATTAGCACCCTTAATATCTGTAGTACTCTACAGGAACCTCTTGTTTAGTTTGTGTTATGTTATGTTTGCTTGCTAAGAGAAATCTGTACTAAGGTAAAGACCTAAGGGTATATACACTAAGTTTGCTCACCAAGACGTTGCATCTTGTGCCTACTTATCTGACTAAAGAATCAGAGCAACCGTAGTTCACTTAACTAAGGGTGAAAGAGGAACCATTGACTATGGCCAAAGTTCCAAGGGGAAATGAGTATGAGCTCATTTAGAGTTTAAGAAACTCTATAAGTCTATATTGTGGGATTGAATGGCTATGAGGCCTATGACTATGAGGTCTAGAGAAGATGCTACCTATGACTATGAGGTAAAAGTGGTAAGATGACTATGAAGTCAAGATGGTAATGAGCTATCTACGACTAAGAGACTTTTTATGATTATGAGGTCAAGGTTGGAAGGTGGCTATGAGGCCAAGGTGATATCCTATGACTATGAGGTCAAAGGTAAGATGTAACTCTATGACTATGAGGCCAAGAGAGGTTCCTATGACTATGAGGTCAAAGGTTGAAGATGTTGCCAATGACTATGAGGTCAAGGGCTTCCTATGACTATGAGGTCAAAGGTTGAAGATGTTTCCAATGACTATGAGGTCAAGCGCTACCTATGACTATGAGGTCAAAGGTTAAAGGTGGCTCTATGACTATGAGGTCAAAGGACGGTAATGAGCTATCTAGGACTATGAGGTCAATAGAGAGACTTTTCCATGACTATGAGGTCAATGGAGGGTGGCTATGACTATGAGGTCAAAGCTTGCCTATGACTATGAGGTCAAAGGTTAAAGATGGCTATGAGGCCAAGATGGGAACCTATGACTATGAGGTCAAGGGGTAATCCTATAACTATGAGGTCAAAGGTTAAAGATGTAACTCTATGACTATGAGGCCAAGAGAGGTTCCTATGACTATGAGGTCAAAGGTTGAAGATGTTGCCAATGACTATGAGGTCAAGGGCCTCCTATGACTATGAGGTCAAAGGTTGAAGATGTTGCCAACGACTATGAGGTCAAGGTTGGAAGGTGGCTATGAGGCAAAGGTGATATCCTAGGACTATGAGGTCAAGGGGTAATCCTATGACTATGAGGTCAAAGGTTAAAGATGTAACTCTATGACTTTGAGGCCAAGAGAGGTTCCTATGACTATGAGGTCAAGGGGTTCCTATGACTATGAGGTCAAAGGTTGAAGATGTTGCCAATGACTATGAGGTCAAAGGTGGTAAGATGGCTATAAGGCCAAGAGGGTGATGAGCTATCTATGACTATGAGGTCAATAGAGAGACTTTTCCATGACTATGAAGTCAATAGAGGATGTCTATGACTATGAGGTCAGAGCTTGCCTAGGACTATGAGGTCAAAGGTTACTGTAGCGAGCGATTTTGGACGCGGTTCTTAAGCGCTGGTCGCTCTCTGCGGTTTGAGCTTAAAACTACAGGTCGATTCATTTTTTATCCTATTGTGAGCTGAATAAGGAAGGGAAATAGATGTCTCCAATTAACCCTGCTTTGCATACTGAGTTTAAACAGCGGTCTGTTAGGTTACGGATGCTATCAATGTGGGGGGGCCTTTGTACTGGTTATTTGTATTTTCGCCAATACGGTTTTCTTTCTTTTAATCTAGGCAAAGGGTTTCTGTCGGGGAACAAGGATTAGGGTGTTAGGACTGATGCTTTTGAATTACTGCTTTTTGATTGATGGAGATATGGGATTTGGGTTTTTTGTTGATTGCGCTCGCTAAGATCTTTTCTTTCGATCTTATGCCTACGTATTCCCGTTTACCGAAACAGGGAAATCAGAGCGTTCGTAGTTCCTCCTATTCTATGGGAGGAAATTGGTTTTTGGTGTCTTGTTCAAAGCCCAAGACGTGGAGCGAAAGGTGATTTGTATCTTGATCAAAGCCCAAGATATGAAGCTGAAAGGTCTATTTGTGTCTTGTTCAAAGCCCAAGACGTGAAGCTAAAAGACCTCGACTTTAGAGAGAATTTGTCATCTCTAAAGAGGGGGAAGGAGAATTACTTTAACTGGGATACGCGGATACGAGCAATGCCATAATTTCCGAAGAAAGGGTTTTAACCTGAAGGAGAAGACTTTAACTCAGTGTAGAGCAATGCCATCTTTCCTTAGGAATTTCTCATGCTAAAAGAGGGACAGTGGCATGGATGTAGATGATCCAGAGGCTTGCCTCTTACAGCGATTAGATGAAGGGAAAGGAGTTGTTGATGTTTGTGTACTGTGAACGAGGCACAGTTTTGATGCTAAAAGGTTAATTGGATTAACCAGTGGGTTTCTTATACAAAGCCTAAGAGGAGGCTAATTTCCGCTAGGAAAATCATTATACAAAGCCTAAGAGGAGGCTAATTTCCGCTAGGAAAATCATTATACAAACCCTAAGAGGAGGCTATTTTGTGTCTCGTACAAAGCCCGAGAGAGAGGCTAAAAGATTTTGACCCGACGATGGAGTCTTTTGGTATCTCGTATAAAGCCCGAGATGGAGGCTATTGTTTGTTTGGCTCAATAAGAACCTTTTTGTATCTCGTACAAAGCCCGAGATGGAGGCGAAAGGGGGATTGACTCAACGAGGGAGTCTTTGTGTCTTGTACGAAGCCCGAGATAGAGGCTAAAAGTTTGACTCAACAAGAGAGTCTTTGATACTCAACAAGAGAGTGTTTTTGTATCTCGTACGAAGCCTGAGATGGAGGCTAAAGGTTTGTTTCAGTTGAGTGACAGATCCAATATACTGATTTTAAAAGAGAAAATCAGTTCTTATATTAGCAACACTGTACTCAGGGATTTGATTTGAGGATCAGGGATATTTCCTTCTCTTTGAGGAAACGGGAAATCCAAAGGGTATTGAGACTGTCCGAGTCTGCGGGTTTCCTTCCTATTTAACGAAGGGGGTCACTTGAGAATGTCTTTGAGACTCAAGGAAGTTAGACTGTCCAGGTCTAGAGTTTTTTTCTTTTGTACTATGCTTTGAGAAACAGTAGTAGACTTTATGAAAGGACTATTCTATAAGGATGACTAGGTTCTGTTCCTATACCTCTAGGAGGTCGTCGGGACAATTTGTACGAAGCCCAAGAGGAGGCTGGAAACTTTTAAGAAGCCGACGGGTCCTTGTACGAAGCCCAAGAGGAGGCTATCATTCCCGGAGGAAGAGATCATTATACGAAGCCTAAGAGGAGGCTGTGAATACTTCTAAGAAGTCGTAGTGTCCTTGAATAATGCCCAAGAGGAGGCCGATGCTTTTAAGAAGCCCGTGGGTCTATCATCTCCTTTCCAATAGGAGAGATAACTCTTTTAAAGATAAAAACCACTGGTAAACGTGCAAGGTTTACTATCCAGCGACTTTTAACTTTTAAAGAGGGTTCCTTAGTTAAGGTCCAAGATTATGACCGTAGTGGGTACCCAAACCCCGAGACATTCAAGGCAAGCTATCCACAAGGAATAGATCAAGTCCGGAAAGTTCGAGAATTTGGAAGAAACTCAAAGATGCCATTCAAGGAGAATACATTCATCTTGGGGAGTAGAGCTTCTTGACGATTCCTAAGGAGGATAGCCGAAGAGAATACTGTATCTGGTGCTCCTATTGGGGATCTAGGCGTCTATTTCTACGAATAAATGAAACGGCGTCACCTAGTTCTAGACGTAGTTGCCGGGGAAACTCGAAATATCTATACTATTATTACACAGTAGATATGAGTTTATGAAAGGAGACTTACAGTGAGCAGCCCCACAATACAGTTTATAATATGAAAGCAGTAAATGAAAGCGACAACCACTTACTCGGTTGGAGTGCTTCCATGCTGTTTGGTTAGTTGTTCAACAAAGAAAGATTGAAAACAACAGTATATTCAAAATCAAAGGAGAAAGTGCTTTGAAAAAGAAAGATTTGGGGCTTACAGCTCAAGGAGAGGCCCAGGGTTTTATCAGCGTGCGCACTGTTTGAATTTGTACAGAGGGACTTATACAAGTGACTGGGGCCTAAAAAAGGTTTTCTGTACAAAGGGATGGGTCTTACACTCTCTCAAGAGGCCCAAAAAGGTTTAAAGGAAAAAGAGTGGGGCTTATAACACGAGGGTAGGCCCAAATGATTTTTCGTTTAAAAATGGCGATCGCGCCGAGGTTTTCTTTTAACGCAGAGGGACTTATGCAATAAGTGAGGCCCAAAATGTTTTGGTTAAAAGGGGGATTGGGTCTTACACTCTGATAGAGGCCCAAAGTGTTTTGAATGGGTCTTATAGCTCAAGAAGAGGCCCAGATGATTTTTATTTTTAAACGGGCGACGATCGCGCCGTTTACTTGTATAGAGGGGCTTATACAATGAGTGAGGCCCAAAAAGTTTTTGTACAAGGGGGGATGGGTCTTACACTCTCTCAAGAGGCCCAAAGAAGTTTAAAAATGATTTATGAGGGTTGAATTAATCCAAAACCCTAATTTGTTTTCAAAATGTATTTAATTGAATAAAAATTCAATTAAAATGATCAAAAATTATTTAACACATGGAAAACAAATTGTGATCTTGGATTAATGCTTCAAAAATTAAGTATTGACCTACAAAATAATTAGAAAGCATTAAAAGTTGCAAAATCAATGTAGAAAAAATATTTAAAATGCCAAAAACAATCAAAATATTAATTCTTTACCAAACTATCAATTATATGAAATAAATAATATTTTTGGGATTTTTTGTGAAAATAAAATATTTTAACATTTTTGTGAATTATTAAAAAAAGAATCAACTCAAAATCATTAAAACTCAGAGAGAAATTAATTTTTGAATCAATTAAACAAAATCACAAAATTCAAATATTTGAATTTCCAAAAATGGCGCCAAGAACAGGCTGAAGAACACGCGCGTGTTCTTGAATTCTCAGATTTGCATTTTCTATCCAATCTCCATGAATACGTAATCATATCATGCAATCCACATATCATTATGCTCGCCTCAACCTCACAATCATGTCTATGTACTTTAATTTCATTTAAATTAAACATACAACAAGAAATCACGAAGAGACCTCAAGAACCCTAATTTCTGCATGAAGGCTAGGATTTTTGATACACGATTCAAACAATGCAATTAATTGAGGGAAAACATTCCATGCATGATTATGAACATATGGCCAAATTATTGTGCGAGGAAATATGCATAGATTGAGAGATGACCAAGCATGTGCTTACCTCCAAGTCGTGACAGCAAGTTCAAAGTGATTTTTGATTTGGAGGTGTTACAGATGAGTGGTGATGATCTGAACAACTTCCCTACACCCTATGGATTGTGTTTGGATGGTTGGACTTGATTGAAATTGGCTGGATCATTTTGTGGTACCTCAGCTGCACTTTGGTTAAAACCTTGAGCAACCAGCTGGTGATTTTGTGAAATTGATGTTTCAGAAGTAATCTAAGTGTTTGATCAGCTCATATGTGATGTATGTGAGGTGTGTGAGTGATTGGTTTGATTGGAATTGCTCTCAAACTCAAAACCCGATAGTGACTTGCCTTAGAAGGCAAAATTGGAGTGAAAGAAGAGATTTTGAGGAAAGCATCTGTTAGATGGCTTTGGTGTACTCAAACTGACCACAATTGAGCTCTATTTATAGTAGAGCAAGTTTGTTTTGCAAGGAATAGTGCATGGCAGCTGGTAAGTAGGTTTGGCCAATGTTGGCAAATGAAAATCCAAGTCTCCTCTAGCCATTGACTAGAGGTTAGGGCACAGAGCTTTGGTCCCCTTGGTCTTGGATAAGTCTTGACTGATTTTAGATGAGAATGGCTCAGTCCATGCCACCTTGATGGTTTCATTGAATGCCTCATTCCAAATTTGAAGTCTTGTCCCTATTTTGGCCATTCTAGGTTCAACATGCTATTATTTGTTCCTTGGACCTTGGAGGCTTGGCTCAGTGATTGTCCCCTTTAGATTCAATCCTCTGAGGTGTCCAAGTGGATAGGAGCAATTGAATTTGGCTGATTTTGGAAAATCGACCAAAGTTGCAAATTCTTCCTTGCCTTGACAAATTTCAGCAAGGCAACTTGACAATGTCATATCTCATGGTGTAAGTTGAATTTGGCAATGTTCTTGGCCATTTTGGAAAGCTCTTACATGATACAACAACTGTTTGAACAAGTTTGGTTTTGATCTCTTTTGATTCCAAGTGAAAAATCCCCCTACATTTGGCAAAAAGTGAGGCAGAATCTGACTTAGTGAAAATTTCACTAAGTGTTGGAAAAAGTGACATTTCCACTTTTTAGCCACCTTGATCACTCCATAACTCAAAATCCTTAATGAATTGGAATGACTTGTAGTTGAAGTTTTTGTAGGTAATAATGAGGGCTACAAATACATCTTTGGATGAGAAAAAATGGCCTTGTGGTTTAAGAGTTATGGTCCTCCAAAGTTGGTACCTTTGCCACTTTATTTTTAACCTAGAAAAATTTCTAAGTTTTATGGTTACCCCTTTTACAAGTTATCTCACTTTTCTTGATTTTTCTTGATGAATGATGATTCAAATCATACATTAACATCATTTTAGGGTTAAAAATCCATTTTGGTGAAAAATCTCAAAAAGTCAAAGTTGACTTTTGTGCACATTTGACTTTTTATCAGATGAATTCCAAACTGTGCAATTCTTCAGGAAATCATGTCCTTGACCTAAATCAAACTTGATGGACATGTTCCATGGGTGTCATAGGGTATATTCAATCATGTATTAGGGTTTGGGAGCATGTCCAGGTCAAAAGTCAAAGTTACAGTTGACTTTTCCCTTAAAACCCTAATTGTGGTGCAGATGGAATCGAGACTTGTTGCTCAAGCTTCTTGGATCAATCCATTGTTCCAAATGGATCAATATGGTATATTAGAGACCCTCAAATCATGTCTTGAGGTCTTGGCTCATGGTTTGTCCCAAAAGTCAACTTAGGGGTGAATTAGGTCAAGAAACCCTAATTCCTGATTTTTGATGAATGCATCCCCTGAGGCAAAATTGACTTGATGCATGGGTTCATGAGGTTCCATGAAGTATATTAGGTCATGTTTTGGATCATTGCCTTGTGCCCAGATGAAAATTTCCATCTGGAGGCCCTGGTCGACCAAAACCCTAATTTGGTGACACTGTCGATCTTGAGACTTGATCCACCTAGAAGGGAGCAGCCTTGTGCTTAATCCTTGAAGTGGGAGTCCTTTTTGATCCATTGTGGATGTTTAAGAGATTAGACAAGTTGAAGATCATGTCATTTCTTGATTGATCCTTTGTCTAAGCACTCAGAGAGGGCTTGAAACCCTAATTTTGATTGTATTGGATGCTCACCCATCTTTGGGGAGACTGATGAAGCATGATGGTTCATCCATATTGTGATGATGATTTTCACAATGATGGGAAATCTAAGTGGTCAAAATTTGGGGTATTACAGTTACCTATGACTATGAGTTCAAGGTGGTAAGATGGCTATGAGGCCAAGGTGATATCCGATGACTATGAGGTCAAAGGTAAGATGGCTATGACTATGAGGTCAAAGCTTGCCTATGACTATGAGGTCAAGGTGAATGGAGGGCTATGACTATGAGGTCAAAGGTTACCTATGACTATGAGGTCAAGGTGAACATCCTATGACTATGAGGTCAGAGGTTAAAGATGGCCCTAATGACTATGAGGTCAAGGAAGGTAATGAGCTATCTATGACTATGAGGTCAATAGAGAGACTTTGACTATGAGGTCAAGGTTGGAAAATGGCTAAGAGGCCAAGGTTTTACCTATGACTATGAGGTCAAGGTTTAATAGATTACTCTATGACTATGAGGTCAAGAGGGGATCCTATTGACTATGAGGTCAAGGAGGGAAGGATGCCTAAGACTATGAGGTCCAAGGTAGCAATGAGCTTTCTATGACTTTGAGGTCAATAGAAAAACTTTTCCTTTGGAAGGAAAGGGAAGAATAACATCTTGTAAACAAGAGTTATAGTGGGGTTGAAATATAATGAAACATATGAGTTCAATAATTCCTCACAGTAAGCATTTAATCAACACATGAAGTGACCTTTAAATGTGAACATAGTAAACAGCAAGAATAAATGATTGTGTAAACATGACAAGTATGGCAGATAGGGCACTTTTCATAATTTGGCAACAAATATATTTGAAGTCATGCAAGTTAACAACATAGGTAAAAAGTGCAAACAATAATCCCATGAGAAAGTTTTGCTCACAGCCAAAGTTCAATGGAATCCACAAGTCACAACATGCTCTCAAGAAAAACTCTCTTAAAGCCAGTGTTCACATGAACATGTCAAGCATGGCAGGGAAAGCACCAGAAACAATTGGATTTAAATCATACGACTTCAACAGAGAACAAAAACAAAAAAACAAACAACGTTCTCATGGTAAGGTTTGTTAAAGTTAAGACACAAAGCTTCATGAATCACATCAATACTTCCAAAATAATTCACTTTAAAGTCAGTGGTCACACAAATAATCCAAGTATGGCAGAAAAGGGAATTTTCATGGTTTGAAAGCAAATGTATTTGGAATCATGCAATCTTAACAATCAGAAGCCAGAAAAATCAGGACAACATTCGCATGATACAGTTATTTCAAAGTCAGTGAGTAATTCTCAAACAAAATTTCACAAGTTTACGCAATATTCCTAAGAAAAATCCTCTAACGTCTTCAAGAAAAATGATTGATTTTATTTACATAAAAAGTAAGGATTAAAAAAAAAAGAAGTTAGGCATATTTTTATTTTTATTGTTTTTAGATAAGATACAAAACAAATGGTAAAAACGAATAAATAAAAAACAAAATAAGAAAATGAAAAAAGAAAGAGTGGCGGGTGCCACTTCAAGGTGGCTTGCGCCACCTGTGAGTGTGTGCAATAAGGTGGCTTGCGCCACCTGTGTGTGTGTGTGTGTGTGTGTGTGTGTGTGTGTGTGTGTGTGTGTGTGTGTGACAAGGTGGCTTGCGCCACCTGTGTGTGTGTGTTTTATTATTTTTCTTTTTTTTGTTTTTTTTATGTGGTGTGGTTTTTTATTATATTTCTTTTGCATGCACCATATTATTATATTATATTTTTCTTTTATAAAAAGGGTGTGGCGGACGCCACTAAACAATACTGGCGAGCGCCATCTCAAGCTCTCATATTTTTCGTTCAGTTTTCACGAACCCAGTTAACGATCAAAACAAAATTTCATATTAACGATTTTAACACAGAAACAAGTAATAACCAGACAATAACAAATATAACAAACATGATAACAATATGGAGCAGAATGATCATGGAATCAGACAATAATGAGATGATAACTATAATGACAGAATGGTGCAAATATGAAACAAATGATTATCGCGTATATAAACAGAGTGAAATAGACTGATACCTAGTGGAGAGAGTCCACTGCTTCTTCACATGTAAGGGTTTCTGGAAATGGTGGATGTGCTTTCCTTCCTCAACTGCTACAGAGCCAACACTCTCAAAAAGAAACACGAGCTTTGGTAGTTAAGATATTGGAGGTTTGAAGTGTTTACAGAGGGAATAAAAAGGATAAGTTTCTTGCAAGCTTTGAAGGTTACTTGCAGAACTTAAGAAATGGAAAAGTGGAGAGATTTTGAGAGAGTTTCTTTGTATTTCTCTCGGTGCTTTTTTTGTGGTGTTTCTGTGTGTTTGCAGAGGGAATGGAAAGTGATGAATTCCTTGCAAGTTTAAGGATTACTTGCAGGATTAAGGGAGGGAGAATAGAGAGAAATTTCTTGGTAATTTCTGGTGTGTTGAACAAAGGAGAAGTGGTCTCCTTTTATAGGCGAAATCAAATGGTCCGGGTATTGGTGATACGGTGGGTAATTGATTTGTCCATAGGAGAAAAAATTAGGGTTTGTGTCTCACTCCTTTTAGCCGTTGATCTTAGTCAACCTTGGAGATCACTATGCTGAACAAGTGCAGTGGAAGATGTGGTGCAGTCTGTTATTTTCACCCTTCAATATTCACTCCAAAATCTCCTTTATTTGTGTCATGAGAGAGAAGGTGGAAAGAGGTAATAATTTGAATTTGAACATTACGGATTCCTAAGCATGAACACAGGCCTCTTGTGCTGAGCCATCTTGTTTCATCAATCCACTATGGGAGCCCAGCAAGCTTTTGGCTTCGTCAAGAAAGAGTAAGCTTAAAAAGGTAGTGTTTAGTGACCTTACGGGAATTGTTTTACAAGCAAGCATCTTCAAATTTTTTTTTCAAATAACAATAAGAGGCACATGAGATGGATTAAGTGCCCTATGCCTTGCTAATACAAATTTACGTGAGTACCACTTTAGACTTTCAACTTTATGACCTTAATTCAAATGACCACGTTTTTAGACCCCATGGAAATTGAAATAAGTCACATGTCTGTGAACAAAAAGAAAATGTCACATGAACATCCTTAGAAAATTCTAAATTACCAAATTTTAAGCTCTCCATGACACCAATTTGAGATGTTGCACTTTGGTGAATATTTTATCTCCATGAAAAATTCTTGCACTTAAGAGAAAAATCTTTAAGGCCCAAAGGTGGACTCCAAGGATGTTTATTAACACATGGCATAATTCCTCAAGACTTGGGATCACACTTTGCTTGACATGAAAGGCAATGGTTGACTTGTATTGGTGAAACATTTGATTTCTTATCGAAAAATTCTTCTTGGATGCATGTAGATTCAAATGGTTGCATTTGGTCAAAAGATGTCTTAGGGAGCCCTTGTCCTCTTTATGTAAACCCTATCTTCCACAATAAAAAGAAACAACTTGCAAAAAGAAATGGTTAGTTAACAATGCACACATGATTGAAGTCTAAATGTAAATGCGAGATGATATGACATCTAAGGGTTAAAATTTGGGGTACAACACCATGCCTACTCATTAAATCAAGAGGTAGAAAATCGGAACCGAGACTCCAGTATCACTTCCTAAGCAATTTGGGCAAAAATTGACTGAAGTAAACGGTTAACGCCTGGTGAGTAACCGGTTACTCAGTGCAAATTTGTAGTTCCTGCTGCATTTTTGGGACAACAGCCATGCACTCTCTTTGGTCATTGATTCTACTTGATTCTAGCAGTGTGTGGAATATTCTAGACATCTCTAGACATTTCAAGACAGTCCAAGTGCATTTATTCCAATGCTTCACTCTAATTCAAGTGCGCCATGTTCCGTGTTTTCCAAGTAATGTGAATCCTTGGATGTTGAAGTTCACCTTGAGATTGGCACCGAGTTGGGTCTAACTAACCGAGTTAACCACCTTGACTCAGTGAGTCAAGTGTAACTAACTCCAACCCTAACTCCAAAACTCCCAAAGCTAAGTCCAAAGCTAGCTCCAAACCTCTCATATTCCAAACCTAAAGTCTATATAAACTCACCTTCACTAATTTTCAGACCTTCAACCATTTTTGCACAATTCACTCTCAATTCTCTCTGATTTTTTTCTGCTACATCTTCATCTTCATCCCAATTCTCTTCCAAAACCTCACCAAAGCTCATTTCTACTTTGAAGGATAATCACTTTTACATCAAAAGTGATTATTTCTTGAGCTCAACCTTCATCAATTTTGCAATTCTACTTGGATTTCTGGAGTTATTTCAGCTTATGGAATTATCTCAAGTATTTGCTTCAACATTCAACGGTTCGAATTGGCATTTTGGAGCTTTATCGTATTTTGCTCGATTTCGACACGTTTTGTCACCGAATTGAAGATTCCTCTGATTTTCTTTAATTTTCTGCATCAAGGACACTTTGCAACAATTACCAAGGCACATCTCCGCCTTGTAGGTTGGTAGATCTATCTTTGCTAACTGTTTCGATCGTTTTCGCGCATTTACGATGTAATTTCAATCGTTTTCGGTTCGATTTGTTACGCATTTGCTTGATCTTTAATCTCCATGATTGTTGCTTGTGATGTGTGTTAATTGCACTTACATGATATAATTTTCGTGCACAAATTCTTGATCTAGCATGGATTGGTTGGTATAAGTGATTAAGTGCTAAAAATTACTTTTGGAAAGCTGTTTTTTCTGTTATTTTTGCCACTGTCACAGTGGTAACCGGTTAACACGTGGTGAGTAACTGGTTACTCAGTGCAATTTTCACCAAAATACGCAAGTTTCAAATAAGTAACCGGTTAACGCGTGGTGAGTAACCGGTTACCACTACACAGAATGGCCATTTTCTTGCATTTTCAAGCTTGTTTGCCATGCTTTCTTCATTTTAACTTCCATTGATCGTTATGCTTGATTTTATGGATCTTTTAAATGTCATTTAACTTTTGTTGGAAGCTTATTCATGAACTTTTGTTGCACACTTTCAATTATTCAAATTGTTCATGTTTTGGCATCATGTGAATATAATCATTCTTGCATTTCTCTTTGATCACCATAGCATGACTTTGTGTTGCATATTCGTTGGTCATTTGGTACTGTTTTGTACTCCCTTCCTTGGTTTTGCATTAAGTTTCATTCTTCATGGATGAGCTTGATTTTGTATAATCAGTAATTCCCCCTTTTGCCTTAATGATTTTTCATCCCCTTTGGAAAATTATTGGCATGGCTTTTCCCTTTGATTAAGTGATCGAAACTATGTTTCGATTAGTTGATCTTCCCTTTCCCTCTCTTTAGGCTTCCTTTAGAGCTTTCTCGCTCGATTCGCCGTGGAGTTGGAGTTTCGCGATGTGCCTTGCATCGGAGCACTGTACAATTGAAGCTGTCACGCTGTCCGTTTCTCCACACAGGAGCACTGTACAAATTAAAGCTGTTACGCTGTCCGTTTCTCCATGCAGGACCACTGTACAATTGAAGCTGTCACGCTGTCCGTCTCCACGCAGGAGCACTGTACAAATTGGGGCTGTTACATTGTCTGTTTCCTTTTCCGCACTATACTTTGAGTGCTAGAGAATGAATGAGGAGGGAGTTGTCCTACCCTTATTCTGACTATTTCTTGGGTAAGGGCGTTGGCCCTCTTGCTGAGAATAGTCACCTCTATCCTTAAACCGTAGTGTTCCTTCATCCCCGGTTGAGTTGATCCCTGATCACTTTTATCTTTTTCAATCTCTCTTTTGATCAATCACCATTTCTCTTGGTTAAAGATCTTTGTCTCTTGGGTTAGCACCCAACTCTTACCCTACTCTTTTCTTGCAATCATTGCTTTTTTGATTCCCCTGGAGAGTCTCTTTCCTCTTTCTTCGGTTAAACACAGTTTTCCTGTTAAATGCCGAAACCCCTGTGGAGTTCGCATTACTACGAAAAACCCATTTAGCAACGATTGGTAATGACATATAATGACGCGGGCGAAGGCGTTGTTATGCAGATTGTTGTTGTAAGTTCGCCGTTTCTACAACGGTCTGGAAACTGCTGTTGTATTCGGGAAGCGCGCGATATATTGCAACGGTTAGGTATTTCAACCGTTGTAATATATATTAACTATCACAACGGTTATCAGTATCAACCGTTGTCATATATATTAACTATCACAATGGTTATGTATATCAACCGTTATGGAATGTACCCTTAGTTTATTAAATACAAATGTATATTGCTTGTTTTACCATCCACCTAATTAAAGAAATACAACCATTAAAATTGGTAAAGAACTATATAATCTGAAAATTAAACTATTCTTGAAAACCAACTTAAACACACCACTGTTTTCTGAATTGCATCCATTTCATTCGGCATATTTTATGTTCCTTAACATAAAATTTATGGTTCAATGGTCGGTTTCCTTCAATCCATCGATATCTTTTATTATAGTTTACCTCATCATCGCCAAAAATCATCATGATTTTATCATCATAACAATCATGATCTTAACAACCACGATGATTAGTGACGACGATGAGGTAAACTATAAGAAAAGATATCGATGAATTGAAGCAAACGGACCATTGGACCATAAATTTTATATTAAGGAACATTAAGTGTGCTGAATGAAATGGATGCAATTCGGAAAACATTGACATGATAAAGGTTGGTTTTCAAATACATCCTAATTTTTAGATGATAAGTTTCTATATCAATTTAACTGATTGCATTTTCAATAAAAGGATAGTGAAACAAACAATATACATAGTATATAATAAACTAAATTTCATATACAATATCAGAATGAATTCATATATATGTACCTTATCAGAATGAATTCATATGTATGTACCACCATCATCATCACCATGTGAAACAAACCCTAAGAAGTGGGAAGCAATGAAGAAAATTAGTTAGTATTAAATTTAAATATATACAATATACATAGTATATATATAATAAACTAATGTTCTATACCAATTTAACTGATTGCATTTTCAATAAAAGGATAGTGAAACAAACAATATACATATTATATAATAAACTAAATTTCATATACAATATAAAAATGAATTCATATATATGTACCTTATCAGAATGAATTCATATATATATGTACCACCATCATCATCACCATGTGAAACAAACCCTAAGAAGTGGGAAACAATGAAGAAAATTAGTTAGTATTCAAAACAAAATAACCAAAAGTTGAAACAAAACCCTTAGAAATGGGACTGTACCATTACAATGAAGTTCACCTTGCTTGTGAAGCATTGAAGTCGAATCTGCACAAAATGAGAACAATCAACAAAAACAACATGAAGCAAACGAGATAATGGGAACTATCTAACAAAAAGATTGAAGTAGAAGACTACCTTATTTTCCATAAACAATATATACATTACGCTTGCTACCGCCAGCATCATCACCATGTTCATCTACTTTTAGATTCTGCAAGAAGAACTACAAGGAGGAAGAAGCTTAAATCAAAAGCTTCATACTTCTTGTATTTCTTCTCGCGGATTCTATAAAAAGATGAAGTTTGGGTGCTAGGGTTTCGCTGTGAAGGAAACAGCGCGACTGTCAAAAAGGGAAAGTTAATTCCCTTATATAGGTAAATTTTTCACAACGGTTTTCTTAAATAACCGTTATGATAGATTATATATTAATTTAATAATATCACAACGGTTAGTTATAATAACTGTAGCGATACCCCTTATACGTGGTACAAGGTTCGACACCAGGCAACAACATTTTCCTAAAATTACGCCTGGATTATAAGTGATATCGCTACGGTCATTACTTATAACCGTCGTAATATTATTAACCGTTGCACTTCCCAACATATGAACAGTTTACAAGAAAATATCGTTCCAGAATATGAAAGGTTTACAAGTTATCATCATTACAAGCATTAAACTATCAGTCTTTTCATCTTCAACCTCATCTATAAATAGACAATTTTACATATCTAAATAATATATTCTTCGTAACAATGAGTTCAACAAATGAGAATCCTAGAAACCTCAATGAAGAACGTCAGGCGCCAATCCAGGAGGTCGTCCAACCAGCAACTGCCAACTTCAGGGATGCCTTAAGGGTAAGGAAGGATAAGAAGAAGAAGAACAAGAAGTCGAAGAAGAAGAAGATAAAGAGAAAAGGAGGCATGTATATTATGATTCCGATGAGGGGAGTAAGGAGAGATGTCTAGATTATGAAGATGCATTTTATGCTATGGGCTCTGACAATGATCTTGATATGTAATACGTTTATCAATGTACTCTCAATGGAATATTAAAAAAAAATATCTCTATATATGTTCATCTCTTACAGTTTTATTTTTAAAGTTATATATATACTCTATTGCACATAAAAATACTAAAGAATACATTGCTGGGAATATACATCATACATTACATGGCATTAGACATGTTTAAAAAATTAATACATGTTTAAAATCTTAAAATATGACAAAAAATACATTGCTGTGAATCGAAGCGTGATACATGTATTACAACGGTCTTCTAATAAAAGCGTGTTAAAATGTAAAAATATGGAAAAAAGAATATAATAGCTGGGAATCGAAGCTTGTTACACAGCTTATATTACAACAGTTATGTAATACAACCGTCGTTAAATATGGCATTATAAATTTTTAATCCTGTTACAACGTGGGATACGAAACCGTGGTAAACCTGGCATCGTTAAATGGGGTTTTCGTAGTAGTGTCGCGACATTCTTTTGGTTCGTCTCCATTTGTTTGGTTAATCACTGCCTCTCAGTTAAAACACCAATGTTTGTCTCTTTTCTCAGTTAACCACAGTCTGTCTATTAAAATACCGAGTTTCCCCGGGTTAATCACCTTCTCTCGGTTAATCACCCTTTTTCTTCAGTTAACCACAGTCCGTCTGTTAAAATATTGAATCCCTTTTTTTTTAGTTAATCACCTCCCATTGGTTAATCACTCATTTTTCTCGGTTAATCATGGTTCTCCTGTTAAAACCGAACCCCGCAGTTGGCAACCTTTATTGGTTCGAATACTTGTACCATTGGGCTAGTAACCTCTTTTGGTTCAATACTCTTTCTTCGTTGGTCAAGTGTTGTTTGTTTAGTCAATACCAACACCCCGTTTGGGTTACGACCTTCGATCGGTCCTACACCCGCTCTTCTGGTTGATCATAGTTTTCTCTGTTAAAACCAATGCTTCTCTATCCCCACAGAGTTGCAATCCTTGTTTCCTCAGTTAACCACGGTTTATCAGTTAACATACCGACGTCCCCTCCGAGTCAAACACCATCTCTTGGTTCAGCACTCTCTCTCTTGGTTTATCACAGTCCGTCTGTTGACACCAGCCTCTTTTCCCTGCCAGGGTCTTATTTTCTTTCTTCGGTTAACCACTGCCGGCCAGTTAATACACCGAGTCTCCCTTTTCTCTTGGTTTTCACCACTATCCCATTATTTGGATCCCTAGCGGATTCTTTTCTATACCCTTTGCTCTTACTTTCTTGGTTTCGACACCAATTTCTTTTTGTTATCCCCAGCGGAGTTTCTTTCCTTCTCGGTTTTGACACCATTCTTCTCCTAGTCTCTTGGGCAACCGCTCTTACTGTGTAGTCTGCCCCCAGTAGAGTTTTTCTTTCACTCTTGCTCTTGGTTTTGACACCACTTCTTTTGTTTTCCTATTTCTTTCTTGTTTTGTTTTCCGTTCAGTTCCCCGAACTATGGAAGCTCTGATTCTGCATTCGTTCGAATGTCAGATACGTAGGCACGAGACGCGATGTCTTAGCGAGCACACTTCCACCCTTCTTTCCTTCTCCCTTCATTTCTGTCCCCTGGTTCCATGAACTACGACGCTCTGATTTCCTCATTGCACTATGAGGGTTCGTAGGCACGAGGGCCACAATCCTCCGCGAGCACTTTCTTTCTTTTCTTTATTTTTCCCCTTTCTCTCTCTCTCTCCTCCTTCTCTTAGCTAGAAGCCTTTAGATAGATAACCCATCCAAGCCTAGAAGCAAGGGAAATGGTTCCCGTCGAGTACGATGGATGCGTTAGGTGCTAATACCTTCCTTTTGCATAACCAACCCCCCGTTCTTGTTTCTCTTTCCCTTGGGTTTTATCGATATTTTCCCTGTCCTTTGGGACTAAATAAAGTTAGGTGGCGACTCTGTTGTTATCTTTGAGTGTGCAATTCACTCCGGATGTAAACCAGCCATCTTCAGTCTCCTCTAGCCATTGACTAGAGGTTAGAGCACAGGCCTATGGTCTTTGGTTCAGAGATTAACTTGGACTAAATTCAGTTGGAAATGGCTCAGTTCATGCCACCTTGGTGTATCCATTGAATGCTTGGAAACAAAATTGGAGTCTTGGCCTATTTTAGGCATTTTAGGCTTTGGCATGCTACTTTGGGAATCTTGGACTTGGGAGGCAGATGAGTCAGTGCTTGTCCCTTGGTTGTTCCCCCTTGAGGTGTTCAGATGGATAAGCATGTTTGGAATTGCACAATTTGAGCAAATCGAGCCTTTATGCACAAATCTGCCTTGCCAAGATAGTTTTCAACAAGGCATGTTGTAGCTGTCTTAACTCCTAGCTCAGATGGAGTTTGATGGAGTTCTTAGACATTTTGGAAAGCCCTTATATGATACAACACATGTGTGAACATAGTTTGTCTTGAAACTTTTTGGATCCAAGTGAAAAATCCCCTTACATTTTGAAAAAAAGCAAGACAGGTTTTGACTTAGTGAAAATTTCACTAAGTGTTGGAAAAAGTGACATTTCATGTTTTCAGCCATTTTGATCACTCCATAACTTAAAATCCATGAAGAATTGGAATGAGGTGTAGTTGACACTTTTGAAGTATGCCATGAGATCTACATATCCATCTTTCGATCAGCCAAAATGGTTGCTTGGATCTCAAGTTATGATCCTTGGAAGTTGTTACCCTAGCCACTTTATTTCATAACCTAGAAAAATTCCAAGTTTTTTATGATTACCCCTTTTACAAGTTAACTCACTTTCTTTGATTTTTCTTGATGAATGATGATTCCAATCACACATTAACATCATTTTAGGGTCAAGGAACCATAATTGTGAAAAATCTCAAAAAGTCAAAGTTAACTTTTGTGCACAGTTGACTTTTTATCAGATGAATTCCAAACTGTGTGATCCTCTATGAAATCAAGTCCTTGACCTAAATCAAACTTGATGGATATGCTCCATAGGAATTATAGGGTGTATTGAATCATGTCCCAAGGTTTGGGAGCATGTCCTGGTCAAAAGTCAAAGGTACCGTTGACTTTTCCCTCGAAACCCTAATTGTGATCCAGATGAAATTGAAACTTGTGAATCATGCTTATTGAATTAATTCATTGTTGCAAATGGATCAATGTAATGTACTTGAGGCCCTCAAATCATGTCTTGAGGTCTTGGCTCAAGATTTGTCCCAGAAGTCAACTTAGGGGTGAATGAAGTCAAGAAACCCTAATTCCTGATTTTTTATGAATGCTTCCACTGAGGTTAAATTGACTTGATGATTGGGTTCATGATGTCCCTTGGAGTATCTTGAGTTATGTTTTGAAGAATTAGCTCATGCCTAGAGGAAAATTTCCATCTGGAGGCCTCAGTCGACCAAAACCCTAGTTTGGCGACACTGGCGATCTTGAGGCTTAATCCACCTGGAATGTTGTAGCCTTGTGCATGATTCTTGATGTGGGAGTCCTATCGATCCTTTATAGGTGTGTGAGAGGCTAGACAAGTTGAAGATCATGTCATTTCTTGATTGATCTTTTGTCTAAGTACCCTAAGAGGGCTTGAAACCCTAATCTTCGATTGTAGTGAATGCTCAACAATTCCTTAAGGAGATTGATGAGACAAGAAAGTATCCCCATCTTGTGATGATGATTGGCACAATGATGGGAAAGCTTAGTGGTCAAAATTTGAGGTATGACAGATGCCCCTATTTAATCTTCTTGGACCCGAAGGTGTGAATGACGAAGGTATTCGGGCATTCGGGGTGCAAGAGGATTAAATATCGGAATACCCAAAATTTTGATGGTGGTTATGAATGGAAGTTTGCTCATCCATCTTCTTTTGCTAAGCAATGATACTTAGAAAAGGTAAAACTTCCCCTCGATCCTGGTCTTCAGCCAAGGAACTGGTCTGAGTTTTCTTTTGAAATAAACTTCCCCTCAATCCTGGTTTCCTACCAAGGAACTGGTCTCAGTTTCTGATATAAACTTCCCCTCGATCCTGGTTTCCTACCAAGGAACTGGTCTCAGTTTCTGATATAAACTTCCCCTTGATCCTGGTTTCCTGCCAAGGAACTGGTCTCAGTTTCTTTTGTCAATAAATTTTATTGACAAGGGACGCTGTTCGTAGTGGTTTTCCTCAAACTTCTCGCCGAATTTTCCTGGGGAGATGCCATTTGACAGAAAAGGTTTTGATGTCAGACTTGCTGGGGAAACCCATTCGTCTGAGCTGTAGAGGTGTACAAACTTCTCTATTAGAGATGCCATTTGTGGACTCTACTGGGAAAACGAGTCTCTTGAGAGACTGCTTCCTGTTTGGGGGTATTACATCATACCTTTCCTTGAGATCTTCTCGGAGGAATGCCATACGATGTGATCCAATTTGGAAAGGATTTCTCTAGGGATTTTCCTTAATACGGGGAAGCGAAGATATCATCTTCAACGATGAAGAGTGATATTTGTTGAAGGTTTTCTTGCCTTTTCATAGGTTCAAGTTATCAAAGTGGTCGAGGAGCGTCTCTAATCCAGAGATAAACTAGAGAGAGATTACTTAGATGATTCACTTCTTGATGAGGAAAGAACTGACAACTCGATTGAGAGGACTTTTATCACTAGGGGATAAGACTGACTAGAGTGATAGTGATGCAATATGAATATGAATGTAAATTAATAATGCATGATGTATGTATGTTTATGCGGACAAAAATGACGCGACATACAGACTAACGGATGAACAAGACTGGATACTCGGCCACTACAGGGGATGACGAAGTACCTTAGGTTAACAATAGCAATTCTGCCTTGCTTAGGAGAGATAGTCCCTGTGAGGAACAACCGTTGGTCGGGCTTAGGAAATCAGAACTCTGCCGAGGGTGTCATTTAGAATATTCACATCTGACACATCTGATCCTTCATTCAGGTGCACTGGTTTAGAAGGAGTACTTTGATTCTGCACTTTGTAGCTCGATTATTTCTGGAGTAGCGATCGATGTTCTTTCGATGTTCAACAGTCAAAAGAAATTGCCATCTCTATTTTAAAAGCAGAAAAAGTTGACAAGTAAATTCATTTTTGTTTTATTTGAAGAATCATTAATCATGTTAAAATGTATCATTCTATAAAGCTAAAACAAATAAGAATTGCAAACAAAAGCACTAGGGCTCAAACTTTATTGATAGGATGGAAATCAGCCAAACGCGTGATTCCGTGGAGTATTTACAAAGTTTAGAAAATGGTAATTTAAGGGAAAAGGGCTGCATTGAAACATAATGACCATTATCCTTCTACCAACTTTGAATTTTGGACATCCTGAGCTTTCCTCGAAGATGACCTTAACTGGAGTTTCCTGACTAATGGCATTACTGCTGCTGGGGGACTTGCCCCTTTGTTGGACGTAGTTACTTGCCATTATCCCTAACTTTTGCCTGGATTGTACTTTGAGGTTTCCAATCCACCGGGATGATTTTTTATTATGTCTATAATTTTTGCCTGGACAGCCCTTTCAGGTTTTCAATCCACCGAGACGTTTTTTTTTATTTAGGCGAAGTATTTCTTGACTACGTCAACATTCGTGGGGTAGGCAAATTCCTCTCCATCCATGGTTGCGAGTCTCAAGGCACCGCCTGAGAAAGCTCTCTTGACCACATAGGGGCCTTCATAATTCGGAGTCCATTTTCCCTGGGAATCGGTGAGAAATGATTGTATCTTCTTGAGGTGGGACCTTTTTGTCAAACGCCTTCTTCATCCTTTGCTGATACAACTGACCATGGCATAGTGCCGTTAGTCACTTTTCTTCAATCAGATTCAGTTCGTCGTGTCGACTTTGACACCATTCAGCCTCTGTTAGCTTAGCTTCCATCAATACCCGGATTGATGGGATCTCTACTTCTATGGGAAGCACTGCCTCCATGCCATATACTAGAGAGAAAGGGGTTGCCCCTGTTGAAGTGCGGGCAGATGTGCGATAACCGTGAAGCACAAAGGGAAGCATCTCGTGCCAGTCTGTATCGGTTACAACCATCTTTTGAACAATCCTCTTGATGTTCTTATTAGCCGCTTCTACTGCTCCGTTCATCTTAGGTCGGTAGGGAGATGAGTTATGGTGTTCAATCTTGAACTCAGCGCACAACTCTTTCATCATCTTATTATTCAAGTTAGATCCATTATCCGAAATGATTTGGCTTGGAACACCATATCGGCAGATGAGATTGTTTTTGATAAAGTGGTCCACCACTTGTCATGTTACATTGGCGTACGACGCTGCTTCAACCCACTTGGTGAAGTAGTCAATGGCCACCAGAATGAACCGATGTCCATTTGAAGCCTTGGGTTCGATCATGCCAATCATGTCGATTCCCCATATGGAAAAAGGCCATGGGGAAGAGAGGACTTTGAGATGCGTTGGCGGTACATGAATCTTATTTAAGTATATCTGACACTTATGGCACCTCCTCATGTACTTGTAGCAGTCGGATTCCATGGTCAACCAATATTACCCTGCTCTCAGAATTTTTCTAGCCATTGTGTGTCAGTTGGCATGAGTGCCAAAGGATTCTTCATGAATTTCATTTATCAGCATGTCTGCTTCTGGTCTGTCTACACATCGGAGCAAGACCATGTCAAAGTTTCTCTTATAGAGTGTATCACCACTCAGAAAGAAGTTTCCAGCCAGCCTTCTGAGGGTCTTTCTGTCCTTCCTTAATGCCCCAGGTGGGTACTCTTGTTTCTGAAGGAAGCATTTGATATCGTGATACCAAGGTTTGTCATCTATGACTGCCTCAATCGTGAAGATGTAAGTGGCCTGTTCAAGGCGCATTATGTCGATCTTAGGTATGTCATTCCATTGACCTACACTAATCATGGAAGAGAGAGTGGCTAATGCATCATCCAGGTGATTCTCTTCACGAGGGATGTGATGAAACTCGATTCTGTTGAAGAAGGGTAACAACCTTCTTGCGTAGTCTTTGTAAGGAATCAATCCTGATTGGTATGTGTTCCAATCTCCTTTGATCTGATTGATAACCAGGTGTAATACCCCAAATTTTGACCACTTAGATTTCCCATCATTGTGAAAATCATCATCACAATGTGGATGAACCATCATGCTTCATCAGTCTCCCCAAAGATGGGTGAGCATCCACTAGAATCAAAATTAGGGTTTCAAGCCCTCTCTGAGTGCTTAGACAAAGGATTAATCAAGAAATGACATGATCTTCAACTTGTCTAATCTCTCAAACAACCACAATGGATCGAAAAGGACTCCCACTTCAAGGATTAAGCACAAGGCTGCTCCCTTCTAGGTGGATCAAGTCTCAAGATCGATAGTGTCACCAAATTAGGGTTTTGGTCGACCAGGGCCTCCAGATGGAAATTTTCATCTGGGCACAAGGCAATGATCCAAAACATGACCTAATATGCTTCATGGAACCTCATGAACCCATGCATCAAGTCAATTTTGCCTCAGGGGATGCATTCATAAAAAATCAGGAATTAGGGTTTCTTGACCTAATTCACCCCTAAGTTGACTTTTGGGACAAACCATGAGCCAAGACCTCAAGAGATGATTTGAGGGTCTCTAATACACCATATTGATCCATTTGGAACAATGGATTGATCCAAGAAGCTTGAGCAACAAGTCTCATTTTCATCTGCACCACAATTAGGGTTTTAAGGGAAAAGTCAACTGTAACTTTGACTTTTGACCAGGACATGCTCCCAAACCCTAATACATGATTGAATATACCCTATGACACCCATGGAACATGTCCATCAAGTTTGATTTAGGTCAAGGACATGATTTCCTGAAGAATTGCACAGTTTGGAATTCATCTGATAAAAAGTCAACTGTGCACAAAAGTCAACTTTGACTTTTTGAGATTTTTCACCAAAATGGATTTTTAACCCTAAAATGATGTTAATGTATGATTTGAATCATCATTCATCAAGAAAAATCAAGAAAAGTGAGATAACTTGTAAAAGGGGGTAACCATAAAACTTATAAATTTTTCTAAGTTAAAAATAAAGTGGCAAAGGTACCAACTTTGGAGGACCATAACTCCTAAACCACAAGGCCAATTTTTTCCATCCAAAGCTTGATTTGCAGATCTCACTGCCCTCTACAAAAACTTCAACTAGGCCTAACTCCAATTCCTTATGGATTTTGAGCTATGAGTGAGCCAAAGTGGCTGAAAATGTGAAAGAATACCATTTTCCAACACTTAGGAAAATTCTGCCTAAAACAGAATTTTGTTGAAACACCAAAACTTGTGGGATTTTTGCACATAGTTGCAAGCTGAATCAATTCCAAAGTTAAACACCAATGTTGTTGCAAATGTTGCCAAGAATTCAAAGGGCTCAACAGCATGAATTGATTCAACTCAAGCCATGAGAAATCCATGCTCAAAGTCATGCTGCTGCAAGCTGTTTTGGAAAATCAGTTTGCATGTTTACTTATCTCACACGATTTTGAGCCAAAGACTGAGGATCAGCATGCCACTTGTGTTCAAACCAATCACATTGCATCTGATCCAATAGATAAAGCTGAGTCAAAAAGCCAAAGAACCTTCCAACTTGAAATTCATCCACTTTGGCACTTTTTGCCTTGAATTCAAAATGCATTTATGTGGAATAGTGCATTGTCAAGATTCTCACTCTCCTCAGTCAATTTATCTGATTAAACAACATTAAAAACATCTGAAGAATGTGATTTCAGTCAAGGCATAGCTGATCTATTTGGAGCAGCTGTTATGCCTAGTTCAAGAGGCATTTATGCCAAGCCAATCCAAGCAAATGTGATCTGATCCAGCTGCCATTCACTATTCCTCCAAGACAAGAGTTGATCACCTATAAATAGAGGTCTCAATGGATCATTCAACTCACACCAAAGCCAGTTATAGCACTGCTTTCTCTCATTCTTTCTTGAACTTCAAGTTTTCTTGTTTTTGAGTAACCACTATCGGGTTTTGAGTTGCAGCCATAAGCAATCAATTCCAATTGCTCAAACACATCACATATGATGTATTTGAGGTGTCCAAGTGCTTAAACATCATCTGTAACACTCCCAGCTCAAAATCACTCTTCAACCAAGCCATTATGCTTCAATTTTGCAGGTGGAGGTCTCTAGCTTGATCCAGAAGGTTTCAGAGTGTTCCAAAGCTTGCAACACACTCCATAACATCCATTGAAGCTGTAGGGATGATCAATTCACGACTGGAACACCATCTGGGCAAAGTTCCATTTCAGCTTGCATCAAGGTGAGCTTCAAACTCAAACTCCATGATCCATGCATATTTCCTCACATGATAATTTTGCCATTTGATTACCATCATATGCTGGTTGTTTTTCCTCAATAAATTTGCTCATAGACCTCATAACCATGCTTGCAAGATTGCTTTTGCAAATTAGGGTTCATCTGTGTTCATCATGATTATTTCACTCCACACTGAAAATGAATAAAATTGGGTATTGCCATCTTGTTCCTTGTGAAAAAACGCACGAGTTTGGTGTTTGAATCATGTCCAATGGTTGAGAGATGAGTGAGATAGGGTGCTTCATGCACGAGCTCGGGGTAGGAGATGGCCATGGCGCCATTTTCAGAAAACCAACCAAGTTCTCTATATAATTTTCACTTGCCATATATTTAATGAATTGGCATTGCGCCCCAGCGGTTCATCAGCTGGTTTTGTGAGTATTAGCAAGCGAGAGGTCTGGGGTTCGAATCCCCCTCGCCCCAGACTTCTTTTTATCACTTGTTTATTTTATTATTTTTCATGCTATTATTTTTAATAATTTGAAAAAATTAATAACTCCTTCAATTTTTATCATTTTTGATTGGTTCTTTTTGCAATAATTCACAAAAATGTTAAAATATTTTATTTTATCAAAAAATTCCAAAAATATTATTTATTTCATATAATTGATATTTTTGCAAAGAATTAATATTTTAATTGTTTTTGACATTTTAAATATTTTTCTCTACATTGATTTTGCGACTTTTAATGCTTTCTAAATTATTTTGTAGGTCAATACTTAATTTTTGAAGCATTAATCCAAGATCACAATTTGTTTTCCATGTGTTAAACAATTTTTGATCATTTTAATTGAATTTTTATTCAATTAAATACATTTTGAAAACAAATTAGGGTTTTAGATTAATTCAACCCTCATAAATCACTTTCAAACCTTTTTGGGCCTCTTGAGAGAGTGTAAGACCCATCCCCCCTTGTACAAAAACTTTTTGGGCCTCACTTATTGTGTAAGTCCCTCTGTACAAGTAAACGGCGCGATCGTCGCCCGTTTAAAAATAAAAATCATCTGGGCCTCTCCTTGAGCTATAAGACCCATTCAAAACACTTTGGGCCTCTATTAGAGTGTAAGACCCAATCCCCCTTTTAACCAAAACATTTTGGGCCTTACTTATTGTATAAGTCCCTCTGCGTTAAAAGAAAACCTCGGCGCGATCGCCATTTTTAAACGAAAAATCATTTGGGCCTACCCTCGTGTTATAAGCCCCTCTCTTTTCTTTAAACCTTTTTGGGCCTCTTGAAAGAGTGTAAGACCCATCCCTTTGTACAGAAAACCTTTTCGGGCCTCAGTCACTTGTATAAGTCCCGCTGTACAAAGCCAAACAGTGCGCTCACTGATAAAACCCTGGGCCTCTCCTTGAGCTGTAAGCCCCAAATCTTTCTTTTTCAAAGCACTTTCTCCTTTGATTTTGAATATACTGTTGTTTTCAATCTTTCTTTGTTGAACAACTAACCAAACAGCATGGAAGCACTACAACCGAGTAAGTGGTTATCGCTTTCATTTACTGCTTTCATATTATAAACTGTATTGTGGGGCTGCTCACTGTAAGTCTCCTTTCATAAACTCGTATCTACTGTGTAATAATAGTATAGATATTTCGAGTTTCCCCGGCAACTACGTCTAGAACTAGGTGACGCCGTTTCATTTATTCGTAGAAATAGACGCCTAGATCCCCAATAGGAGCACCAGATACAGTCTTCTCTTCGGCTGTCCTCCTTAGGAATCGTCAAGAAGCTCTACTCCCCAAGATGAATGTATTCTCCTTGAATGGCATTTTGAGTTTCTTCCAAATTCTCGAACTTTCCTGACTTGATCTATTCCTTGTGGATAGCTTGCCTTGAATGTGTCAGGGTTTGGGTACCCACTACGGTCATAATCTTGGACCTTAACTAAGGAACCCTCTTTAAAAGTTAAAAGTCGTTGGATAGTAAACCTCGCACGTTTACCAGTGGTTTTCATCTTTAAAAGAGTTATCTCTCCTAATGGAAAGGAGATGATAGACCCACGGGCTTCTTAAAAGCATCGGCCTCCTCTTGGGCATTATTCAAGGACACTACGGCTTCTTAGAAGTATTCACAGCCTCCTCTTAGGCTTCGTATAATGATCTCTTCCTCCGGGAATGATAGCCTCCTCTTGGGCTTCGTACAAGGACCCGTCGGCTTCTTAAAAGTTTCCAGCCTCCTCTTGGGCTTCATACAAATTGTCTCGACGACCTCCTAGAGGTATAGGAACAGAACATAGTCATCCTCATAGAACAGTCCTTTCATAGAGTCTACTACTGTTTCTCGAAGCATAGTACAAAAGATAAAACTCTAGACACGGACAGTCTAACTTCCTTGAGTCTCAAAGACATTCTCAAGCACCCTTCGTTAAATAGGAAGGAAACCCGCAGACTCGGATAGTCTCGATACCCTTTGGATTTCCTGTTTCCTCAAAGAGAAGGAAATATCCCTGATCCTCAAATTAAATCCCTGTGTACAGTGTTACTAATATAAGAACTAATTTTCTCTTTTAAATCAGTATATTGGATCTGTCACTCAACTGAAACAAACCTTTAGCCTCTATCTCGGGCTTCGTACGAGACACAAAGACTCTCTTGTTGAGTCAAACTTTTAGCCTCCATCTCGGGCTTCGTACGAGATACCAAAATTCTCCCCAGTGGAGTCAAAACAACCTTTTCGCCTCTCTCTCGGGCTTTGTACGAGATACAAAAACACTCTCTTACCGAGTATAAAAGATTCTCCAACTGAGTCAACTCTTTGCCAGCCTCCTCTTAGGCTTTGTATAACGATATGCCCCACTGGGTCAAAAACTTTTAGCCTCTCTCTCGGGCTTTGTACGGGACACAAAATAGCCTCCTCTTAGGCTTGGTATAATGATTTTCCTAGCGGAAATTAGCCTCCTCTTAGGCTTCGTATAAGAAAACCACTGGTTGATCCAATCGACCTTTTAGCATCAAAGTTGTGCCTCGTTCACAGTACACAAACATCAACAACTCCTTTCCTTTCATCTAATCGCTGTAAGCGGCAAGCCTCTGGATCATCTACATCCATGCCACTGTCCCTCTTTTAGCATGAGAAATTCCTAAGGAAAGATGGCATTGCTCTACACTGAGTTAAAGTCTTCTCCTTCAGGTTAAAACCCTTTCTTCGGAAATTATGGCATTGCTCGGATCCGCGTATCCCAGTTAAAGTAATTCTCCTTCCCCCTCTTTAGAGATGACAAATTCTCTCTAAAGCCGAGGTCTTTCAGCTTCACGTCTTGGGCTTTGAACAAGACACAAATAGACCTTTTAGCTTCACATCTTGGGCTTTGAACAAGATACAAATCACCTTTCACTTCACGTCTTGGGCTTTGAACAAGACACCAAAAACCATTTCCTCCCATAGAATAGGAGGAACTACGAACGCTCTGATTTCCCTGTTTCGGTAAACGGGAATACGTAGGCATAAGATCGAAAGAAAAGATCTTAGCGAGCGCAATCAACAAAAAACCCAAATCCCATATCTCCGTCAATCAAAAGCAGTAATTCAAAAGCACCAGTCCTAAACTCCTAATCCTTATTCCCCGCCAGAAACCTTCTACCCAGATCGAAAGAAAGAAAACAGTATTGGCGAAAATACAAATAACCAGTACAAAGGCCCCCCACATTGATAGCATCCGCAACCTAACAGACCGCTGTTTAAACTCAGTATGCAAAGCAGGGTTAATTGGAGACATCTATTTCCCTTCCTTATTCAGCTCACAATAGGATAAAAAATGAATCGACCTGTAGTTTTAAGCTCAAACCGCAGAGAGCGACCAACGCTTAAGAACCGCGTCCAAAATCGCTCGCTACAGAAAAGTGGCGCCCACCGTGGGGCTGGTTTTTTCTTTCTTACAATTTAAACCTTGGGTAAGTCATTTTCATGGCGGTGGCCGCCAACAGAAAAATGGCGCCCACCGTGGTGCCCTTGTTTTTCTTTCTTTCTGTTTTCCTTGTAAAATGGCAACTCTGCTGGGGATTCCTTGCCAGAGTCATTTTCTTCCTTAGGGCATCATCCCCGTTTTCCACAGAAAATGGGAACTCTGCTGAGGAGAAAGTTTGAACTATGCTGGTCCATCTCTTAGGCAGGGAACCACAGATTGGGGCTTCCGCCGGGGAACCCATTTCTGTCAGGAACTTAAGAATCATAGCTTTATAAGTCTAGGATGATTAGGAAAAATATATATACTGCTTTTCCTAATTGCTATACGTGTTTATTTTTCTGCTACTGGGAATGCGTGTGATGCCGCATGTGGTGAGATTGAGTATACACTTAAGAAAAGCCAACCTTTTTCGTAGTGCGGAAGCTATCGGAAATAGCTGTTACGCGATACTACCCTCATTTGAGGCTGTTGATCTATTCTCGGTGAATGGCACTTACTCTAAGATTGCACACAACTCGCTGGCGATCCGCTTGTTGTCTGCCTTCCTGGGAGGAGCTGATGATAATGAGTACAGGTACAAAAATCACCCTAGTATAAACCTTTGGGGATGGGTAGAGCCTTGACTTCATGACAACGACCCTCTGACCACATGTTTTTTCAATGTTTTTGTGTGCTGCATTCATGCATCCATTTAATAAAACATTAAAACACAAAAAAAAAACCTTCTCTTCTAGTCTCTCTGTTTTTCAAATTAAACTAAGACTATGATTGCAAATATCAGAGAAAAAGATTACGCTAATGGATTTCGGTAGAAGGAGAACTCGCCCGTATACCTTCAAGGTTCCAAAACTAGGGGATTTGAGAAGGTTAGCAAGGATGATCGTTAACCCAGAGGCTTTCAGAGCCAAGCACGGTGGTTTGCTACCACTGTTAAGAGTCCATGTGATTGAGGGAATCATGGATGCGCTCATTCAGTTCTACGATCCGGTTTATCACTGTTTCACATTCCCGGATTACCAGCTAGCACCAACGTTGGAGGAGTATTCTCATCTGACTGATTTACATATCACTGATCGAGCTCCGTTTTCTGGACTGGAAGAAATTCCAAAGAATCAGACTATTGCAATAGCAATTCATTTGGATGAGTCTGAGGTCAGGACTCACATGACCACTAAGGGTGGCATCCAAGGTTTGCCAGCCCAGTTCTTGACAAAGAAAGCTCTGTACTTCGCTAGTATAGGGAACGGGACTGCTTTTGAAAGCATCTTTGTCTTGCTCACCTACGGATTATTTTTGTTTCCCAACATCAATAACTTCGTCGATATCAACGCTATTAAGGTTTTTCTCATTGGAAACCCTGTGCCGACTTTGCTCGCAGATGCGTATCATTCTGTACACTTAGGAAATTTGTACAGCGGAGGGGAGATCACATGCTGTGTACCTTTGCTCTACAAATGGTTTATCTCTCACTTGCCCAAGTCTGCCGCTTTTTGGGATTGCAAGAGTGTCTTACGTTGGTCACAGAAGATCATGTCTCTCACCAACTCTGATATAGATTGGTGTAATAGGATTTATGAGGGAATCAGAATCATTGACCGTTGTGGAAACTTCCCCAGCGTACCCCTCATAGGAACTAAAGGAGGAATCAACTATCATCCGATATTAGTTCTTCGTCAATTTGGATACCCGATGAGACACATCCCACTGGGTGTTCATCTGGAAGGTCTTTTCTTCAAAGAAGGAGAAAGTGACAGAGCACTAAAGATGGAAATAGTGCAAGCTTGGAAACATGTTCATAAGAAAGGACGAGAGTCTCTATTGGGTATAAACTAGAGCTCTCAAGCTAAAGATGCCTTATCCTCGTTACGGAATTCTTCCGCCGAGGGAAATTGTCATGTACTTCATGACGGAAACTGAAAGGCTTCAGGTTACTCTCAACAAGGTTCAAAAGGAAAGAAGGTCTTGGAAGAACAAGTACCGCACCCTCGACGTAGAGTGTATCCAAATACAGCAACTACTAAAAGAGAAAGATGCTCTGATTGAAATTTTGGAGCAGCATGCTGTAGAGAATCAAGATGACCAAAGGAATTTGCTCGCTCCTTTCACCTGGCAAAGGAATGACAACCCGACAACGGCCCAAGCGCCCCGGTCAAAGAAGAGGACTCGGGACCCATTAGTTTAGGTTTCTGTTTCTGCACTTTGTAATCTACTGTATTTCCATTTCTGTAATCCTTTGGAATTCAATAAAAAGGGGTTTCCCCACTGTTTGATATTTGCAATCTAATTGTCGAAGTTTATTTTAATTAAACCTAAAAACAATTAATATAATCATTGCATTCATCATTCTCACATCGCGTATTCTCCTTACCTACGAATCTCACGTTTGTGTCTCGATTCTAGAGTCAAACTATCTTATTCGTATAATACTCGGGCCAATCGTCAGAAAAAGATGGATGATCTTGAGGAAGAAAACAGAGAGTTGAAAGAAGAGATCGACACTCTGAGAGAGGATATGAGAAAGCTTCGTAACGACATGCAAGCCATGGCAGAAGCTCAGCTACAAAGAACTGTGATCTCAGAGATCACCTCAACGCCCATCATAGAAAAGTATGATCCTAGGTATCAGATGCCGAAAGATCGTCCTTGGGGCATGCCTATTAACTATATCCCGGAAGGATATGTTCCGCCGATCACTGAAGATCAGGGAATCGCAACAGAAGTCGCTGGGCCTGAAGGTTACAAACTTCGGGAAAGCGAAGATGCCAGGGGTATACTCAAGACTCCTGAAGGTTACAAACTTCGGGAGGCGCCAAGACTTACTGCCGTAGTCACGGTACCACCCCCTGTGGTGCACACTGTCCCGGAAGGACAGATTCCACGGACACCTTCTGATAAGAAGGAAACTATGTTTGACAGAATGGATGAATTCCAGGAGCAGTTACTGGAAATGCAGAAGGAGCTGCAAGCCATTCGCGGTCAGGATCTATTTGGAAAGGACGCCGCAGACCTCTGCTTGGTCCCGAATGTGAAAGTCCCGCACAAGTTCCAAGTGCCCGACTTTGAAAAATACAAGGGTAACTCTTGCCCTCAGAGCCATCTGGTGATGTACGCTCGGCGGATGTCAGCTCAGACGGAGAATCAGGACCTGCTGATTCACTACTTCCAGGATAGTTTAACCGGTGCCGCACTCAAATGGTACATGGGTTTAAACCGTACTACGATCAGTACATTCAGAGATCTTGGTACTGCCTTCGTCCAACAATACAAGTACAATTTGGACATGGCACCCGACAGAGATCAACTCAGATCAATGTCGCAAAAGGAAAAGGAAACTTTTAAGGAGTATGCTCAAAGGTGGCGTGAAATTGCCGCTCAAATTTGTCCACCTCTTGAGGAAAAAGAGATGACAAAGATCTTCTTAAAGACCTTAAGCTCATTTTACTACGGCCGAATGGTCGCCAGTGCGCCCAGTGACTTCACCGAAATGGTCGACATGGGCGTACGTCTTGAGGAAGCCGTCCGAGAAGGACGTTTGGTAAAAGACACTGGATCGACGAGCAGTACTAAAAAATACGGTAGTGCTCTCCCTAAGAAAAAAGAGCAAGATATTGGGAATATCTCTCTCGGAAAGCAAAGGCGACGTTATCAGCCGGTAGCAGCTGTGACTTCTGCTATCAGCCCCGCGCCTGTTCCTATGTATCAACCTCAGGTTGCGCAGAGCCAACCTGACCAACAAAGGACACAACAACCTCTTCAGCAGGCTCGTCCTCCATATAACAACAACCGTACAACACGGCCACCAGGATTTGATCCTATACCCGTAACGTGCGCAGAGCTGTTTCCGTTACTGCTGGCTAAGGGGCACATTCAGACTAAGTCTCCCCTTTCAGTTCCGAAAAATCCGCCTTTTTGGTTTAAAGCGGATCAGACGTGCCCTTATCATCAAGGAGGTTCAGGGCATAACATTGAGACTTGCCTCAATTTCAAATCCGACGTGCAAAAGCTTGTTAGGAGCGGGCTCTTATCTTTCAAAGATACGAATCCTAATGTTCTTACGAACCCGCTGCCTCAACACGAGAAAGTTGCGGTCAATCAGATTGAGAAAGAGACTAACCATGTCTATCAAATTCATGATGTACTATTGTTGAAGACCAATCTGGTCAAGATGCATTGTAGACAGAGTGGATATGGCCATGTGCCACCTCATAACTATCACCAGTGTGATATCTGCTCTAAAGATAACCAAGGATGTTCTGTAGTGCAAGCAGCTCTACAGGAACAAATGGATCTTGGATGGATCCAAGAGCACCGAGTTCGTGGAGTTAACATGGTCTCTACGAATTCTAACGTCATTCAAAACCACGACATCCGTGTGATGAATGTCAACTTGGTGGCGATGCACTCAAGGAAAAGCCAGTATCATAATCTGCCGCGGCACGATTATAGTTCCTATCTAATTTGCTCGGTAAATAAACAGGGATGCTCTTTCATACAAGAGGCCCTCCAGCGTCAGATGGATCTTGGATGGATCCAAGACTACCATGATAGGAACTCCTATCAAATCAACATGGTTCAGATCTTTGACATCCACGTGATGAATACCAATCTGGTAGAGTTATATGCTGAGCAGGTCCGACTCGGATTCTTAATATCACACGATTATCAAAATTGTAAAGTGGGTTGCGAAAACGATCGAGGTTGTACCCTTGTCCAGGAGGCACTTCAGCACTTGTTAAATCACTGGTGGATGCCAATCTATATGGACGAAGATACTCAGCAGATTAGTATCAATCACAGGAATCCTACTCGTCGTCAAAGTCAGGATGTCCGATCAATGGAAGGTAACCTAGTGAGGTTACATTGTATTCAAAGTGGGCGTGGCCAGGTGCCACCACACAACTATGACAGTTGTAGCGTCTGTTCGGAAAGTAACCAAGGGTGTTACCTTGTGAGAGCAGCTCTTCAGGGTCAGGTCGATCATGGAGAAATTCATCCATATCCAGGTTCAGGACCCATCATTTGGTCGCCGAACTACCTTGTCGATCAGGTTGAGGATGTTGTCACGATCTCTGGTCATCACCAGATCAGGGATGTTTTTGCCATCGTCCCTCTACTTGACGAATCTAGAGTTCCCAACCGGGAATGGATCGAGGTTACTTATGATGGTCAGAAAGATCAGAAGGTTCCCATAGTCATCTATCTACCGGGGCCACTACCGTATGAATCAGCTAAGACAATCCCTTACAAATACGGTGCAACAATAATCGAGAATGGAAAGGAAATTCCATTACCCTCCGTCGTGAATATTGCAGACATCAGTTATGTAACACGGAGCGGTCGAATCTTCAACCGAGGGGTTAGAGAATCCAACAAAGAAAAGGAACTTCCGGCGGAAATTCTTGATCCACCAGTTGGTCAATCTAGTAATCCCGACTTTTCAAAAGACAAAGATGAGATGCTAAAGCTCATCCAAAGGAGTGAATATAACATTGTTGATCAACTGTTACAGACTCCTTCAAAGATCTCAGTATTATCACTGTTACTCAGTTCAGAAGCACACAGAGAGGCTCTACAGAAAGTCTTGGAGCAAGCCTTTGTGGAACAGGATGTAACAATCAGACAATTCGATAGCATTGTCTCTAACATCACTTCCTGCAATAATTTGGGATTTAGTGATGAGGAATTACTCGAAGAGGGTCGCCGTCATAACATGGCGCTCAATATCACAGTTAACTGCCAGGGCGATGCTTTAGCCAACGTACTGGTAGACACGGGGTCAGCCCTGAATGTTATTCCGAAGTCCACCTTGATGCAATTATCATTCAAGGGCCCTCCGATGAGAGTCAGCGAGGTCGTCGTCAAAGCATTCGACGGATCCAGAAAAATAGTTATCGGCGAAGTTGATCTTCCCATAACTATTGCTCCTCACACTTTCCAAATCACTTTCCAGGTCATGGACATCCGGGCAACATACAGTTGTTTATTAGGAAGACCTTGGATACATCAGGCTGGAGCGGTTACTTCAACCCTCCACCAAAAGCTAAAGTTCGTCAAGAACGATCAACTTGTCACAGTTTGTGGGGAACAAGCCTTGCTTGTAAGCAACTTATCATCATCTACTTGTGTGGAACCCGAGGAGGTTATTGGAACTCAGTTCCAAGCACTATCGGTGAGCAAGAACGATCAATCCGAAGAAGGAACTTCAATTTCTTCATACAAAGATGCTATCAAAGTGGTCGAGAGTACCGATACGACAGGATGGGGACGGCTTGTCATTCCTATTGACAATAAAACAAAGAAGGGTCTTGGTTTTTCTGCGACCTGTACCCAGACAGCCGCCAACGATGAAAGTCTTCATCCCCTTCAAAACTTCTTCCACAGTGGAGGTTTTCGTCACCCAGTGTCTCAGACAGTTCATGCTATCAATGAGGAAGATCCCTCTGACACAGATGAAGAATGGAACTCCTACCTTAACAAGGACGGCTATATGTCTCAGGAAGAGGTACCTATGCCTTTTTGCTTTCCTACAGAAAGTCTGAGATTTATACCAAGATCGGATGTTGAAATGATCTACGGAGATTGTGATCCGGAAGGATGCCGTGCTCCGCCAAATTCATTAGAGGAAGACACTCTGATGAAAGAAAACTTTGATCACAATTACTATGGCCCGATGGATGGTCTGCCAATGTGGCAGCCTTACCCAGGAAACTTGGGGCAAGAAAGTCAGCCGAGTAACGAAACTCAGCTGAGCGTCATTGAACAGAATACCTGTGTCCCCACCATGTCATGGGATTAACATTCAGGTCATTCGGAAACTACTCAACATGAAGATGAATTCGCAACGTTTGCAGGACTAGAATTCATCAACTATGCTTTTCCTGAGGTCAACGTCATCGAGAGGGATGACTTCTCCTGTTCCAAAGAAGTTTGGGACACTTTGGGACAACCAAGTGGAAAATACGACTTTATGGTCAAGTACGCTGCTCCCGAAAGCTCTCGTATCAGGCTCGAAGACATCCAGTCAACTGGATGGGGAGATACAGCTGAGAGCACCAATGTTATGCAAAATGCAACAGAGGAATCCTCCTATGACAATTCTGCTTGGGAGACAGATCCCAATGATCCTACTCCACCAGAAATCAGCATCATTTCTGAAAACAAATCAAGGAAGGTGCCAGACTTTGTGATTCACCGAGGAGTTCGCCGCCAATGGGTTGTTGTCGAGGTTCTGAAGGTCGTTCATCAGTCAAAGTAATTGCCATCTTTAAACCTTTCACCCTGCCCAGGTGAAACGGATATTTTGATAGGGCTCTCTTTTTGTAAATTTCCCTCTTCGCTTTGCCCAAAGCGACAGAGTTTTGTTTTATAGGGCTGTAGTTTCAAGATTCGACTTGTTCATTAATAAAATAATGTCGTTCTGTAATTTCCGCATTAATTGCTGTTTTCTCTTTTTGCTTTTTCAGAAAATGGTAGTCCTAAAAAACATTCAATGATAAAAACAAGCAGTAAAATCAATACACTGCACACACTTGCATTTTCTCTATCTCTTCTAAACACGAATCATCACGTCATGCAGATTGCTTGTTTTATACCCCGTTGAAACATACGATCCGATGCCTTCTTCCAACTTTGAGTTCCCGGTATTCGAGGCTGAAGAAGAAAATGACAACGAAATTCCAGAAGAGATCTCCCGACTACTCAGACAAGAGGAAAGGTCCATTGAACCTCACAAAGAACCGTTGGAAATGGTAAACTTGGGTTCAGAAAAAGAGAGAAAAGAAATCAGGATCGGAGCATTGCTCAGTCCAACTGCCAGAGAGGGTTTGATAAAGCTTCTCAAAGAATTCCCCGATGTGTTGGCTTGGTCCTATCAGGATATGCCAGGGTTGGATACCAGCATCGTGGAACATCACTTACCGTTGAGATTGGAATGTCCGCCAGTAAAGCAAAGGTTGAGACGCACTCACCCGGACATGGCCATCAAAATCAAAGAGGAGGTACAGAAACAGATCGACGCGGGTTTCCTCGCTACATCTGAATATCCTCAATGGTTAGCCAACATCGTACCCGTTCCCAAAAAGGATGGAAAGGTCAGAATGTGTGTTGATTACAGAGATCTAAACAAGGCAAGTCCAAAGGACGACTTTCCTTTACCACACATTGACATGCTAGTTGACAGCACAACAAAGTTCAAAGTATTCTCCTTCATGGATGGATTCTCGGGCTATAACCAGATCAAAATGGCGCCGAAAGACATGGAGAAAACTTCGTTCATTACCCCATGGGGTACCTTTTGTTACAAGGTAATGCCGTTCGGTTTGAAGAATGCCGGGGCAACCTATCAAAGGGCCATGACTACTCTATTTCATGACATGATACACAAAGAAATCGAGGTATATGTCGATGATTTGATTGCAAAATCAAGAACATAGGATGAGCACGTTGAACATCTGTCAAAATTGTTCGAACGTCTAAGAAAATTCAAGCTCCGCTTGAATCCTAACAAGTGCACCTTCGGTGTCCGTTCAGGGAAACTACTAGGGTTCATCATCAGCCAGAAAGGAATTGAAGTTGATCCTGACAAGGTCAAGGCCATTCAAGAAATGCCTTCTCCGAAAACTGAAAAACAAGTCAGAGGATTCCTGGGACGTTTAAACTACATCTCCAGATTCATATTCCTTATGACCGCCACTTGTGCGCCGATTTTCAAATTACTGAAAAAGAACCAGGATTGCGTTTGGTCAGAAGATTGCCAAACTGCCTTCGACAGTATTAAGGAATATTTGTTGAATCCTCTGATTCTATCACCTCCAGTGGAAGGAAGACCATTGATCATTTACCTCACAGTCCTAGAGGACTCAATGGGATGTGTACTTGGCCAACAAGACGAAACTAAAAGGAAAGAGTCTGCCATTTACTATCTAAGCAAGAAATTCACCGACTGCGAAATTCGGTACACGATGCTTGAAAAAACTTGTTGCGCTTTGTCTTGGGCAGCCAAACGTCTTCGCCAGTACATGATTCGTCACACTACTTGGTTGGTGTCCGAAATGGATCCAATCAAGTACGTTTTCGAAAAACCTGCTCTCACGGGAAGGATTGCCCGTTGGCAGATGTTACTATCAGAATATGACATAGAGTACCATGCTCAGAAAGCCGTTAAGGGAAGTATTTTAGCCGATCATTTGGCTCATCAACCGATTGACGATTAGGAATCAATCAGGTTTGACTTCCCAGACGAAGATGTCATGTATCTAAAGATGAAAGATTGCGATGAACCGCTACCCAGTGAAGGGCCAGAACCAGGTTCCCAGTGGGGACTTATCTTTGACGGAGCAGTTAATCATTATGGAAACGGAATTGGGGCAATCATTGTTACCCCTCAGGGTTCCCATATTCCTTTCACTGCTAGACTTACGTTCAAATGTACGAACAACGAGGCCGAATACGAAGCATGTATCATGGGTCTCGAAGAAGCAATGGATTTAAGGATCAAAAACTTGGACGTATACAGCGATTCAGCCCTGGTTATTAACCAGATAAAAGGAGATTGGAACACATACCAATCAGGATTGATTCCTTACAAAGACTATGCAAGAAGGTTGTTACCCTTCTTCAACAGAGTCGACTTTCATCACATCCCTCGTGATGAGAATCACATGGCTGACGCATTAGCCACTCTCTCTTCCATGATTAGTGTAGGTCAATGGAATGACATACCTAAGATCGACATAATGCGCCTTGAACGGGCCGCTTACATCTTCGCGATTGAAGCAGTCATAGACGACAGACCTTGGTATCACGATATCAAATGCTTCCTTCATAAACAAGAGCACCCATTTGGGGCACTCAGAAAAGACAGGAAAACCCTCAGAAGATTGGCTGGAAACTTCTTCCTGAGCGGTGACACTCTTTATAAGAGAAATTTTGACATGGTCTTGCTCCGATGTGTCGACAGACCAGAAGCAGACATGCTCATGAAAGAAATTCATGAAGGATCCTTTGGCACTCATGCCAACGGACACACAATGGCGAGAAAAATTCTCAGGGCCGGGTACTATTGGTTGACCATGGAATCCGACTGCTACAAGTACATGAGGAGGTGTCACAAGTGTCAGATATACTCCGACAAAATTCATGTACCGCCATCACATCTTAAAGTTCTTTCTTCCCCGTGGCCTTTTTCCATATGGGGAATCGACATGATTGGTATGATTGAGCCCAAGGCTTCAAACGGACATCGGTTCATCCTGGTAGCCATTGACTATTTCACCAAGTGGGTCGAAGCAGCGTCATTCGCCAATGTAACCCGACAAGTGGTGGTCCAATTTATCAAAAACAATATCATCTGCCGTTATGGTGTTCCAAGCCAGATCATTACGGATAATGGATCTAACTTGAACAATAAGATGATGAAGGAGTTGTGTCCAGAGTTCAAGATTGAACACCATAACTCATCTCCCTACTGACCCAAGATGAACGGAGTGGTAGAAGCGGCAAACAAGAACATCAAGAAGAACGTTCAAAAGATGGTGGTAACCTATAAAGATTGGCACGAAATGCTACCCTTTGCTCTTCACGGTTATCGAACATCTATCCGCACTTCAACAGGGGCACCCCCTTTCTCTCTAGTATATGGCATGGAGGCAGTGCTTCCCATAGAAGTAGAGATCCCGTCAATCAGGGTATTGATGGAAGCTAAGCTCACCGAAGCTGAATGGTGTCAAAGTCGACACGACGAACTGAACCTGATCGAAGAGAAGTGAATCACGACACTATGCCACGGTCAGTTGTATCAACAGAGAATGAAGAGGGCGTTCGACAAAAAGGTCCGACCTCGTGTCTTCAGGAAAGGAGACCTCGTGCTCAAGAAGATACAATCATTTCTCACTGACTCTCGGGGCAAATGGACCCCAAATTATGATGGCCCCTATGTGGTCACGAAAGCTTTCTCAGGCGGCGCCTTGAGACTTGCAACCATGGACGGAGAGGAATTTGCCTACCCCACGAATGTTGATGTAGTCAAGAAATACTTCGCCTAAACTAAAAAAAAAACGTCTCGGTGGATTGAAAACCCGAAAGGGCGGTCCAGGCAAAAGTTAGAGACATGAAAAAAAAATCATCCCGATGGATTGGAAATCTCATAGTACAATCCAGGCAAAAGTTAGGGATAATGGCAAGTAACTATGTCCAACAGAGGCAAGTCCCTCAGCAGCAGTTACAGCATCATCAATCGGAGGAAATCTCCAGTCAAAGGTCATCTTCGACGGAAGCTCAGGATGCCCCGAATTCAAAGTTGGTAGAAGGATAGTGGTCGTTATGTTTCAACGTAGCCCTTTTCCCTGTAAATTACCATTTTCTAACTTTGTATATACTCTTTGGAATCACGCGTTTGACTGATCTCCATCTTATCAATAAAATTTGAGCCCTTGTGCTTTTGTTTGTAATTCTTTACTTGTTTTAGCTTTACAGAACGACATTGTTTAAACTTAATCAGCGATTCTTGAAATAAAACAAAAATGAATTTACTTGTTAAAACTTTTTCTGCTTTTAAAATAAAGATGGCAATTTCTTTTGACTGTTGAACATCAGAAGAACATCGATCGCTTCTCCCGAAGTAAGCGAACTTCAAAGTGCAGAATCAAAGTACTCCTTCTAAGCCAGTATGCCTGAATGAAGGGATCAACTGTGTCAGAGACCTTGTTTCGTCTGACATCCTCGGCCGAGTTCTCATCTCTTAAGCTCGATCAACATAGCTCCCAACGGGACTATCTCTCCTAAGCAAGGTGGAATTTCTATTTTGAATCAACGGTACTTCTTCGCCCCGCGATGGCCGAGTATCCAATTGTGTTCATCCATTAGTCTGTATGTCGCGTCTGTTTTGTCAGCATATACATACATACCTCATGCATTTTATTTGCGTTCGCATTTCGTATTGCATCACTATCACTTGAGTCGGTCTTGTCCCCTAGTGATAAATAGTTTTCTCAATCGAGTTTGTCAGTTCTTTCCTCGTCAGGAAGTGTTGCGTCTGCACAATCTCGCCACCAGTGTATCTTTAGATCAGAGTCGGTACTTGGCCACTTTGATAACTTGAACCTCTGAAAAGCCAGAGAAAACTCTCAATAAACATCACTCTTCGCCATTGAAGATGATATCCTTGCTTTCCCGGATTAAGGAAAATCCACAGAGAAAGCCTCGTGATCAGAGATTCGGCAGCACGCCAGTTTTGCTCCGAAAAACCACTGATGAGAAGGTCATTGGCACCTCAAAATTGGACCCCATCATATGGCGTTTCTCCGGGAAGATCCCGAGAAAAGTATGATGAAAGATCCCAAACGAAAATAGTTTCTCAAGAGACTCGCTTTCCCTAGTAGAATCGACAAATGGCGTCTCCAAACAGAGAAGTTTGTGTACCTCTACAACTCAGACGAATGGGTTCCCCAGCAAGTCTGACATCAAAAATTTTTCCACTCAAATGGCATCTCCCCAGGAAAATTCGGCGAGAAGTTTGAGGAAAGCCGCTATGAATAGCGTCCCTTGTCAAGAAAGTTTATTGACAAAAGAAACTAAGACCAGTTCTTGGTAGGAAACCAGGATCGAGGGGAAGTTTAAATCAGAAACTAAGACCAGTTCCTTGGTAGGAAACCAGGATCGAGGGGAAGTTTATTTCAAAAGAAAACTGAGACCAGTTCCTTGGTAGGAAACCAGGATCGACGGGAAGTTTAGCTTTTCTAAGCATCATCGCTTAGCTAAAGAAGATGAATGCGTAAGCTACCATTCATAACCACCATCAAAATTTCAGATATTCCGAAATTTAATCCTCTTGCACCCCGAATGCCCGAATCCCTTCGTCATTCACACCTTCGGGTCCAAGAAGATTAAATATGGGCATCTGTAATACCCCAAATTTTGACCACTTAGATTTCCCATCATTGTGAAAATCATCATCACAATGTGGATGAACCATCATGCTTCATCAGTCTCCCCAAAGATGGGTGAGCATCCACTAGAATCAAAATTAGGGTTTCAAGCCCTCTCTGAGTGCTTAGACAAAGGATCAATCAAGAAATGACATGATCTTCAACTTGTCTAATCTCTCAAACATCCACAATGGATCAAAAAGGACTCCTACTTCAAGGATTAAGGACATGGCTGCTCCCTTCTAGGTGGATCAAGTCTCAAGATCGACAGTGTCACCAAATTAGGGTTTTGGTCGACCAGGGCCTCCAGATGGAAATTTTCATCTGGGCACAAGTCAATGATCCAAAACATGACCTAATATGCTTCATGGAACCTCATGAACCCATGCATCAAGTCAATTTTGCCTCAGGGGATGCATTCATCAAAAATCAGGAATTAGGGTTTCTTGACCTAATTCACCCCTAAGTTGACTTTTGGGACAAACCATGAGCCAAGACCTCAAGAGATGATTTGAGGGTCTCTAATACACCATATTTATCCATTTGGAACAATGGATTGATCCAAGAAGCTTGAGCAACAAGTCTCATTTTCATCTGCACCACAATTAGGGTTTTAAGGGAAAAGTCAACTGTAACTTTGACTTTTGACCAGGACATGCTCCCAAACCCTAATACATGATTGAATATACCCTATGACACCCATGGAACATGTCCATCAAGTTTGATTTAGGTCAAGGACATGATTTCCTGAAGAATTGCACAGTTTGGAATTCATCTGATAAAAAGTCAACTGTGCACAAAAGTCAACTTTGACATTTTGAGATTTTTCACCAAAATGGATTTTTAACCATAAAATGATGTTAATGTATGATTTGAATCATCATTCATCAAGAAAAATCAAGAAAAGTGAGATAACTTGTAAAAGGGGTAACCATAAAACTTAGAAATTTTTCTAAATTAAAAATAAAGTGGCAAAGGTACCAACTTTGGAAGACCATAACTCCTAAACCACAAGGCCAATTTTTTCCATCCAAAGCTTGATTTGTAGATCTCACTGCCCTCTACAAAAACTTCAACTAGGCCTAACTCCAATTCCTTATGGATTTTGAGCTATGAGTGAGCCAAAGTGGCTGAAAATGTGAAAGAATACCATTTTCCAACACTTAGGAAAATTCTGCCTAAAACAGAATTTTGTTGAAACACCAAAACTTGTGGGATTTTTGCACATAGTTGCAAGCTGAATCAATTCCAAAGTTAAACACCAATGTTGTTGCAAATGTTGCCAAGAATTCAAAGGGCTCAACAGCATGAATTGATTCAACTCAAGCCATGAGAAATCCATGCTCAAAGTCATGCTGCTGCAAGCTGTTTTGGAAAATCAGTTTGCATGTTTTCTTATCTCACACGATTTTGAGCCAAAGACTGAGGATCAACATGCCACTTGTGTTCAAACCAATCACATTGCATCTGATCCAATAGATAAAGCTGAGTCAAAAAGCCAAAGAACCTTCCAACTTGAAATTCATCCACTTTGGCACTTTTTGCCTTGAATTCAAAATGCATTTATGTGGAATAGTGCATTGTCAAGATTCTCACTCTCCTCAGTCAAGTTATCTGATTAAACAACATTAAAAACGTCTGAAGAATGTGATTTCAGTCAAGGCATAGCTGATCTATTTGGAGCAGCTGTTATGCCTAGTTCAAGAGGCATTTATGCCAAGCCAATCCAAGCAAATGTGATCTGATCCAGCTGCCATTCACTATTACTCCAAGACAAGAGTTGATCACCTATAAATAGAGGTCTCAATGGATCATTCAACTCACACCAAAGCCAGTTACAGCACTGCTTTCTCTCATTCTTTCTTGAACTTCAAGTTTTCTTGTTTTTGAGTAACCACTATCGGGATTTGAGTTGCAGCCATAAGCAATCAATTCCAATTGCTCAAACACATCACATATGATGTATTTGAGGTGTCCAAGTGCTTAAACATCATCTGTAACACTCCCAGCTCAAAATCACTCTTCAACCAAGCCATTATGCTTCAATTTTGTAGGTGGAGGTCTCTAGCTTGATCCAGAAGGTTTCAGAGTGTTCCAAAGCTTGCAACACACTCCATAACATCCATTGAAGCTGTAGGGATCATCAATTCATGACTGGAACACCATCTGGGCAAAGTTCTATTTCAGCTTGCATCAAGGTGAGCTTCAAACTCAAACTCCATGATCCATGCATATTTCCTCGCATGATAATTTTGCCATTTGATTACCATCATATGCTGGTTGTTTTGCCTCAATAAATTTGATCATAGACCTCATAACCATGCTTGCACGATTGCTTTTGCAAATTAGGGTTCATCTGTGTTCATCATGATTATTTCACTCCACACTGAAAATGAATAAAATTGGGTATTGCCATCTTGTTCCTTGTGAAAAAACGCACGAGTTTGGTGTTTGAATCATGTCCAATGGTTGAGAGATGAGTGAGATAGGGTGCTTCATGCACGAGCTCGGGGAAGGAGATGGCCATGGCGCCATTTTCAGAAAACCAACCAAGTTCTCTATATAATTTTCACTTGCCATATATTTAATGAATTGGCATTGCGCCCCAGCGGTTCATCAGCTGGTTTTTGAGTATTAGCAAGCGAGAGGTCTGGGGTTCGAATCCCCCTCGCCCCAGACTTCTTTTTATCACTTGTTTATTTTATTATTTTTCATGCTATTATTTTTAATAATTTGAAAAAATTAATAACTCCAATTTTTATCATTTTTGATTGGTTCTTTTTGCAATAATTCACAAAAATGTTAAAATATTTTATTTTATCAAAAAATCCCAAAAATATTATTTATTTCATATAATTGATATTTTTGCAAAGAATTAATATTTTAATTATTTTTGACATATTAAATATTTTTCTCTACATTGATTTTACGACTTTTAATGCTTTCTAAATTATTTTGTAGGTCAATACTTAATTTTTGAAGCATTAATCCAAGATCACAATTTGTTTTCCATGTGTTAAACAATTTTTGATCATTTTAATTGAATTTTTATTCAATTAAATACATTTTGAAAACAAATTAGGGTTTTGGATTAATTCAACCCTCATAAATCACTTTCAAACCTTTTTGGGCCTCTTGAGAGAGTGTAAGACCCATCCCCCCTTGTACAAAAACTTTTTGGGCCTCACTTATTGTATAAGTCCCACTGTACAAGTAAACGGCGCGATCGTCGCCCGTTTAAAAATAAAAATCATATGGGCCTCTCCTTGAGCTATAAGACCCATTCAAAACACTTTGGGCCTCTATTAGAGTGTAAGACCCAATCCCCCTTTTAACCAAAACATTTTGGGCCTCACTTATTGTATAAGTCCCTCTGCGTTAAAAGAAAACCTCGGCGCGATCGCCATTTTTAAACGAAAAATCATTTGGGCCTACCCTCGTGTTATAAGCCCCTCTCTTTTCTTTAAACCTTTTTGGGCCTCTTGAAAGAGTGTAAGACCCATCCCTTTGTACAGAAAACCTTTTCGGGCCTCAGTCACTTGTATAAGTCCCGCTGTACAAAGCCAAACAGTGCGCTCACTGATAAAACCCTGGGCCTCTCCTTGAGGTGTAAGCCCCAAATCTTTCTTTTTCAAAGCACTTTCTCCTTTGATTTTGAATACACTGTTGTTTTCAATCTTTCTTTGTTGAACAACTAACCAAACAGCATGGAAGCACTACAACCGAGTAAGTGGTTATCGCTTTCATTTACTGCTTTCATATTATAAACTGTATTGTGGGGCTGCTCACTGTAAGTCTCCTTTCATAAACTCATATCTACTGTGTAATAATAGTATAGATATTTCGAGTTTCCCCGGCAACTACGTCTAGAACTAGGTGACGCCGTTTCATTTATTCGTAGAAATAAACGCCTAGATCCCCAATAGGAGCACCAGATACAGTCTTCTCTTCGGCTGTCCTCCTAAGGAATCGTCAAGAAGCTCTACTCCCCAAGATGAATGTATTCTCCGTGAATGGCATCTTTGAGTTTCTTCCAAATTCTCGAACTTTCCTGACTTGATCTATTCCTTGTGGATAGCTTGCCTTGAATGTCTCGGGGTTTGGGTACCCACTACGGTCATAATCTTGGACCTTAACTAAGGAACCCTCTTTAAAAGCTAAAAGTCGCTGGATAGTAAACCTCGCACGTTTACCAGTGGTTTTCATCTTTAAAAGAGTTATCTCTCCTAATGGAAAGGAGATGATAGACCCACGGGCTTCTTAAAAGCATCGGCCTCCTCTTGGGCATTATTCAAGGACAATACGGCTTCTTAGAAGTATTCACAGCCTCCTCTTAGGCTTCGTATAATGATCTCTTCCTCCGGGAATGATATCCTCCTCTTGGGCTTCGTACAAGGACCCGTCGGCTTCTTAAAAGTTTCCAGCCTCCTCTTGGGCTTCATACAAATTGTCCCGACGACCTCCTAGAGGTATAGGAACAGAACATAGTCATCCTCATAGAACAGTCCTTTCATAGAGTCTACTACTGTTTCTCGAAGCATAGTACAAAAGATAAAACTCTAGACACGGACAGTCTAACTTCCTTGAGTCTTAAAGACATTCTCAAGCACCCTTCGTTAAATAGGAAGGAAACCCGCAGACTCGGATAGTCTCGATACCCTTTGGATTTCCCGTTTCCTCAAAGAGAAGGAAATATCCCTGATCCTCAAATTAAATCCCTGTGTACAGTGTTACTCATATAAGAACTGATTTTCTCTTTTAAATCAGTATATTGGATCTGTCACTCAACTGAAACAAACCTTTAGCCTCTATCTCGGGCTTCGTACGAGACACAAAGACTCTCTTGTTGAGTCAAACTTGTAGCCTCCATCTCGGGCTTCGTACGAGATACCAAAATTCTCCCCAGTGGAGTCAAAACCACTGGTTGATCCAATCGACCTTTTAGCATCAAAGCTGTGCCTTGTTCACAGTACACAAACATCAACAACTCCTTTCCTTTCATCTAATCGCTGTAAGCGGCAAGCCTCTGGATCATCTACATCCATGCCACTGTCCCTCTTTTAGCATGAGAAATTCCTAAGGAAAGATGGCATTGCTCTACACTGAGTTAAAGTCTTCTCCTTCAGGTTAAAACCCTTTCTTCGGAAATTATGGCATTGCTCGGATCCGCGTATCCCAGTTAAAGTAATTCTCCTTCCCCCTCTTTAGAGATGACAAATTCTCTCTAAAGCCGAGGTCTTTCAGCTTCACGTCTTGGGCTTTGAACAAGACACAAATAGACCTTTTAGCTTCACATCTTGGGCTTTGAACAAGATACAAATCACCTTTCGCTTCACGTCTTGGGCTTTGAACAAGACACCAAAAACCATTTCCTCCCATAGAATAGGAGGAACTACGAACGCTCTGATTTCCCTGTTTCGGTAAACGGGAATACGTAGGCATAAGATCGAAAGAAAAGATCTTAGCGAGCGCAATCAACAAAAAACCCAAATCCCATATCTCCGTCAATCAAAAGCAGTAATTCAAAAGCACCAGTCCTAAACTCCTAATCCTTATTCCCCGCCAAAAACCTTCTGCCCAGATCGAAAGAAAGAAAACAGTATTGACGAAAATACAAATAACCAGTACAAAGGCCCCCCCACATTGATAGCATCCGCAACCTAACAGACCGTTGTTTAAACTCAGTATGCAAAGCAGGGTTAATTGGAGACATCTATTTCCCTTCCTTATTCAGCTCACAATAGGATAAAAAATGAATCGACCTGTAGTTTTAAGCTCAAACCGCAGAGAGACACCAGCGCTTAAGAACCGCGTCCAAAATCGCTCGCTACACCAGGGCTGAGTCGCCATATACATCCAAGTTCTTAATCCTTAAGTTAATTGCTTCTTCGAGACCCATGATACAAGCTCGTTGTTTGTACACTTGAATGTCAGTCGGGCAGTGAAAGGAATGTGGGTACCCTGAGGTGTTATGATGATTGCCCCAATCCCGTTTCCATAATGATTGACAGCTCCGTCAAAGATTATTCCCCATTGGAAACCTGGTTCTGGCCCTTCACTGGGTAGCAGTTCATCGCAGTCTGTCATTTTCAAGTACATGACATCTTCGTCTGGGAAGTCAAATCCGACTGATTTTTGATCGTCAATCGGTTGATGAGCCAAATGATCGGCTAAAACACTTCCTTTGACGGCTTTCTGAACGTGGTACTCGATGTCGTATTCTGATAACAACATCTGCCAATGGGCAATCCTTCCCGTGAGAGCAGGTTTCTCAAAGACATACTTGATCGGATCCATTTCGGAGAATAACCAAGTCGTGTGACAAATCATGTACTGGCGAAGACGTTTGGCTGCCCAAGCCAAAGCACAGCAAGTTTTCTCGAGCATAGTGTACTGAGTCTCGCAGTCGGTAAATTTCTTGCTCAAATAGTAAATGGCAGACTCTTTCTTTTTTGTTTCGTCCTGTTGGCCAAGTACACAACCCATTGAGTTTTCCAAGACTGTTAGGTAGATTATCAGTGGTCTTCCTTCCACTAGAGGTGATAGAATCGGTGGATTCAATAGGTATTCCTTGATACTGTCGAAGGCGGTTTGACAGTCTTCTGTCCAAATGCAGTCCTGATTCTTTTTGAGTAATTTGAAGATCGGCGCACATGTCGCGGTCATGAGGAATATAAATCTAGAAATATAGTTCAAACGTCCCCAGGAATCCCCTGACTTGTTTTTCAGTCTTTGGAGAAGGCATTTCTTGAATGGCCTTGACCTTGTCAGGATCAACCTCAATTCCTTTCTGGCTGACGATGAACCCTAAAAGTTTCCCTGAACGAACACAGAATGTGCATTTGTTGGGATTCAAGCGGAGTTTGTACTTTTTCAGACGCTCGAATAATTTTGACAGATGGGTCACATGCTCCTCCTCTGTCTTAGATTTGGCAATTATTTCATCGACATACACTTCTATTTCTTTGTGTATCATGTCATGAAACAGAGTAGTCATGGCCCTTTGATAGGTTGCCCCGGAATTCTTCAAACCGAACGGCATTACCTTGTAACAAAAGGTACTCCATGGGGTAATGAACGAAGTTTTCTCCATATCTTTCGGCGCCATTTTGATTTGGTTATAGCCAGAAAATCCATCCATAAAGGAGAAAACTTTGAATTTGGTTGTACTGTCTACTAGCATGTCGATGTGCGGTAAGGGAAAGTCGTCCTTTGGACTTGCCTTGTTCAGATCCATGTAGTCTACACATATTCTGACCTTTCCATCCTTTTTCGGAACTGGCACTACGTTGGCTAACCATTAAGGATATTCTGACGTGGCGAGGAAATATGTGTCAATCTATTTCTGTACTTCCTCTTTGATTTTGATGGCCATGTCTGGGTGAGTCTGTCTTAGCCTTTGTTTCACTGGCGGACATTCTGATCTCAACGCTAGATGATGTTCCACGATGCTGGTACCCAACCATGGCATATCCTGATAGGACCAAGCGAATACATCGGGAAACTTTTTGATAAGTTTTGTCAAACCTTCTTTGACAGTTAGACTGAGCAGTGCCCCAATCTTGACCTCTTTTCTCTCCTCCTCTGAACCCAAGTTGACCGTTTCCAATGGCTCCTTGTGAGGTTTGATGGACTTTTCCTCTTGTTTGAGTAATCGGAAGATCTCCTCTGGAATTTCTTCGTCATCTTCTTCGGCCTCAAATACCGGGAATTCAAAGTTGGAAGAAGGCATTGGATCGTATGTTTCAATGGGGTTTAAAATAAGCAATCTGCATGACGTGATGATTTGTGTTTAGAAGAGATAGTTAGAATGCAAGAGTGTGTGCAATGTATTTTTTTTACTGCTTGTTTTTATTATTTGAGTTGTTTTTAGGATTACCATTTTCTGAAAAAACGAAAAGAGAAAACAACAATAAAATGCGGAAATTACAGAACAACGTTATTTTATTTATGATTTTGTTGATTCTTGAAACTACAGCCCTATAAAACAAAACTCAGTCGCTTTTGGTGAAGCAAAGAGAGACATTTACAGAAAGTGAGCCCTATCAAAACATCTATTTCACCTGGTCAGGGTGAAAGGTTAAGATAAAGACGACAATTACTTAGACTTATGAACAATTTTCGGGATGTTGACAGCAACCCATTGGCGGCGAACTCCTCGGTGAATCACAAAGTCTGTCTCCTATGTAGAGTTGTCGTAGGAGGATTCCTTAGCTGTATTTTGCATAGTATTTATACTCTCAGGTATATCTCCCCATCCAGTTGGTTGGATGTCTTTGAGCCTGATACGAGAGCTTTTGGGAGCGGTGTACTTGACCATAAAGTCGTATTTTCGACTTGGTTGTCCTAAGCTGTCCCGCACTTCTTTGGAACTGGAGGAGTCATCTCTCTCGATTACGTTGACCTCAAGAAAAGCGTAGTTGATAAACTCTAATCCGGTAAGCTTTGCAAACTCATCGTTGTGCTGGATATTTTTTGAATGCCCTGAGTGTTGATCCCATGACATGGTGGGGACGCAAGTATTATTTTCAATGATGCTCAGCTCATATACATCGTTCGGCTGAATCTTCTGTCTTGAGTCTCCTGGGTACGGCTGCCACATTGGCAGGCCATCCATCGAGCCATAGTAGTCAAAGTTATATTTCATCAGAGTATCCTCCTCTAATGAGTTAGGTGGAGCACGACATCCTTCTGGATCACAATCTCCGTATATCATTTTGACATCTGACCTGGGTATATATCTCAGACTCTGCGAGGGAAAGTAGAATGGAGTCCGCGTTTCATCTTGAGACATATAACCGTCCTCGTTAAGGTAGGATTTTCACTCTTCATCTATATCGGAGGAATCACCTTCGTTGATGGTATGTACTTCTTGAGACACTGGGTGAAGAAAACCTCCACGGTTGAAGAAGTCCTGAATAAGATGAAAGCTTTCATCGTTAGCAGCAGTCTGAGTACAGGTTGGGGAAAAGCCAAGACCTTTCTTCGCTTTGTTATTATTAGGAATGACAAGCTATCCCCATCCCTTCGCATTCTTGCTTTTGATTACTTTGAGAGCATCTTTGTATGAGGAAATCGAGGTTCCTCTCTCTGATGGATTATCATCGCTCACCGAAAGTGCTTAGAACTAGGTTCCGATAACCTCCTCTGGTTCTACACAAGTGGATGATGATAAGTTACTTACGAGCAAGGTTTGCTCTTCGCAGACCATGACGAGTTGGTTGTTTTTGACAAACTTTAGCTTTTGGTGAAGTGTCGAAGTGACTGCCCCCGCCTCGTGTATCCAAGGTCTTCCTAACAAGCAACTGTATATTGCCCGAATGTCCATAACCTAGAATGTGACTTGGAAGGTGTGAGGACCGATAGTTATGGGAAGGTCGACTTCGCCGATAACTGTTTTTCAGGATCCGTCAAATGCCTTGACAGTGACCTCACTGGCTCTCATCAGAGATCCTTGGTATGATAATCGCATCAATGTACACTTCGGCATCACATTTAGAGTTGATCCGGTGTCTACCAGTATGCTGGCTAAAGCATCGTCCTACCAGTTGACTGTAATATTGAGTGCCATGTTGTGACGATGGCCCTCTTCTGGAAGTTCCTCATCACTGAATCCCAAGTTATTGCAGGAAGTGATGTTGGAGACAATGCTATCGAACTGTCGTATTGTTACATCCTGTTCCATGAAAGCTTGCTCTAAGAATTTCTGTAGAGCTTCTCTGTGAGCTTCGAAACTGAGTAAAAGTGATAACACGGAGATTTTCGAAGGAGTTTGTAAGAGCTGATCAACAATGTTGTATTCACTCTTTTGGATGAGTCTCAGCATCTCATCGTTGTTCTTTGAAAGGTCAGGACCATTGGACTGACCGACTGGTTGATCAGGAACTTCTGTTTGAGGTTCCTTTTCTCTAGGTTCTCCAACTCCTCTGTTGAAGATCCAACCACTTCGTGTTACTCGACTGATGTCTGCGATATTCACGACGGAGGGTAATGGAGTTACCTTTCCATTCTCAATTGTTGTTGCACCGTATTTGTAGAGGATAACCTTAGTTGATTCATACGGTAATGGTCCCGGTACGTAGATAACTACAGGAGCCTTCTGATTCTTCTGACCATTGTAAGTAATTTCAATCAGTTCCTGGTTAAGAACCTTCGATTCGTCAAGTAGAGGGATGATGGCGCAAACATATTTGGTCCTCTTATGATCAGAGATTACGATAACATCTTTGATTTGATCAACAAAATAGTCTGGTATCAAGTTGATCGACCCAGAACTTGGACACGGTCGAATCTCTTCGTGGTCCAACTGACTTTGAAGGGCTGCTCGCACGAGGTAACATCCTTGATTATCTTCAGAGAAAATTCTACAACGTTCATAGTTGTGTGGTGGCACCTGGCCACGTCCGCTTTGTATGCAGTGTAACCTCACTAGATCTATTTCCATTGATCGAACATCCTGACTTTGATACCTAGTAGGGTTCCCGTTAATCATGCTGACTTGTTATGTGTCTTCATCCATATAGATCGGAAGCCACCAATGGTTTAACAAGTGTTACAGAGTCCTTTGAATGAGAGCACATCCTTGGTCACTCTCATGGCATACTGTACAGTTCTGGTAATTATGCGAAGTCAAAAAACCGAGCTGGACTTGCTTAGCATGCAACTCCACCAAGCTGGTATTCATCAAACGAACATCAAAGATTTGAATAATGTGACCTGATAAGGATTCCTATCATAGTAGTCCTGGACCCATCCAAGATCCATCTGACGCTGGAGGGCCTCTTGTACAAAAGAGCATAACTGTTTGTTTACCAAGCAGACCAGACATGAATCGTAATTGTGCTGTGGCCGATTATGATGTTGGCTTTGCCTTGAGTGCATCGCCACCAAGTTGATATTCATCGTACGGATGTCGTGATTCTAGATGATGTTGGAATTCGAGTAAGTCATGTTGACATCATGAATTCGGTGCTCTTGGATCCATCCGAGATCCAATTGTTCCTGTAGAGCTTATTGCACCACCGAATATCCTTGATTATTTTTGGAGCAGATATCACACTAGTGATAATTGTGAAGTGGCACATGGCCATATCTGCTCTGTCTACAATGCATCTTGACCAAGTTGGCCCTCAAAAAGAGTACATCATGAATTTGATAGTTGTGGTTAGACTCTCCCTCTATTAAATTTACCGCAGCTTTCTCGTGTTGAGGCAGCGGGTTCGTGAGAACATTTGGATTCGTATCTTTGAATGATAAGACCCCGCTCCTAACAAGCTTTTGCACATCGGATTTGAAATTGAGACAGTTTTCTATGTTATGCCCTGGTCCTCCTTGATGGTAAGGGCATGTCTGGTCTGCTTTGAACCAAAAAGGCGGATTCTCCGGTATTGCAAGAGGAGTCCTGGTTTGGATGTGTCCTTTGACCAGTAGTAATGGAAACAATTCTACGTACAACATTGGTATAGGGTCAAACCCTGGTGGTCGCGTTGTACGATTGTTGTTGTATAGAGGACGAGCCTGCTGAAGAGGCTGTTGTGTCCTTTACTGATATTATTGTCGATTCGGTTGGCTCTGAGCAACCTGAGGTTGATACGTAGGAATAGGCTCAGGGTTGATAGCAGGAGTTAGAGCTGCTACTGGTTGGTACTGTCGCCTCTACTTTTCGAGAGAGATATTACCAATATCTTGCTCTTTTTTCTTAGGGAGAGCACTACCGTATCTTTTGGTACTGCTAGATGGTCTGGCATCTTTGACTAGTCGTCCTCCTCGAACTGCTTCTTCAAGACGAACTCTCATGCCTACCATTTCAGTGAAGTCACTGAGCGCACTGGCGACCATTCTGTCGTAGTAAAATGAGCTCAAGGTTTTCAAGAAGATCTTGGTCATCTCTTTTTCCTCAAGAGGTGGACAAATCGGGGCGGCAATTTCACGCCATCTTTGAGCATATTCCTTAAAAGTTTCCTTGTCTTTCTGCGACATGGCTCTAAGTTGATCTTTGTACGGTGCCATGTCCAGGTTATACTTATATTGCTGAACGAACGTAGCGCCAAGATCTCTGAAAGTGACAATATTAGTGCAGTTTAAACCCATGTACCATTTTAGTGCGGCACCCTTTAAACTATCTTGGAAGTAATGGATCAGTAGCTGGTTGTTTGCTGTCTGAGTTGACAGCCTCAGAGCGTACATCACCAAGTGACTCTGAGGGCAAGAGTTACCCTTGTATTTCTCAAATTCAGGCACTTTGAATTTGTGCGGAACTTTCACAATGGGGACCAAACAAAGGTCTGTGGCGTCCTTTCCGAATAGATCCTGACCGCGAAGAGCTTGCAGTTCTTTCTGCATTTCCAGGAATTGTTATTGGAACTCCTTCATTCTCTCGTCCATACTTTCGTTTCCACCAGAAGGTATTTGTGGAATCTGTCCTTCCGGGACAGTGTGCACCACGGGGGGTGGTACAGTTATTACGACAGAGACTTTGGGTGCTTCCTGAAGTTTGTAACCTTCAGGAGTTGCTGTCATGCCCCTGGCATCTTCGCTTTCCCAAAGTTTGTAACCTTCAGGCCCAACGGTTCCTGTTGCAGTTCCTTGATCTTCAGTGATCGGCGGAACATATCCTTCCGGGATATAGTTAATAGGCATGCCCCAGGGACGATCTTTCGGCATGTTATACCTAGGATCATACTTCTCCACTATGGGCGTTGATGTGATCTCTGAGATCACAGTCCTTTGAATTTGAGCTCCTGCCAGAGCTTTCATGTCACTGTGAAGCTTTCTCAGATCTTCTTTCAGAGCGTCGAGTTCTTCTCTCAACTCTCTGTTCTCTTCCTCGAGATTATCCATTTTCTTTTGGCGATTGGCCCGAGTATTGTACCTAATGATACAGTTTGACTCTAGAACTGAGACACAAACGTTAGATTCGTAGGTAAGAAGAATGCGTTATGAGAGATTGATGAATGATATGCAATGATTATATTAATTAAAATTTTTGTTTAATCAAAATAAACTTCAACAATTGGATTGCAAATATCAAACAGTGGGGAAGGCCCCGTTTTATTGAATTCAAAGATTGCGGAAATGGAAATACAATAGATTACAAAGTGTTACAAAAGGAAATGTCTAAGCTAATGGATCCATAGTCCTCTATGAGGAGGGATCAGGTGCTGGTTATGGTACTTTCCTTTTCTTTGACCGGGGCTCTTGAGCCGTTGTCGGGTTGTCATTCCTTTGCCAAGTGAAAGGAGCGAGCAAATTCCTTTGGTCTTCTTGATTTTATACAACATGTTTCTCTAAAATCTCAATCAGAGCATCTTTTTCTTTTAATAGTTGCTGTATTTTTTGGCACTCCACATTGAGAATACGGTACTTGTTCTTCCAAGAGCTCTTCTCTTGTTGAACTTTGTTGAGAGTAACCTGAAGGTTTTTCGTATCAGACATAAAGTAAGGGACAAGGTTCCTTAATAGAAGAACTTCTTGACGCGGGTAAGGCATCCTCAGCTTGAGAGCTCTAGTTTGTACCCAGTGGAGATAAGGTTCCTTAGAGACACAGTCTGGTTTTCCTAGAGACTCTCGTCCTTTTCTATGAACATGTTTCAAGGCATGCACTATTTCCGTCTTCAGTGCCCTGTCATTTACTCCTTCCTTGAAGAAAAGACCTTCCAGATGAGCATTACGTGGAACATGCCTCATCGGGTATCCGAATTGACGATGAATTAAAATTGGATGATAGTTGATTCCTCCTTTAGTTCCTATGAGGGGTACATTGGGGAAGTTTCTGTTAGTTCTCTTGGTTTAGGATTGGCTTAATTTAGGTAAAACAAATAATAGCAGCAATATTGTAATAGAGAATAGGAAGTATAAAACTTGATAAGAAGAACAGGTACAACTAGACGTCCTTTTGAAATGCTAGAACATGTTGTGTTGAAGTTATTCAACAACTGGAACAACATGTCGAAGAAGATGTCATATGAGGAAGCATTCGACATCGCGCCTGCTGAGCTGGATTAATGAGATTCAGCTATGTTTTGAATTGTGCAGAATTTTGAGAGAAATTTATGCATTCTATGTGGCGCATTTTTAAAGGTCTAGAAGATTCAATCAGATATCAAGACTTTCTAAATATGGAGACATTTTAGGAAATATAATATTGTATACCTACTTTCTTGGAGTATATTTTGCAGCTTTGTAACAGCTATTGAAGCTGTGTTTGAAGGCCCAAATCCAGTTGGGTACAGGTTATAAATAGAAGGGTTTGTAACCCTGGAAGAGGTGAGCCCAACATGTAGAAGACTAGGGTTTTGTCTAGGTAAACCTCCTGACTTGTGGGAAGGTTACCCGTATTCCTCAAAACCTGTAGGTAAGAGGCAGTACGTTGTGTTACTTGGAGGAAGCTTTTAAGTAACTCTAAGTTGTGTCTTGAAAGGATGATTTCCTTGCTGAATTATTGTATAGGTAAAGAGCCATTGATGCAGTGGCTGAGATGTCATCTGCTAGACATCATTGTGATGATTGGGAGTGAGAAGGTTTTCTCATATCTAGAGAGGATCTAGGTAGAAGGGTCATTGGGTAGTGATTAAGTGATAAGCTGTAAACGGGTAGTTTAGCTTTGAATTGATACTACTAATAGTGGACTTCATCCCTAGCTTGGTAGCCCTCAGATGTAGGATAGTTAGATCCGAACTGGGTTAACAATTCTGTGTGTCTTGCTCTTATCTTTTCAGTACCATGATTATAGCAATATACCTTGCCCTTTGTGAACATGTCAAACAAGATGTCGAACAACATGTTCTAGGACATCTGAATTCTGCACATGTACCAGAATTTCAATTGGTATCAGAGCAGGTCATTCTATTCTGTATCTGGATGAGATCCCAGGGAAGATACTTTCTGGTTCATGGTTAAGGTAGAAGCTTTCTACTGAAAAGTTGTTTGAACTTGGAGTAGTTCATATAGGTGTGAGAATGGTCCCTAGAGGATGGACTGTTCGTGACAGGCAGTGGCATGTACTGAAGACTTGGAGGAGTGGTTAAAAAGTTGTTGTGTTGGGGTTTGATTTATTTTCAAACCTCTGGTATTGTGATGTCACCTGAATTATATTGCTAGGGTTGATATGTGACACCTGAAGGTTTTGAGGAGTTTGTGTTTTGATCCGCTGCGAATCTATCTGAAAACTCCTAAGGTTGTAACTGAGAAGGTTATTCTTCTCTGAATGTATATCCTATAGTGATGGGATTTATGCAAGACTGCTTTAACTTACTTTGTCAACGATTCTTGAAGTTTATTGCTCAAGTCCACTCATAAAGGCATTGATAAGTGATGTTGTAAGGAAGAGATCTTAGAAGTAATTTACTTTTTCTTCTTTTCTTAAAAAGGCTAATCTTCAGTCTTTGATCTCTTGATGTGTTCCTTGGAATGATGTCCTATCTTGTATTAGAACATCTTGTCAGAATTATGCAGAGTTCTGGTGTCTAAAGGAATGGCATAGCAGATGCTCTGGGTGCTAAACTAATGTGGTTTGATCACATGAGTTTGGAACCTACTCCTGATCTCGAAGAGGAGGCATCTGGGTGGTATGTCTAAGAAGCTTCTGGTCCTGGAACTTATCTTAGATGTGTGAGTTGATCAAGGTGTGATCAACGTGTTATTTACTCCTGTGGCCAGTTTATTTCTGGTCCTTGCTGCAGGAGTGGAGAACCTGAGATTCAAGAAGTATTATCTCTAGCAGACTTCTTGGACATGAAGGTCAAACATCAAAAGGTCATGTTTTTTTTCTGAATGATCTTGTGAAGCTAGACTAGTATTGACTGTGCGTGATTCATTCATAGCCTGTGCTGCTGTTAAAGGTGATTGGTTACAGATTGGGGAGTTGGATGAGAGAATACTACTCTCATGTTTATGTGATGGTTGTTTCTGGTCCCGAGGCTTAAAGAGGGAAGTTTGGAGATTTGTTTTTGGAATGGGGTGTTTTTCTTAGTACAGCTGGATTCTTTTCATGATGTCAAGACTGATGTCTTAACATTTGTTGACAAAACATTCTGCTCAGAATGTTATGGTGTGTGTGTCTCCAGAGATCACAAGTCTCTACTTGACTTATGGACTGGTGTAAGAGTCAAGTAGTAGGTGAATGTGTTCAGCAGGTGTGTTGAACAGAGAGTGCGCTCTTGAAGACATGAAGATGAGTCTCATGTTCTCCATTCATTTAAGGCATTCTTCTTGCAAAGGAGTTCTAGTAGTCTTATATAGAGAAAAGTTGATCAGATTGAGAATATTGGTACAAGTGATGATTGTGTTCAACTTGTGAGTTGAACAAAGAGTGAGCTCTTGAAAACATGAAGATGCGTCTTGTGTTTTCCATTCTTCAAGGTACTAAGAAGCACATGATAGGGGGAGAGTGTTACAATTCTATGCAGCTGGACGTGTGATTATCTTCTGTTTTTGGTGTTAGCACTTATTTTGTAGCAGATTAAGAATTTGCAGACATAAGGATTTAGTATGGAACAGAATTAAAACAGAATTTTATTGCATAATTTTTGAAAGCATACAAGATTTGTGAAAACACCATACAAAGGGTCTAAAGGTTATCCCAACCCCCCGAATCAAGAAATGTCTTCCAGTCTTCGTCCCATTCGTGATCAGAAGCTTGAAGTTGCACTTGGGTTTTCTTGATGCTCCTCATCCTTGTTTCTGATGTCTTATGTGTTCGTGTTGCTCCTGAAGATGCTTCAGCTGTGGACAGTGTTGTGTCCCTCAACTTCTGAGGATCTGGCTTCTTGTCCTCCTACATGTGTCTCTTTCCTGCATTCTTGTTAGACTGACTCATGTTTCTTTTCTTGGTGTACTGGTAGGAGCAAGGAGGCTTGGTATTTATAATGGATAAAGAGACCTTGGTTGTATCGCCTGATCGGTCAAAGCTGTCTTTAGCATGGGAATTTGTTTTCTTGAGAACCTGTTTTTTTTCTGGCACATTGGATACCAGAACTTCGTGTCTGGTGGCTTGTAGAGGCTGCCCTAGTAGTATGAGCCTAGGTCTTGTCTGGTTGTCTGCTGGTTGCTGGTTGTGATCAAGTGGTGTGGTCTTTTGTCTCGTGCTAATGTCCTACATTTTGTTACAACATTTTAGTTTGTTGGAGTTGGAAGAAGCAGCATTATCGTCTGAAGTGGTAGTTCTGACATAATGGGCAGATTCTAATCTTGATGGCAAGTAGCTCTGGAAAACATGGCTACTTTCATGTTGAAGACTCTATCAGGATGTTATACGAAGGGTTCTTCTAATACAAGTAAAAGGTGGTGGCAGTCCTTATCTTGTGTTGCAAGACATTTGTTTAGAATGTGTGAGAAATCTCAAATCAAGTGGGCTTGTGTTTATTGGACTTGGCAGACCATGTATCCAAAATCAACATGGTGAGGCCTTGATCAACATTTACCAGAATGTGGCATTATTGGTGTAAGATCAAAAAAGGCATTGAATGTTAAGGCTGTTGTCTATAGCCTATTGCAGCTTGTGTGCTGGTCAAGTTTGTGCTGTGTAATATCAAACATCATGATGAGACATATCATAGCTGTGTGGAGTTAGTGCCTATACTTTTTCTCTGCTGTTTTTGAAGGAATCCAAGAAAATATGCTTGGAATGTATAAGTTTCTGAGGAGTCTTGGGTGGATAACTTTGTGAACAAGCAGACAAACTATTTTGGTATGATGTCAGAACAGTACTCCAGACATGTTTCCCTGAGCCAAACAAAGGAATATTCTAGACTGTGCATCCAGCCACGCGTAAGAAGGGAGCCTAGTAAGTGCTGATTGGTCATGTAAGACTGGTCTAAGAGCTATTAAAGGCGTTCAAAGTAAGTTTGGACGGTGCACCTTGAATTAAGCTACAGTTTTTCCATGCTCAAAGAGCTATTAAAGGAGTATGTGATTGCATATGTTGCATATGTTGTCCAAATATGTCATAGCAAATGTCTATCATGTTACTTTTTGGATATCTTTTTGTGACCTGTGATCTGAGTTATGAACACGGTTGTGACCTGTGTTCTGAGTTACCAGGAGTGGTGGAGGGTTTGGTCTTAAGTTTCCTCTTATGCCCTACAAAGAGCAATTAAGAGTTCTCTTATTCCACCATTGGTCTTCAAATTTAGAAGAGGTTCCTGGTTTGAGGGGGAGTACAAGCTGGCTTCTGCTATCTTCTTTCTCGTGTGCATCAACAAACTTCAGGACCTTCCTTCCTTTTATCCTGAAGATTGCTGTTCGTTGGTGATGATGCATGCAGTGGATTTCTTCAGAAGGTTGCAAAGAAGATGTCAAACAAAGATGATGAGACATTAAATTCAAATTGAAGATCTGTTGCTGTGTGCTGTAGACTCTGAACTCTACAGCTGTTGTATTTTTACTGTAAACTCCTGGATTGTAATTATTTGTAGATTATTTGTTTTAGCCAAAATTTGCCAATGGGGGAGATTGTTAGTTCTCTTGGTTTAGGATTGGCTTAATTTTGGTAAAACAAATAATAGCAGCAATATTGTAATAGAGAATAGGAAGTATAAAACTTGATAAGAAAAACAGGTACAACTAGATGTCCTTTTGAAATGCTAGAACATGTTGTGTTGAAGTTATTCAACAACTGGAACAACATGTCGAAGAAGATGTCTTATGAGGAAGCATTCGACATCGCGCCTGCTGAGCTGGATTAATGAGATTCAGCTATGTTTTGAATTGTGCAGAATTTTGAGAGAAATTTATGCATTTTATGTGGCGCATTTTTAAAGGTCTAGAAGATTCAATCAGATATCAAGAATTTCTAAATATGGAGACATTTTAGGAAAAATAATATTGTATACCTACTTTCTTGGAGTATATTTTGCAGCTTTGTAACAGCTATTGAAGCTGTGTTTGAAGGCCCAAATCCAGTTGGGTACAGGTTATAAATAGAAGGGTTTGTAACCCTGGAAGAGGTGAGTCCAACATGTAGAAGACTAGGGTTTTGTCTAGGTAAACCTCCCGACTTGTGGGAAGGTTACCCGTATTCCTCAAAACCTGTAGGTAAGAGGCAGTACGTTGTGTTACTTGGAGGAAGCTTTTAAGTAACTCTAAGTTGTGTCTTGAAAGGATGATTTCCTTGCTGAATTATTGTATAGGTAAAAAGTCGTTGATGCAGTGACCGAGATGTCATCTGTTAGACATCATTGCGATGATTGGGAGTGAGAAGGGTTTCTCATATCTAGAGAGGATCTGGGTAGAAGGGTCATTGGGTAGTGATTAAGTGATAAGCTGTAAACGGGTAGTTTAGCTTTGAATTGATACTACTAATAGTGGACTTCATCCCTGGCTTGGTAGCCCCCAGATGTAGGATAGTTAGATCCGAACTGAGTTAACAATTCTGTGTGTCTTGCTCTTATCTTTTCAGTACCATGATTATAGCAATATAGCTTGCCCTTTGTGATCATGTCAGACCAGATGTCGAACAACATGTTCTAGGACATTTGAATTCTGCACATGTACCAGAATTTCAGTTTCCACAACGGTCAATGATTCTGATTCCCTCAAAGATTCGATTGTAGCAGCCTATGTCAGAGTTGGTAAGAGACATGATTCTTTACGACCAACGTAAAGTATTCTTAGGATCCCAAAATGCAGCAGACTTGGGCAAGTGGGAAATGAACCATTTGTACAACAGGGGTACACAGCAGGTGATCATTCCTCCGCTGTACAAATTCCTTAAGTGTACAGAATGATAAGCATCTGCAAGCAAGGTCGGTACAGGGTTTCTAATCAGAAAAATCTTAATAGCATTGATATCTACGAAGTTATCGATGTTGAGAAACAAAAATAACCCGTAGGAGAGCAAAGCAAAGATGCTTTCGAAAGCGGCCACGTTTGTAACGCCCCAGTTTTGTCTTATTTATTTAATCGAGTCGATTTAATTATTTTTGTTTTATATTAATTTATTATTGACTTTTATTTGACAATATATTATTTTTCATCGTTGTTTAGGTTTTATCGCGTTTTAAGAGCGTTTGCGGGATATTTGAGCTGAGGGGTAAAATAGTCTTTTTAGGAGTTTAGATATTTTATATAAATAGAGATTAGAGAGAAATGGAGAGAAAGGAAAGAAAAAGGAAAGAAAGAGAATGGAAGGAAAGGAAGAGGAGAGAAAAGAGTAGAAGAGGAAAATTGACATAACTCCGTTTCGAGCGCGATTAATCGGGTAAGGGTGAGAAGTTTCAATTATATCTTGCTTGTGTATGTATATGTGTTGTTTGTTGTAATTGTTTTGGTTATTTTGTGACTTTTCTTATCGGTTGGAATTAGGAGCAATTGATAGAAATCGATGTTTTCACGGATGAAATTCGATATAAACTGAGTAGAATACTTGTTGGTAGGTTTGGATCATGTTTTGGTTGATATAGTATGAATTGGAAGTGTTTGGGGTGGGAGAATGATGAATTTGGACCCAACATGACCTATAACAGTGCTGCTGCGAATCCCAGAATTCGCAGGTTCGCACTGCGAACGGCAGCGAATAGGAAAGCGAAGGCTCGCCAGAGCTTCGCACTGCGAACATTGTGTTGTTTTTCTTTCTGCCACGGTTCGCTGGGAGATTGGCACTGCGAAGGGGACAATGAAGGTTCGCTGGGAGTTCGCACTGCAAAACTGTAGGCTATTTTCCTTTCTGCCATGGTTCGCTGGGGCATTCGCACTGCGAATGAGGAAAGCGAAGGCTCGCTAGGAGCTTCGCATTGCGAACATGACAGATTTCCCGTTTTGTTTTCTTTATAACTTTAGATCCGTAAGTCGGATTGAGGCGCGGTTTGGGGCGTTGGAAAGCTTCTGACATGTTCTTTATTATTAAAATGGTTTTGGGAGTAGTGGCCAATTTAATTGTGTCGGAAGTTGGAATAGTATCATTTTGTCGGCTTTTACCGTGGTAATTGTATGTGATTGACGTGTTATCATGTGACATGCTTTTAATATGTATCGTATAGCTTGTGTGCTGTTATATGATGTCAATATATATGATGAGTGTTGGTTATGATGGGTTGTGGTCTTATGGAGAAATAAATGTGTTGTTTTGGGTTTGATTTCAATGTATGATAATGATGTTGTTGTGAGGTAAAATACATTGTTTGATTGAATATCAATGTATGTGGGTATGAGGTTTTGTGGTAATGGTTGTGGTTTGTGGTTTATGATGAAATGCATTGTGTATGTGAAATTCAATGTGTGTTATTTGGTGGCCTTATGGCAAGTAAATGCATTGTTTGAATTGGTTTCCAATGCATGAATAATGATGATGAGATAATTCATATGGTTGAATTGTGAAGATGCATTTGATTTTCATGAGTTCTTGTGTGTCAAGCATTAAGATATGCATCTTGTGATGTCGTGTGCCTTAGTGGGTGTGAGCGATGAATCGATTCCAGAGGAAATCCGCTATAACATCGTGTGCCTTAAAAATAAGAGGACCTAAAGCGATCGGATCGGATCGTGTGCCTTAAAAATAAGAGGTGTGAGAGATGATTATAGACGATCGTGTGCCTTATACAAAGAGGTGTGAGCGATCGGGTCGTGTGCCCGTGTGGGGTGTGAGCGATCCATAAACGCCGTATGCCTTAAAAATAAGAGGTGTGAGCGATCGGATGGACTGTGTGCCTTAAAAATAAGAGGTGTGAGCGACGGGGAACATCGTGTGCCCGACGAGGAGTTACATTAAGTAACAAGCGATGATTCCAGCAGAGTTCCTGAGTGAACTGGTGACGAGAAATGATGGATGGATGGTACCGCATATGCATTGCATAGAGTCGTTGTGTCGGTCTCTGCGCATTTGCATAAATCGTGAATGGATTGATTATGTGTGGAAATTGTGAATTGATTGAGTATGTGTTGAGATTTATGATTGGATTGGTGAATTGATGTGCATATGTGATAAATGCATTGGTTATGGATGATATGTGTTATGTATAGACATGTGTTATGTGATGTGGTGGTGTGTTTACATATGTTATGACTTTGGTGTGCCTTATGCGTGAATATGTGATTATGTTGGTGTAATTGATATATGCTATGTGTATTAGTATGTGATGCTTGTGGTGAGAATAACTATGCATGTGAATTTTTATGTGTTTGCATATTATTATGCAATCTTGATTTAGTTGTTATTTCTCACCATTCTGCTGTGGTTTGTTGCTCTATGAAGCAATTGCAGATTTGTAGTCTTGGAGGCTTTCGTGAAGATTAGTTCTCCATTCTTTTGTCGGTCTTGGTGTCTGCTCTGATACGTAACACGGGAGTCGAGGAACGCTTTAGTTATATATGTATACATTTGTTGAATATGTTTTGTATTATGTTTGTATGAATATTTTGGTGTTATAAAACAATTTAGTTTGTAAAACAAGTCGGTTATGGATCTTTCCGCTTTATTCCATAACTGACCTTTCCTTTTATATGGAAAAAGTTACCCTTTGAGGTGATTCCATTTTGTGTTATGTATCAAATTTATGAGCAGGGATTGTGTTTTATTTATTTAAATGTGGCATCCTTGTTTCTGTCGAAAAAATAAATTTTTATCTACTCTGATTTATTTATGTATTATTTATTCGCGATGGGAATTGGGGTGTTACAACGTTCCCTATACTAGCGAAGTACAGAGCTTTCTTTACTAAGAACTTGGCTGGAAAACCTTGGATTCCACCCTTAGTGGTCATGTGAGTCCTGACTTCTGACTTGTCCAAATAAATTGCTCTTGCAATGGTTTGATCCTTTGGAATTTCTTCCAGTCCAGAAAAGGGAGCTTGGTCAGTAATGGGTAAATCAGTCAGGTGAGAGTACTCCTCCAGTGTTGGTGCTAGCTGGTATTCCGGGAATGTGAAACAGTGATAGAACGGATCATAGAACTGAATGAGCATAGCCAGGATTCCTTCGATTACATGGAGCCTTAACAGAGACAGCAGTCCTCCGTACTTGGCTCTGAAAGCATCGGGGTTGGTGATCATCCTTGCCAACCCTCTCAAATCCTCTAGTTTTGGAACCTTGAAGGTATACTTGTGAGTCCTCCTTCTACTGAAATCCATTACTGCAATCTTTCTCTCTAATATTTGTAATCATTGTCTTAGTTCAATTTGAAAAAGAGAGACTAGAAGAGAAGATTTTCTTTGTTTAATGTTTTTTTATGAATGAATGCATGAATGCAGCACACAAAAACATAGAAAAAACATGGGGTCAAAGGTTCGGCGTTATGAAGTCAAGGCTCTACCCATCCCCAAAGGTTTATACTGGTGATTTTTATACCTGTCTCTCAAAATCATTGATTCCTCTTGGGATAACAACAGCAGGCTGGAATCACCCGAGCGAGCTGCAGTATCTTAGAGAGAAATCTCAAATGAGGGTAGTATCGCATGACAACTATTTCCAATAGCGTCCTCACTACTAAATGGTCTTAGTCTACTAAAATCCTCAGCTTCTCTGACAACCACAATCGAACAATCAGCTTTCAACAACCGAAGTCGTATAGGCATTGAATCCGCAAAGGGTGTCTCCACTGATTCGATGGTCGACCGAGGTCTCTTATTTGGGAGTCACTCCCTGTAAGATTACTCGTCTAGCGTCATCACTTATCTTAGGTGTATACTCAATCTTTCCACATGCGGCATCACACGCATTCCCATTAGCAGAAAAATAAACACAGATATCAATTAGGAAAAGCAGTATATATATTTATCCTAACATCCTAGACCTCTAGTCCTATGATCCTATACAGACAATGACTCCCCAGCAGAGTCGCCATTTTTGTGACACTTTTGTGAGCTTAAGGGTTTTCTCCCTCGGGGATGCAAAAAAGAATGCCTCCCACTGTGGTCGCCATCTTTCTGTAGCGCGGTTTTTGTGGTTTCGAATCACCGTCGCTTTGGTACTACAATTCGATTCATTTTTTATCCTGTGAAGCTAATTAAGGGAAATAGATGTCTCCAATTAACCCTGCTTGCATACTGAGTTTAAACAGATGACTGTTGGTTTACAGATGCTATCAAAATAGTGGGTCTCTCCGAGGTTATTTTGCTTAAGCATAGAGTGTCTTGACTGTTCATGAGGATTTTTGTAAGGTACTGGATCTGACATTTTTTTTATTGATGTATGACGGTACTGGACCTAAAGTTTTTTATTAGTATGCTCGCTAAGATTTCGCAATCTTATGCCTACGTATTCCCGTTTAATGAAACAGGGAAATCAGAGCGATCGTAGTTCCTCCTATTCTAAGGGAGGAAAAGATGTTTTGGTGTCTTGTTCAAAGCCCAAGACATGAAGCTAAAGGTGATTTGTATCTTGTTCAAAGCCTAAGATATGAAGCTAAAGGGTTTTGGCTGAGATAGAATTTGTCATCTCTAAAGAGAGATTGTTGATTTTTGTGTGCTATGATCAAGGCACAAGTTTATTGCTAAAAGGTTGATTGACTCAGCTAGGGATCTCCTTATACAAAGCCTAAGAGAAGGCTAAAAGTTTGAAATTTCCGGGGAAAATGTTCTTTCTGTCTTGTACAAAGCCCAAGATTGAGGCTAAAGGGGTTTAACTCAACAAGAGAGTGTTTTTTATCTGTCTTGTATGAAGCCCAAGACGGAGGCTAAAAAGGTTGACTCAATAAGAGAGTCTGAAAAGGTGATTGACTCAACAAGAGAGTCTTTTATACTCAACAAAAGAGTGATTTGTTGTCTCGTACGAAGCCCGAGATTGAGGCTAAAAGGTGATTGACTCAACAAGAGAGCCATGAAAAGTGAGTGACTCAACAAGAGAGTCTGAAAAGGTTAGCTCCGCTGGGGAGAATCATTGTGAAAAGCCCAAGAGGAGGCTGAATATATGGAGGAAGGATCATTATACAAAGCCTAAGAGGAGGCTATCTTACTGCTGAGGGTTATTGAGACCCCTAGACAGGTCCATGTGGAGAACTCTCATGAGAGAGACTAGGTTTTTGCTGGAGATTGATCCAGAGTCATCGGGGTTTCTTCCTATGTTTAGAAGGAACTTGAGACTGTCTTTGAGACTCAAGAGGATTTAGACTGTCCAAGTTTATTCGTATAAGCGAGTTTTATCTTTTGTACGATGCCCAAAAGGATGCACGGGCGTTAAGGGATGAGAATCAACCCTAAAATGGCAGGAGTTTTGACACTGGAAAGACTGCTCTATCAAAGGATGACTAAGTTATGTCTTATACCTTTAGGAGGTCGTCAGGGTCCTTGTATTAAGCCCAAGAGAAGGCATGAGAACTTCTAAGAAGCCGAAGGGTCCTTGTACAACGCCCAAGAGGAGGCGGGGGTGCTTTTAGGAAGCCGGTGGGTCCCCAAATCAAGAGAAGTTCATGAAATACAATTCACAAAGAAGAGATCATTCCAGGAAAGTTCGAGAATTTGGAAGAAACTCAAAAGATGCCATTTGTAGCGTGATTTTTGTGGTCCTAAGTCACTATCGCTTGGGGTACTATAGTTCGATTCATTATTTATCCTATTGAGCTAATTAAGGAAGGGAAATATATGTCTCCAATTAACCCTGCTTGCATACTAAGTTTGAACAACGGTCTGTTAGGTTACAGATGCTATGTGGATGTGGGGCCCAATCTTTGATTATTTCGTTATGAACACAGTGTCTGAATTATTTGTGAGGTTTTTGGTAATGTGTTTAGATTTGATGCTTTTGGGTTGATTTGGTGGAGATACTGGGTTTTGAGTTTTTGATTGGTATGCTCGCTAAGATTTTTTCAATCTTATGCCTACGTATTCCCGTTTGATGAAACAGGGAAATCAGAGCGATCGTAGCTCCTCCTATTCTATGGGAGGAAAAAAAGGTTGTTTTGGTGTCTTGTTCAAAGCCCAAGACGTGAAGCTAAATGTGGTTTGTATCTTGTTCAAAGCCCAAGATGTGAAGCTGAAGGGTCTATTTGTATCTTGTTCGAAGCCCAAGATGTGAAGCTAAAGGGTTTATTGATGAGAGAGAACTTGTCATCTCTAAAAGGGGATATTTGGTCTGTTTGTCACAACTGTGGGGTGACTGATTATAAAGGAGAATTACTTTAACTGGGATATGTGAACCCAACAATGCCATAATTTCGTTTATAGGAGATTTTTAACCTGTAGGAGGAGACTTTAACTCCGCTTAGAGCAATGCCATCTTTCCTTAGGAATTTCTTATGCTAAAAGAGGGACAGTGGCGTGGATGTAAATAATCTAGAGGCTTGCCGCTTACAGCAATTTAGATTAAGGAAAAGGAGTTGTTGATGTTTGTATACTGTGAGCAAGGCACAGATTTTGATGCTAAAAGGTTGATTGACTCAACCGGGGTTTTCTTATACAAAGCCTAAGAGGAGGCTATTGACCCAACAAGAGGGTGTTTTTATGTGTCTCGTACGAAACCCGAGAGAGAGGCTAAAAGGGTTGACTCAACAAGAGAGTGCTTTTATGTGCCTTGTACGAAGCCCAAGACGGAGGCAAAAAGGTTTTGACTCAACATGAGAGTCTTTTATACTCAACAAGAGAGTGATTTTTATCTCGTACGAAGCCTGAGATGGAGGCTAAAAGGGGTTTGACTCAACAAGAGAGTCTTTTAGACTCAACAAGAGAGTGTTTTAGTATCTTGTACGAAGCCCGAGATGGAGGCTAAATAGGTTTGACTCAACAAGAGAGTCTTTTATACTCAACAAAAGAGTGTGAAAAGGTTAGCTCCGCTGGGGAGAATCATAGTACGAAGCCCAAGAGGAGGCTATTTATGCTGGTGACTATTTCAATTTAGTGACAGGTCCAGTATGTTGGATAAAGAGAAAATCAGTTCTTATGAAGGGAAAGATTAAAGGTATGGTTGTGCCTTGGCACTGATCAGAGGATCAGGGTTATTTCCTGTTCTTTAAGGAAATGGGAAATCCAAAGGGTATTGAGACTGTCCAAGTCTACTGGTGGTTTGAGAAATCAATTCTCAGGTAGTAAATGATCTTTGTATGATGCCCAAGAGAAAACTGGTACGTTAAGGGATGAAGGTCAAGCCATTAACTGGTTTGACACTTGACTCAGAAAGACAGCTCTAGCAAATTGATGACTAGGTTCTGTTCCTAGACCTGTAGAGGTCTCTGGGTCCTTGTACTAAGCCCAAGAGAAGGCATGAGAGCTTTTAAGAAGCTGAAGGGTCCTTGTACAACGCCCAAGAGAAGGCGGGGATGCTTTTAAGAAGCCCGTGGGTCCCCAAACCCTGAGAAGTTCAAGACATGCCATTCACCGAGAATAGATCAAGCCAGGAAAGTCCGAGAATTTGGAAGAAACTCAAGAGATGCCATTCACGGAGAAAAGATCATCTCTGGGGAGTAGAGTCTCTTTGACGATTTCTAAGAGTGACAGTCTGAGAAAGGGTTCATCGAGAATGCTACCTTTCACGTCTCCATATTGTTTAACCCCAAAGGAGGGAAGACTGTGTCTGGTAATCCTATGGGGATCTAGTTTTGTTTGTATTTAAGAGTGACCAACAGGGCTTTACCTAGTGCTAGACGTAGTTGCCAGGGAAAACTCTAAATAACTATACTAGTATTACACAATGGATATTTGACGAGTATATAAAAGTTGGTGAAAGAAGACTTACAGTGAGCAGCCCCACAATACAGTTATATATATATATATATATATATATGAAAGCGGATAAAGAAAGCGGGTAAACACTTACTTGGTTGTAGAGCTTCCATGTTGTTTTGTTAGTTGTTCAACAAAGAAAGATTTGATAAAAATATTATATTCTAAATCAAAGGAGAAAGTGCTTTGAAAATATTGTTGGGGCTTACAGCTCAAGGAGAGGCCCAACGTTTTATCAGTGATTGCACTGTTGTTTTGAAATTATACAGGGACTTATACAAGTGACTGAGGCCCAAAAAGGTTTTCTGTACAAAGGGATGGGTCTTACACTCTCTCAAGAGGCCCAAAGGTGTTTAAATAAAAAGAATGGGGCTTATAACACGAGGGTAGGCCCAAATGATTTGATTTTTGAACTGGCGATTGCGTCGAGGTTTCTTTAACATACTGGGTCTTATACAATGCATTGAGGCCCAAAAAAAGCTTGGCAACAAGGGATGGGTCTTACACTATTTTAGAGGCCCAAAGGTTTATTTTTGTACAAGTGGTGGGGCTTACAGCTCAAGGAGAGGCCCGAAGGTTTTTGTTAAAAAGACGACGATCGCGCCGAACTTTTTGATGGTGTCGGGACTTATACAATACATTGAGGCCCAAAAAGGTTTATATTTACAAAGGGTTGGGTCTTACACTCTACCAATAGGCCCAAAAGGTTTTGAAAATGATTGATGAGGTTTGAAATCAAAGAAACCCTAATTTTATTTTCGTTTAAAAGTAAATATTTAAAGAAAATCAATAAAATGATAAAAATACCAAGTGAGTTTGAATAAACCACTTGTGATTTTTTTTAAGGTTTGAAAAATGAGGTTATAAACCTCAAATTTTGACCACTAAGGTTTCCCATCATTGTGCAAATCATCTTCACAATATGGATGAACCATTAGTCTCCCCAAAGATGGGTGAGCATCCACTACAATCAGACTTAGGGTTTCAAGCCCTCTCAGAGCTCTTAGACAAAGGATAAATCAAGAAATGACATGATCTTCAACTTGTCTAGCCTCTCAAACATCCACAAAGGATCAAGAGGACTCCCACTTCAAGTATTAAGCATAAGGCTTCTCCCTTCTAGGTGGATCAAGCCTTAAGATCTCCAGTGTCACCAAATTAGGGTTTGGTCGACCAGGGCCTCCAGATGAAAATTTTCCTCTGGGAATGAGCCAATGCTTCACAACATAACCCATGATGCTCCAAGGGACATCATGGACCCAATCATCAAGTCAATTTAGCCTCAGGGGATGCATTCATCAAAAAATCAAGAAATAGGGTTTCTTGACCTAATTCACCCCTAAGTTGACTTTTGGGACAAAACATGAGCCAAGACCTCAAGAATGGATTTGAGGGTCTCAAATACATCACATTGATCCATTTGCAACAATTGATTGATCCAAGAAGATTGAGCAACAAGTTTCAATTTCATCAGAACCACAATTAGGGTTTCGAGGGGAAAGTCAACTGTATCTTTGACTTTTGACCAGGATATGCTCCCAAACCCTAGGACATGATTCAATACACCCTATAACACCTATAAAATCAATCCATCAAGTTTGATTTAGGTTAAGGACTTGATTTCATAGAGGATCGCACAGTTTGGAATTCATCTGACAAAAAGTCAACTGTGCACAAAAGTCAAACTTTGACTTTTTGAGTTTTTTCACAATTATGGTTCTTTGACCCCAAAATGATGTTAATGTATGATTGGAATCATCATTCATCAAGAAAAATCAATAAAAGTGGGATAACTTGTAAAAGGGGTAACCATAAAAAACTTAGAAAAATTACTAAGTTATGGAACAAAGTGGCAAGGGTACCAACTTTGGAGGATCATAACTCCTAAACCACAAGGCCATTTTTTCCCATCCAAAGCTGGATTTGTAGCTCTCATTACCCTCTACAAAAGCTTCAACTACCCCTCATTCCAATTCCCCATGGATTTTAAATTATGGAATGATCAAAATCACAAAAAGTGAAAATGTCACTTTTTTCCAACACTTAGGGGCATTTTTCACTTGGATCCAAAAAGTATCAAAACCAATTATGATCAAACAGTTATTGTATCATATGTTAGCTTTCCAAAATGGCCAAGAACTCCATCAAATTCCACTTGAGCCATGAGATATGACAATGGCAATGTGTCTTGCTGAAAACTGCCAAGGCTAGGCAGAATTTTGCACTTTTGCTTGATTTGGGAAAATCAGATAATTCCAAGCCTTGTCATCACTTTGGACACATCTGAGGATCAAATCTAAAGGGAACAAACACTGATCCAAGCCTCCAAAGTCTTTGGAACAAGAAGTAGCATGCCAAACCTAGAAATCCCTAAAAGAGGGACAAGACTCCAATTTTGGATTGGACCATTTAATGGATGCACCAAGGTGGCATGGACTGACACATTTGCAACTGAATTCAGTCAAGAATGATCAAACAACTAGGGAACCACAGCTCTGTGCTCTAACCTCTAGTCAATGGCTAGAGGAGACTCGGATTCCTATTGATCAACATTGGCCAAACCTCTGCTGCAGTTGTCATTCACTATTGATCCCAAAACAAACTTGCTCTACTATAAATAGAGCTCATTTGTGCTCAGTTTGAGGAGACCAAAGCCATCAAATAGATGCTTTCCTCAAAATTATTTTCTTTAGGCAAAAATACCTTCTTTAGCAAGGTAACTCTGAGTTTTTGAGTTAGAGAGCATTTCCATCACAGCTCATGATCCAAACATATCCAATATGTCATATCTAAGCTGTCCAAACTCACACAAGTGACTTGTAATCCTTAAGTCTCAAAGTCACCTCTCAAAAATTCAAATAGGCTTTTTTTTTGCATTTTTCAAGCCATGTCTTGATTCAGTCACTTTCCAAACTAGATAAAACCTCAAACACACTCTAAATATTATCCTTGAACTGTCCCAAATGGCTCCCAACATCTGGAACACCATTTGAGAGAGTTCCTATTTTGGCCATTTTAACCCCCTTTTGCAAGAAAGGGCCAGTTTTTGGTTTTGCAAGTTCCAGCTAATTCCAATCATCCTAAAAGCTTCTAAGGGATCATTTGAGAGGGTCCAAAGCATCAAACCATTTCTGGAACAAGAAACTTGGCAGATTGCACAAAAAACTCCAAAAGCTCAAAAAGAGGTAAGCATCATGACTTGAACTTTCCAAAATATGTATTGCTTTGAAGTCCACTGATCATGCATCTCTTCTACATGTTATATGTGTTGTGTTTGCATCAATTTATCATGTAATTCATACCTATACCAAGATGTAGCACAGAAAATATAAAATATGGTCTATTTCAAAACCACTATCGGATTTTGAGGAGGGATCATGATCTGAAAAAAATACCACCACCATTGGATTCCTTGTGAAATTCTAGGCCAGATACATATAAATTTTGTCCCCAGCCATGGAGAAATGAGAAAGTTATGGACCTTCTCGTTTCTTGTCAAAACTTGCCTTGCCTTGCCTTGGGCCAGGCCAAAAGCAAGGCAAACCTTGTATATTTATGGTTGTGTTTCAATCAAGGGATGTATCACCACCCCAATGGTAAGGCGCGCGCCCTATACACAAGAGGTCTGGGGTTCGAATCCCCCTCGCTCCAGATCCTCTTTTTGCTATTTTTCCCACTTTTAGTTATTTTCTATATTATTTTTAATAGTTTGAAACATTAATAACTCCCTCAATTTTAATTATTTTTTATTGGTTCTTTTTGCAAAAATACAAAAATGTTGAAATATTTTATTCCCAAAAAAAATTAGATTTATATTATTTATTTAATATAATTAGTATTTTTGTGAATAAATGTCTTTTATTTGTTTTTAAACCTTTTAAAAATAAATATCCATTTTGGAAAATCAAAACCAGGTAGGTTTTAATTCATCTTGTGATGAAAACCTCATTTTTCAAACCTAAAACCAAAATCACAAGTTGTTTATTCAAACTTATTTGGAATTTTTATCATTTGTATTAATTTTCTTTGAATAATTATATTAAAAAATGATGAAATTAGGGTTTTATTGATTTTCACCTAAACAAACTTTTTCGAACACTCATGGGCCTCTAATAGAGTGTAAGACCCAATCCTTTGTAAATACAAACCTATTTTGGGCCTCAAATGTTGTATAAGTCCCATTGTATTTTAAAAGTTCGGCGCGATCATCGCCCGTTTAAAACAAACCATCTGGGCCTCTCCTCGAGCTATAAGACCCATTCAAAACCATTTTGGGCCTCTAATAGAGTGTAAGACCCAATCCCCTTTTGAAACCAAAAACTTTTGGGCCTCAGTCATTGTATAAGACCCACGGCGTTTTCAAAATCTCGGCGCGATCGTCGCCCTTTTCAAAATACACCCTGGGCTTCTCCTTGAGCTATAAGACCCATCTTTGTTCACTTTCAATCATTTTGGGCCTCTTGAGAGAGTGTAAGACCCATCCCCTTGTACATAAAACCTTTCTTGGGCCTCAGTCACTTGTATAAGTCCCTGTACAAAACGACAGTGCGATCAGTGATAAAACCCTGGGCCTCTCCTTGAGCTGTAAGCCCCAATTTTCCTTTCAAAAAGCACTTTCTCCTTTGATTTTGTAACATACTGTTATTTTCAATTTCTTTGTTGAACAACTAACAATACAGTATGGAAGTTCTACAACCGAGTAAGTGTTTACCCGCTTTCATATGTATATAACTGTATTGTGGGGCTGTTTCACTGTAAGTCTTCTTTCATAAACTCATATCGACTATGTAATACTAGTATAGATATTTAGAGTTTCCCCGGCAACTACGTCTAGAACTAGACAAAACCTCGTCTCCTTACATCTGACGTTCTCCCAAATATTTCAAACATAACCTAAATCATGAGAATTTTCTTTTACAACAATTTTAGATAACTAGATCTAAGAAATCTCCCCCTTGAATAGTTCATATATAGAAGGCCAATGTTCCAAGTGAAACCCCTTCTGGAACTGTTCATCAGTCTCCTCTTGGGCTTAGTGCAAGGACCCACAGGCTTCCTAAAAGCATCCCCGCCTCCTCTTGGGCATTGTACAAGGACTCGTCGGCTTCTTAGAAGTTTTCACAGCCTCCTCTTAGGCTTCGTATAATGATTCTTCCTCCGGGAAGATAGTCTCCTCTTGGGCTTCGTACAAATTGTCCCTTCGGCTTCTTAAAAGTTTTTCTCGCCTCCTCTTGGGCTTCGTACAAATTGTCCCGACGACCTCTTAAAGGTATAGGAACAGAAATTAGTCATCTTAATAGAACAGTATTTCAAAGAGTCTAGATCTTGCTACGGCGAACATACTGTCTCTTGATCTCTCTTAAGCATAGTACAAAAGATAAAACTCTAGACTTGGACAGTCTAGTCTCCTTGAGTCTCGAAGACATTCTCAAGTTCCTTTCAAAAATAGGAAAAAACACCTGTAGACTTGGGCAATCTCAATACCCTTCGGATTCCCCGTTTCCTTAAAGAACAGGAAATAATCCCGGTCCTCAGATCAAATCCATGAGTACAACATTACCCATATAAGAACTGATTTTCTCTTTTAACCAACATACTGGACCTATCACTCAACTGAAACAGTAACCCTAACCTCCTCTTGGGCTTTGTACAATGATTCTCCCCAGCAGAGCTAACCTTTGCAGCCTTCATCTCGGGCTTCATACGAGATACAAAAACACTCTCTTGTTGAGTATAAAAGACTCTCTTGTTGAGTCAAACCTTTGAAGCCTTCATCTCGGGCTTCGTACGAGATACAAAAACACTCTCTTGTTGAGTATAATAGACTCTCTTGTTGAGTCAAACCTTTGCAGCCTCCATCTCGGGCTTCGTACGAGATACAAAATCACTCTCTTATTGAGTATAAAAGACTCTCTTGTTGAGTCAAACATTTTTAGCCTTCATCTCGGGCTTTGTACGAGATACAAAACACTATCTTGTTGAGTATAAAAGACTCTCTGGTTCAGTCAAACATTTTTAGCCTTCATCTCGGGCTTTGTACGAGAAACAAACAACTCTCTTGTTGAGTATAAAAAGACTCTCTTGTTGAGTCGATCACCTTTAGCCTCCATCTCGGGCTTCGTACGAGATACAAATCACTCTCTTGGTGAGTATAAAAGACTCTCTTGTTGAGTCAAACCCTTTTAGCCTCCATCTTAGGCTTCGTACAAGACACATATAAAAACACTCTCTTGTTGAGTCACCCCTTTTAGCCTCTATCTCGGGCTTCGTACGAGACACAAAAGCAATCTCTTGTTGGGTCAATAGCCTCCTCTTAGGCTTTGTATAAGGAAACCCCAGTTGAGCCAATCAACCTTTTAGCATCAAAAGTTGTGCCTCGTTCATAGTATACAAACATCAACAACTCCTTTTCCCCATCTAAATTGCTGTAAGCGGCAAGCCTCTGGATTATTTACATCCACGGCACTGTCCCTCTTTTAGCATGAGAAATTCCTAAGGAAAGATGGGATTGCTCGAAACTGAGTTAAAGTCTTCCCCTTCAGGTTGAAAATCCCCTATAAAGGAAATTATGGCATTGCTGGATTCGCATATCCCAGTTAAAGTAATTCTCCTTTATAATCAGTCACCCAACAGTTGTGCCAAACAGACCAAATATTCCCCTTTAGAGATGACAAATTCTCTCTGAAGTCAACACCCTTTTAGCTTCACATCTTGGGCTTCGAACAAGATACAAATAGACCCTTCAGCTTCACATCTTGGGCTTTGAACAAGATATAAACAACCTTTAGCTTCATGTCCTGGGCTTTGAACAAGACACCAAAACACCATTTCCTCCCATAGAATAGGAGGAACTACGATCGCTCTGATTTCCCTATCCCGGGAATACGTAGGCATAAGATTGAAAAAGAATCTTAGCGAGCACACTAATCAAAAAACCCCAAAGTCCCCTACCTCCAGCCAATCTAGTGCAGTATCCCAACAAATTCCCCATGAACAGTCTCGGTGTTTAGTTCTGAACAAAATAAGTAGAAAGAGGCCCACGAACTAAAACCGCATCTGTAAACCAACAGTTTTGACTGTTTAACCTCAGTTTGCAAGCAGGGTTAGTTGGAGACATATATTTCCCTTCCTTCATCAGCTTCAATAGGATAAAAAATGAATCGACCTGTAGTGCCCCAGAGCGACAGTGCTTAAGAACCACGTCCAAAATCGCTCGTTACAGTGACATCGATCTGAGTTGATCTCTGTCCGGTGCCATGTCCAAATTGTATTTATATTGTTGAACGAAAGTAGCGCCAAGATCTCTGAATGTGCCGATCGTAGCGCGGTTTAAACCCATGTACCATTTGAGTGCGGAACCGATTAAACTATCCTGAAAGTAGTGAATCAGTAGCTCTTGGTTAATTGTCTGAGGTGACATTCATCTAGCCTACATCACTAAATGAATTTGAGGGCAAGAGTTACCCTTGTACTTTTAAAACTCGGGCACCTGGAATTTGTGTGGAACTTTCACATTGGGGACCAAGCAAAAGTCTGCGGCGTCCTTTCCAAATAAATCCTGACCGCGAAGGGCTTGCAGTTCCTTTTGCATCTCCAGGAATTTTTCTTGGAACTCATTAATTCTGTTGAACATTCTGTCATTTCCACCAGAAGGTATCTGTGGAACCTGTCCTTTCGGGACAGTGTGTACCACGGGTGGTGGTATAGTCATTATGGCCGAGACTCTCGGTGCCTCCCAAAGTTTGTAACCTTTAGGAGTTGCTGTCATGCCCCTGGCATCTTCGCTTTCCCTAAGTTTGTAACCTTCAGGCCCAGTGGTTCCTACTGCGGTTCCTTAATCCTCATTGATCGGCGGAACATATCCTTCCGGGATATAGTTAATAGGCATGCCCCAGGGACGATCTTTCGGCATTTTGTACCTATGATCATACTTCTCCACTATGGGCGTAGATGTGATCTCTGAGATCACAGTCCTTTGTTGTTGCATTTGAGCTTCTGCTAGAGCTTGCATGTCGTTATGAAGCTTTCTCAGATCCTCTTTCAGAGTGTAGATCTCTTCCCTCAACTCTCTGTTCTCTTCCTCGAGATCATCCATCTTTTTCTGACGATTGGCCTGAGTATTGTACGAATGAGACAGTTTGACTCTAGAATCGAGACGCAAACGTGAGATTCGTAGGTAAGAAGAATGCGTTAAGTGAGAATGATGAATGATATGCAATGATTATTTTAATTGTATGTTTTTGTTTATTCAAAGTAAACTTCGACAATTAGATTGCAAATATCAAACAGTGGGGAAACCCCATTTTATTGAATTCAAAGGATTGCGGAAACAGAAATACAGTAAATTACAAAGTGTCGCGAAAGGAAATCTAAGCTAAAGGGTCCTGAGTCCTCTCTGAAGAGAGCTCAGGTGCTGGTTCTGGTACTTTCCTTTTCTTTGACCAAGGCTCTTGGGCCGTTGTCGGGTTGTCATTCCTTTGCCAAGTGAAAGGAGCGAGCAAATTCCTTTGGTCATCCTGAATTCCTACAGCATGTTGCTCTAAAATCTCAATCAGAGCATCTTTTTCTCTTAATATTTGCTGTATTTTCTTACACTCCACATTGAGAATATGGTACTTGTTCCTCCAAGACCTCTTCTCCTGCTGAACTTTGCTAAGAGTAACTTGAAGTTTTTCCGTCTCAGACATGAAATAAAGGGCAGGGTCCCTTAATGGAAGAACTTCCTGACGAGGGTAAGGCATCCTCAGCTTGAGAGCTCTAGTTTGTACCCAGTGGAGATAAGGCTCCCTTGAGACACAGTCTGGTTTTCCTAGAGACTCTCGTCCTTTCCTGTGAACGTGTTTCCAAGCATGCACTATTTCTATTTTAAGTGCCCTGTCATTTTCTCCTTCCTTGAAGAAAAGACCTTCCAGATGAGCATTGCGCGGGACATGCCTCATTGGGTACCCAAATTGACGACGAACTAACACCGGATGATAGTTGATTCCTCCCTTAGTTCCTATAAGGGGTACATTTGGGAAATTTCCACAACGGTCAATGATTCTGATCCCGTCGTAGATTCGATTGTACCAATCGGTGTCAGAGTTGGTAAGAGACATGATTCTCTACGACCAACGTAAAGTATTCTTTTGATCCCAAAATGCAGCAGACTTGGGCAAATGGGAAGTGAACCATTTGTATAGCAGGGGTACACAGCATGTGATCATTCCTCTATTATACAAATTCCTTAAGTGTACCGAATGATATGCATCTGCGAGGAAGGTCGGTACGGGGTTTCCAATTAGAAAAAATCTTAATGGCGTTGATATCTACGAAGTTATCAATGTTGGGAAACAAAAATAACCCGTAGGTAAGCAAAACAAATATGCTCTTGAAAGCGGCCACGTTCCCTACACTAGCAAAGTACAGAGCTTTCTTTATCAAGAACTGGGCTGTCAAACCCTGGATTCCACCCTTAGTGGTCATGTGAGTCCTGACTTCTGACTCGTCCAAATAAATTGCTCTTGCAATGGTCTGATCCTTTAGAATTTCTTCCAGTCCAAAAAAGGGAGCTTGATCAGTAATATGTAAATTAGTCAGGTGAGAATACTCCCCCAGCGTTGGTGCAAACTGATAATCCGGGAATGTGAAACAGAGATAAACCGGATCATAGAACTGGATTAACGTGGACAGGATTCCTTCAATTATGTGGACCCTTAACAAGGACAACAGTCCTCCATACTTGGCTCTGAAAGCCTCATGGTTGGTGATCATTCTCGCCAAACCTCTCAAATCCTCTAGCTTTGGAACCTTGAAGGTGTACTTATGTGTTTTTCTTCTACCAAAATCCATTAGCGCAATCTCTTTTCTCTGATATTTGCAATCATTGTCTCAGTTTAATTTGAAAAAGAGAAGATATTTTTTCTTTGAATGTTTTTTTAGATGAATTTATGAATACAGCAGACAAAAACATAGAAAAAACATGGGGTCAAAGGGTCGGTGTCATGAAGTCAAGGCTCTACCCCCCCCCCCCCCCCCTCAAAGGTTTATACTGGTGATTTTTTGTACCTGTCCGCAAAATCATTGACCCCTCTTGGGATAACAACAGCAAGCGGATTGCCAGCGAGCTGATGTATCCTAGAGCGATCTCAAATGAGGGTAGTATCGTGTGACAACTATTTCTGATAGCTTCCGCACTACAAAATGGCTTAAGTCTACTAAAAACCTCAGTTTCTCAGATAACCCAGTCGACCATACTACTTTCAACAACCGAAGTCGTAAAGGCAATGTATTTGTAAAGGGAGTCTCCACTAAGTTTGATGGTCAATCGGGGACTCTTAACTAGGATTCACTCCTGGCAAGATTACCCACATTGCCATCACCTATCTTAGGTGTATACTCAATCTTTCCACATGCGGCATCACACGCATTCCCATTAGCAGAAAAATAAACACAGATATCAATTAGGAAAAGCATTATATATGTTTGTCTTAATCATCCTAGACCTCTAGTCTTATGGTCATATACAGAAAATGACTCCCCGGCAGAGTCGTCATTTCTGTGACATTTTGAGAACTTAAGGTTTTCAATCGAAGATTGTAAGAAAGAGGCCTCACCGTGGGCGCCATTTTTTCTGTAGCGCGATTTTTGTGGTCCTGAGTCACTATTGGTTGGGGTACTACAGTTCAATTCATTTTTTATCCTATTGAGCTGATTAATGAAGGGAAATAGATGTCTCTAATTAACCCTGCTTGCATATTGAGTTTGAACAGCGGTCTGTTAGGTTACAGAAGCTATGTGGATGTGGGGCCCAATCTTTGATTATTTCGTTAAGAACACAGTGTCTGGATTATTTGTGAGATTTTTGGTAATGTGTTTAGATTTGATGCTTTTGGGTTGATTTAGTGGAGATACTGGGTTTTGGGTTTTTGATTGGTATGCTCGTTAAGATTTTTTCAATCTTATGCCTACGTATTCCCGTTTGATGAAACAGAGAAATCAGAGCGATCGTAGTTCCTCCTATTCTATGGGAGGAAAAAAGGTTGTTTTGGTGCCTTGTTCAAAGCCTAAGACGTGAAGCTAAATATGGTTTGTATCTTGTTCAAATCCCAAGATGTGAAGCTGAAGGGTCTATTTATATCTTGTTCAAAGCCCAAGATGTGAAGCTAAAGGGTTTATTGATAAGAGAGAACTTGTCATCTCTAAAAGGGGATATTTGGTCTGTTTGTCGCAACTGTGGGGTGACTGATTATAAAGGAGAATTACCTTAACTGGGATATGTGAACCCAGCAATGCCATAATTTCCTTTATAGGGGATTTTTAACCTGAAGGAGAAGACTTTAACTCCGTTTAGAGCAATGCCATCTTTCCTTAGGAATTTCTCATGCTAAAAGAGGGACAGTGGTGTGGATGTAAATAATCCAGAGGCTTGCTGCTTACAGCAATTTAGATGAAGGAAAAGGAGTTGTTGATGTTTGTATACTGTGAGCAAGGCACAAATTTTGATGCTAAAAGGTTGATTGACTCAACCGGGGTTTTCTTATACAAAGCCTAAGAGGAGGCTATTGACCCAACAAGAGGGTGTTTTTATGTGTCTCGTACGAAGCCCGAGAGAGAGGCTAAAAGGGTTGACTCAACAAGATAGTGCTTTTATGTGTCTTGTACGAAGCCCAAGATGGAGGCTAAAAGGTTTTAACTCAACATGAGAGACTTTTATACTCAATAAGAGAGTGATTTGTATCTCGTACGAAGCCCGAGATGGAGGCTAAAAGTGGTTTGACTCAACAAGAGAGTTTTTTATACTCAACAAGAGAATGTTTTAGTATCTTGTACGAAGCCCGAGATGGAGGCTAAACAGGTTTGACTCAACAAGAGAGTCTTTTATACTCAACAAGAGAGTGTGAAAAGGTTAGCTCCGCTGGGGAGAATCATTGTACGAAGCCCAAGAGGAGGCTATTTATGTTGGTGACTATTTCAGTTTAGTGACAGGTCCAGTATGTTGGATAAAGAGAAAATCAGTTCTTATGAAGGGAAAGATTAAAGGTATGGTTGTGCCTTGGCACTGATCAGAGGATCAGGGTTATTTCCTGTTCTTTAAGGAAATGGGAAATCCAAAGGGTATTGAAACTGTCCAAGTCTACTGGTGGTTTGAGAAATCGATCCTCAGGTAGTAAATGATCTTTGTATGATGCCTAAGAGAAAGCTGGTATGTTAAGGGATGAGGGTCAACCCATTAACTGGTCTGACACTTGACTCAGAAAGACAGCTCTAGCAAATTGATGACTAGGTTCTGTTCCTATACCTGTAGAGGTCTCTGGGTCCTCGTACTAAGCCCAAGAGGAGGCATGAGAGCTTTTAAGAAGCCGAAGGGTCCTTGTACAATGCCCAAGAGAAGGCGGGGATGCTTTTAAGAAGCCTGTGGGTCCCTAGACCCCGAGAAGTTCAAGACATGCCATTCACCGAGAATAGATCAAGTCAGGAAAGTCCGAGAATTTGATAGAAACTCAAGAGATGCCATTCACGGAGAAAAGATAAACTCTGGGGAGTAGAGCCTCTTTGACGATTTCTAAGAGTGACAGTCTGAGAAAGGGTTCACCGAGAATGCTGCCTTTCACGTCTCCATATTGTTTAACCCCAAAAGGAGGAAAGACTGTGTCTCGTAATCCTATGGGGATCTAGTTTTGTTTGTATTTAAGAGTGACCAACAGGGCTTTACCTAGTGCTAGACGTAGTTGCCGGGGAAAACTCTAAATAACTATACTAGTATTACACAGTGGATATTTGGCGAGTATATAAAAGTTTGTGAAAGAAGACTTACAGTGAGCAGCCCCACAATACAGTTATATATATATATATATATATATATATATGAAAGCGGATAAAGAAAGCGGGTAAACACTTACTCGGTTGTAGAGCTTCCATGTTGTTTTGTTAGTTGTTCAACAAAGAAAGCTTTGATAACAATATTATATTCTAAATCAAAGAAGAAAGTGCTTTGAAAAGATTGTTGGGGCTTACAGCTCAAGGAGAGGCCCATGGTTTTATCAGTGATTGCACTGTTGTTTTGAAATTGTACAGGGACTTATACAAGTGACTGAGGCCCAAAAAGGTTTTATGTACAAAGGGATGGGTCTTACACTCTCTCAAGAGGCCCAAAGGTGTTTAAAGAAAAAGAATGGGGCTTATAACATGAGGGTAGGCCCAAGTGATTTGATTTTTGAACTGGCGATTGCGCCGAGGTTTCTTTAACATACTGGGTCTTATACAGTGCATTGAGGCCCCAAAAAAGCTTGGCTGCAAGGGATGGGTCTTACACTCTTTTAGAGGCCCAAAGGTTTATTTTTGTACAATTGGTGGGGCTTACAGCTCAAGGAGAGGCCCAAAGGTTTTTGTTAAAAAGGCGACGACCGCGCCGAACTTTTTGATGGTGTCGGGACTTATGTAATACACTGAGGCCCAAAAAGGTTTGTATTTACAAAGGGTTGGGTCTTACACTCTACCAAGAGGCCCAAAAGGTTTTGAAAATGATTGATGAGGTTTGAAATCAAAGAAACCCTAATTTTATTTTCCTTTAAAAGTAAATATTTAAAGAAAATCAATAAAATGATAAAAATACCAAGTGAGTTTGAATAAACCACTTGTGATTTTTGTTTAAGGTTTGAAAAATGAGTTTTTAATCACAAGATGAATTAAAACTCATTTGGTTTTGATTTTCAAGGTAAATATTCACTTTTAAAATGTTTAAAAACAATTAAAAAGGAATTTATTCACAAAAATACTAATTATATTAAATAAATAATATAAACTTGATTTTTTTGTGGAATAAAATATTTCAACATTTTTGTGATTTTTTGCAAAAAGAACCAATCAAAAGTAATTAAAATTGAGGGAGTTATTAATTTTCCAAACTATTAAAAAATAATATGAAAAATAGTAAAAAAGTGGAAAAAATAGCAAAAAGAGGGTCTGGCGCGAGGGGGATTCGAACCCCAGACCTCTTGTGTATAGGGCGTGCGCCTTACCACTGGGGTGGTGATACATCCATTGATTGAAACACAACCACAAATATACAAGGCTTGCCTTGTTTTTGGCTTGGCCCAAGGCAAGGCAAGGCAAGATTTTGGTTAGAAACATGAAGGCCATAACTTTCTCATTTCTCCATGGATTGGGACAAAATTTAGGTCTATTCTGCCTAGAATTTCACAAGGAATCCAATGGTGGTTGTATTTTTTCCAGATCATGCTCCTATTGAAAAACCCAATAGGGGTTTTGAAATAGGCCATGATTTGCATTTTATGTGCTATCTCTTGGTACAGACATGAATTACATGATGAATTGGTTCAAACACAACACATATAACAAGTACAAGATGTGCATGATCAGTGGACCTCAAAACAATGCATATTTCAAAGAGTTCAAGTTGAGATGCTTACCTCTTTTTGGGGCTTTTGTGCAATCTGCCAAGTGCTTTGTTCCATAAATGATTTGATGCTTTGGACACCCTCAAATGATCTCTTAGAAGCTTTTAGGATGGTTGGAATCACCTGGAAACCTCAGGAACAAGTTTGAGCTCTTTCTTGCAAAAGGGGCAAAAGTGGCCAACATAGCAACTCTCTCAAATGGTGTTCCAAATGTGGGGAACCATTTGGGACAGTTCAAGGATGATATTTGGAGTGTGTTTGAGGTTTCATCTGGTTTGGAAAGTGACTGAATCAAGACATGGCTTGAAAAATGCATAAAAGTCCAATTTTGAGGTTTTGAGAGGTGACTTTGTGATTTTGGTGTTACAGGTCACTTGTGAGTGTTTGGATCACCTCTATATGATGTTTATGAGGTGTGTGTGTGATTGGTTTGATTTTAATTGCTCTCAAACTCAAAAACTCAGAGTTACCTTGCTAAAGAAGGAATTTTTGCCTAGAGAAAGAGATTTTGAGGAAAGCATATGTTTGATGGCTTTGGGATACTCAAACTGATCACAAATGAGCTTTATTTATAGTAGAGCAAGTTTGTTTTGGGAGCAATAGTGATTGGAAACTGCTGCAGAGGTTTGGCCAATGTTGATCAATGAGAATCCAAGTCTCCTCTAGCCATTGACTAGAGGTTAGAGCACTGGTTGCTGGTTCCCTTGGTCTTGGATATGTCTTGACTGAACTCAGTTGGAAATGGCTCAGTCCATGCCACCTTGGTTCATCCATTAAATGCTCTAATTCAAAATTGGAGTCTTGTCCCTCTTTTTGGCATTTCTAGGTTTGGCATGCTACTTTTGGTTCCAAAGACTTGGGAGGCTTATGGATCAGTGTTTATCCCTCCTTGGTCTCCCCCTGAGGTGTTCAGATGGATAAATGTGTTTGTCATTTGCACAAATTTGGCAAATCGAGCAAAATGCACAAATCTGCCTTGCTTTGACAGTTTTCAGCAAGGAATGTTACCATTGTCATATCTCATGGCTCAAGTGGATTTTGATGGAGTTCTTGCCCATTTTGGAATGCCCTCATATGATACAACAACTGTTTGATCATAAATGGTTTTGATACTTTTTGGATCCAAGTGAAAAATGCCCCTACATTTGGAATAAAGTGAAGGCAAATTCTGACTTAGTGAAAATTTCACTAAGTGTTGGAAAAAGTGACATTTTCACTTTTTGTGATTTTGATCATTCCATAACTTAAAATCTATGAGGAATTGGAATTAGTTGTGTTTGAAGCTTTTGTAGAGGGCCATGAGAGCTACAAATCCAGCTTTGAATGGGGAAAATGGCTTTGTGGTTTAGGAGTTATGATCCTCCAAAGTTGGCACCCTAGCCACTTTGTTCCATAACTTAGAAAAATTTCTACGTTTTTATGGTTACCCCTTTTACAATTTATCCCACTTTTCTTGATTTTTATTGATGAATGATGATTCCAATCACACATTAACATCATTTTAGGGTTAAGGAACCATAATTGTGAAAAATGTCAAAAAGTCAAAGTTGACTTTTGTGCACAGTTGACTTTTTATCAGATGAATTCCAAAATGTGCGATCCTCTATGAAATCAAGTCCTTGGCCTAAATCAAACTTGATGGATTGATTTCATAGGTGTTATAGGGTATATTAAATCATGTCCCAGGGTTTTGGAGCATGTGTTGGTCAAAAGTCAAAGGCACTGTTGACTTTTTCCTCGAAACCCTAATTGTGGTTCTAATGAAATTGAAACTTGTTGGTCAAGCTTCTTAGACCAATCCATTGTTGCAAATGGATCAATGTGGTGTATTAGAGACCCTCAAATCCTCCTTTTAGGTCTTGGCTCATGCTTTGTCCCAAAAGTCAAGTTAGGGGTGAATTAGGTCAAGAAACCCTAATTCCTGATTTTTGGTGAATGCATCCCCTGAGGCTAAATTGACTTGATGATTGGGTCCATGAGGTTCCATGGGGTATATTAGTTTATGCTTTGAAGCATTGGCTCATGCCCAGAGGAAAACTCCCATTTGGAGGCCCTAGTCGACCTAAACCCTAATTTTGTGACACTGGCGATCTTGAGGCTTGATCCACTGGGACTGTTGCAGCCTTATGCTTAATCCTTGAGGTGGGAGTCATCTTGATCCATTGGGGATGTTTAAGAGGTTTAGACAAGTTAAAGATCATGTCATTCCTTGATTGATCCTTTATCTAAGAGCTCAGAGAGGGCTTGAAACCCTAATTTTGATTATTGTGAAGGCTCAACAATCTTTGAGGAGATTGATGAGGCATGATGGTTCATCCATATTGTGATGATAATTTGCACAATGAAGGGGAATCCTAGTGGTCAAAATTTGGGGTATGACACCACTCATGGAGAAAAGATCATCTCTGGGGAGTAAAGTTTCTTTGACAATTTCTAGGGGTGACAGTCGGAGAAAAGATTCACCGAGAATACTGCCTTTCTCTTTGTTCCATATTGTTTAACCCCAAGAGAAGGGAAGATTCTATCTGGAATCCTATGGGGATCTAGTTTTGTTTGTATTCAAGAGTGACCAACGGGCTTTACCTAGTTCTAGACGTAGTTACCGGGGAAAACTCTAAATACCTAACTAGTATGTACACAGTTGATATATGATGAGTATATATGAGGTATGAAAGAAGACTTACAGTAAAGAAGCCCCACAATTCAGTTATTTATATGAAAGCAGATAAAAGAAAGCGGATAAACACTTACCTGTTGTAGAGCTTCCATGATGTTTTGTTGGTTGTTCAACAAAGAAATTAAAGAAAGTTTTGATAACAAGTATATATTTGGATTCAAAATCAAAGGAGAAAGTATTTTGAACAGATATTATTGGGGCTTGCAGCTCAAGGAGAGGCCCAAGTTTTAACAGTGATGACACTGTTGTTTTGAATTTGTACAAGGACTTATACAAGTGACTGAGGCCCGAAAAAGGTTTTCTGTACAAAGGGATGGGTCTTACACTCTCTCAAGAGGCCCAAAAGTTTTTTAAAGAAAAGAAATGGGACTTACAACACGAGGGTAGGCCCAGTTGTTTGTTTGAAAACGGCGATCGCGCCGAGGTTTTTGAAAATATAGTGGGACTTATACAATAACTGAGGCCCAAAAATAATTTTGGTTTTCAAAAGGGGTTGGGTCTTAAACTCTATTTAGAGGCCCAGAGAGTTTGAATATGAATAAAGATGGGTCTTATAGCTCAAGGAGAAGCCCAGTTGAAAATAGTTTGAAAACGACGATCGCAACGAAATTTCCGACTATATCGGGACTTATACAATACACTGAGGCCCAAAAATTGTTTATTTACAAAGGGATGGGACTTACACTCTCTCAAGAGGCCCAAAAGTGTTTTGAAATATTTGAGTATGATTAAAAATCAAAGAAACACTAATTTTCACTTTTTAAAAGTAATTTTCAAAGAAAATTAATAAAAAAATAATAAAAATACCAAATAGGTTTAAATAAACCACTTGTGATTTTTGGTTAAGGTTTGAAAAATGAGGTTTTAATCACAAGATGATTTAAAACTCATTTGGTTTTGATTTTCAAGATGAATATTCATTTTTAAAATGTTTAAAAACAATTAAAATGAATTTATTTACAAAAATACCAATTATATTAAATAACTGATATAAATTTGATTTTTTTTGTAGAATAAAATATTTTACTTTTTTTGTGATTTTTTAGAAAAAGAATCAACCAAAAATGATTAAAATTGAGAGAGTTATTAATTTTTCAAGTCATTTAAAAATAATATGAAAAATGATAAAAAAAAATTGGAAAAATGGTAAAAAAGAGGGTCTGGGGCGAGGGGATTCGAACCCCAGACCTCTTGTGTGCAGTGTGCACCTCCTACCACTGGGGTGGTGATACATCCGTGTATCAAAACCACCCCATGGATATATGAGGCATGCCTTGTTTTTGGCCTGGCCAAGGCAAGGCAAGGTAAAATTTTGGCAAAAAACGTGAAGCTTGTAACTTTCTCATTTCTCCATGGATTGGGACAAAATTTAGGTTTATCCTGCCTAGAATTTCACAAGGAATCCAATGGTGTTTGTGGTTTTTTCAGATAAGGCTCCTATTTCAAAACCCCATAGTGTTCTTTAAATAGGCCTATAATTGCATTTTCTATGCTATCTCTTGTTACAAGCATGAATTATATGATGAATTGGTTCAAACACAACATATATAACATGTATGAGATGCGCATGATCAGTGGACCTCAAAGCAATTCATATTTCAAAGAGTTCAAGTTGTGATGCTTACCTCTTTAGGAGCTTTTTGGGCAATCTGTCAAGTGCTTTGTTCCAGAAACAATTTGAGGCTTTGGACACCCTCAAATGTTCCCTTAGAAGCTTTTAGAATGGTTGGAATCAACTAGAATCCTCAGGAACAAGTTTGAGCTCTTTCTTGCAAAAGGGGCAAAAGTGGCCAATATAGCAACTCTCTCAAATGGTGTTCCAGATATGGGGAACCATTTGGGACAGTTCAAGGATGATATTTGGAGTGTGTTTGAGGCTTTATCTGGTTTTGAAAGTGACTGAATTAAGACATGGCTTGAAAAATGCAAAAAAGTCCAATTTTGAGGTTTTGAGAGGGGACTTTGTGATTTTGATGTTACATGTCACATATGAGAGTTTGGACAGCTTATATATGACATATTAGACGTGTTTGGATCATGAGCTGTGATGGAAATGCTCTCTAACTCAAAAACTCAGAGTTGCCTTACAAAAGAAGGCATTTTTGCCTAGAGAAAGAGATTTTGAGGAAAGCAAGTGTTGTAGTGCTTTGGTGTACTCAAACTGAGCACAAATGAGCTTTATTTATAGTAGAGCAAGTTTTTTTTGCAAGCAATAGTGAATGGCAACTGCAGCAACTCATTGTCCAATTGCATCACTTTGGAATCTTTAGTCTCCTCTAGCCATTGACTAGAGGTTAGAGCATAGGCCTATGGTCTTTGGTTCAGAGATAAACTTGGACTGAATTCAGTTGGAAATGGGTCAGTTCATGCCACCTTGGTGCATCCATTGAATGCTTGGAAACAAAATTGGAGTCTTGGCCTCTTTTAGGCTTTTTAGGGTTTGGCATGCTACTTTGGGAATCTTGGACTTGGGAGGCTGATGAATCAGTGCTTGTCCCTTGGTTGTTCCCCCTTGAGGTGTTCAGATGGATAAGCATGCTTAGAATTGCACAATTTGAGAAAATCGAGCCTTTAAGCACAAATCTGCCTTGCCAAGACAGTTTACAGCAAGGCATGTTGCAGCTGTCATAACTCTTAGCTCAGATGGAGTTTGATGGAGTTCTTGGACATTTTGGAAAGCCCTTATATGATACAACACATGTGTGAACATAGTTTGTCTTGAAACTTTTTGGATCCAAGTGAAAAATCCCCCTACATTTTGAAAAAAAACAAGACAGGTTTTGACAGTGAAAATCTCACTAAGTGTTGGAAAAAGTGACATTTCATGTTTTCAGCCATTTTGATCACTCCATAACTTAAAATCCATAAAGAATTGGAATGAGGTGTAGTTGACACTTTTGAAGTATGCCATGAGATCTACAAATCCATCTTTGGATCAGCCAAAATGGTTGCTTGGATCTCAAGTTATGATCCTTGGAAGTTGGTACCATAGCCACTTTATTTCATAACTTAGAAAAATTCTAAGTTTTTTATGATTACCCCTTTTACAAGTTAACTCACTTTCTTTTATTTTTCTTGATGAATGATGATTCCAATCACACATTAACATCATTTTAGGGTCAAGGAACCATAATTGTGAAAAATCTCAAAAAGTCAAAGTTGACTTTTGTGCACAGTTGACTTTTTATCAGATGAATTCCAAACTGTACGATCCTCTATGAAATCAAGTCCTTGACCTGAATCAAACTTGATGGATCTATTCCATAGGAGTTATAGGGTGTATTAAATCATGTCCCAAGGTTTGGGAGCATGTCTTGGTCAAAAGTCAAAGGTACTGTTGACTTTTCCCTCGAAACCCTAATTGTGATCCAGATGAAATTGAAACTTGTGAATCAAGCTTCTTGAATCAATTCATTGTTACAAATGGATCAATGTAATGTACTTGAGGCCCTCAAATCATGTCTTAAGGTCTTGGCTCATGTTTTGTCCCAGAAGTCAACTTAGGGGTGAATTAGGTCAAGAAACCCTAATTCCTGATTTTTGATGAATGCTTCCCCTGAGGTTAAATTGACTTGATGATTGGGTTCATGATGTCCCTTGGAGTATCTTAAGTTATGTTTTGAAGCATTAGCTCATGCCTAGAGGAAAATTTCCATCTGGAGGCCTCAGTCGACCAAAACCCTAGTTTGGCGACACTGGCGATCTTGAGGCTTAATCCACCTGGAATGCTGCATCCTTGTGCTTGATTCTTGATGTGGGAGTCCTCTTGATCCTTTATAGGTGTGTGAGAGGCTAGACAAGTTAAAGATCATGTCATTTCTTGATTGATCTTTTGTCTAAGTTCCCTAAGAGGGCTTGAAACCCTAATCCTGGATTGTAGTGAATGCTCAACAATTCCTTGAGGAGATTGATGAGACAGGAAAGTATCCCCATCTTATGATGATGATTGGCACAATGATGGGAAAACTTAGTGGTCAAAATTTGGGGTATGACACCAAGTTACGTTTTCCCTTCTTCTAACTCATGCTCTCAGAAGCCTCTGAAGTCTGGAAGTTGAGAAGACTAAGCAACGTGGTACAACAGTACAACAGTACAAGGACACACTGCTCCACTCCGGATAGGGCGGACGTAAATGTACTATTTGTCCCCCACGATCCTTCAATCCACCATAATTCTAAAATATCAGAAATATCCTTCAACGGTTATATTATACATGGCTATATAAAGGTATGAAGACTTCAAGAATGGTGACTGGAATTTTCACTGTTCATACGCTCTATTGTTAATATCATTCTTAAGTCAATATTGTTCTTAAAATCTGTTTACTCATTAGCTTGTGTAGAAGCATCATTATTGTAAATAAACCTTTGTAACAAATAGTTGTTTGTGTTCCCTAAAGGACCGGGTAGGTCAGAAGCTTCAGGAAGACTAAGACAGTGTGTTTTAGTGTTGTTAGTCACTTACAGTTTGGCTTGTGCATTGTATTCTTTAAGGGACCGGTTAGGTCAAAATTCTTAAGGAATCTAGGACTAGTGTGTCTTAGAGGTTGTTGTCAGTCACCAGCAGTTTGCTAGTGCAGTTGTAATCAGTTTGGTTATAGTGGATTAAGTCCTCGCTTGAGAGAGGCAAAATCACCTTGGCAGATGGACTAGACTAACTAGAGGATTTCTCAAGTGAACTAGTATAAACATACTGTGTTCTTTCTTTTCAGTTTTTCTTGTTTATTATCAAGAAGTGAAGTCTGTTTGTAAAGGAGATTATTTTTAGAAAATATTTTTTTATTTTAAAAACCTAATTCAAACCCCCTCTTTCTTGTGTTTTTCACACCTTCACAACTCACTTCAACGCTTCCAAACAGCATTGCTGAACCAGTAGGGCTTTCATCTTCAAGCGTCACAGGCCGAAGTCGTTCACTCCGGTGAACTTTTCAATCTCATACTTTGTTGAAGGCATCTTCCTCCACGCTCACTGCACCAATTTGTTGTGAATAATGATGTCTTTTAACAAAGTATAAACGGTTTCTTTATGATCAAGAAACACACAAGGGTTAGGTTTAACGGAAAATCAAGAAGAACAACAAGGACTGGTTATAACTGCTATTCTTTACTTTCTCTTTAAATCAGATTACAAGTACTCAAGAATAACAAATAACCCTCTCAACCTAACTAGTATTTTCCGCACTCAAAAAACATGGAAGCTCTACAACCAAGTAAGTGTTTACCCGCTTTCTTTATCCGCTTTCATATATATAATTTTATTGTGGGGCTGCTCACTATAAGTCTTCTTTCAAAAACTTTTATATACTTGCTATATATACACTGTGTAATACTAGTATAGTTATTTAGAGTTTTCCCCGGCAACTACGTCTAGCACTAGGTAAAGCCCTGTTGGTTACTCTTAAATACAAACAAAACTAGATCCCCATAGGATTACCAGACACGGTCTTTCCTCCTCTTGGGGTTAAACAATATGGAGACGTGAAAGGCATCATTCTCTGTGAACCCTTTCTCAGACTGTCACCCTTAGAAATCGTCAAAGAAACTCTAACTTCCCAGAGATGATCTTTTCTCCATAAATGGCATCTCTTGAGTTTCTTCCAAATTCTCGGACTTTCCTGTCTTGATCTATTCTCGGTGAATGGCATGTCTTGAACTTCTCGGGGTTTAGGGACCCACGGGCTTCTTAAATGGATCCCCGCCTCCTCTTAGGCATTGTACAAGGACCCTTCGGCTTCTTAAAAGCTCTCATGCCTTCTCTTGGGCTTAGTATAAGGACCCATAGACCTCTACAGGTATAGGAATAGAACCTAGTCATCAATTTGCTAGAGCTGTCTTTCTGAGTCAAGTGTCAGACCTGTTAATGGGTTGACCTTCATCCCTTAACATACCAGCCTTCTCTTGGGCATTATACAAAGATCACTCACTATCCGAGAATCGATTTCTCCAAAACACCAGTAGACTTGGACAGTCTCAATACCCTTTGGATTTTCCGTTTTCTTAAAGAACATGAAATAACCCTGATCCTCTGATCAATCCCAAAGCACAACCTTACCTTTAATCTTCATAAGAACTGATTTTCTCTTTATCCAACATACTGGACCTGTCACTAAACTGAAATAGTCACCAGCACAATAGCCTCATCTTGGGCTTTGTACAAATGATTCTCCCCGTAGGAGCTAACCTTTTAAGACTCTCTTGTTGAGTTAATCCCTTTTATCCTCCATCTTGGGCTTCGTACGAGAAAAAATTCACTCTCTTCTTGAGTATAAAAGACTCTCTTGTTGAGTCAATCACTTTTAGCCTCCATCTCGGGCTTCGTACGAGATAAAAATCACTCTCTTGTTGAGTATAAAAGACTGTCTTGTTTAGTCAACCCACTTTTAGCCTCCACCTCGGGATTCGTACGAGATACCAAATCACTCTCTTGTTGAGTATAAAAGACTCTCTTGTTGAGTCACTTCCCTTTTAACCTCCATCTCGGGCTTCGTACGAGATACAAAAACACTCTCTTGTTGAGTATAAAAGACTCTCTTGTTGAGTCAAACCTTTCAGCCTCTATCTCGGGCTTCGTACGAGATACAAAACCAGTCTCTTATTGAGTATAAAAGACTCTCATGTTGAGTCAAAACCTTGTAGCCTCTCTCTCGGGTTTCGTACGAGACACCTAAAAACACCCTCTTGTTGGCTCAATAGCCTCCTCTTAGGCTTTGTATAAGAAAATCCTGGTTGAGTCAATCAACCATTTAGCATCAAAATCTGTGCCTTGCTCACAGGATACAAACATCAACAACTCCTTTTCCCTCATCTAATTGCTGTAAGCGGCAAGCCTCTGGATTATTTACATCAACGCCACTGTCCCTTTTTTAGCATGAGAAATTCCTAAGGAAAGATGGCATTGCTCTAAACTGAGTTAAAGTCTTCTCCTTCAGGTTAAAAATCCCCTATAAAGGAAATTATGACATTGCTGGATTCACATATCCCAGTTAAAGTAATTATCCTTTATAACACAAACAGACCAAATACCCCTCTTTAAGAGATGACAAAGTCAAAACCCTTCAGCTTCACATCTTAGGCTTCGAACAAGATACAAATAGACCTTTCAGCTTCACATCTTGGGCTTTAAACAAGATACAAACCACATTTAGCTTCACGTCTTGGGCTTTGAACAAGACACCAAAACCACTTTTTTTTCCTCCCATAGATTAGGAGGAACTACGATCGCTCTGATTTCCCTGTTTCGTTAAACGCGAATACGTAGGCATAAGATTGAAAAATCTTAGCGATCATACTAATAAAAAAAACCCAAAATCCTGTACCTTCATACATCAATAAAAAAAACATCAGTCCTAACATCCTACCAATAGCCCAGACACTGTTTTTTTAACAAAATAACCTAAGAGAGACCCACAATCTTTATAGCATCTGTAAACCAACAGTCATCTGTTCAAACTCAGTATGCAAGCAGGGTTAATTGGAGACATCTATTTCCCTTCCTTCATTAGCTTCAATAGGATAAAAAATGAATCGAACTATAGTACCCCAAAGCGATAGTGCTTCGCAACCACGCAAAAACTCGCGCTACAGGTATCCCATCCTAAAGGCATTTTACACGTTTATTATTCTGGAGATGCATTTCCATTTATTTTACGAAGATACATCTCCATAACATAACAGAACAGTGCGTGCTATGTTTTGTTTATGTTTATTTAGATGAGGATTTATAAACCATACAATCAATATGCAAAAAATGACGTATATAACTCCAAATGGTCCGAAAATGACATATATAAATAAAGTCAAAATACACGATAAAGTAGCATGAACTGAAAATAAAATAAAATCCATAATGAATCCAAAGTACACCTATTATATACTATTACACTATTGTGTATGTCGGACTACATCTCCTCTGCCTCCTCGGGCTCATCGGCCTCCACTACCCCCATCTTCTAGCGCTATTTCTGGTACATCAATGCCCCCGTGCCTCCGTTATGATGGCATCTAGGACCTGCCTCACATCAGACCTATCAGGGAAGATATATATGTTAATGTATGTCTGCGCAATCTCCATTATGCAGGGACATCTAGGCAAGACATCCTCAACATTATCTAACTGTGTCTGCTCCTCCTCTAGTATCTCCTGATAAGCTGGCCTCAATGGATCTCCTGGAGCAGCATGCACCATATATGGATGTGACACCTTAAAAACCACCTGATATACCCTTCAATGTAGCTCCAGTTATTTTCAGCTATGGTACTTCGTGCCTCCTTCGGTACCAAATGAATCTTATAATAATCAAACATGACATTCATCTGTTTATGTGTCAAAGCAAGACAAGCAGAGACAACAGGGTGTCTGGGAATGGTCTGTCTAAGAAGGATTAGAACATAATAACATATTATGCATATAGACGACGAAGCATTAAAAGACATAAAGTTTCGATAGTAGTTAGAATACAACCCATAATCGACAGAAATAAATCAAAGTCCTCAGCAGACACTCGTGTAGGAGATCGGCCCCCAGGAGAAAATTTTCAACCATGCATAGTAAAAGTCACATGGAGCCCTCCATCTAGTACTAAAATACTCCTACCAACCAGGTACTCTACTCCCTAACTAAGTTGGTCGAAACCGAAGAAAACCATAATAACCACCCACCCCAGCTCCACATAACCCACTAAAAGCGCTAGTCAAAGTCTGATCGAAAGTATCTTTATCATATCCACTCTCATAATCATGCTCTGAGGGGTCATAAGTGTCGTCATCCTCTGCCTCATATACGTCCAACTCCAACAACGACACAAGTCTCGAAGAAATTTCAGTGAGCTCATCCATGGTAAATGAATCATGAGTGAACACCGAGGGAAGTCCTAAAGACATCTCTAAGTTTATGGGAGGTATGGATATATCACCAAATAATAAATCTCGTCCCACGACTAGGGCATATAATGGTCTAGGTGGGGCTAAAGGAGACGTCAACAATCCAAACCGATCAATCTCTATAGAAAGGAAACTGGAGATGATCAAGGACGCTGGGATCTGGAAGTTAATAGTCCTGTGGGAATAAGTAGTATTTGAATCCATGCCAACATTAGTGGTAGTTTCGAGTGCGTTCTCGGTGAATGAGACTTGTCCTAGGGCTGGGTCAGACCCCATGACGTGTCGGTCTAATATTTAGGAAAGGGGAAGTCTGTCATCTTCGATAGTGGTAGCTCCCCGTGTATCGGGAATGTCATGATCTAATAGCGTATTCGCTCACACATCCACTGAAAGGGTCATCAATCTGAAAATTAAAAATATATAACAATATAGCCACAAGCATAAATAGAGGATACATTATACATGACCAGATCTCATTCCAATACATGTATATAATCATTTACAACAATAATACACATAACATACTTAAGACTTATTCCTAATGCAATGTTTATATGCCGAGGCACATGATTCCGAAATATCAATCCCTTCGTAAAGGGTCATGGTATGGCTTCAAGATTTGGCGCCACTAAGGTGATGGGTATCTACACCATCAATCAGACTCAAAGATTCATGTCGGGATAAGGTGGTTATATTCTCGGACACGCATCCCGTGCCACCTCCCCGGTGTACATCTCGTGACTCCTCTCCGGTAGCCACGTAACTATGAAATGTATGAGCATATATTTTCCTATAGATGCATTTCAACATATGTTAAACATCACAACATATCACATGTAATAATTTATCTCATGCATTATATATATATATAAACATTTACTCACATTCACTACTAGTCATCTTCAAAAAACATGTAAGAAGATACAGAACAAATATAGATACAAAATATATTTTTATTATTGGAATAAGTATATAAAAATAGAGAGATGCTCTTATAATTACACTTTCGTGGGAATTGAAATTTTGTTGGAGTAAGTCGGTTGTAAGTACATCTTAATCCTAAACGAACTAAATTAGAATGAAGTTCTACGTAGTAAACTCTGTGGTGTTATTTGATTTAGTATTATTTTATTTTTTTATTTGAGTTTTTAACATAATTATTAGTGAATTTTTCTACAAGTAAAGTATTATATTTTCTTTACTATAACTTAGCTAAAGAGAACTTTGATCATTTATCAATATCACATTTACTAATTTAACTCATAGTGATCACTTTAATTTTATTTCTAAAATTTATCACAGTATATACATTTTAAGTCACATAACATACTAGTAACAAATTATAAATTATAATAACAATAGTAGTTCTTGTTAGAATAAATCATTTTGTTCTTAAAGTTTTTAAAGACTAACACTTTGATTTTAAACTATTCCAAAGCAAATGTAATATTTAATTTAAATAAAGTAAAATTAAAAATGTATACTTTTTATGTATCAAAATTTTGAAGTTTATAATATAATCTATATCTTTTAAATAAAGATAAGGATATTATCTTTTAAAATATAATTACACATTTATATGTCGATTTAAATCTTAATCAAAGTTAAAGCAGTAATAAAATTATTTATCACAAAACATAAGTAAAAAAATAAATTTTGTTGTGAATTAAGATGCATTAAAATAAAGTATAATAGGTTTCTTTATGATCAAGAAACACACAAGCGTTAGGGTTAACAAGGAAAAACAACAAGGATTGGTTATAACTGATATTCTTTACTTTCTCTATAAAACATATTACAAGTACTCAAAAATAACAAATACCCCTCTCACCCTAATTAGGATTTTGTCACACCTAAAATGAGAGACTAGTATATTATTTATAATAAACCTAACATACTAAACTAATGGGTCTTTTAACAATTATCCATTACAAGCTAACTTAGGGTACAAGCTAACTTAAACAATTGGATCCTTAACACAATGCCCAATTTGACAATTACATACTAGAACACAATTCGACTACAGCATGTAGGTCTTCGACAAAAGCATTTGAGCAGACTTCGACAACATTCTAAAAATACTAGAGTTCAATCCAATATCTCACAAATTTCCACCTTGGAACAAACTATATAACATCAATAAACTAGCTTTCTTCATGCAGCTTTATCGACTGCATACAGTGGAAAAACTTGCAACTAGGCAACGTCTTGGTGATCATATCAGCAACATTAAGATATGTCGAAACCTTCAGCACTTGGACTTCTCCACGCTCGATTACCCCTCTGACGAAATGCAGCCTCACATCAATGTGCTTGGTGGGCTCATGATAGGCTGAATTCTTCGAAAGGTGTATTGCACTTTGACTATCACATTTAACAGTGACAACTCGACCTTGAGGTTTCAGGTTCTTTGCAAAACCTTCAAGACACAATGCTTCCTTCACATCTTCAGTTAGGGCGATATATTCCGCTTCAGTGGTTGATAAGGTAACAACCTTCTGAAGTGTTGCTTTCCAACTGATTGATGTGCCAAACATAGTGAACATATATCCAGAAATAGATTTCATGGAATCCATACAGCCTGCATAATCAGAGTCGACATATCCTTCGATTGCTGCTTTACTATCTTCACCCAAGGCTCCACCATAAATTAAGACTATGTTCAGAGACCCATTTATGTACCTTAGAATCCACTTTAATGTTTTCCAGTGAGCCCTTCCAGAATTCGCCATGTACCTACTTACAAGACTTACTGCATATGCTATGTCGGGTCTAGTACAGACCATAACATATATAAAAGAACCCACTATATTAGCATATGGAATTCTATTCATATAAGCCCTTTCGACATTAGTACTAGGACACTGATCTATACTCAGCTTGAATTGAGGGTTTGTCGGGGTCACAACAGGCTTTGAATTCGACATACCAATCGTTTCTAGAATCTTCCATAGGTATGCCTCTTGAGATAAGCATAATTTTGACTACTTTCTATCTCTTCGGATGTCAATCCCAAGAATCCTGGACGCATCTCCCAGATCCTTCATGTCGAACTCCTTATTGAGTTCAGCCTTCACCCTCATTACATCTTCGAAATTGTTGCTTGCTATTAGAATATCATCAACATAATGCAACAAAATAACAAATGAATTACCAGGTTGAAATCTAAAGTAAACACAGTGGTCGAATTGACTTCTAATGAAACTTATGCATGCCATGAACTTGTCGAATCTCCCATTCCACTGTCAAGGAGATTGTTTAAGTCCATATAAAGATCTCTTCAGCTTGCACTCATAATCTTCCTTCCACCTTTCGACATACCCTTCAGGTGCCTCATCAAGATTGTTTCATCTCGATCACCATACAAGAACGCAGTCTCCACATCCATCTGTTCTAGATCAAGGTCGAACTGTGCCACTATGGCAAGTAACATTCGAATGGACTTGTGCTTCACAACAAGAGAGAACACATCATTGAAGTCAACACCTTATTTCTGAGTGAACTCCCTAGTGACCAATCTTGCTTTGTACCTCTTCGACGCCGCTCCTTCGATTCCTTCCTTAACTTTGAAAATTCATTTACAGCTGACTAACCTGGCTCTAGCAGGTTTCTTGATCAGTTCTCAGGTGTTGTTATCATGAAGATATTTCATCTCATCATCCATGGCCTTCAGTCATTCAGTCTTCTTTCGACTCTTCATAACTTCCTTATAGTCTCTAGGATCTTCGTCGAGAACCTCACTTGCAGAGATTAAGGCATAAGCTATAATATCTGCATACCCAAGTCTGTGAGGTGGCTTGATGACTCTCCTCGACCTGTCTCTTGCTAGCAGGTAGTCATTATCAGTCTCCTCATCTTAGACAACATCTTCTGCTTCTTCTTCGACTTCATCTGGGATTCGTAATTTAGCATCAACATGTTCCACCTCAACAGGAATCTCTCCCTGTTCCAGCTCTTCCTCAGCTTCATCAGTTTTCTTGAGAGCCATCTCAGCTTCATTGAAAACTACATCTTGACTGGTGATACATGTCTTGTGACCTGGCTCTAAGCACCATAGCCTATAAGCTTTGACTCCTTCAGGGTTTCCCAAGAACATGCATTTCAGAGCTCTATGTTCGACCTTGTCTTGCCTAATGTGAGCATATGCCATGCAGCTAAATACTCTCGGTCTATCGAGACTAGGTGGATGTCCCGACCAGACTTCTTCAGGTGTCTTCATATCTAACGCAGTCAAAGGACATATGTTTATTAGATATGTTGTTGTCGAAACAACCTTAGCCCAAAACACCTTCTTTAATCAAGCACTAGTCAACATGCATCTAACTCTTTCCAAAATAGTTCGATTAAACATTTCTGCCAAACCATTTTGTTGTGGAGTACCTACAGTAGTTTTGTGCCTTGCAATACCTGAGGCAGCAAAAAAACTGTCGAACTCTTCATTGCAAAATTCAAGGCCATTGTCATTTCTCAACCTCTTGACCTTTCTGCCAGTCTGATTTTCTACCAGAGTCTTCCAACCTTTGAAATTCTCAAAAGTTTCATCCTTAGTTTTCTGGATGAATACCCATAACTTCCTGGAATAATCATCGACTATGAATAGAAAATATCTTGCTCCTGAATGTGATGGACACCTTGCAGGCCCCCAAAGATCAGCATGGATGTAATCAAGGGATCCATGAGTTCTTTGTTTGCCTTTGTTGAACTTCACTTTGCAAGATTTTCCAAGTACATAAGGTTCACAAAATATCAGCTTTTCGACATTGTCTCCTCCAAGCATATTTTGTTTCCCTAATTCAACCAGACCCCTTTCACTGACATGGCCCAATCTCATGTGCCAAATTTCTATCTTCGACAAAGGTTTCGTGGATGCAACATTTGTCGAACCACTTACAACTTCAGCCTCACGGGTATACAAGCTTTGTTTCTTCACGCCTCTCAAGACTTCCTTCGACCCCTTCATGACTCTTAGTATACTTTTCTCTCATTGAAAACATATCTCTTCTTGTTGAATTCACCAAGAGAAATCAAATTTCTCTTCAAATCAGGTACATACTTGACTTCAGTCAATAACCTTATTGACTCATCATGGAGCTTGAATCTCACAAATCCAATACCTGCAATTTTGTAAGCTTTGTTGTTTCCCAACAGCACTGATCCACCATCTTGATCACAGAGCTCCTCGAACAATTCTCTGTTTGTAGTCATGTGCCAAGTGCAACCTGAATTCATAATCCACTCTTTTCTTGAGTCGCCGCTTGAAACCACAAGAACATCATTTGATTTGAAGTCATCTTGAACAATGATTGTGTTGCCATTATCTTTACCTCCATGATCTTTCAGGCGTTTAGGGCACACCTTTCTTGTGTGACTATCCTTCTTACAGTGATAACATCGAATACCAGATGCTTCGCCACTATAAGACTTATGTTACCTTTCACCTTTCTTCTTGTCGAACTTACCATCCTTTCGCAAGAATTTTCCCTTAACGGCCAAACCTTCACCCACAGTCGAAGGTTTATGCTCCTTTCGTTCGTTCAGGTCCTTAGAATATAAGGCTGATTGAACTTCTTCAAAGCTCAGGGACTCCCTTCCATATAGGAGAAATTCTTTGAAGTGAACATGTGTTCTGGGCAAAGCACACAACAACAACAGTCTTTGATCTTCATCATCGATCTTCACATCAATATTTTCAAGATCAAGAATCATCTTTTTGAACATATCCAACTGCTCAGCCAACACTTTGTCTTCACTCATCTTGAATGAATACAAACCTTGCTTCAGGTAGAGTCGATTCACAAGAGATTTGGTCATGTACAAACTTTTAAGTTTCAACCATAGCCCCGAAGCCGTAGTCTCCTTTGATACCTGTCGAAGAACCTTATCACCAAGACTCAACAATATTGCGCTGTGGGCTATCTCTAGCATGGCCATCTTTTCTTTTTCCATTAACGCAACGTCCATGGCTGCCTCTCCCTTCAATGCTTCCAAATAACCCTGCTGAACCAGTAGGGCTTTCACCTTCAAGCGCCACAGACCGAAATCGTTCACTCCAGTGAACTTTTCGATCTCATACTTTGTTGAAGGCATCTTCATCCACGCTCACTGCACCAATTTGTTGTGAATTAAGATGCCTTAAAACAAAGCATAATATATTTCTTTATGATCAAGAAACACACATGAGTTAGGGTTAACAAGGAAAAATAACAAGGATTGGTTATAACTGATATTCTTTACTTTCTCTATAAAACAGATTACAAGTACTCAAAAATAACAAATAACCCTCTCACCCTAATTAAGATTTTGTCACACCTAGAATGAGAGACTAGTATGCTATTTATAATAAACCTAACATACTAAACTAATGGGCCTTTTAACAATTACCCATTACAAGCTAAATTAGGGTACAAGCTAACTTAAACAATTGGATCATTAACACAAGACTCAATTTGACAACTACATACTAGAACACAATTCGACTACAGCATGTAGGCCTTCGACAACAACATGTGAGCAGACTTCAGCGACATGCTAAAAATACTAGAGTTCGATCCAATATCTCACAAATTTGTTTATGTCAAAAGTAAAAAATCAAATAAATTGATATTTATATATTTAAACTAAAGTACAATCTTAAAGTCCTACTACTTCCTTTATTATTAAATCATGAGTAAGAATTGTTAAAATAATATTGAGATATTGTATAGATTAATTAAAATATCTAGACCCTAAATAGAATGAGATTAGACACCAAAACTTTTGATGTAGTTCACTAAAAGAATAACTTTGTTGAATAGATTTTACCTGTAAAAAAAGGAGTGTAGTTGGAGAGACTATGTGTGCATAGCATGCATGTAAGGGAGTTTGTCTCTAGTCTTTAAATACTAACATTTATTAGAAGATCATAGCAGATATTACAATTACTACACTTTACACGGAGTAATTAGTTACTATATTTTAATCACTGCCGACTTCTTTCAATAATTACCCATCACTTCCTTATTAATTACTTCAAGCTAGGGGTGGACAGAATTTTTTTACCCGACCCAAACCGACCTACCCAAGCATCAGTACAACATTCGGGTCGGGTTAGGCGGGTCGTCGGGTTAACTATTTGCAAATAAATGGATTTAAATGGGTATTGTCGGTCGGTTTAGGATGCTGAAATTGGACCCATGGATGTCCATGACCGACCGACTAAGAAGGAAATGACTAAATGAAAAAGAAAAATTAGGTTAATGGGCCATGAAAGTACATTTTATTTGGCCCAGATTTTTTCACATAGTCACTACTAGGGTTTCAATTTTTCTCATTCATTCACTCACATCGCATACCTCATTTCCACCGCAGCTCTGTTAGGGTTTCATTTTCGCCTTCGAGTTTCCGTCGACGTTTAGTCCTCAACGATCAACACCACGCCACCAAGCCATAATCCGGTACACGAATCTAAATTATTTTTCGTTGTCTTTCTTCTTCTCTCTTTCTCTCTTTCTCCTTTTATATATTTTTTGTTTTCTTTGCGAACTTGTTTGTGGTTTTGATTTTTTGGTTTTCTACCTTAAACTCGTATTCTGCAAACCTCTGATTTCTACCTTATTGTTTGAAAATCTGCTTGAAATCTTAATAGCAACTTACTAAATCGTTCTAAGTACATGGTTTTCAATTTTTAGTTCTTATAGGTTAGTTTTAATACTTATTGTTTCACGTGTTTTGATTATTGGAAGATGGAACATGGAGAAGGAAGCTTGCAAGGAGCTGAAGAAGGGAACTTGCAAGGAGCTGAAGAAGGGAGTTTGCAATGAGCTAAAAATGCTAGTTTGCAAGGACTGAGTCAAGGTATGTGTTTGGGTTTAAAAGTCCTACATTGTTTGTGTGTTTATGTCTAAAAGTCCTACCTTGTTTGTGTGTTTGTGTTTACAAATCCTACCTTGTTAAAATTGTGTGTATGTCAAAATATAGGCTAGTTGTTGTTTGTTGTGTATTGAAGTATAATGAATACTATTTTCATTACTAGTATAATGAAGTATAATTTATTTTCAGAGTATGATATAATGAAATTGTTATAAATATCAAGACCATTATCATGAAATTTATTTGCAGAGTATGTAACAATTTCATTATAGTACCCGAAGCCCAATTTATTTGCAGAGTATGATATACCAAGTTTGTTGGGTTTAAAAATACTATTTTTACTGCTGAGTTTTTGCTTAAAAAAGTTTAGAAATTTGTTATAATTTAAAACAAGAACAGACCCAACATTCTTATAATTATTATAAATATCAAGAACAGTATCTGTACACACTATCTATTGCTGAGTTTTACTGCTGAGTTTTTGCTTAAAAAAGTTTAGAAATTGTTTCACAAATCTGCTGCTGAGTTATACATAAATATAATTTGGTTCAGAAAAAGTTCAGAAATTGTTTTACAAATCTACTGTTGACTATAAATTGTGTCATGAATATAAATATGCTGCTGAGTTTTTGCATAAATATATTCTGGTTTGAAATACTTCATTTGATGTTTTTGAAATTCATTTTAATCCAATATAATATGTTAAGTTTCATTTCTATTTTGTTATAATCTCTGTTTTGTAATACTTCATTATAATATGCTAAGTTTAATCCAATATAATATGTTAATCTAATATAATATGTTAAGTTTCATTGTAATACTTCATTATAAATTATTATAATCTCTGTTTTGTAATACTTCATTATGCTTCCATCCGCTGTGCTTCAATCTTTTGTTGAAATACTCCATTTGATGTTTTGAAATTCATTTTAATCCAATATAATATGTTAAGTTTCATTTCTGTTTTGTTATAATCTCTGTTTTGTAATACTTCATTATAATATGCTAAGTTTAATCCAATATAATATGTTAATCCAATATAATATGTTAAGTTTCATTGTAATACTTCATTATAAATTGTTATAATCTCTGTTTTGTAATACTTCATTATGCTTCAATATATATAGGAATGATTGTGTGTATGGCATAAAATTAGGCCTTTATGTGTTAAACGTGTGTACTGATTATTTAATGTATGTTATATATTGCTAATTGCTCTCTAGTGTGTCAATATATATAGGAATGATTGTTTAATGTATGTTGTGTATTGATGGTTGCTGTTTAGTATATCAAAATATAGGACTGATTCTTTTAGTTTACCAAAATATTTTCAGTGCCGGAACATCCCGCTTCCCATGCTGAACCTACACAAGCAGAATCCGCACGTCTTCCCCTTCCCCCTGCTAGGAAAAAAAGACAAGTTAATGCTAGTGGAACTAGGAAAACTTTCTCTATTTGGTTAGACTTTAACATTTTACCTGATGAACCTGAACCAATAGCCGCGTGTAAACATTGTCACAAAAGATACCGTTGCGACCCTAAAACACATGGAACATCCAACATGTTAGCTCACTCAAAAGTGTGTCACAAAAACCCTAACCTTTTACAGAAAGAACCCTCACAAAGAAACCTTGTAAGTGGTGAGGATGGTTTTTTAGGTTCAACAAGCCAAAGGTTCAATGCTCAAGCATGTAGGAAGGCTATTACTTCCTTTGTTATTCTTGATGAACATTCCTTTAGAGTGGTAGAAGGTGAGGGTTTTAAGAAACTATGCAAACAACTACAACCACAAATGTCTATCCCTTCAAGGAGGACTGTTGCTAGGGATTATTTTCAGCTTTACCTAGCCGCAAAGTTAAAGCTTAAAGCCTTTTTAAAATCTGATTGTGCTAGGGTTGCACTAACCACGGATTGTTGGACTTCTATTCAAAATCTTAGTTACATGGCCATAACTGCACACTTCATTGACAATGCATGGAACTATCATAAAAAGATTATTAGTTTTAGTTTAGTTCCAAATCACAAGGGTGATACCATTGGCAAAAAAGTGGAGGATGTTTTGAAGGAATGGGGGCTTAGGAAAGTGTCAACAATTACCCTTGACAACGCAACATGTAATGATGTGGTTGTTTCTTACTTGGGAAAAAGATTTCAGAGCAAGAATGCTTTAATTGGTGTTGGGAGTTTTTTGCATATGAGGTGTGCTGCCCATATCTTAAACTTGGTAGTGAGAGATGGACAAAAAAATCATAAGTTGGCTATTGAGAGTGTTCGCGATGCTGTTAGGTTTGTGAGGTCCTCACCCAAAGAGATTTAAAGTTTAATGAGTGTATAGAAATTGTAGGGATAACATGTAAAAGAAAACTTGGCCTTGATGTTTCCACACGGTGGAATTCCACTTACTTGATGTTGGATGCTGCCGAGAAGTTCCAAGTAGCATTTGAAAAGTTAGAGGATGAAGATCCTAGCTACATGGAGTTTTTTGACCTTTCCGGTCCACCTTGTTCTACTGATTGGGAAAAAGCTAGGGCTTTTGTGATTTTTTTTGAAAACATTCTATGAAGCAACCAAATTGTTTTCATCTTTGCAAGAAGTGTCATTACATTTAGCCTTTCATAACCTGTTTGACATTTTGTGTAAGTTTCAAGAAGCTTCCTTGAACATGAATACATATGTGGCTCCAATGGTTTCAAATATGAAGACCAAATATGATAAATATTGGGGAGATGTTGAAAAGGTGCTTATTTGTTCTCAAAACTGGTTGATGCCTTCTGACGATAACGAATCAAAAGCCCTTGATCTACTTGAAGAATTTAACCTAACTGATTCAATAGTTTCAGGTACTTTTTGAAACAAAACTGTGTTTTTTAACATTATTTTAGTAACTTTAGCCTCATTATATTTTTGGTATCTTGCAGAGTTTCGTGTAGGCGTTACCCTTGGAGCAACTGCTCCTGAGCAGGCTGGGCCTGATTAAATCACCTTTGGGTATGTGCTGGATTTTTTCTATTGTAAATGCAGCAACTATTTTTACATATATGTATGCAGCCACCACTTTATTGTATATGGATTCCATACTAAACCATTTTTTCTCTTGTATTTGCAACCACATTTTGAATTTTTTGGAGTCTTTGAATGACTCATAATATTTAAGCAATTATAATTAGTAAGCTAGTTTTGAAGCAATGACTCGTAACATTTTGGGCAGCCACTGCTGGTTTCATTGTTATTCAGTGTCAGAAGTTTGTTTTGGGTAAGGAATCAACATTACAATTTCTTTACATGTAATTATGTTTCTGTTTCTGTTGGACCTGTTTCTGCTTTACTTGTAATTGCTTTATATGTAATTAAGGTATTTTGTAAAGTAATTCACAGTCTCTCAATTCTGTACAAAGTTAACTATATTTCTTAACTTGTGTGCAACTTACTAAAATGGTATATATTTTGGGATGAATTTATGCTGGCTTGTGAATTGGCCTACCTTGTGAAGTTCTTTTTACATCATTTCCCTACTTTCAGGTATTTTTCTCTTTGCTTATTTGTTTAGCTATTTATGTCTTTTTGGCACAGGGTCCTGCACAATCTTCTACAGATGAAGTTGCTGAGATGTGTTTTTGGCTTCTCAACACTCTGACTTTTTGAATTTTTTGGAGTCTTTTAATGAGTCGTAATATTTAAGCAATTATACTTAGCAGGTTAGTTTTGAAGCCATGACTCGTAACATTTTAGGCAGCCACTGCTGGTTTCATTGTAGTTCAGTGTCAGAAGTTTGTTTTGGGTAAGGAATCAATATTACAATTGCTTTACATATAATTATGTTTATGTTTCGTTTCTGTTGGACCTGTTTCTGCATAGGACCCTGCATACCCTTCTAATTAACATAAATGGGTGCCATTGTCAATAACATTTTCTTTTCACATATTCATGTGTTTGAGCTGTATAGAATTTTCCTTAGCTGTATGCTATTAATGCATTAGGGTACTTGACAACCTAAAAGATTACACTGTGAGAGCCCTTGTGAATGCTGTTGATCATCTTGGAACTGTTGCATACAAGTTAACTGACCTTCTCGAGCAGCACACATTGGATGTCTCAACTATGGATTTGAAGGTCTATACGATAAATTAGGTAATTACAGCTTTATTTTAGATATTATGTTTTGATTTCATAGACATATGAGTAACATATTTTCTTAATAACAGAAACTTCTTATGTGCCAAGTTTATACGGATAAAGAAGGCCTTCGGCAGCAGCAATTGTTAGCTTTCATTCCCAGACATCATAAGCACTATATTTTACCAAGTAGGCCTCACTGCTTATATGTTCGTCTGGATTAGATTATTGCACTACATATCTATACCGGTAGTTCTTACTAATGATTCTGTGCATTTTCTTTAACATTGCAAGCTAGACTCTGTCAATAAAAAGGTACATTTCAGTCCACACATACAAATTGATGCAAAACAGAATTCGTTTCAAACCAAAACTCGTTTTCAATCTTCAGGTGTGTGGTTAGTATATTATGATCACCATTTTAGTTTTTTTTTTTTTTTTTGCTTTATCAGCTCTTCAAAACAACATCAGGAAAAGGGTAAAAAAGAATCTTGGGGGAGGGGTTTGTGTGTTGAACTGAATTTTTATATTAGTGATTAAGTAGTTCTATTTTTGGTAAACAACTTGTCGATTTGATTTGTTATTGCAGATCATAACTCCTTTTATGACAGCCAAACTAGCTGGTAAATATGTAGATGTGGATGCAGCTGGCTTATTAGTGTCGACATTGTAGGTTAACACTCGTTCTCACATAGTATCTCTGTTTCTAATTTGTTGCGACGCTTCTTTGACAATGTTACACCTTCTCTCACATAAAATAATTTGTTCTCGGTGTAGTTCTGGCTACCAAGCACTTTGGAGACCCCCTAACAACAGTTCCTTGTGCTGTTTCAAGCGTGTGTCACTCAATCTTTGGTAGCATCTTGTAACCAAAACATACTTCTACTATTTATTGAAGAAAAGCTTTGTAGGTTAATATTACTGTCTTGCATAGTTGAATTTGAATACTATGTATATTATTTCTAAAACAACACTTCTCTTGCAGATTATGAGGGAGACTGCTTAATCAGGCTCTACAGCATTTCAATGGTGATATAATTATGCCTACAGAGGGTATTTAAGTGTTGGAAGTATGATGATGGACATAAATTATAATTAGTGTTAATTGTGTAATTATGTTGGCTTTTCATGTTAATTTTTATATGAAGGAGATTGTAATTTAAGTATTAACACAGTATTTAAGCTTCAACAAAAACTACCCTGAGTTTTAGACTTTATGTTCAAAACTGAATGTCAAATTCTGAACTGAATGCTTATAATTTATAAATTTTTCTGCTATATCATTTTTGCTATACAAATTTTTTGAATTTTTGTCAAAGAATACAATTATTTTGACTGTCATGTAATCCGGTCTAACCGAACCTTATAAACCGATAACCCGACAAACCGTAACCCGATCAATCCAATTTTTGAATGGTCGAAATTGGGTTTCGGTATAGTACCCGAGGTTTGGGCCGGTTTGAGCTTTTGGGACCGAATCCAATCCTACCCGACCGAATGTCCACCCCTACTTCAAGCATAATATCTCTCCATATATATCATTCTAATGATGGTTCTTTTTTTCGAATTAGTGCACTTTTTAGTGGTATGTGACACTGATAAAAACATCCAAAATAATTTTTGTTGATACCCAAACCCTTTTTCCGATTATTCTATATTGCATTATAAAAAAAACGGTTGAGGAAAAATAAAATTTATTTATTATTATTATTTTATCAATTAATCAAAAATAATTTTGTGATTCCATAGATAAAATTTCATTATGAACAGAGGTTATTTTAAAATTTTAGGTGGATGAAACTACTGTTTATTGGAGAGACCAGAAATTAATTCAGACGGAGAATATATTTTTATTTTATAATTCTATTATAAATTATTTTGTTATTCTACCATTAAAATTTCGTTACAAAAAGGGGTTGTTTCAAAAATTAGGGTGGCTAATTTGTCGATCGCTAGAGAGGTTGAAACCAACATTTTTATAATTTTTTTTATTGGGAATCACTAATGAAATAAAAATCCTAAAATATTTTGAGCACAATTTGAACTCACTTATATAAATATTATTTTATTTCATATCTGATCATAATATACTATAGATGTGCGAATATACTATAATCTTAAAATGTTTATTTATTTTAAAATTACGGGTCTTACAATACATCCCCCCTGAAAGAGTTCCGTCCTCGAAACTACGTGTCTGTAAACAAATTTGGGTATTTCTCTCTGATTGCACTCTCTAGTTCCCAAGTTGCATCATCGGTGGCTTGGTTCCAAATTATTTTTACTAACGAAATTTCCTTATTTCTCAGCAGCTTCATCTTTCTATCCTCGATCCTAACCGGAATTACTTCATATGATATGAAATTCTGGTCAAGCAGATCACTAAGATGTCGGACAGGATGTCGTGACACTTGATCTCTGCTTCTCACACAAGGATAATGAAGAACAGAAAATAAACAGTAGAAAATAAACAACACACAAGAATTGTTAACCCAGTTCAGCGCTCAACAACACCTCCGTCTGGGGGCTACCAAGCCAGGAATGAAATCCACTAAGCAGAATTGGATCTAAGCTAAACTCCACCATTTACAACTTGACACCTAGAAACTACCCATGCCAGATTTCTACCTAAGACACTCCTAGGTATGAGACCCTTCTCAATTCCCTTTCAATCACAACAGTGACTAAATAATTACAACTCAATAAAAACTATCCAACTCAGGTACCCACACAATATAAGAGAGGCTCACAAAAGTACAAACCCTAGTACTTAATAACAGCAGTGTATGTTCAGTACCTATTCTAGGTTAAAACCAACCTATTTGCATTACTAAACAGAACTGGATTTGGGCTTCATAATCGTAGCAATTCAGCTCCACAGAATCTGCGACCTATTCTTCTCTAGAATAGTTTCTTTAATCCTAAGTTTCCTAAAGTGTCTCCACACTTAGAAACAACATATTCCTTTTAGAATCAGAATCTCTGATTCCTCAATATCGGATGCCACCTAGGACAAATTCACATTCCCATAAAACCTGGAAATCAAATAACAGTTATTCCAAACTGTAATAGACAAAGATGTCGAATCAACATGACGTGACATCTTGTCTAACAACTTAACCTGCAGTCAGTTCAACATGTTAGGACATCTTGTCCAACATCTTTCTATTAAGTTAGTTTTACCAAAATTGATGCCAACCTCAAGCCTTGGACCATCAATCTCCCCCTTTGGAAGATTTTGGCTAAAACTAACTACAATTATCCTGCAAACAGAATTATTTAGAACAGGGAGACCAGATCATCAGAGCAGCAGCTGAAAAAAACTTTATCTCCCCCTCAACCAATACCTTCTTCTGCAAGCAGCACTACTCCCCCTCAATGGTTAGTAGCAGTCAGTAGTGCTTAGTAAAGTTAGTATTACTCCCCCTTTTTATCCATAATATGACAAAGGCAGAAAGACTAACTCAAAAACCAAATAAACAGTATAGAGTTTTTAAAGTACACACCCAGCCGAAAGTAAATTATCCTGGGCATTAAGCTCGTACAAACCAAAACAATAAATTCAATAAAATAAAGGGAAGACAACTTTCAGTAGTCATCTTTTGTTTCCTCATCATCATCTTCTTCTGCATCATCACCAGCACTATCAGCATCATTGTTCTCCTCAACAACATGCTTCTCAACATCTCCAGTGTTAGGTCTAATGTCCTTGTTGTATCAATCTTTCCAGTTTGTCCTTCCTGGCTGTACTGGTCTTAATGATGACATCAAGCTACCTGCATGTCTCCTTCAGCTGAGCAATAGTTTCCTCCTCTGAAGTTGTTGCAGCAGATGTTGAAGCAATATCTGGGCATGGCTTCCAGCAAACAGTTTATAGTGCAGAGTCATGGGGGACTCACTCCTCATGATATTATCAATAGGTAGAATTATCCCAGGATGTTGTTGAAGAATCACTCCATAGATGAGTGAAGGAAAACAAATATGCATCTTTACAGCAGAAGAGACAGTCTGTTTCAAGATTTGTTAGAAGATGTATACTCCAAAGTTAAATGGCTTTCTTTTTCCAACAGCATAGATAAACCTTTGAAGCCCAGTTGAAATGGTTGAGGTATGATTTGTAGGGACCCAGTTCACTGTTCCAATCCCTTGAAGAATGGCATATTTAACACTTAGCTTCCCAGCTGACAGTTTCTCTTTCCTAGGCCAAGTCTTCACAGTATTGCCAGTAATTTCCCTACAAATCTGATCATCAGAGTCTTCAATTTCAGCTTGAGGACCTTTAGGTCTGCCAAGGAACTTGTTGATCTCAGCAGGAGAAAATGTCACAACATTTCCCCTGACATATACCTTCATGTAATCCTCACTTTTTCGATCATTGCATCCTTCTAAAATATTTACTACAAACTCTTTGACCAGTTTCTCATAGCATGAGCCAAATTGAGTGACAGTCTTTAATAAGCCAGCAGCTTCAATCAAATCCATCACCTCCTTATAATTGAGGGCATTCTTCCCCAATTCCCTCTCTAGAGAAACTCTTCTGTTTACATTTACAACAACATGGAATGAGATGTTGTCCATGGGTTCTTTAGGGAGAGTAGCATCCTTCTTCTTAGAGGTTGGTTTCTTAATAGGCATGATGTTCAGGACATATTTTGCAACATCATAGTCTGACTCAGTGTCGGACTCAACCTTTCTCTTTTTGGACACAACAACAACCTTGCTCCAAGGTCTATGGGGTCCAACTACAGATTTTTTATTTTGCTTGTTAGGGGTGTTTTTAGTGTCCACACTCTTATCTTTTCTATTCTTCAATCTTTCGGCCACACTTGGATTGAGACATGCTGTAATGACTTCATCATCGAAAGGTAAGTCATCTATATTAATAACTTTATCAGTTACTTCTTCAGCAATCCCCCTAGATGCCTATTCTTGAGACAGCTTTGTAGATGGGGATGTTCAATCATCTGTCTCAACATTTCTCACAACGGAGTCAGCAAGGGTGTGCAGATTCCCTTCTCACACTTCATCATCTCCACCAATATCAGCATTTCTCTCAGTCATATGCTCATTAAGAACTGAGTTTGCTGGCATAATCTGAGCCAGTGGTCTAGTGATTCCAGCAACATTCATTTTATCCCCTTGACTTATGATTTATTCACTATTCTTTCAATCCTTTCATCCGTGTTAAACTTTTCTATTGCCTTCCTAGGGCTAGAGAAAGCACCATAAGTGTTCGAAGGATTACCTGGTGAAAAGTTCTTTGATCTTCTTATAGGAAGTTTGTCCATTTTTCATGGGACAATAGCAAGGGGAACAACATCAATTGCATCTTCAGCATACAACTCCTCAGGTTTTAACTTAGTAGCGGATGTCGCTGCAGTATCCTTCCTGGTTGCTCTTGTTGGAGATTGTTGTTGCGACATCGTAAAGTGAACACGGTTTGCCTTTTCTTCAATCTGGAAGGTGAAGGAGTTTGAGAAGATTAGTGTAGGGTGAGGGAATCTATCGCGGAAGCGGTTCTGGTTGATTTGAAATGATTGATTTTAAAGCCATGTATACCCTTGAATAGTGTTCCCACACGACAAGTAAAACCCTAATTTGTCCTTCAAAATCTTTTCCTGAATTTTTATACCATTAGAAAGGTTCAAGTTGTCATAGAAGGATGTCACGACATCTAGTGTGACATTATGCCAGAACAACACAAGTCTAATTCCAGTGATCTGAAAACAACCATTCTTTGTAGTTATTTCTTCAGTTTCTATGATTGAGTCCTTTGTGACAGCATAAGAACATCTATTTCCAGCAATTTCATCAATCATAGAGGCCTTTTGAAGAAGATTCTAAATCCTTGACATAGTCTGATGTTGCAATCTCCTATGTGTCATCTTGGTTAATCTTCCAATTTGTGATTCATCCATGTTCAGATCTGAGGAATGTTTCTGGCGTTTCTCTATCTGCAAAGACGTCCATACATAACAATTATTCTTTGATCTGACACCTTTCATGATAATTCTATCTTTATCATCCACAACCAAACATTCAGATCTGGTAAAGTTGACTTTTAGACCTTGATCGCAAATTTGACTTATGCTAATCAAATTTGCAGTTAATCCCTTGACGAGCAGCACATTGTCAAGTCTAGGATTCCTAGCTTGATCCAATCTTCCAACTCCTTTAATATTTCCCTTAGATCCATCTCTAAAGGTGACATAGTTGGAGGAATGGGGCTCTATAGTCACCAAATAGTTCTTGACACCAGTCATGTGTCTTGAACAACCACTATCAAAGTACCATTTTTTTTCAGTGTACCCTTTTTGCGGGGAATGAGCTATTAGGGCCACAGACTCATTCTTGGAGCTCATTTTCTTTCCAGCATTACTAGCCTTAGGATATCCATGTAGCTTGTAGAAATAACATTTAATGTGACCATACTTGCCACAATAATGACATTTCCAATCTTGTCTCCTTTTACCTGGGGTATGTTTCTGATGTTTGTACTGATGTTGAGACATTTTGTTAGACATCTTCTATCTTCTTTTGGTCTGATTAAGGCTGCATTCTGGATCTCTTTTCTTGCTTAACATTACTTGATCATTGTATCCAAGTCCTCTGACATCTCCCGCATTCCTCCCAACCTGTAGTATCTCATCTAGTATATCAGAACTACTGTTGAGCATCCTAACATTTTTGGTTACATTGTCAAGTTTGGAGTTAAGCACAACAACTTCCTCTTCAAGATCAGAGATGACACCAAGATGTTTTAATCTTTCAGCCTCAAGGAGCATAATAATCATATGTTGATCTTCTCCTAGCTGCCAGACTTCATCACATCTCTTATAAAGCTCCTTGAAGGATTTGATTAGATCACTATATGATAGATCTCCAATTTCTGATTCTATATCAAATTCAAATACTCTTGTAAGAGCAGAAATTTATTTAGGTGATTCTTCATCACTTGTAGAGTCATCTTTAAACCAAGATGTAATGAGGCCTTTCTTTTCTTTCTTGAGAAAAGTAGGACACTCATATTTTATGTGTCCATATCCCTCACATTCAAAGCACTTGATCCCTTTTCCTTTGTCATCTTTTTCTTCATACTTAGAGTTTCTTCCAAGATTATACCTTTTAAGGTTGTTAAATGACTGAGACTTGACATTAGCTCTTGATTCCCCGTCTATCTTTCAGCAATTGACTGTACTGTTTTCCTAGAAACACAATAGCCTTAGACATCTCTTCTTTGGAGTTTGTATTTCCTTCATCATGATCAGACGCCAAGGCTAAGCTTTTCTTTTTCTCAGTCTTTTCATTCAGTGCCATTTCAAAAGTTTGTAGAGAACCCATGAGTTCATCTACCTTCAAGGTGTTTATATCTTGAGCCTCTTTGATGGCTGTCACCTTCATGTCAAACTTCTTAGGAAGAGATCTTATAATTTTCTGGACAAGCGTTGCTTCTGGAATCTTTTCTCCAAGATCACTTGAAGAATTGGTAATATTCACAATAGTAATATGAAATTCCTAAATACTCTTATCCTCCTTCATTCTCAAGTTCTCAAACTTGGAGGTGAGAAGTTGAAGTCTTGAGGATTTAACTCGAGAGGTTCCTTCGTGAGCAGTCATCAAGATTTCCCAGGCATCCTTTGAGACAGTGCAGTTCTTGATGAGCCTGAAGATGTTCTTGTCCACATCATTGAACAACGCATTCAAGGCTTTGGAATTTCCTTGAGCAAGCTTGTCATCTTCATCATCCCAGTCTTCCTCAGGTTTCAACTCATCGGTGATATTCCCATCCTTGTCTTTGGTCTTGTCATACCCCAAATTTTGACCACTAAGATTTCCCATCATTATGAAAATCATCATCACAATATGGATGTACCTTTATGCCTCATCAATCTCCTCAAGAATTGTTTAGCATTCCCTGCAATCAAGGACTAGGGTTTCAAGCCCTCTCATATCATTTAGAAAAAGGATCAATCAAGAAATGACATGATCTTCAACTTGTCTAACCTCTCAAACACACATAAATGATCAAGAGGACTCCCACATCAAGAATCAGGCACAAGGTTGCAGTATTCCAATTGGATTAAGCCTCAAGATCGCCAGTGTCACCAAATTAGGGTTTTGGTCGACCAGGGCCTCCAGATAAAAATCTTCATCTGGACATGAGCCAATGCTTCAAAATATAACTCAAGATACTACAAGGGACCACATGGACCCAATCATCAAGTCAATTTTACCTCAGGGGATGCATTCACCAAAAATCGGGAATTAGGGTTTCTTGACCTAATTCACCCATAAGTTGACTTTTGGGACAAAACATGAGCCAAGACCTCAAGACATGATTTGAGGGTCTCTAATAAACCACATTGATCCATTTGCAACAATGGATTGATCCAAGAAGCTTGATCCACAAGTTTCAATTTCCTCAGGACCACCATTAGGGTTTTGAGGAAAAAGTCAACTGTACCTTTAACTTTTGACCAAGACATGCTCCCAAACCCTGGGACATGATTCAATACACCTTACAACACCTATGGAACATATCCATCAAGTTTGATTTAGATCAAGGACTTGATTTCACAAAGGGTCGCACAGTTTGGAATTCATCTGATAAAAAGTCAACTGTGCACAAAAGTCAAGTTTGACTTTTTGAGATTTTTCACAATTATGGTTCCTCAACCCTAAAAAAATGTTAATATGTGATTTTAATCATCATTCATCAAGAAAAATCAAAGAAAGTGGGATAACTTGTAAAAGGGGTAACCATAAAAAACTTAGAATTTTTCTAAGTTATGGGACAAAGTGGCTAGGGTACCAACTTCCAAGGATCATAACTTGATATCCAAGCAACCATTTTGGATGGTCCGAAGCTGGATTTGTAGCTCTCATGGCATACTTTAAAAGTGTCAACTACACCTCATTCCAATTCCTCATGGATTTTAAGTTATGGAGTGATCAAAATGGCTAAAAATACAAAAGTGACATTTTTCCAACACTTAGTGAAATTTTCACTAAGTCAGAATCTGCCTTATTTTTTCCCAAATATAGAGGCATTTTTCATTGTAATTCAAGTTGGATCAAAACCAAAGTTGGACATCATGTTGAAATAAGATATATCAGCTTTCGAAAATGTCCAAGAACTCCATCAAATTCCATCTGAGCTAGAAGATATGACAGCTGCAACATGCCTAGCTGCAAACTGCTGTGCAAGGAAGATTGGTGCATTAGGGCTCGATTTGATCAATTTGTGCAAATAATAAACAAGTTTATCCATCTGCACACCTCAAGGGGGGACCAAGGAGGAACAAACACTGATCCATAAGCCTCCCAATTCTTTGGAACTACATATAGGTTTGGCACCCCTAAAAGCTAAAGATGCCTCAAGACTCCAATTTTGTTTTGGAGCATTCAATGGATGCTTAGAGGTGGCATGTATCAAAGCAAAGATGAACACTTCAGTTAAGCCTTATCCTTGAATCAGAGAACCATAAGCATGTGTTCTAATCATAAGTCAATGGCAAGAGGAGACTTGAGATTCCATTTGATCCACATTGACCAAAGGCCTATAACACTTGCCTTTCTCAAAATCACACTTTCACTTCCAAATTTGCCTTCTAAAGCAAGTCACTATCGGGTTTTGAGTTTGAGAGCAATTCCGACCAAACCAATCACACACACACCTCATAAACATCATATAGAAGTGATCCAAACACTTAAACAACATCTGGAACACCAAATTCTCAAAATCACCAGCCATCTGCACAAGCCTTTGACAGATTTGCAGTTGAGGTGCCAAATCAAGTTCCAACTCAACTCAATCCACTCCAATTATTCAGACACACTCCATGGCACCTAGGGAAGCTGTCCACATTATTGGAACCAAGCTGTAACACCTCTAACCCAAAACACGATCACTAGCTGCAAGAGGTAAGCCTCAACTTGGTCATCTCATGATTCATGCATATTTCCTCACACAATAATTTTGCCATATGTTCATAATCATGTATGGAATGTTTCCCCTCAATTAATTGCTTTGTATGAATCGTGGGTGGAATTTCTGAGCCTTCATGCAGAATTTAGGGTTCTTGAGGTTTCTATTTGATTTCTTATTCCATGCATAAAATAAATGAAATTAAAGACCACAAACATGATCGTGAGGTGAAAACGAGTAGATTGATATGTGGATTGTATGATTTCATCAAGTATTCAGTGATATTGATGAGAAAATGCAAATCTGGGCAAAACTCAGAACACGCGCGTGTTCATGGGTGTTCTTGGCGCTCTTTTTCAAAAATTCAAATATTTGAATTTTGTGATTTTATTTAATTGATTCAAAAACTAATTTCTCTCTGAATTTTAATGATTTTGAGTTGATTCTTTTTTTAATAATTCACAAAAATGTTAAAATATTTTATTTTACAAAAAATTCCCAAAAATATTATTTATTTTCTATACTTGATATTTTTGCAAAGAATTAATTTTTATTTGTTTTTCAACATTTAAAATATTTTTTCTTTCTTGATTTTCCAAAATTAATTGGTTTTCAATCATTTTGTGGATAAAAACATGATTTTTGAAACATTGATTCAAGATCACCACTCATTTTTCACATGTTTTCAATAATTTTTATTAATTTTTAAACAAAATTAATTCCATTTTAGAAAAAATTAGGGTTTTGATTAATTTCACCCTCATCAATCTTTTTCAAACACTCATGGGCCTCTAATAGAGTGTAAGACCCAATCCCTCTTTGAAACAAAAATAGTTTGGGCCTTAGTCATTGTATAAGACCCACGATGTTTTCAAAAATCTCGGCGCGATCGCCAGTTTAAAATAAAACCACTTGGGCCTCTCCCTGAGTTGTAAGCCCCATTCTTTTTCTTAAAATTACTCATGGGCCTCTAATAGAGTGTAATACCCAATCCTTTTTTAACCAAAACCTTTTTGGGACTCAGACATTGTATAAGTCCCTCTGCGTTAAAAAATCTCGGCGCGATCGCCATTTTCAAACAAGAAAATCATCTGGGCCTACCCTTGTGTTGTAAGTCCCATTTCTTTTCTTTAAATAATCTTTGGGCTTCTCCTTGAGTTGTAAGACCCAACCCTTGTTGTACATAAACCTTTTTGGGCCTCAGTCGTTGCATAAGTCCCGGTACAATATTCAAAACAACGGTGCGATCACTGTCAAACTCTTTGGGCCTCTCCTTGAGTATAAGCCCCACAATCTTTTCAAAACAATTCCCTTTTGATTTAGATTCAAATATATGTATTGTTATCAAAACTTTCTTTAATTTCTTTGAACAACTAACAATACAGCATGGAAGCTTGCTCACCTGTAAGTTTTATCTGCTTTCATTTACTTGCTCATATATATATATATATATATATATATATATATATATATATATATATAACTGTATTGTGTGAAGCGGCGCATGGTTAATCTTCTTTCATTCTTTTAAATACACGTCAAATATATATATAACTGTATTGTGGGAAGCTGCACATGGTTAGTCTTCTTTCATACCTTTTAAAATACTTGTCATATATCAACTGTATATATACTAGTATAGTTATTTTGAGTTTTCCCCGACAACTTGGTCTAGAACTGGGTAAAGCCATGTTGGTCACTCTTAAATACAAACAAAACTAGATCCTCATAGGATTTCCAGATACAGTCTTCCCTTCTCTTGGGGTTAAACAATATGGAACGACGAGAAAGGCAGTATTCTCGGTGAACCTTTTCTCAGACTATCACCCCTAGAAATTGTCAAAGAAATTATACTCCCCAGAGTTGATCTATTCTCTGTGAATAGCATCTCCTGAGTTTCTTCAAATCACAGAACTTTCACTAAATTATCTATTCTCGGTGAATATCATTTCTTGAACTTTTCTTGGTTTGGGACCCACAGGCTTCCTAAAAGCATCCCCGCCTCCTCTTGGGCTTTATACAAGGACCCTCCGGCTTCTTAGAAGTTCTCATGCCTTCTCTCAGGCTTAATACAAGGACCCTGACAACCTTTTAAAGGTATAAGATAGAACTTAGTCATCCTTTTCTAGAGCAGTCTTTCCAGGGTCAAACCACGGATTTTAGGGTTGATCCTCATCCCTTAATACCCGTGCCTCCTCTTGAGCATCATACAAAAGATAAAAATTTTCCACACCAGTAGACTTGGACAGTCTAATCCCCTTGAGTCTCAAAGACATTCTCAAGTTCCTTACAACTATAGGAAAAAACCTCGGGCATTCTGGATCGATCTCCAGCAGAAACCCAGCCTCTCTCATGAGAGTTCCCCGACCAGGGTCAACACTATCCCAAATCAGAACCTCAAGGTATCTGACATCTCAACTCTTCTGTAATCCTCAGCAAGAGTTGATTCCCCACTTGGACCTGCCTGGGGATCTCAATTATCCCCGGCAAAAGATAGCCTCCTCTTAGGCTTTGTATAAGGACCTTTCCTCAGCAGAAAGCTAGCCTCCTCTTAGGCTTTGTATAAATATCCTTCCTCAGCGAAGTCAGCCTCCTCTTAGTCTTTGTACAAATGATTCTCCCCAGCAGAGCTAACCTTTTTCAGACTCTCTTGTTGAGTCAATCACTTTTTAGACTCTCTTGTTGAGTCAATCACCTTTTCAGACTCTCTTGTTGAGTCAATCACTTGTTAAACTCTCTTGTTGAGTCAATCACCTTTTCGGACTCTCTTGTTGAGTCAACCTTTTTTAGCCTCAATCTTGGGCTTTGTACAAGACAGATAAAAATACTCTCTCGTTGAGTCGATCTTTGTCCAAGCTTGGTACAAAGATTTCCCCTAGCAAGAGTTAGCCTCCTCTCAAGCTGTGTAGAAGAATTTCTCCAGCTTGTTTAGCCACAATTATAGGCTTTATACAGGACAGATAAAAGCACTCTCTTGTTGAGTCAAACCCTTTTAGCCTCAATCTTGGGCTTTGTACAAGACATAAATTTCCCTCTCTTGAGCTTGGGACAGATATCTTCCCTAGCAGAGTCATTTCCTCCCAGTCTTCTTCTAGGCTTTGAGGAATGATTTTCTCCAAGAAGATTCAAACTCATTTCAGCCTCAATCTTGGGCTTTGTACAAGACACATAAAAATATCCTCACCAGTGTCAGTTAAATTTCTCATTTCAGCCTCAATCTTGGGCTTTGTACAAGACAGATAATAGTCTCCAAGAAGAGTCAAACCCATTTCGGCTTCCTCTTAGGCTATGTATAATGATTTTCCCAGTAAGGTCAGCCTCAAATCTTGGGCTTTGTACAAGACACATACAAACCCTCCCCAGCGGAGTCAAAATCCCTTTTAGCCTTAATCTTGGGCTTTGTACAAGACAGACAAAATATTTTCCCCGGAAAAGTCAAACTTCTAGCCTTCTCTTAGGCTTTGTATAAAGAAATCCCCTAGCCGGGTCAATTAACCTTTTAGCATCAACCTTATGCTTTGATCAAGGCACACAAAAAGTCAACAATCTCTCTTTATAGATGATAAATTCCCTCTTAATACCCTTTTAGATTCAATCTTGGGCTTTAAACAAGACACAAATACCCTTTTAGCTTTAATCTTAGGCTTTGAACAAGACACCAAAACCTCATTTTCCTCCCTTAGAATAGGAGGAACTACGATTGCTCTAATTTCCCTGTTTTGTTTAAATGGGAATACGTAAGCATAAGATTGTGAAATCTTAGCGAGCATACTAAACAAAAACTCTAGGTCCAGTACCTTCACACATCAACAAAAACTCACTCACTCTCTCATACTTCCCAAGAAACTTTCCCAACCCATTAACAGATAAACACCATCAATTGCAAAGCGAAACCTAAAGCTAATATCCTGTGGATAACCACGTATAGGATCGGTAATTGACAACTCCCCATTGTATAACCTAACCCCGGACCCCCCAATCTCTTTAAAGCGTTTGTTCAGTTAAACATTCGCGTGCAAGGTTAGTTTTAGATAGCTTCCCTTTCCCTTCCAGCTTCACAGGATAAATAAGAAATCAGAAAGTAGCACCCTTTCTCCTCGAGGAGGAAAACCCAAACTTCGGCGATAAGGTGGTCGCGTCACCGACAAAAATTGCTCGCTATAGAAAAATGGCGACTCTGCTAGGGAGTCAAAGTAAGATCTAGTCATCATTGTCCCCATTTTCCAACATAAAAATGGCGACTCTGCTGGGGAGTTATTGTCTGTATGGGACTAGGATTATAGCTCTTAAGAGGTCTAGGATGTTAGTCTTAGGAATGAATATAAATATATATATATATATATATATATATATCGCTTTTCCTAATTGATATCCGTGTTTATTTTTCTGCTAATACGACAGCAGGTGATGTCGCATCTGGAAAGATTAAGTATACACCTAAGATAAGTGATGGCACTAGATGGGTAATCTTACAGATAGTGACTCCCAAATAAGAGATCCCGGTCGACCATCGAATCAGTGGAAACACCCTTTGCAGATTCAATGCCTATACGACTTCGATTGTTAAAAGTAGATTGTTCGATTATGGTTGTCCATGAAACTGAGGATTTAGTAGGCTGAGACCTTGTTACTATTTTGTAGTGCGGAAGCTATCGGAAATAGTTGTTACGCGATACTACCCTCATTTGAGATTACTCTAAGATACTGTAGCTCGCTCGGGTGAACCAGCCTGCTGTTGTTATCCCAAGAGGGGTCAATGATTGTAAGGACAGGTACAAAAAATACAAGTATAACCTTTGGGGATGGGTAGAGCCATGACTTCATGACACCGAACCTTTGACCCTATGTTTTTTCTATGTTTTTGTGTGCTGCATTCATGCATCCATTTCATTAAAAAACATTAATAAAAAAATATTCTCTTCTACTCTCTCTTTTTTCAAATTAAACTAAGGCAATGATTGCAAATATCAGAGAAAGGAGATTGCGTTATGGATTTCGGTAGAAGGAAGACTCACAAGTACACCTTCAAGGTTCCAAAACTAGAAGATTTGAGAGGGTTGGCAAGGATGATCACCAACCCTTATGCTTTCAGAGCTAAGTACGGAGGAATGCTGTCTCTGTTAAGGGTCCATGTAATTGAAGGAATACTGGCTATGCTTATTCAGTTTTATGATCCAGTCTATCACTGTTTCACATTCCCGGATTATTAACTGGCACCAAAACTGGAGGAGAACTCTCACCTGACTGATTTACCCATCACTGACCAAGCTCCCTTTTCTGGACCGGAAGAAATTCCAAAGGATCAAACCATTGCAAGAGCAATTTATTTGGATGAGTCAGAAGTCAGGACTCACATGACCACTAAGGGTGGAATCCAAGGTTTACCAGCCAAGTTTTTGATAAAGAAGGCTCTGTACTTTGCTAGTATAGGGAACGTGACTGCTTTCGAGAACATCTTTGTTTTTCTCACCTACGGGTTATTTCTGTTTCCCAACATTGATGACTTCATTGATATCAATGCCATTAAGATTTTTCTGATTGGAAACCCTGTACCGACCTTGCTCGCAGATGCTTATCATTATGTACACTTAAGGAATTTGTACAGTGGAGGAATGTTCACCTGCTGTGTACCCCTGCTGTACAAATGGTTCATTTCCCACTTGCCCAAGTCTGCTGCATTTTGGGATCCTAAGAATACTTTACGTTGGTCGTAGAGAATCATGTCTCTTACAAACTCTGACATCGATTGGTACAATCGAATTTATGACGGGATAAGAACCATTGATCGTTGTGGAAATTTCCCTAATGTACCCCTCATAGGAACTAAAGGAGGAATCAATTATCATCCAGTCTTAGTTCATCGTCAATTTGGATACTCGATGAGGCATGTCCCGCGTAATGCTCATCTGGAAGGTCTTTTCTTCAAGGAAGGAGAAAACGACCGAGCATTAAAGACAGAAATAGTGCATGTCTGGAAACATGTTCACAGGAAAGGAAGAGAGTCTTTAGGAAAACCGTATTGTGTCTCGGTGGAATCTTATCTCCACTGGGTACAAACTAGAGCTCTCAAGCTGAGGATACCTTACCCTCATCAAGAAATTCTTCTGTTAAAGGAATATGTCCTTTATTTTATGTCAGATACGGAAAAACTTCAGGTTACCCTCAATAGAGTTTAATAGGAGAAGAAGTATTGGAAGAACAAATACCGTATTCTAAATGTGGAGTGCAAGAAAATACAGCAACTGTTAAAAGAGAAAGATGGTCTGATCGAGATTTTAGAGCAACATGCTGTAGAAAATCAAGAAGACCAAAGGAATTTGGTCGCTCCTTTCACTTGGAAAAGGAATGACAACCTGGCAACGGCTCGAGAGCCCCGGTCAAAGAAAAGGAAAATACCAGAACCAGCACCCGAGCCCTCCTCAGAGAGGACTCAGGATCCATTAGCTTAGAAATTTCCTTTTACAGCACTATGTAAATTACTGTATTTCCATTTCCACAATCTTTGAATTCAATAAAACGGGGTTCCCCCATTGTTTGATATTTGCAATCCAATTGTTGAAGTTTCTTTTGATTAAACAAAAATATATATATATAATATAATCATTGCATATCATTCATCATTCTCACATAACGCATTCTTCTTACCTACGAATCTCACATTTGTGTCTCGATTCTAGAGTCAAACTGTCTCATTCGTACAATACTCGGGCCAGTCAACAAAAGAAAATGGATAATCTCGAGGAAGAGAACAGAGAGTTGAAAGAAGAACTCGACGCTCTGAAAGAAGACTTGAGAAAGCTTCACAATGACATGCAAGCTCTGGCAGCAACCCAGATACAACAGCAAAGGACCATGATCTCAGAGATTACATCGACACCCATAGTGGAAAAGTATGACCCTCGATATACCATACCTAAAGATCGTCCCTGGGGCATGCCTATTAACTATATCCCGGAAGGATATATTCCACTGTTCACTAAAGATCCAGAAACTGCAGCAGGACCTGCTGGGCCTGAAGGTTACAAACTTCGAGAAAGTGAAGATGCCAGGGGCATGACGACAACTCTTGAAGGTTACAAACTTTGAGAAGTACCAAGAGTCACTGTCGTAATGACTATACCACCACCCATGGTACACACTAACCCGGAAGGACAGATTTCCCAGATACCATCTGGTGGAAACGAAAGTATGAACGATAAAATGAAGGAATTCCAGGAACAGTTCCTGGAAATGCAGAAGGAACTGCAAGCCATTCGCGGTCAGGATCTATTTGGAAAGGACGCCGCAGACCTTTGTTTGGTCCTAAATGTGAAAGTTCCGCACAAATTCAAGGTACCCGAATTTGAAAAGTACAAGGGTAACTCTTGCCCTCAAAGCCATTTGGTGATGTACGCTCGGAGAATATCAACATAGATAGAGAATCAACAGCTACTGATCCATTATTTCCAAGACAGTTTAACCGGTACCGCACTCAAATGGTACATGGGTTTAAACCGCACCAAGATCGTCACTTTCAGAGATCTTGGCGCTGCCTTCGTTCAACAATATAAGTATAACCTAGACATGGCACCGGACAGAGATCAACTAAGAGCCATGTCGCAAAAGGACAAGGAAACCTTCAAGGAATATGCTCAGAGATGGCGGGAAATTGACGCTCAGATTTGTTCACCTCTTGAGGAAAAAGAGATGACAAAAATCTTCTTGAAAACCTTGAGCTCATTTTACTACGACAGAATGGTCGCCAGTGCGCCCATTGACTTTATTGAGATGGTAGGCACGGGAGTTCGTCTTGGGGAGGCAGTCTGAGAAGGACGTTTAGTAAAAGATGCTGGATCATCAGGCAGTACCAAAAGATACGGTAGTGCTCTCCCTAAGAAAAAAGATCAAGATATTGGTAACATCTCTCTCGGAAAGCAAAGGCGACGATACCAACTAGTAGCAGCTGTAACTCCTGCTATTAACCCTGTGCCTGTTCCTACGTATCAACCTTAGGTTGCTCAAAGTCAACCGAATCAACAACAATATCAGGAAAGGACACAACAACCTCTTCAGCAGGCTCATCCTCCATACAACAACAACCGTACAACACAACCACCAGGGTTCGACCCTATACCAATGTTGTATGCAGAACTATTTCCATTACTACTGGTTAAGAGGCACGTCCAAACCAGGTCTCCTCTTACAGTACCGGAAAATCTACCTTTTTGGTTCAAAGCGGATCAGACTTGCCCTTACCATCAAGGAGGACCAGGGCATAACATAGAAAACTGTCCCAGCTTCAAATCCGATGTACAGAAGCTTGTTAGGAGCGGGGTCTTATCCTTCAAGGATACAAGTCCTAATGTACAGACGAACCCGCTGCTTCAACACGAGAAAGCTACGGTAAATTTTATAGAAGAAGAGTCTAAGCACAACTATCAAATTCATAATGTACTCTTATTGGGAACCAACCTGGTCAAGATGCATTGCAGACAGAGCGGATATGGTCATGTACCATCTCATAACTATCACCAGTGTGATATCTGCTCTAAGAACAATCAAGGGTGTTCTGTGGTGCAATCAGCTCTACAGGAATAGATGGATCTCGGATGGATCCAGGATCATAGAATCCGTGAGGTCAACATGACTTATACGAATTCCAACATCATTCAGAACCATGACTTTCGTACAATGAATGTCAACTTGGTGGCAATGCACTCAAGGCAAAGCCAACATCATAATCTGCCACGACACGACTACGATTCATGTCCTATCTGCTCAATAAACAATCAGGGATGCTCTTTTGTACAAGAGGCCCTCCAGCGTCAGATGGATCTTGGATGGATTCAGGATTACCGCGATAGAAATCAGTATCAAGTGAATATGATTTAAATCTTTGATATTCGCTTGATGAATAACAGCTTGGTGGAGTTACATGCTAAGAAAGTCCAGCTCAGTTTTCTGACTTCGCATAATTATCAGAACTATAAAGTGTGTCGTGAGAGTGACCGAGGATGTGCACTAGTTCAAAGAACTTTGCAACACTTGTTAAACCACTGGTGGCTTTCGATCTATTTAAACGAAGACACACAATAAGTCAGTATAATTAATGGGAACCCTACTAGGCATCAAAGTCAGGATGTTCGATCGATGGAAACAAATCTAGTGAGGTTACACTGCATACAGAGCGGACGTTGTCGGATGCCACCACACAACTATGAATGATGTAGAGTTTGCTCTGAAGATAATCAAGGATGTTACCTCGTACGAGCAACCCTTCAAAGTCAGTTGGACCACAAAGAGATTTGACCGTGTCCATGTTCTGGGTCAACCAATTCGATGCCAGACTTTTTCGCTGATCAAATCAAAGATGTTGTCCTAATCTCTGATCACAAGAGGACCAAAGATGTTTGTACCATCATCCCTTTACTTGACGAATCGAAAGTTCCCAACCAGGAACTGATTGAAATTACTTACAATGGTCAGAAGAATCAGAAGGCTCCTGTAGTTATCTATCTACCGGGACCGTTACCATATGAATCAACTAAGGTTTTCCCTTACAAATACAGTGCAACAACAATTGAGAATGGAATAGAAATTCCATTACCCTCCATCGTGAATATTGCAGACATCAGTCGAGTAACACGGAGTGGTCGAATCTTTAACCGAGGAGCTGGAGAACCTACCAGAGAAAAGGAACCTCAAACGGAAGTTCCTGATCAACCAGTCGGTCAGTCTAGTGATCTCGACCTTTCAAAGAACAGCGATGAGATGCTGAAGCTCATCCAAAAGAGTAAATACAACATCAAACTCCTTCAAAAATCTCAGTATTATCTCTGTTACTCAGTTCTGAGGCTCACAGGGAGGCTCTACAAAAAGTCCTAGAGCATGCCTTTGTGGAACAAGATGTGTCAATAAGACAATTCGACAATATCATCTCCAACATCACTTCCTGCAACAACTTGGGGTTTAGTGATGAGGAATTGCCAAAAGAAGGAAAAAGTCACAACATGGCACTAAATATTACAGTCAACTGCCAGGATGATGCTTTAGCCAGTGTACTGGTTGACACCGGATCAGCTTTGAATATTATGTTGAAGTCCACTCTAATGCGACTATCATTCAAAGGATCTTCGATGAGAGGCAGTGAGGTCATCGTCAAAGCATTTGACGGATCCTGAAAAACAGTTATCGGCGAAGTCTACCTTCCCATAACTATCGGTCCCCACACTTTCCAAGTCACTGTCCAGGTCATGGACATCCGGGCAGCATACAACTGTTTGTTAGGAAGACCTTGGATACACGAGGCTGGGGCAGTCACTTCGATGCTTCACCAAAAGCTAAAGTTTGTCAAGAACGACCAATTCATCACAGTCTGCGAAGAGCAAGCCTTGATCGTGAGTAACTTATCGTCATCCACTTGTGTAAAACTAGAGGAGGTTGTTGGAACCCAGTTCCAGGCACTTTCGGTGAGTCACGACAACCAATCAAAAAGAGGAACGTCAATTCCCTCGTACAAAGATGCTCTCAAAGTGATCAAAAGTAACAATACCAAAGGATGGGGACAGCTTGTCATTCCTACTGACAATAATAAAAAGAAAGGTCTTGGTTTTTCTTTAAACTGTGCCCAGACTGCTACTAACGATGAAAGTCTTCATCCCATGCAGAACTTCTTCCACAGAGGAGGTTTCCTTCACCCAGTGTCTCAAGAAGTACATACCATCAACGAGGGTGATTCCTCCGATATAGATGAAGAGTGGAAGTCCTACCTCAACGAGGACGGTTATATGTCTCAGAGAGAGGTGCATACGCCATTTTACTATCCCGCACAAAGGCCGAGATATATACCGAGAGCAGACGTCAAAATGATATATGGAGATTACGATCCAGAAGGATGTCGTGCTCCACCAAACTCGTTAGAGGAGGACACTCTGATGAAAGACAACTTTGACCACGACTACTATGGCCCAATGGATGGCTTGCCTATCTGGCAGCCGTACCTAGGAGACTTGGGGCAAGAGAGTCAGCCAAGCGATGCATATCAGCTGAGCATCATTGAAAAGAATACTTGCGTCCCCATTATGTCATGGGATCAATACTCAGGTAATTCAGAAAATACCCAACACGTGTCATACCCCAAATTTGACCACTAAGATTTCCCATCATTGTGCAAATCATCATCACAATATGGATGTATCACCATACCTCATTAGCCTCCCCAAAGATGGGTGAGCATTCACTACAAACAGCAATTAGGGTTTCAAGCCCTCTTAGAGCCTTAGTAAAAGGATCAATCAAGGAATTACATGATCTTCAACTTGTCTAACCTCTCAAACATCCACAAAGGATCAAGAGGACTCCCACATCAAGGAATTAAGCACAAGGCTACAACATTCCAAGTGGATTAAGCCTCAAGATCGCCAGTGTCACCAAATTAGGGTTTTGGTTGACCGGGGCCTCCAGATGGAAATCTTCCTCTGGGCATGAGCCAATGCTTCAAAGCATAACCTAAGATGCTCCAAGGGACATCATGAACCCAATCATCAAGTCAATTTAACCTCAGGGGATGCATTCACAAAAAAAATCAGGAATTAGGGTTTCTTGACCTAATTCACCCCTAAGTTGACTTTTGGGACAAAACATGAGCCAAGACCTCAAGAGAGGATTTGAGGGTCTCTAATAAGCTACATTGATCCATTTGTAACAATGGGTTGATCCAAGAAGCTTGATGCACAAGTTTCAGTTTCATCTGAACCACAGTTAGGGTTTCGCGGAAAAAAGTCAACTATGCCTTTGACTTTTGACCCAGGCATACTCCCAAACCTTGGGACATGATTCAATACATCCTATAATACCTATGAAATCAATCCATCAAGTTTGATCTAGGTCAAGGACTTGATTTCATAGAGGATCGCACAGTTTGGAATTCATCTGATAAAAAGTCAACTGTGCACAAAAGTCAACTTTGACTTTTTGAGATTTTTCACAATTATGGTTCTTTAACCCTAAAATGACGTTAATGTGTGATTGGAATCATCATTCATCAAGAAAAATCAAGAAAAGTGGGATAACTTGTAAAAGGGGTAACCATAAAAAACATAGAAATTTTCTAAGTTATGGAACAAAGTGGCTAAGGTACCAACTTTGGAGGACCATAACTCCTAAACCACAAGGCCATTTTTCCCCATCCAAAGCTGGATTTGTAGCTCTCATGGCCCTCTACAAAAGCTTCAAACACAACTCATTTCAATTCCTCATGGATTTTAAGTTATGGAATGATCAAAATCACAAAAAGTGAAAATGTCACTTTTTTTCCAACACTTTAGTGAAATTTTCACTAAGTCAGAATCTGTCTTACTTTTTTCAAAATGTAGGGGCATTTTTCACTTGGATCCAAAAAGTATCAAAACCAATTATGATCAAACAGTTGTTGTATCATATGAGGGCTTTCCAAAATGGCCAAGAACCCCATCAAATTCCACTTGGGCCATGAGATATGACCATGCCAATATGCCTTACTGCAAACTGTCATGGCAAGGTAAATTTGGGAGTTTTGCTCGATTTGCTCAAATTTTGCAAAGGTCAAGAAAATTTATCCATCTGAACACCTTAAGGGGAGACCAAGGAGGGGCAAACACTGATCCATAAGCCTCCCAAGTCTTTGGAACCAAAAATAGCATGCCAAACCTAGAAATCCCTAAAAGAGGGACAAGACTCCAATTTTAGTTTAGAGCATTTAAGGGATGCACCAAGGTGGCATGGACTGAGCCTCTTCCAACTGAATTCAGTCAAGGATGATCCAAGGATTAGGGAACCAGTAGCCTGTGCCCTAACCTCTAGTCAATGGCTAGAGGAGACTTGGATTCCCATTTATCAACATTGGCCAAACCTCTGCAGCAGTTGCCAATCACTATTGCTCCCAAAATAAACTTGTTCTACTATAAATAGAGCTCATTTGTGCTCAATTTAAGTACACCAAAGCACTACAACTGATGATTTCCTCAAAATCTTGTTCTCTTGGCAAAAATGCCTTCTTTAGCAAGGTAACTCTGAGTTTTTGAGTTAGAGAGCAATTCCACCACAGCTCATGATCCAAACACATCCAATATGTCATATCTAAGCTGTCCAAACCTTCACAAGTGACCTGTAACACCAAAATCACAAAGTCACCTCTCAAAACCTCAAAATAGGACTTTTGTGCATTTTTCAAGCCATGTCTTGATTCAGTCACTTTCCAAACCAGATAAAACCTCAACCACACTCCAAATATCATCCTTGAACTGTTCCAAATGGTTTCCCCCATCTAGAACACCATTTGAGAGAGTTGTTATTTTGGCCATTTTTGCCCATTTTGCAAGAAAGAGCTCAAACGTGTTCCTTAGGTTTCCAGCTGATTCCAACCATCCTAAAAGCTTCTAAGAGATCATTTGAGGGTATCCAAAGCATCAAATCATTTCTGGAACAAAGCACTTGACAGATTGCACAAAAGCTCCAAAAAGAGGTAAGCATCACAACTTGAACTCTTTGAAATATGCATTGCTTTGAGGTCCACTGATCATGCACATCTTGTACATGTTATATGTGTTGTGTTTGAACCAATTCATCATGTAATTCATGCCTGTACCAAGAGATAGCACAGAAAATGCAAATCATGGCCTATTTCAAAACCACTATTGGGTTTTTCAATAGGAGCATGATCTGAAAAAACACCACCACCATTGGATTCCTTGTGAAATTCTTGGCAGGACAGACCTAAATTTTGTCCCAATCCATGGAGAAATGAGAAATTTATGGCCTTCACGTTTCTAACCAAAATCTTACCTTGCCTTGCCTTGGGCCAGACCAAAAACAAGGCAAGCCTTGTATATTTGTGGCTGTGTTTCAATCAACGGATGTATCACCACCCCAGTGGTAAGGCGCGCGCCCTATACACAATAGGTATGGGGTTCGAATCCCCCTCGCCCCAGACCCTCTTTTTGCTATTTTTTCCACTTTTCTACTATTTTTCATATTATTTTTAATAGTTTGAAAAATTAATAACTCTCTCAATTTTAATTATTTTTTATTGGTTCCTTTTGCAAAAAATCACAAAAATGTTGAAATATTTTATTTCATAAAAAAATCAATTTTATATTATTTATTTAATATAATTAGTATTTTTGTGAATAAATTCCTTTTTAATTGTTTTTAAACATTTTAAAAGTGAATATTTACCTTAAAAATCAAAACCAAATTAATTTTAATTCATCTTGTGATTAAAACCACATTTTTTCAAACCTTAAACAAAAATCACAAGTGCTTTATTCAAACTCATTTGGTATTTTTATCATTTTTATTGATTTTCTTTAAATAATTACTTTTAAAGGAAAATAAAATTAGGGTTTCTTTGTTTTCAAACCTCATCAATCATTTTCAAACTCTTTGGGCCTCTTGGTAGAGTGTAAGACCCAATCCTTTGTAAATACAAACCTTTTTGGGCCTCAGTGCATTGTATAAGTCCCAATACGCTAATGAAATCTCGGCGCGATCGTCATTTTTCAAACAAAACCCTTGGGCCTCTCCTTGAGTTGTAAGCCCCATATTTTCTTATCACCTTTGGGCCTCTAATAGAGTGTAAGACTCAAACCCCCTTTTAACCAAAACTTTTTGGGCCTCAATGCATTGTATAAGACCCAGTACGTTAAAGAAACCTCGGCACGATCGCCAGTTTGAAAAACAAATCATCTGGGCCTACCCTCATGTTATATGCCCCATTTCTTTTCCTTAACTCTTTGGGCCCCTTGAGAGAGTGTAAGACCCATCCCTTTGTACAGAAAACCTTTTCGGGCCTCAGTCACTTGTATAAGTCCCTGTACAATTTCAAAACAACAGTGCAATCACTGTTAAAACCTTGGGCCTCTCCTTGAGCTGTAAGCCCCAACCATCTCTTTTCAAAGCATTTTCTTCTTTGATTTAGAATATAATATTATTATCAAAGCTTTCTTTGTTGAATAACTAACAAAACAGCATGAAAGCTCTACAACCAAGTAAGTGTTTACCCGCTTTCTTTATCCGCTTTCATCTATATATAATTGTATTGTGGGGCTGCTCACTGTAAGTCTTCTTTCACATCCTTTTATATACTTGTCAAATATCAACTGTGTAATACTAGTTAGTTATTTAGAGTTTTCCCCAGCAACTACGTCTAGCACTAGGTAAAGCCCTGTTGGTCACTCTTAAATACAATCAAAACTAGATCCCCCATAGTATTACCAGATACAGTCTTCCCTCCTCTTGGGGTTAAACAATATGGAAACGTGAAAGGTAGCATTCTCGGTGAACCCTTTCTCAGACTGTCACCCTTAGAAATTGTCAAAGAAACTCTAACTCCCCAGAGATGATCTTTTCTCCGTGAATGGCATCTCTTGAGTTCCTTCCAAATTCTCGGACTTTCCTGGCTTGATCTATTCTTAGTGAATGGCAGTCTTGAACTTCTCGGGGTTTGGGGACCCACAGGTTTCTTAAAAGCATCCCCGCCTCCTCTTGGGCATTGTACAAGGACCCTTCGGCTTCTTAAAAGCTCTCATGCCTTCTCTTGGGCTTAGTACAAGGACCCATAGACCTCTATAGGTATAGGAATAGAACCTAGTCATCGATTTGCTAGAGCTGTCTTTCTGAGTCAAGTGTCAGACCTGTTAATGGGTTGACCTTCATCCTTTAACATACCAGCCTTCTCTTGAGCATCATACAAAGATCATTCACTATCTGAGAATCTATTTCTCACAACACCAGTAGACTTGGACAGTCTCAATACCCTTTGGACTTTCCATTACCTTAAAGAACAGGAAATAACCCTGATCCTCTGATCAGTACCAAAGCACAACCATACCTTTAATATTTTCCTTTATAAGAACTGATTTTCTCTTTTATCCAACATACTGGACCTGTCACTAAACTAAAACAGTCACCAGCACAATAGCCTCCTCTTGGGCTTTGTATAATGATTCTCCCCAACGGAACTAACCTTTTCATATTCTCTTGTTGGGTCACTCCACTTTTAGCCTCCATCTCGGGCTTCGTACGAGATAGAAAAAACTCTCTTATTGAGTATAAAAGACTCTCTTGTTGAATCAAAACCACTTTTAGCCTCCATCTCGGGCTTCGTACGAGATAGAAATCACTCTCTTGTTGAGTATAAAAGACTCTCTTGTTGAGTCAATCTCCTTTTAGCATCCATTTCTGGCTTCGTACGAGATATAAATCACTCTCTTGTTGAGTATAAAAGACCCTCTTGTTGAGTCAAATACTTTTAGCCTCCATCTCGGGCTTCGTACGAGATAGAAATCACTCTCTTGTTAAGTATAAAAGACTCTCTTGTTGAGTCAAAAACACTTTTAGCCTCCATCTCGGGCTTCGTACGAGATAGAAATCACTCTCTTGTTGAGTACAAAAGACTCTCTTGTTGAGTCAAAAACACTTTTAGCCTCCGTCTTGGGCTTCGTACAAGGCACATAAAAACACTCTCTTTTTTAGTGTAAAAGACTCTCTTGTTGAGTCAATCTCTTTTTTAGCCTCAATCTCGGGCTTCGTACGAGACAATGAACAAAAAGCATCCTCTTGTTGGGTCAATAGCCTCCTCTTAGGCTTTGTATAAAGAAAACCCCGGTTGAGTCAATTAACCTTTTAGCATCAAAGTCATGCCTTACTCACATTATACAAACATCAACAACTCCTTTTCCCCCATCTAATTGCTGTAAGTGGCAAGCCTCTGGATTATTTACATCCACGCCACTGTCCCTCTTTTAGCATCAGAAATTCCTAAGGAAAGATGGCATTGCTCTACATTGAGTTAAAGTCTTCTCCTTCAGGTTAAAAATCCACTATAAAGGAAATTATGGCATTGCTGGATTCACATATCCCAGTTAAAGTAATTCTCCTTTATAATCAGTCACCCAACAGTTGTGATAAACAAACCAAATATCCCCCTTTAAGAGATGACGAATTCTCTCTCAGTCAAACCTTTAGCTTCATATCTTGGGCTTTGAACAAGATACAAACCACCTTTAGCTTCATGTCTTGGGCTTTGAACAAGACACCAAAACAACCCATTTCCTCCCATAGAATAGGAGGAACTACGATCGCTCTGATTTCCCTGTTTCGTTAAACGGGAATACGTAGGCATAAGATTACAAAAATCTTAGCGAGCATACTAATCAAAAAACCCAAAATCCAGTATCTCCACCAAATCAACCCCAAAGGCATCAAATTTAAACACATTACCAAAAACCTCACAAATAATCCAGACATTGTGTTCTCAGCAAAATAACCAAAGATTGGGCCCCACATCCACATAGCATTTGTAACCTAATAAACCGTTGTTCAAACTCAGTATGCAAGCAGGGTTAATTGGAGACATCTATTTCCCTTCCTTAATCAGCTCAATAGGATAAAAAATGAATCGAATTGTAGTGCCCAAGCGATAGTGACTCAGGACCACAAAAATCGCGCTACAGTACGACGATGAATTTGCAAAGCTTGTCGGACTAGAGTACATCAACTATGCCTTTCCCGAGGTCAACGTCATCGAAAGGGATGACACCTCCAATTCCAAAGAAGTGTGGGACACCTTGGGACAACTGAGTGGCAAGTTTGACTACTTGGTCAAGTACACCGCTCCTGAAAGCTCTCGTATCAATCTCAAAGACATCCAGCCAACTGGATGGGGAGATCTACCTGAGAGGGTAAACAATGTGCAAGATACAGCTGAAGAATCCTCCTACGACGACTCTGCCTGGGAGACAGATTCCAACGATCCTGCTCCACCAGAAATCAGCATTATTTCTGAAGATAAATCAAAAAGGAAAGTGCCAGACTTTGTGATTCCCCGAGGAGTTCGCAGCCAATGGGTTGTTGTCAACGTTCCGAAAGTTGTTCATAAGTCAAAGTAATTGTCGTCTTTATCTTAACCTTTCACCTTGCCCGGGTGAAACAGATGTTTTGATAGGGCTCACTTTCTGTAAATGTACCTCTTCGCTTCGCCCAAAGTGACAGAGTTTTGTTTTATAGGGCTGTAGTTTCAAGAATCGACAAGATCATAAATAAAATAACGTTGTTCTATAATTTCTGCATTTATTGATGTTTTCTCTTTTCGTTTTTTCAGAAAATGGTAATCCTAAAAAATAACTCAAATAATAAAAACAAGCAGTTTTCAAAAAATACACTGCACACACTCTTGCATTTCTCCCTATCCCTTCTAAAACAAATCATCACGTCATGCAGAGTGCTTGTTTTAAACCCCATTGAAACATACGATCCAATGCCTTCTCCCAATTTTGAATTCCCGGTATTTGAGGCTGAAGAAGAAAATGACGACGAAATTCCAAAAGAAATCTCCCAATTACTCAGACAAGAGGAAAGGTCCATTAAACCTCACAAAGAACCATTGGAAACGGTCAACTTTGGTTCAGAAGAAGAGAGAAAAGAGGTCAAGATTGGGGTACTGCTCAGTCCAACTGTCAAAGAAAGTTTGACAAAGCTTCTCAAAGAGTTTCCCGATGTATTCGCTTGGTCCTATCAAGATATGCCAGGGTTGGATAGCAGCATCGTGGAACATCATCTACCGTTGAGATCAGAATGTCCGTTGGTAAAACAAAGACTAAGGCGGACTCATCCGGACATGGCCATCAAAATCAAAGAGGAAGTACAGAAACAAATTGACGCAGGTTTCCTCGCCACATCAGAATATCCTCAATGGTTAGCCAACATAGTACTAGTTCCGAAAAAGGACATAAAGGTCAGAATATGTGTAGACTACAGGGATCTGAACAAAGCAAGTCCAAAGGATGACTTTCCTTACCGCACATAGACATCCTGGTAGACAGTACAGCAAAGTTCAAAGTCTTCTCCTTCATGGATGGATTCTCGGGCTATAATCAGATAAAAATGGCGCCGGAAGACATGGAGAAAACTTCCTTCATCACCCCATGGGGCACTTTTTATTACAAGGTAATGCCGTTCGATTTGAAGAACGTCGGGGCAACCTATCAAAGGGCCATGACTACTTTGTTTCATTACATGATACACAAAGGAATCGAGGTATATGTCGATGATATGATTGCCCAATCTAAGACAGAAGAGAAGCATGTGACCCACCTACTAAAGCTATTTGAGCGGTTGAGAAAGTACAAACTCTGATTGAATCCCAATAAGTGCACATTCGGTGTCCGTTCAGGGAAACTGCTAGGGTTCATCGTCAGCCAGAAAGGAATTGAGGTTGATCCTGACAAGATCAAGGCCATTCAAGAAATGCCTTCTTCAAAGAGTGAAAAACAAGTCAGGGGATTCCTGGGACGTGTGAACTATGTTTCCAGATTTATATTCCTCATGACCGCAACATGTGCGCCGATTTTCAAATTACTCAAAAAGAATCAGGACTGCGTTTGGACAGAAGACTGCCAAACTGCCAAACTGCCATCGACAGTATCAAGGAATACCTGTTGAACCCATTGATTCTATCACCTCCAGTAGAAGGAAGACCACTGATCATCTACCTAACAGTCTTAGAAGACTCAATGGGTTGTGTACTTGGCCAACAAGACGAAACAAAAAGGAAAGAGTCTGCCATTTACTATTTAAGCAAGAAGTTCACCAACTATGAGACTCGGTACACTATGCTTGAAAAAACATGATGTGCTTTGGCTTGGGCAGCCAAACGTCTTCGCCAGTACATGATTTGTCAGACAACTTGGTTAATCTCTGAAATGGATCCGATCAAGTACGTCTTTGAAAAGCCTGCTCTCACGGGAAGGATTGCCCGTTGGAAGATGTTGTTATCAGAATACAACATCGAGTACCATGCTCAGAAAGCCGTCAAAGGAAGTATTTTAGCCAATCATTTGGCTCATCAACCAATTGACGATCAGGAATCAGTCAGGTTTGACTTCCCAGACGAAGGTGTCATGTATTTGAAAATGAAAGACCGCGATGAACCGCTACCCAGTGAAGGGCCAGAACTAGGTTCCCAATGGGGGCTTATCTTTGACGGAGCTATCAATCATTATGGAAACGGAATTGGGGCAATCATCATAACACCTCAGGGTACCCACATTCCTTTCACTGCCCGGCTAACGTTCAAGTGTACAAACAACGAGGCCGAATACGAAGCTTGTATCATGGGTCTCGAAGAAGCGATCGGCTTAAGGATCAAAAACTTGGATGTATATGGCGACTCAGTCCTGGTTGTCAATCAGATCAAAGGCGATTGGAACACATACCAATCAGGACTGATCCCTTACAAAGACTACGCGAGAAGGTTATTACCATTCTTCAACAAAATCGAGTTTCACCATATCCCTCGTGAAGAGAATCACATGGCTAATGCATTAGCCACTCTCTCTTCCATGATTAGTGTAGGTCAATGGAACGACATACCTAAGATCGACATAATGCGCCTTGAACGGACCGCTTACATCTTCATGATTGAAGCGGTCATAGACGACAAACCTTGGTATCACGATATCAAATGCTTCCTTCAGAAACAAGAGTACCCACCTGGGGCATCAAGAAAAGACAGGAAAACCCTCAGAAGACTGACAGGCAACTTCTTCCTGCGCGGTGATACACTCTATAAGAGAAATTTTGACATGGTCTTTCTCCGATCCGTAGACAAACCAGAAGCAGACATCCTGATAAAAGAAATTCACGAAGGATCCTTTGGCACTCATGCCAACGGACACACAATGGCGAGAAAAATTCTGAGAGCAGGGTACTACGGATTGACCATGGAATCCGATTGCTACAAGTACATGAGGAAGTGTTACAAGTGTCAGATATACTCATACAAGATCCATGTACCGCCAACACATCTCAAAGTTCTTTCTTCCCTATGGCCTTTTTCCATATGGGGAATCGACATGATTGGTATGATTGAACCCAAAGCTTCGAACGGACATCGGTTCATCCTGGTAGCCATTGACTACTTCACCAAGTGGGCGAAGCAGCATTATACGCCAACGTAACCCGACAAGTGGTGGTCCGATTTATCAAAAATAATCTCATATGCCGTTATGGTGTTCCTAGCCAGATCATTACTGATAATGGATCCAAATTGAATAATAAGATGATGAAAGAGTTGTGTGCTGATTTCAACATCGAACACAATAACTCATCTCCCTACCGGCCTAAGATGAATGGAGCGGTAGAAGCGTCTAACAAGAACATCAAGAAGATCGTTCAAAAGATGGTTATAACCTATAAAGACTGGCACGAGATGCTACCCTTTGCCCTTCATGGTTATCGCACATTTGTCCGCACTTCAACAGGGGAAACCCCTTTCTCTCTAGTATATGGCATGGAAGCAGTGCTCCCCATAGAGGTAGAGATCCCATCAATCCGGGTATTGATGGAAGCTAAGTTAACAGAGGTTGAATGGTGTCAAAGTCGACACGACGAACTGAATCTGATCGAAGAAAAGCGAATAACGACACTATGCCATGGTCAATTGTATCAGCAAAGAATGAAGAAGGCGTTTAACAAAAAGGTTCGACCTTGCGTCGTCAGAAAAGGAGACCTCATGCTCAAGAAGATACTGTCATTTCTCACTGATTCCTGGGGCAAATGGACTTCGAATTATGACGGCCCCTATGTGGTCAAGAAAGCCTTCTCAGGCGGCGCCTTGAGACTCGCAACCATGGATGGAGAAGAATTTGCCTACCCCACAATGTTGATGTAGTCAAGAAATACTTCTACTAAATAAAAAAACGTCTCGGTGGATTGAAAACCCGAAAGGGCGGTCCATGCAAAAACTAGAGACAAAATCAAGAATCGCCCTGATGGATTGGAAATCTCAAAAGTACAATCTGGGTAAAAGTTAGGGATAATGGCAAGTAACTACGTCCAGCAAAGGGGCAAATCCCCCCAGCAGCAGTCATGCCATCCATCAGGAAAACTCCAGTCAAGGTCATCTTCGACAGAAGCTCAAGATGTCCAGAATTCAAAGATGGTAGAAGGATAGCAGTCGTTATGTTTCAATGTAGCCCTTTTCCCTTTAAATTACCATTTTCTAAACTTTGTAAATACTCTATGGGATCACGCGCTTGGCAGATTTCCATCCTATCAATAAAATTTGAGCTTTAGTGCTTTTGTTAGCAATTCTTATTTGTTTTAGCTTTACAGAACGACATTTTAACATGATCAACGATTCTTGAAATAAAACAAAAACGAATTTACTTGTCAAACTTTTTCTGCTTTTAAAATAAAGATGGCAATTTCTTTTGACTGTTGAACATCGAAAGAACATCGATCGCTTCTCCAGAAGTAATCGAGCTTCAAAGTGCATAATCAAAGTACTCTTTCTAAACCAGTGCACCTGAATGAAGGATCAACTGTGTCAGATGCGAATATTCCGTCCGACATCCCCGACAGAGTTCTTATCCCCTAAGCCCGACTAACGGTTTTCCGCACAGGGACTATTTCCCCTAAGCAAGGCAGAATTGCTATTTTGGACCAAATGGTACTTCTTCGTTCCCCGCAGTGGCCGAGTATCCAGTCGTGTTCATTAATTAGTATGTATGTCGTGTCAGTTTCGTCAGCTTATACATACATACATCATGCATTATTGATTCATACATGTTCATATTGCATCACTACCACGCTAGTCGGTCTTACCCCCTAGTAATAAAAGTCCTCTTGTCAATTGAGTTGTCAGTTCTTTCCTCGTCAGGAAGTGAATCATCTAAGCAATCTCTCTCCAGTTTATCTCTGGATTAGAGACAGTCTTCGACCACTTTGATAACTTGAACCTCTGAAAAGCAAGCAAAATTTCAAAAAACATCACTCTTCGCCATTGAAGATGATATCTTCACTTTCTCGAATTAAGGAAAATCCCCCAGAGAAAGCCTCTTAATCAAAGCTTCTACAATACGACAGTTTTTTCTCTGGAAAATTCGCTGACTAAAGGGTCATCAGCACCTCCAAACTGGATTACATCACATGGCATTTCTTCGAGAAGATCTCGAGGAAAAGTATGATGTAATACCCCCAAGCAAAAAATAATCTCTCAAGAGACTCGTTTTCCCCAGTAGAGTCAACAAATGGCGTCTCCAACAGAGAAGTTTGTACACCTCTGCAGCTCAGACGAATGGGTTCCCCAGCAAGTCTGACACTAAAACTTTTTCCCATCAAATGGCATCTCCCCAGGAAAATTCGGCGAGAAGTTTGAGGAAAACCGCTACGGACAGCGTCCCTTGTCAAGAAAGTTTATTGACAAAAGAAACTAAGACCAGTTCCTTGGTAGAAGACCAGGATCGAGGAGAAGTTTACATCAGAAATTGAGACCAGTTCCTTGGTAGAAGACCAGGATCGAGGGGAAGTTTACATCAGAAACTGAGACCAGTTCCTTGGTAGAAGACCAGGATCGAGGGGAAGTTTACATCAGAAACTGAGACCAGTTCCTTGGTAGGAAACCAGGATCGAGGGGAAGTTTATTTCGGAAACTGAGACCAGTTCCATGGCTGAAGACCAGGATCGAGGGGAAGTTTTTACCTTTTCTAAGCATCATTTCTTAGCAAAAGAAGAAGGATGCGTAAACTACCATTCATAACCACTGTCAAAATTTCGATTATTCCGATATTTAATCCTCTTGCACCCTGAAGGCCTGAATACCTTCACCACTCACAAGGGACCTCATGGACCTAATCATCAAGTCAATTTAACCCCAGGGGATGCATTCACCAAAAATCGGGAATTAGGGTTTCTTGACCTAATTCACCCCTAAGTTGACTTTTGGGACAAAACATGAGCCAAGACCTCAAGACATGATTTGAGGGTCTCTAATAAACCACATTGATCCATTTTCAACAATGAATTGATCCAAGACGCTTAATCCACAAGTTTCAATTTCCTCAGGACCACCATTAGGGTTTTGAAGAAAAAGTCAACTGTACCTTTGACTTTTGACCAAGACATGCTCCCAAACCCTGGGACATGATTCAATACACCCTACAACACCTATGGAACATATACATCAAGTTTTATTTAGATCAAGGACTTGATTTCACAAAGGGTCGCACAGTTTAGAATTCATCTGATAAAAAGTCAACTGTGCACAAAAGTCACGTTTGACTTTTTGAGATTTTTCACAATTATGGTACCTCAACCCTAAAACAATGTTAATATGTGATTTGAATCATCATTCATCAAGAAAAATTAAAGAAAGTGGGATAACTTGTAAAAGGGGTAACCATAAAAAACTTAGAATTTTTCTAAGTTATGGGACAAAGTGGCTAGGGTACCAACTTCCAAGGATCATAACTTGATATCCAAGCAACCATTTTGGATGGTCCAAAGCTGGATTTGTAGCTCTCATGGCATACTTTAAAAGTGTCAACTACACCTCATTCCAATTCCTCATGGATTTTATGTTATGGAGTGATCAAAATGGTTAAAAATACAAAAGTGACATTTTTCCAACACTTAGTGAAATTTTCACTAAGTCATAATCTGCCTTATTTTTTCCCAAATGTAGAGCCATTTTTCATTGTAATTCAAGTTGGATCAAAACCAAAGTTGGACATCATGTTGAAATAGGATATATCGGCTTTCCAAAATGTCCAAGAACTCCATCAAATTCCATCTGAGCTAGAAGATATGACAGCTAAAACATGCCTTGCTGCAAACTGCTATGTGCATTAGGGCACGATTTGATCAATTTGTGCAAACAATAAACAAGTTTATCCATCTGCACACCTGAGGGGGAGACCAAGTAGGAACAAACACTGATCCATAAGCCTCCCAAGTCTTTGAAACTACATATAGGTTTGGCACCCCTAAAAGCTAAAGATGCCTCAAAACTCTAATTTTATTTTGGAGCATTCAATAGATGCTTAGAGGTGGCATGTATCAGAGCAAAGATGAACACTTTAGTCAAGCCTTATCCTTGAATCAGAGAACCATAGGCCTGTGCTCTAATCTCAAGTCAATGGCTAAAGGAGACTTGAGACTCCATTTGATCCACATTGACCAAAGGCCTATAACACTTGCCTTTCTCAAAATCACACTTTCACTTCCAAATTTGTCTTCTAAAGCAAGTCACTATCGATTTTTGAGTTTGAGAGCAATTTCAACCAAACCAATCACACACACACCTCATAAACATCATATAGAAGTGATCCAAACACTTAAACAACATCTGGAACACCAGATTCTCAAAATCACCAGCCATCTACACAAGCCTTTAACAAATTTGCAGTTGAGGTGCCAAATCAAGTTCCAGCTCAATTCAATCCACTCCAAGCATTCAGACACACTCCATAGCACCTAGGGAAGTTGTCCACATCATTGGAACCAAGCTGTAACACCTCTAACCCAAAACACGATCACCAGTTGCAAGAGGTAAGCCTTAACTTGGTCATCTCATGATTCATGCATATTTCCTCGTACAATAATTTTGTCATATGTTCATAATCATGTATGGAATGTTTCCCCTCAATTAATTGCTTTGTATGAATCGTGTGTGGAATTTTTGAGCCTTCATCTAGAATTTAGGGTTCTTGAGGCTTCTCTTTGATTTCTTATTCCATGCTTAAAATAAATGAAATTAAAGACCATAGACATGATCGTGAGGTGAAAACGAGTAGATTAATATGTGGATTGTATGATTTCATCAAGTATTCAGTGAGATTGATGAGAAAATGCAAATCTGGGCAAAACTCAGAACACGCGCGTGTTCTTGGGTGTTCTTGGCGCCCTTTTTCAAAAATTCAAATATTTGAATTTTGTGATTTTATTTAATTGATTCAAAAATTAATTTCTCTCTGAATTTTAATGATTTTGAGTTGATTCTTTTTTTAATAATTCACAAACGTTAAAATATTTTATTTTACAAAAAATTCCCAAAAATATTATTTATTTTCTATACTTGATATTTTTGCAAAGAATTAATTTTTATTTGTTTTTCAACATTTAAAATTTTTTTTCCTTCTTGATTTTCCAAACTTAATTAGTTTTCAATCATTTTGTGGATAAAAACATGATTTTTGAAACATTTATCCAAGATCACCGCTCATTTTTCACATGTTTTCAATAATTTTTATTAATTTTTAAACAAAATTAATTCCATTTTAGACAAAATTAGGGTTTTGATTAATTCCACCCTCATCAATCTTTTTTAAACACTCATGGGCCTCTAATAGAGTGTGAGACCCAACCCCTCTTTGAAACCAAAATAGTTTGGGCCTCAGTCATTGTATAAGACCCACGGTGTTTTCAAAAATCTCGACGCGATTGCCAGTTTAAAATAAAACCACTTGGGCCTCTCACTGAGTTGTAAGCCCTATTTTTTTTTCTTAAAATTACTCATGGGCCTCTAATAGAGTGTAAGACCCAATCCTTTTTTAACCAAAACCTTTTTGGGTCTCAGACATTGTATAAGTCCCTCTGCGTTAAAAAATCTCGGTACGATCGCCATTTTCAAACAAGAAAATCATTTGGGCCTACCCTTGTGTTGTAAGTCCCATTTCTTTTCTTTAAATAATCTTTGGGCTTCTCCTTGAGTTGTAAGACCCAACCTTTGTTGTACATAAACCTTTTTGGGCCTCAGTCGTTGTATAAGTCCCGGTACAATATTCAAAACAACGGTGGGATCACTGTCAAACTCTTTGGGCCCCTCCTTGAGTATAAGCCCCACAATCTTTTAAAAACAATTCCCTTTTGATTTAGATTCAAATATATGTATTGTTATCAAAACTTTCTTTAATTTCTTTGAACAACTAACAATACTGCATGGAAGCTTACTCACTTATAAGTTTTATCCACTTTCATTTACTTGCTCAAATATATATATATATATATATATATATATATATATATATATATATATATATATATATAATTGTATTGTGGGAAGCGGCGCATGGTTAGTCTTCTTTCATTCTTTTAAATACACGTCAAATATATATATAATTGTATTGTGGGAAGCTGCGCATGGTTAGTCTTCTTTCATACCTTTTAAAATACTTGTCATATATCAACTGTATATATACTAGTATAGTTATTTAGAGTTTTCCCCGGCAACTAGGTCTAGAATTAGGTAAAGTCATGTTGGTCACTCTTAAATACAAACAAAACTAGATCCTCATAGGATTTCCAGATACAGTCTTCCCTTCTCTCGGGGTTAAACAATATGGAACAAAGAGAAAGGCAGTATTCTCGGTGAACCTTTTCTTAGACTGTCACCCCTAGAAATTGTCAAAGAAATTCTACTCCCCAGAGTTGATCTATTCTCTGTGAATAGCATCTCCTGAGTTTCTTCAAATCACAGAACTTTCACTAAATTATCTATTCTCGGTGAATAGCATTTCTTGAACTTTTCTTGGTTTGGGACCCACGGGCTTCCTAAAAGCATCCCCGCCTCCTCTTGGGCTTTGAACAAGAACCCTCCGGCTTCTTAGAAGTTCTCATTCCTTCTCTTGGGCTTAATACAAAGACCCTGACGACCTCTTAAAGGTATAAGACAGAACTTAGTCATCCTTTGCTAGAGCAGTATTTCCAGGGTCAAACCTCAGATTTTAGGGTTGATCCTCATCCCTTAATACCCGTGCTTCCTCTTGAGCATCATACAAAATATAAAACTCTTCCACACCAGTAGGCTTGGACAGTCTAATCCCCTTGAGTCTCAAAGACATTCTCAAGTTCCTTACAACTATAGGAAAAAACCCTGGGCATTCTGGATCGATCTCCAGCAGAAACCCAGCCTCTCTCATGAGAGTTCCCCGACCAGGATCAACACTATCCCAAATCAGAACCTCAAGGTATCTGACATCTCAACTCTTGTGTAATTCTCACCAAGAGTTGATTCCCCATTTGGACCTGCCTGGGGATCTCAATTATCCCCGACAAAAGATAGCCTCCTCTTAGGCTTTGTATAAGGACCTTTCCTCAGCAGAAAGCAAGCTTCCTCTTAGGCTATATATAAATATCCTTCCTCAGCGAAGTCAGCCTCTTCTTGGGCTTTGTACAAATGATTCTCCCCAGCGGAGCTAACGTTTTTCAGACTCTCTTGTTGAGTCAATCACTTTTTAGACTCTCTTGTTGAGTCAATCACCTTTTCAGACTCTCTTGTTGAGTCAATCACTTGTTAAACTCTCTTGTTGAGTCAATCACCTTTTCGAACTCTCTTGTTAAGTCAACCTTTTTTAGCCTCAATCTTGGACTTTGTACAAGACAGATAAAAATACTCTCTCGTTGAGTCGATCTTTATCCAAGCTTGGTATAAAGATTTCTCCTAGCAGGAGTTAGCCTCCTCTCAAGCTGTGTAGAAGGATTTCTCCATCTTGTTTAGCCATAATCATGGGCTTTATACAAGACAGATAAAAGCACTCTCTTGTTGAGTCAAACCCTTTTAGACTCAATCTTGGGATTTGTACAAGACATAAATTTCCCTCTCTTGAGCTTGGGACAGATATCTTCCCTAGCAGAGTCATTTCCTCCCAGTCTTCTTCGAGGCTTTGAGGAATTATTTTCCCTAAGAAGAGTCAAACTCATTTCAGCCTCAATCTTGGGCTTTGTACAAGACACATAAAAATATCCTCACCAGAGTCAGTTAAATTTCTCATTTCAGCCTCAATCTTGGGCTTTGTACAAGACAGATAATACTCTCCAAGAAGAGTCAAACCCATTTCAGCTTCCTCTTAGGCTTTGTATAATGATTTTCCCAGTAAGGTCAGCCTCAAATCTTGGGCTTTGTACAAGACACATACAAACCCTCCCCAGCGGAGTCAAAATCCCTTTTAGCCTCAATCTTGGGCTTTGTACAAGACAGACAAAATATTTTCCACGGAAAAGTCAAACTTCTAGCCTCCTCTTAGGCTTTGTATAAAGAAATCCCCTAGCCGAGTCAATTAACCTTTTAGCATCAACCTTGTGCTTTGATTAAGGCACACAAAAAGTCAACAATCTCTCTTTAGAGATGACAAATTCCCTCTCAATACCCTTTTAGCTTCAATCTTGGGCTTTGAACAAGACACAAATACCCTTTTAGCTTCAATCTTGGGCTTTGAACAAGACACCAAAACCTCATTTTCCTCCCTTAGAATAGGAGGAACTATGATTGCTCTGATTTCCCTGCTTCGTTTAAACAGGAATACGTAGGCATAAGATTGTGAAATCTTAGCGAGCATACTAAACAAAAACTCTAGGTCCAGTACCTTCACACATCAACAAAAGCTCACTCACTCTCTCATACTTCCCAAGAAACTTTCCCAACCCATTAATAGATAAACACCATCAATTGCAAAGCAAAACCTAAAGCTAATATCCTGTGGATAACCACATTTAGGATGGGTAATTGACAACTCCCCATTGTATAACCTGACCCCGGACCCCCCAATATCTTTAAAGCGATTGTTTAGTTAAACATTCGCATGCAAGGTTAGTTTTAGATAGCTTCCCTTTCCCTTCCAGCTTCACGGGATAAATAAGAAATCAGAAAGTAGCACCCTTTCTCCTCGAGGAGGAAAACCCAAACTTCAGCAATAAGTTGGTCGCATCACCGACAAAAATCGCTCGCTACAGGTCTTTGGTGGATCCCACCCTTTGACCACGGACTTCTAAGCTTTACCATCCATGGACTTGATGAACGCAACCATGCACACTTTCCAATATTCATAATTGGAACCATCAAGTATGGGTGGCCTATTTAAAATTCCTCCTTCTTTATCCATTGAACCAGAAAGTATCGTCCCTGAATCTTACCCAGATACAGAGCAGGATGCCTGCTCTGATACCAATTGAAATTCTAGTCAAGAAGATCACTAATATGTCGGGCAAGATGTCGTGACACTTGATATCTGCTTCTCACACAAGAATAATGAAGAACAGAAAACAAACAGCAAAAAGTAAACAACACACAAGAATTGTTAACCCAGTTCGGTGATCAACAACATTTACGTCTGGGGGCTACCAAGCCAGGAATGAAATCCACTAAGGAGAATTGGTTCTAAGCAAAACTCCATTGTTTACAACTTGACACCTAGAAACTACCCGTGCTAGATTTCTACCTAAGACAATCCTAGGTATGAGACCCTTCTTAATTCCCATTCAATCACAGCAGTGACTGAACAATTACAACTCAATAAAAACTGTCCAACTCAAGTATTCAGGCAATACAAGAGAGGCTCACAAAAGTACAAACCCTAGTACTCAATAACAACAGTGTATGTTCAGTACCTATTCTAGGTTAAAACCATCTTATTTATATTACTAAATAGAATTGGATTTGGGCTTCAGAATCGCAACAATTCAGCTCCACAGAATTTGCGACCTATTTTTCTCTAGAATAGTTTCTTCAATCCTAAGTTTCCTAAAGTGTCTCCACACTTAGAAACAACATATTCCTTTTAGAACCAGAATCTATGATTCCTCAATATCGGATGCCACCTAGGACAAATTCACATTCTCATAAAACCTGGAAATCATATAACAGTTATTCCAAACTGTGATAGACAAAGATGTCGAATCAACATGATATGACATCTTGTCTAACAACTTAACCTGCAGTCAGTTCAATATGTTAGGACATCTTGTCCAACATCTTTCTGTTAAGTTAGTTTTACCAAAGTTGATGCCAACCTCAAGGCTTGGACTCATCATGATAAGTTATTTTTAAGTTGAATGGTAGCTGGTTTGATTACATGGGAAGGGTCCAGAATGTATTTTCGTAGTTGTGAGACATGGAACACATCATGTATGCCAGATAGGAAGGGAGGTAATGCAATTTGGTAAGCCTTATGTCCAATTTTAGAAGTTATTTGATAAGGTCCAATTAAATTTGGAGATAACATTCGCGTCTTGATTGCTCTCCCCACCCCTGTGGTGGGTGTGACACGAAGGAACACATGGTCTCCTTCTTCGAAATCCAATGGCCTACGTCTTTTGTCAGCATAGGTTTTTTGAAGATCTTGTGAAGTCTTCATCTTTTCCCTAATGCTTTTAAACATTTTTGTAGTCTAATAAACCATTTATGGACCTATAACCATACTCTCACCATCTTGATACCAAAATAACGGTGTCTGACATTTTCGTCCATATAGAGCTTCAAATAGAGCCATTTCAATACTAGTATGAAAATTGTTGTTGTAGGTGAATTCAATTAAAGGTAGTATATCATCCCAACTCCCTCTATCATCCAATACACATGCTCGAAGTAGATCCTCTAACGACTGATTCGTTCATTCTGTTTGTCCATCTGTTTGTGGATGATATGCCAAACTTAATGTTGGAACAAGATTATTCATACTCCTATGGGTTTGATTATGACAAAATATTTAGAGAACAAAAGGGTATACTAACATATGTTAAAGTGTCCAGGATCATAAGCTAAGAATTCATCATGAATTAATCTTGATTAAAAGCACATGTGAAGTAGCAATGTTACTCCAATTCTGAATTATCAGAATCTGGTAACTCTAAATATGTTCATTAGCATCTGAAGGTTCAGACTCTGGCATGTTGTTCTAGCCTCTGGTGACATCTCAGACCCTGAAGCCTTAAGGAGCGTCTAATCCGTACTCTGCACCAAAGCTGACCAGTCTTGTCAAAGCGATAGATTTTTGGACAGAGTCAACTAAGGTTTGGTTTTGCAAGGCTTGAGGATGGCGAAGTGACCTGTTTAGTCTGTTATAACTTTTTGTAGATACCTAGTTATTCGAAAGGTGTTGTGGACATTACTATTATTTAATGGACAAAACTTCTGATCGAATACAACTCTCCAACGTCTCTCTTGGTATCCTTGTTTACTAAGTTTGTTGTTGTTCAAACCACCAATGACTTTTTCTCTTGCCTCTATAAAAGGAAGCTAGAGATTCAATGGAAGATTACAACATCACAACGCATTGAAAGATCTTGGCTTCACTTTGAGTTGTTATTGTAATTATTATAGCATAAGATTTTAATATTTCTTATCTTAGTCTATCTTAGAAAGGTTGAAAACCTTTGTGATTGTTGCACAACTATTATACTTCTGATTGTTTATCAAAGTATAGTAGTTACCTTTTCTAATAAACTATTTGTTTAAAGTTGAGGAAGCTGTTGGTGCGGTATAGCAGCAAGCAAAAATTAATTAAGTACCCAGTTTTGTCGTCTCCACAGGGATCAGTGCGATAAAGAATACCGTTCAACAGTTTCTACATTTCTAAGCTTATGGTGCAAAAGTTTTGGTTTAAAAGATTTAAGGCACCAAATTTAAAGGCATAAAATATAAAGACTGAAAATATAAAGTAAAGACTGGATTATAAACGGAGCCTTGTTGGGATTGAATCTCATCAATTGATAACACATGCATTCTTCTAATCAAGTAAACACAAATCAATCATTCGCCTAATATCCTCATGTATCACCCACAACAGAGGTTATGTCTAACGCAACGTTGAGAGAATAACCGTATTGTCTCATTGGTGATGTCTCACGCAACAAAACCAACACAGAGCATTAAGAACTGATACTCACGTAAATGCTAAGCCTAAATCTATGTCTAGAGTTTAGAACCTAACAGATAATCATCCTAGATCCAGATCTGAAGAGTACATGTCTATAGCGGTTCAAATCAAAGATAAACAGGTAAACAATGATGACACCCAAATAAGATAAATGACTGCTTCACATTAAATGCCATTGATCAGAATATGTACATACGCTTAACCCTTTTTACATGTATTAAACTAATTTGCCAAATGTATGTGAATATCATTCTTCATCACTATTATCATGCATCCTCGCAATACCATATCGATCCTACTCATGCTTGCCATGCTACTAATCAACACAATACAATAAAAGATACAATGAATATCAACTCACAAAAATATGTCAAAAGTTTGTTCATTGATAGATGAAAATCTAAGATCAAGGATTTGAAAAAGAGTTTTGTCAAGACTAACAAATAAATAATCAAAGACAATCAACAATAGAGAATCAAAACTAATTCACAAACATACATTAGATGAAATACATAAGGTATCAAAAGACTACATCCTCGCTGTAGCGAGCGATTTTGGACGCGGTTCTTAAGCGCTGGTCGCTCTCTGCGGTTTGAGCTTAAACTACAGGTCGATTCATTTTTTATCCTATTGTGAGCTGACTAAGGAAGGGAAATAGATGTCTCCAATTAACCCTGCTTTGCATACTGAGTTTAAACAGCGGTCTGTTAGGTTACGGATGCTATCAATGTGGGGGGGCCTTTGTACTGGTTATTTGTATTTTCGCCAATACGGTTCTCTTTCTTTTTTACCTGGATAGAAGGTTTCTGGCGGGGAACAAGGATTAGGATGTTAGGACTGATGCTTTTGAATTACTGCTTTTAATTGATGGAGATATGGGATTTGGGTTTTTTGTTGATTGCGCTCGCTAAGATTTTTTCTTTCGATCTTATGCCTACGTATTCCCGTTTACCGAAACAGGGAAATCAGAGCGTTCGTAATTCCTCCTATTCTATGGGAGGAAATGGTTGTTTTGGTGTCTTGTTCAAAGCCCAAGACGTGAAGCGAAAGGTAGTTTGTATCTTGTTCAAAGCCCAAGATGTTAAGCTGAAAAGTCTATTTGTGTCTTGTTCAAAGCCCAAGACATGAAGCTGAAAGACCTCGACTTTAGAGAGAATTTGTCATCTCTAAAGAGGGGGAAGGAGAATTACTTTAACTGGGATACGCGGATCCGAGCAATGCCATAATTTCTGAAAAAAGGGTTTTAACCTGAAGGAGAAGACTTTAACTCAGTGTAGAGCAATGCCATATTTCCTTAGGAATTTCTCATGCTAAAAGAGGGACAGTGGCATGGATATAGATGATCCAGAGGCTTGCCGCTTACAGCGATTAGATGAAAGGAAAGGAGTTGTTGATGTTTGTGTACTGTGAACGAGGCACAGCTTTGATGCTAAAAGGTTGATTGGATCAACCAGTGGTTTTCTTATACAAAGCCTAAGAGGAGGCTAATTTCCGCTAGGAAAATCATTATACAAAGCCTAAGAGGAGGCTATTTTGTGTCCCATACAAAGCCCGAGAGAGAGGCTAAAGGTTTTTGACCTGACGATAGAGTCTTTGTGTCTCGTACGAAGCCCGAGATAGAGGCTATTGTTTGTTTGACTCTACGAGGGAGTCTTTGTGTCTCGTACGAAGCTCGAGATAGAGGCTAAAAGTTTGACTCAACAAGAGAGTGTTTTTGTATCTCGTACGAAGCCCGAGATGGAGGCTAAAGGTTTGTTTCAGTTGAGTGACAGATCCAATATACTGATTTTAAAAGAGAAAATCAGTTCTTATATATTTTAAAAGGGATTTGATTTGAGGATCAGGGATATTTCCTTCGCTTTGAGGAAATGGAAAATCCAAAGGGTGTTGAGACTGTCCGAGTCTGCAGGTTTCCTTCCTATTTAACGAAGGGGGTCACTTGAGAATGTCTTTGAGACTCAAGGAAGTTAGACTGTCCAAGTCTAGAGTTTTTTTCTTTTGTACTATGCTTTGAGAAACGGTAGTAGACTCTATGAAAGGACTGTTCTATGCAGATGACTAGGTTCTGTTCCTATACCTCTAGGAGGTCGTCGGGACAATTTGTATGAAGCCCAAGAGGAGGCTGGAAACTTTTAAGAAGCCGACGGGTCCTTGTACGAAGCCCAAGAGGAGGCTATCATTCCCGAAGGAAGAGATCATTATACGAAGCCTAAGAGGAGGCTGTGAATACTTCTAAGAAGCCGTAGTGTCCTTGAATAATGCCCAAGAGGAGGCCGATGCTTTTAAGAAGCCTGTGGGTCTATCATCTCCTTTCCATTAGGAGAGATAACTCTTTTAAAGATAAAAACCACTGGTAAACGTGCGAGGTTTACTATCCAGCAACTTTTAGCTTTTGAAGAGGGTTCCTTAGTTAAGGTCCAAGATTATGACCGTAGTGGGTACCCAAACCCCGAGACATTCAAGGCAAGCTATCCACAAGGAATAGATCAAGTCAGGAAAGTTCGAGAATTTGGAAGAAACTCAAAGATGCCATTCACGGAGAATACATTCATCTTGGGGAATAGAGCTTCTTGACGATTCCTAAGGAGGACAGCCGAAGAGAAGACTGTATCTGGTGCTCCTATTGGGGATCTAGGCGTCTATTTCTACAAATAAATGAAACGGCGTCACCTAGTTCTAGACGTAGTTGCCGGGGAAACTCGAAATATCTATACTATTATTACACAGTAGATACGAGTTTATGAAAGGAGGCTTACAGTGAGCAGCCCCACAATACAGTTTATAATATGAAAGCAGTAAACGAAAGCAATAACCACTTACTCGGTTGGAGTGCTTCCATGCTGTTTAGTTAGTTGTTCAACAAAGAAAGATTGAAAACAACAGTATATTCAAAATCAAAGGAGAAAGTGCTTTGAAAAAGAAAGATTTGGGGCTTACAGCTCAAGAAGAGGCCCAGGGTTTTATCAGTGAGCACACTGTTTGACTTTGTACAGCGGGACTTATACAAGTGACTGGGGCCCAAAAAGGTTTTCTGTACAAAGGGATGGGTCTTACACTCTCTCAAGAGGCCCAAAAAGGTTTAAAGAAAAGAGAGGGGCTTATAACACGAGGGTAGGCCCAAATGATTTTTCGTTTAAAAATGGCGATCGCGCCGAGGTTTTCTTTTAACGCAGAGGGACTTATGCAATAAGTGAGGCCCAAAATGTTTTGGTTAAAAGGGGGATTGGGCCTTACACTCTAATAGAGGCCCAAAGTGTTTTGAATGGGTCTTATAGCTCAAGGAGAGACCCAGATGATTTTTATTTTTAAACGGGCGACGATCGCGCTGTTTACTTGTACAGAGGGACTTATACAATGAGTGAGGCCCAAAAAAGTTTTTGTACAAGGGGGGATGGGTCTTACACTCTCTCAAGAGGCCCAAAAAGTTTTGAAAGTGATTTATGAGGGTTGAATTAATCCAAAACCCTAATTTGTTTTCAAAATGTATTTAATTGAACAAAAATTCAATTAAAATGATCAAAAATTGTTTAACACATGGAAAACAAATTGTGATCTTGGATTAATGCTTCAAAAATTAAGTATTGACCTACAAAATAATTAGAAAGCATTAAAAGTTGCAAAATCAATGTAGAAAAAATATTTAAAATGTCAAAAACAATTAAAATATTAATTCTTTGCAAAAATATCAATTATATGAAATAAATAATAATTTTGGGATTTTTTGTGAAAATAAAATATTTTAACATTTTTGTGAATTATTAAAAAAAGAATCAACTCAAAATCATTAAAACTCAGAGAGAAATTAATTTTTGAATCAATTAAACAAAATCACAAAATTCAAATATTTGAATTTCTAAAAATGGAGCCAAGAACAAGCTGAAGAACACGCGCGTGTTCTTGGTTTCTCAGATTTGCATTTTCTATCCAATCTCCATGAATACGTAATCATATCATGCAATCCACATATCATTATGCTCGCCTCAACCTCACGATCATGTCTATGTACTTTAATTTCATTTAAATTAAACATACAACAAGAAATCACGAAGAGACCTCAAGAACCCTAATTTCTGCATGAAGGCTAGGATTTTTGATACACGATTCAAACAATGCAATTAATTGAGGGAAAACATTCCATGCATGATTATGAACATATGGCCAAATTATTGTGCTAGGAAATATGCATAGATTGAGAGATGACCAAGTATGTGCTTACCTCCAAGTCGTGACAGCAAGTTCAAAGTGATTTTTGATTTGGAGGTGTTACAGATGAGTGGTGATGATCTGAACAGCTTCCCTACACCCTATGGATTGTGTTTGGATGGTTGGACTTGATTGAAATTGGCTGGATCATTTTGTGGTACCTCAGCTGCACTTTGGTTAAAACCTTGAGCAACCAGCTGGTGATTTCATGAAATTGATGTTTCAGAAGTAATCTAAGTGTTTGATCAGCTCATATGTGATGTATGTGAGGTGTGTGAGTGATTAGTTTGATTGGAATTGCTCTCAAACTCAAAACCCGATAGTGACTTGCCTTAGAAGGCAAAATTGGAGTGAAAGAAGAGATTTTGAGGAAAGCATCTGTTAGATGGCTTTGGTGTACTCAAACTGACCAAAATTGAGCTCTATTTATAGTAGAGCAAGTTTGTTTTGCAAGGAATAGTGCATGGCAGCTGGTAAGTAGGTTTGGCCAATGTTGTCCAATGAGAATTCAAGTCTCCTCTAGCCATTGACTAGAGGTTAGGGCACAGAGCTTTGGTTCCCTTGGTCTTGGATAAGTCTTGACTGATTTCAGATGAGAATAGCTCAGTCCATGCCACCTTGATGGTTCCATTGAATGCCTCAATCCATATTTGGAGTCTTGTCCCTATTTTGGCAACTCTAGGTTCAACATGCTATTTCTTGTTCCATGGACTTTGGAGGCTTGGCTCAGTGATTGTCCCCTTTAGATTCAATCCTCTGAGGTGTCCAAGTGGATAGGAGCAATTGAATTTGGCTGATTTTGGCAAATCGACCAAAGTTGCAAATTCTGCCTTGCCTTGACAGATTTCAGCAAGGCAACTTGGCAATGTTGTATTTCATGGTGTAGGTTGAATTTGGCAATGTTCTTGGCCATTTTGGAAAGCTCTTACATGATACAACAACTGTTTGAACAAGTTTGGTTTTGATCTCTTTTGATTCCAAGTGAAAAATCCCCCTACATTTGGCAAAAAGTGAGGCAGAATCTGACTTAGTGAAAATTTCACTAAGTGTTGGAAAAAGTGACATTTTCACTTTTCAGCCACTTTAATCACTCCATAACTCAAAATCCTTAATGAATTGGAATGACTTGTAGTTGAAGTTTTTGTAGGTGATAATGAGGGCTACAAATCCATCTTTGGATGAGAAAAAATGGCCTTGTGGTTTAGGAGTTATGGTCCTCCAAAGTTGGTACCTTTGCCACTTTATTTTTAACTTAGAAAAATTTCTAAGTTTTATGGTTACCCCTTTTACAAGTTATCTCACTTTTCTTGATTTTTCTTGATGAATGATGATTCAAATCATACATTAACATCATTTTAGGGTTAAAAATCCATTTTGGTAAAAAATCTCAAAAAGTCAAAGTTGACTTTTGTGCACAGTTGACTTTTTATCAGATGAATTCCAAACTGTGCAATTCTTCAGGAAATCATGTCCTTGACCTAAATCAAACTTGATGGACATGTTCCATGGGTGTCATAGGGTATATTCAATCATGTATTAGGGTTTGGGAGCATGTCTTGGTCAAAAGTCAAAGTTATAGTTGACTTTTCTCTTAAAACCCTAATTGTGGTGCAGATGAAATTGAGACTTGTTGCTCAAGCTTCTTGGATCAATCCATTGTTCCAAATGGATCAATATGGTATATTAGAGACCCTCAAATCATGTCTTGAGGTCTTGGCTCATGGTTTGTCCCAAAAGTCAACTTAGGGGTGAATTAGGTCAAGAAACCCTAATTCCTGATTTTTTATGAATGCATCCCCTGAGGCAAAATTGACTTGATGCATGGGTTCATGAGGTTCCATGAAGTATATTAGGTCATGTTTTGGATCATTGCCTTGTGCCCAGATGAAAATTTCCATCTGGAGGCCCTGGTCGACCAAAACCCTAATTTGGTGACACTGTCGATCTTGAGACTTGATCCACCTAGAAGGGAGCAGCCTTGTACTTAATCCTTGAAGTGGGAGTCCTTTTTGATCCATTATGGATATTTAAGAGATTAGACAAGTTGAAGATCATGTCATTTCTTGATTGATCCTTTGTCTAAGCACTCAGAGAGGGCTTGAAACCCTAATTTTGATTGTATTGGATGCTCACCCATCTTTGGGGAGACTGATGAAGCATGATGGTTCTTCCACATTGTGATGATGATTTTCACAATGATGGGAAATCTAAGTGGTCAAAATTTGGGGTATTACAGATGCCCCTATTTAATCTTCTTGGACCCGAAGGTGTGAATGACGAAGGGATTCGGGCATTCGGGGTGCAAGAGGATTAAATATCAGAATACCCAAAATTTTGATGGCGGTTATGAATGGTAGCTTACGCATTCATCTTCTTTAGCTATGCAATGATGCTTAGAAAAGGTAAACTTCCCCCTCGATCCTGGTCTCAGTTTTCTTTTGAAATAAACTTCCCCTCGTTCTTGGTTTCCTACCAAGGAACTGGTCTCAGTTGTGGAAACAAACTTCCCCTCGATCCTGGTTTCCTACCAAGGAACTGGTCTTAGTTTTTTTTTGAAATAAACTTCCCCTCGATCCTGGTTTCCTACCGAGGAACTGGTCTTAGTTTCTTTTGTCAATAAACTTTACTGACAAGGGACGCTATTCGTAGCAGCTTTCCTTCAAACTTCTCGCCGAATTTTCCTGGGGAGATGCCATTTGAGTGGAAAAAGTCTTGATGTCAGACTTGCTGGGGAACCCATTCATCTGAGTTGTAGAGGTACACAAACTTCTCTGTTTTGGAGACGTCATTTGTCGATTCTACTGGGGAAAGCGAGTCTCTTGAGAGACTGTTTTCGTTTGGGGGTTACATCATACTTTTCTCGGGATCTTCCCGGAGAAATGCCATATGATGGGATCCAATTTTGAGGTGCCAATGACCTTCTCATCAGTGGTTTTTCGGAGCAAAACTGGCGTGCTGCCGAATCTCTGATCACGAGGCTTTCTCTGTGGATTTTCCTTAATCCGGGAAAGCAAGGATATCATCTTCAATGGCGAAGAGTGATGCCTATTGAAAGTTTTCTCTGGCTTTTCAGAGGTTCAAGTTATCAAAGTGGTCAAGGACCAACTTCTTTCCAGAATTAAACTGGAAGCGAGGTTGTTCAGACACAGTATTTCCTGACGAGGCAAGAACTGACAACTCGATTGAGAGGACTTCTACCACTAGGGGACAGGGCCGACTAGAGTGATAGTGATGCAATATGAAATGTGAATGCAAATAAAAAATGCATGATGTATGTATGTATGTGCTGACAAAACAGACGCAACATACAGACTAAGAGATGAACACAATTGGATACTCGACCATCGCGGGGCGAAGAAGTACCGTTGATTCAAAATAGCAATTCCACCTTGCTTGGGAGGGATAGTCCCGTTGGGAGCTATGTTGATCGGGCTTAGGAGATGAGAACTCGGTCGAGGATGTCAGACGAAACAAGGTCTCTACACAGTTGATCCCTTCATTCAGGCGAACTGGTTTATAAGGAGTACTTTGATTCTGCATTTTGAAGTTCGCTTACTTCGGGAGAAGCGATCGATGTTCTTCTGATGTTCAACAGTCAAAAGAAATGTCATCTTTAATTTGAAAGCAGAAAAATTTTTAACAAGTAAATTTATTTTTGTTTTATTTCAAGAATCGCTGATTAAGTTTAAACAACGTCGTTCTGTAAAGCTAAAACAAGTAAAGAATTACAAACAAAAGCACAAGGGCACAAATTTTATTAATAAGATGGAGATCAGCCAAACGCATGATTCCAAAGAGTATATACAAAGTTAGAAAATGGTAATTTACAGGGAAAAGGGCTACGTTGAAACATAACGACCACTGTCCTTCTACCAACTTTGAGTTCGGGACATCCTGAGCTTCCGTCGAAGATGACCTTTGACTGGAGATTTCCTCCGATAGATGATGTTGTAACTGCTGCTGAGGGACTTGCCTCTGTTGAACATAGTTACTTGCCATTATCCCTAATTTTTGCCTGGATTGTACTATGAGATTTCCAATCCATCGGGATGATTTTTTTTCATGTCTCTAACTTTTGCCTGGACCGCCCTTTCGGGTTTTCAATCCACCAAGTATTTTTTTTTATTTTTAGGCGAAGTATTTCTTGACTACATCAACATTCGTGGGGTAGGAAAATTCCTCTCCGTCCATGGTTGCAAGTCTCAAGGCGCCGCCTGAGAAAGCTTTCGTGACCACATAGGGGCCATCATAATTTGGGGTCCATTTGCCCCGAGAGTCAGTGAGAAATGATTGTATCTTCTTGAGCACGAGGTCTCCTTTTCTGAAAATACGAGGTCGGACCTTTTTGTCAAACGCCCTTTTCATTCTCTGTTGATATAACTGACCGTGGCATAGTGCCATGATTCTCTTTTCTTCAATCAGGTTCAGTTCGTCGTGTCGACTTTGACACCATTCAGCTTCGGTGAGCTGAGCTTCCATCAATACCCGGATTGATGGGATCTCTACTTCTATGGGGAGCACTGCTTCCATGCCATATACTAGAGAGAAAGGGGTTGCCCCTGTTGAAGTGCGGATAGATGTTCGATAACCGTGAAGAGCAAAGGGTAGCATTTCGTGCCAATCTTTATAGGTTACAACCATCTTTTGAACGATCTTCTTGATGTTCTTGTTAACCGCCTCTACCACTCTGTTCATCTTGGGTCGGTAGGGAGATGAGTTATGGTGTTCGATCTTAAACTCTGCGCACAACTCTTTCATCATCTTATTGTTCAAGTTAGATCCATTATCAGTAATGATCTCGCTTGGAACACCATAACGGCAGATGATATTGTTTTTGATAAATCAGACCACCACTTGTCGGGTTACATTGGCGAATGACGCTGCTTCGACCCACTTGGTGAAATAATCAATGGCTACCAGGATGAACCGATGTCCGTTTGAAGCCTTGGGCTCAATCATACCAATCATGTCGATTCCCCATATGGAAAAAGGCCACGGGGAAGAAAGAACTTTGAGATGTGATGGCGGTACATGAATTTTGTCAGAGTATATCTGACACTTGTGACACCTCCTCATGTACTTGTAGCAGTCGGATTCCATGGTCAACCAATAATACCCGGCCCTGAGAACTTTTCTCGCCATTGTGTGTCCGTTGGCATGAGTGCCAAAGGATCCTTCATGAATTTCTTTCATGAGCATGTCTGCTTCTGGTCTGTCGACACATCGGAGCAAGACCATGTCAAAATTTCTCTTATAAAGAGTGTCACCGCTCAGGAAGAAGTTTCCAGCCAATCTTCTGAGGGTTTTCCTATCTTTTCTGAGTGCCCCATATGGGTACTCTTGTTTCTGAAGGAAGCATTTGATATCGTGATACCAAGGTCTGTCGTCTATGACTGCTTCAATCGCGAAGATGTGAGCGGGCCGTTCAAGGCGCATGATGTCGATCTTAGGTAGGTCATTCCATCGACCTACGCTAATCATGGAAGAGAGAGTGGCTAATGCATCAGCCATGTGATTCTCATCACGAGGGATGTGATGAAAGTCGACTCTGTTGAAGAAGGGTAACAACCTTCTTGCATAGTCTTTGTAAGGAATCAATCCTGATTGGTATGTGTTCCAATCTCCTTTTATCTGGTTAATAACCAGGGCTAAATCGCCGTATACGTCCAAGTTTTTGATCCTTAAATCAATCGCTTCTTCGAGACCCATGATACATGCTTCGTATTCGGCCTCGTTGTTCGTACATTTGAACGTAAGTCTAGCAGTGAAAGGAATGTGGGTACCCTGAGGGGTAACAATGATTGCCCCAATTCCGTTTCCATAATGATTGACTGCTCCGTCAAAGATAAGTCCCCACTGGGAACCTGGTTCTGGCCATTCACTGGGTAGTGGTTCATCGCAATCTTTCATTTTTAGATACATGACATCTTCGTCTGGGAAGTCAAACTCGATTGATTCTTGATTGTCAATCGGTTGATGAGCCAAATGATCGGCTAAAATACTTCCTTTAACGGCTTTCTGAGCGTGGTACTCTATGTCATATTCTGATAACAACATCTGCCAACGGGCAATTCTTCCCGTGAGAGCAGGCTTTTCGAAAACGTACTTGATTGGATCCATTTCGGAGACCAACCAAGTAGTATGACGAATCATGTACTGGCGAAGACGTTTGGCTGCCCAAGCCAAAGCGCAACAAGTTTTCTCAAGCATTGTGTACTGAGTCTCGCAGTCGGTGAATTTCTTGCTTAGATAGTAAATGGCAGACTCTTTCCTTTTAGTTTCGTCTTGTTGGCCAAGTACACATCCCATTGAGTCCTCTAGGACTGTGAGGTAAATGATCAGTGGTCTTCCTTCCACTGGAGGTGATAGAATCGGAGGATTCAACAGATATTCCTTGATACTGTCGAAGGCGGTTTGGCAATCTTCTGACCAAACGCAATCCTGGTTCTTTTTGAGTAATTTGAAAATCGGCGCACATGTCGCGGTCATAAGGAATATGAATCTGGAGATGTAGTTCAAACGTCCCAGGAATCCTCTGACTTGTTTTTCAGTTTTCGGAGAAGGCATTTCTTGAATGGCCTTGACCTTGTCAGGATCAACTTCAATTCCTTTCTGGCTGACGATGAACCCTAGTAATTTCCCCGAACGGACACCGAAGGTGCACTTGTTAGGATTCAAGCGGAGCTTGAATTTTCTTAGACGTTCGAACAATTTTGACAGATGTTCAACGTGCTCATCCTTTGTTCTTGATTTTGCAATCAAATCATCGACATATACCTCGATTTCTTTGTGTATCATGTCATGAAACAGAGTAGTCATGGCCCTTTGATAGGTTGCCCCGGCATTCTTCAAACCGAACAGCATTACCTTGTAACAAAAGGTATCCCATGGGGTAATGAACGAAGTTTTCTCCATGTCCTTCGGCGCCATTTTGATCTGATTATAGCCCGAGAATCTATCCATGAAGGAGAATACTTTGAACTTTGTTGTGCTGTCAACCAGCATGTCAATGTGTGGTAAAGGAAAGTCGTCCTTTGGACTTGCCTTGTTTAGATCTCTGTAATCAACACACATTCTGACCTTCCCATCCTTTTTGGGAACGGGTACGATGTTGGCTAACCATTGAGGATATTCAGATGTAGCGAGGAAACCCGCGTCGATCTGTTTCTGTACCTCCTCTTTGATTTTGATGGCCATGTCCGGGTGAGTCCGTCTCAACCTTTGCTTTACTGGCGGACATTCCGATCTTAGCGGTAAGTGATGTTCCACGATGCTGGTATCCAACCCTGGCATATCCTGATAGGACCAAGCGAATACATCGGGGAATTCTTTGAGAAGCTTTATCAAACTTTCTTTGACAGATGGACTGAGCAGTGCTCCGATCCTGATTTCTTTTCTCTCTTTTTCTGAACCCAAGTTTACCGTTTCCAACGGCTCTTTGTGAGGTTCAATGGACCTTTCCTCTTGTCTGAGTAGTCGGGAGATCTCTTCTGGAATTTCGTCGTCATTTTCTTCTTCAGCCTCGAATACCGGGAACTCAAAGTTGGGAGAAGGCATCGGATCGTATGTTTTAACGGGGTATAAAACAAGCAATCTGCATGACGTGATGATTCGTGTTTAGAAGAGATAGAGAAAATGCAAGTGTGTGCAGTGTATTTATTTTACTACTTGTTTTTATTTTTGAATTGTTTTTTAGGATTACCATTTTCTGAAAAAGCAAAAAGAGAAAACAGCAATTCATGCGGAAATTACAGAACGACGTTATTTTATTAATGAACAAGTCGAATCTTGAAACTACAGCCCTATAAAACAAAACTCTGTCGCTTTGGGCAAAGCGAAGAGGGAAATTTACAGAAAACGAGCCCTATCAAAATATCTGTTTCACCTGGGCAGGGTGAAAGGTTAAAGATGGCAATTACTTTGACTGACGAACGACCTTCGGAACCTCGACGGTAACCCATTGGCGGCGAACTCCTCGGTGAATCACAAAGTGTGGCACCTTCCTTGATTTGTCTTCAGAAATGACGCTGATTTCTGGTGGAGCAGGATCATTGGAATCTGTTTCCCAGGCAGAATTGTCGTAGGAGGATTCCTCTGTTGCATTTTGCATAGCATTGGTGCTCTCAGTTGTATCTCCCCATCCAGTTGGCTGGATATCTTCGAGCCTGATACGAGAGCTTTCGGGAGCAGTGTACTTGACCATAAAGTCGTATTTTCCACTTGGTTGTCCCAAAGTGTCCCAAACTTCTTTAGAACTGGAGAAGTTATCCCTCTCGATGACGTTGACCTCAGGAAAAGCATAGTTGATGAATTCTAGTCCTGCAAACGTTGCGAATTCATCTTCATGTTGAGTAGTTTCCGAATGACCTGAGTGTTGATCCCATGACATGGTGGGGACATAGGTATTCTGTTCAATGACGTTCAGCTGAGTTTCATTACTCGGCTGACTTTCTTGCCCCAAGTTTCCTGGGTAAGGCTGCCACATTGGCAGACCATCCATTGGGCCATAGTAATTGTGATCAAAGTTTTCTTTCATCGGAGTGTCTTCCTCTAATGAATTTGGTGGAGCACGGCATCCTTCCGGATCACAATCTCCATATATCATTTCGACATCTGATCTTGGTATAAACCTCAGACTTTCTGTAGGAAAGCAAAAAGGCATAGGCACCTCTTCCTGAGACATATAACCGTCCTTGTTAAGGTAGGACTTCCATTCTTCATCTGTGTCAGAGGGATCTTCCTCATTGATAGCATGAACTGTCTGAGACACTGGGTGAAGAAAACCTCCACTGTGGAAGAATTTTTGAAGGGGATGAAGACTTTCATCGTTGGCGGCTGTCTGGGTACAGGTTGCAGAAAAACCAAGACCCTTCTTTGTTTTATTGTCAATAGGAATGACAAGCCATCCCCATCCTATCGTATCGGTACTCTCGACCGCTTTGATAGCGTCTTTGTATGAAGAAATTGAAGTTCCTTCTTCGGATTGATCGTTCTTGCTCACCGTTAGTGCTTGGAACTGAGTTCCAATAACCTCCTCGGGTTCTACACAAGCAGATGATGGTAGGTTACTCACAAGCAAGGCTTGTTCCCCACAAACCGTGACAAGTTAATCGTTCTTGACGAACTTTAGCTTTTGGTGGAGGGTTGAAGTAACCGCTCCAGCCTGATGTATCCAAGGTCTTCCTAATAAACAATTGTATGTTGCCCGGATGTCCATGACCTGGAAAGTGATTTGGAAAGTGTGAGGACCAATAGTTATGGGAAGATCAACTTCGCCGATAACTATTTTTCTGGATCCGTCGAATGCTTTGACGACGACCTCGCTGACTCTCATCGGAGGGCCCTTAAATGATAATTGCGTCAAAGTGGACTTCGGCATAACATTCAGGGCTGACCCTGTGTCTACCAGTACATTGGCTAAAGCATCGCCCTGGCAGTTAACTGTAATATTGAGCGCCATGTTATGACGACGACCCTCTTCAGGTAATTCCTTATCACTAAATCCCAAATTATTGCAGGAAGTGATGTTAGAGACAATGTTATCGAATTGTCTGATTGTTACATCCTGTTCCACAAAGGCTTGCTCCAAGACTTTCTGTAGAGCCTCTCTGTGCGCTTCTGAACTGAGTAACAGTGATAATACTGAGATCTTTGAAGGAGTCTGTAACAGTTGATCAACAATGTTATATTCACTCCTTTGGATGAGCTTTAGCATCTCATCTTTGTCTTTTGAAAAGTCGGGATTACCAGATTGACTGACTGGTGGATCAGGAATTTCCGCCTGAAGTTCCTTTCTTTGTTGGATTCTCCAACCCCTCGGTTGAAGATTCGACCGCTCCGTGTTACACGACTGATGTCTGCAATATTCACGACGGAGGGTAATGGAATTTCCTTTCCATTCTCGATTATTGTTGCACCGTATTTGTAAGGGATTGTCTTAGCTGATTCATACGGTAGTGGCCCCGGTAGATAGATGACTATGGGAACCTTCTGATTTTTCTGACCATCATAAGTAATCTCGATCCGTTCCTGGTTGGGAACTTTAGATTCGTCAAGTAGAGGAACGATGGCAAAAACATCCCTGGTCCTATGATGACTAGAGATTGTGACAACATCCTCAACTTGATCGGCAAGGTAGTTCGGCGTCCAGTTGATGGGTCCAGAACCTGGATATGGACGAATTTCTCCATGATCGACCTGACCCTGAAGAGCTGCTCTCACAAGGTAACACCCTTGGTTACTTTCCGAACAGACGCTACAACTGTCATAGTTGTGTGGTGGCACTTGGTCACGCCCACTTTGAATACAATGTAACCTCACTAGGTTACCTTTCATTGATCGGACATCCTGACTTTGACGACCAGTAGGATTCCTGTTATTGATACTAATCTGCTGAGTATCTTCGTCCATATAGATTGGCATCCACCAGTGATTTAACAAGTGCTGAAGTGCCTCATGGACAAGGGTACAACCTCGATCGTTTTCGCAACCCGCTTTACAATTTTGATAGTCATGTGATATTAAGAATCCAAGTCGGACCTGCTCAGCATGTAACTCTACCAGGTTGGTATCCATTACGCGGATGTCGAAGATCTGAACCATGTTGATTTGATAGGAGTTCCTATCATGGTAGTCTTGGATCCATCCAAGATCCATCTGACGCTGGAGGGCCTCTTGTATGAAAGAGCATCCCTGTTTGTTTACCGAGCAAATCAGACAGGAACTGTAATCGTGTCGCGGCAGATTATGATACTGGCTTTGCCTTGAGTGCATCGCCACCAAGTTGACATTCATCGCATGGATGTCGTGGTTTTGAATGACGTTGGAATTCGTGTAAACCATGTTAACTCCACGAACTTGGTGCTCTTGGATCCATCCAAGATCCATTTGTTCCTGTTGAGCTGATTGCACTACCGAACATCCTTGGTTATCTTTAGAGCAGATATCACACTGGTGATAATTATGAGGTGGCACATGGCCATATCCACTCTGTCTACAATGCATCTTGACCAGATTGGTTTTCAACAAGAGTACATCGTGAATTTGATAGACATTGTTAGTCTCTTTCTCAATCAGATTGACTGCAGCTTTCTCGTGTTGAGGCAGCGGGTTCGTAAGAACATTAGGATTCGTATCTTTGAAAGATAAGAGCCCGCTCCTAACAAGCTTTTGCACGTCGGATTTGAAATTGAGACAAGTCTCAATGTTATGCCCTGAACCTCCTTGATGATAAGGGCATATTTGATCCGCTTTGAACCAAAAAGGCGGATTTTCAGGAACTGAAAGGGGAGACTTAGTCTGAATGTGCCCCTTAGCCAGCAGTAACGGAAACAGCTCTGCGTACGTTACGGGTATAGGATCAAATCCTGGTGGCCGTATTGTACGGTTGTTGTTATATGGAGGACGAGCCTGCTGAAGAGGATGTTGTGTCCTTTGTTGGTCAGGTTGGCTCTGCGCAACCTGAGGTTGATACATAGGAACAGGCGCGGGACCGATAGCAGGAGTTACAGCTGCTACTGGCTGATAACGACGCCTTTGCTTTCCGAGAGAGATATTCCCAATATCTTGCTCTTTTTTCTTAGGGAGAGCACTACCATATTTTTTTAGTACCGCTCGTTGATCCAGTGTCTTTTACCAAACCTCCTTCTCGGACGGCTTCCTCAAGACGTACACCCATGCCGACCATTTCGGTGAAATCACTGGGTGCACTGGCAATCATTCGGTCATAGTAAAATGAGCTTAAGGTCTTTAAGAAGATTTTTGTCATCTCTTTTTCCTCAAGAGGTGGACAAATTTGAGCGGCAATTTCACGCCACCTTTGAGCATACTCCTTAAAGGTTTCCTTTTCCTTTTGCGACATTGATCTGAGTTGATCTCTGTCGGGTGCCATGTCCAAATTGTATTTGTATTGTTGGACGAAGGCAGTACCAAGATCTCTGAATGTACTAATCGTAGTACGGTTTAAACCCATGTACCATTTGAGTGCGGCACCGGTTAAACTATCCTGGAAGTAGTGAATCAGCAGGTCCTGATTCTCCGTCTGAGCTGACATCCGCCGAGCGTACATCACCAGATAGCTCTGAGGGCAAGAGTTACCCTTGTATTTTTCAAAGTCGGGCACTTGGAACTTGTGCGGGACTTTCACATTTGGGACCAAGCAGAGGTCTGCGGCGTCCTTTCCAAATAGATCCTGACCGCGAATGGCTTGCAGCTCTTTCTGCATTTCCAAGAACTGCTCCTAGAATTCATCCATTCTGTCAAACATAGTTTCCTTCTTACCAGAAGGTGTCTGTGGAATCTGTCCTTCTGGGACAGTGTGCACCACAGGGGGTGGTACCGTGACTACGGCAGTAAGTCTTGGTGCCTCCCGAAGTTTGTAACCTTCAGGAGTCTTCAGTATGCCCCTAGCATCTTCGCTTTCCCGAAGTTTGTAACCTTCAGGCCCAGCGGCTTCTGTTGCGATTCCCTGATCTTCAGTGATCGGCGAAACATATCCTTCCGGGATATAGTTAACAGGCATGCCCCAAGGACGATCTTTCGACATCTGATACCTAGGATCATACTTTTCTATGATGGGCGTTGAGGTGATCTCTGAGATCACAGTTCTTTGTAGCTGAGCTTCTGCCATGGCTTGCATGTCGTTACGAAGCTTTCTCATATCCTCTCTCAGAGCGTCGATCTCTTCTTTCAACTCTCTATTTTTTTCCTCAAGATCATCCATCCTTTTCTGACGATTGGCCCGAGTATTATACGAATGAGACAGTTTGACTCTAGAATCGAGACACAAACGTGAGATTCATAGGTAAGGAGAATACGCGATGTGAGAATGGTGAATGCAATGATTATATTAATTGTTGTTTTTTGGTTTAATCAAAATAAACTTCGACAATTAGATTGCAAATATCAAACAGTGGGGAAACCCTTTTTTATTGAAATTCAAAGGATTACAGAAATGGAAATACAGTAGATTACAAAGTGCAGAAACAGAAACCTAAACTAATGGGTCCCGAGTCCTCTCTGAGGAGAAACCGGGTGCTAATTCTGGTATCTTCCTTTTCTTTGACCGGGGCGCTTGGGCCGTTGTCGGGTTGTCATTCCTTTGCCAAGTGAAAGGAGTGAGCAAATTCCTTTGGTCATCTTGATTCTCTACAGCATGCTGCTCCAAAATTTCAATCAGAGCATCTTTCTCTTTTAGTAGTTGTTGTATTTGGATACACTCTACGTCGAGGGTGCGGTACTTGTTCTTCCAAGATCTTCTTTCCTTTTGAACTTTGTTGAGAGTAACCTGAAGCTTTTCAGTTTCCGTTATGAAGTACATGACAGATTCCCTTGGTGGAAGAATTCCGTAACGAGGATAAGGCATTTTTAGCTTGAGAGCTCTGGTTTGTACCCAATGGAGATAAGGCTCCATCGAGACACAGTTCGGTTTTCCCAGAGACTCTCGTCCTTTCTTATGAACCTGTTTCCAAGCTTGCACTATTTCCATCTTTAGTACTCTGTCACTTTCTCCTTCTTTGAAGAAAAGACCTTCCAGATGAACACCCAGTGGGATGTGTCTCATCGGGTATCCAAATTGATGAAGAACCAATATCGGATGATAGTTGATTCCTCCTTTAGTTCCTATGAGGGGTACGCTGGGGAAGTTTCCACAACGGTCAATGATTCTGATTCCCTCATAAATCCTATTACACCAATCTATATCGGAATTGGTGAGAGACATGATCTTCTGCGACCAACGTAAGACACTCTTGCAATCCCAAAAAGCAGCAGACTTGGGCAAGTGAGAGATAAACCATTTGTAAAGAAGAGGTACACAGCATGTGATCTCCCCTCCGCTGTACAAATTTCCCAAGTGTACAGAATGATACGCATCTGCGAGCAAAGTCGGCACAGGGTTTCCAATGAGAAAAACCTTAATAGCGTTGATATCGACGAAGTTATTGATGTTGGGAAACAAAAATAACCCATAGGTGAGCAAGATAAATATGCTTTCAAAAGCAGTCCTGTTCCCTATACTAGCGAAGTATAGAGCCTTTTTTGTCAAGAACTGGGCTGGCAAACCTTGGATGCCCCCCTTAGTGGTCATGTGAGTCCTGACCTCAGACTCTTCCAAATGAATTGCTCTTGCAATGATCTGATTCTTTGGAATTTCTTCCAGTCCAGAAAATGGAGCTCGATCTGTAATGTGTAGATCAATCAGATGAGAATACTTCTCCAGCGTTGGTGAGAGCTGGTAATCCTGGAATGTGAAACAGTGATAAACCGGATCGTAGAATTGAATGAGCGCGTCCATGATCCCCTTAATCACATGGACTCTTAACAGTGGTAGCAAACCACCGTGCTTGGCTCTGAAAGCCTCTGGGTTAACGATCATCCTTGCTAACCTTCTCAAATCCCCTAGTTTTGGAACCTTGAAGGTATACTGGTGAGTTCTCCTTCTACCGAAATCCATTAGCGTAATCTTTTTCTCTGATATTTGCAATCACAGTCTTAGTTTAATTTGAAAAACAGAGAGACTAGAAGAGAAGTTTTTTTTTTTTGTGTTTTAATGTTTTATTAAATGGATGCATGAATGCAGCACACAAAAACATAGAAAAAACATGGGGTCAGAGGGTCTTTGTCATGAAGTCAAGTCTCTACCCATCCCCAAAGGTTTATACTAGGGTGATTTTTGTACCTGTACTCATTATCATCAGCTCCTCCCAGGAAGGCAGACAACAAGCGGATCGCCAGCGAGTTGTGTGCAATCTTAGAGTAAGTGCTATTCACCGAGAATAGATCACCAGCCTCAAATGAGGGTAGTATCGCGTAACAACTATTTCCGATAGTTTCTGCACTACGAAAGGGTTTGGCTCCTCAGCTTCTCAGACTTAACAACCGGCCCATTGGCTAGAAGAGTGAATGGGTTGCGTTGGTCAGCCTCCACTGAGGTTGATGGTCGACCCCGTCGCCATCACTTATCTTAAGTGTATACTCATTCTTTCCACATGCGGCATCACACGCATTCCCAGTAGCAGAAAAATAAACATGTATAGCAATTAGGAAAAGCAGTATATATATTTGTCCTAATCATCCTAGACTTATAAAGCTAAGGATCCTAAGTTCTTGACAGAAAATGGCTCCCCGGCTGAGTTACCACTCTGTAGTTTTTCACACAAGAGGTGAAAAGGAAGACCATGCCTAGATCTAACTTTGAAAGGCCCCACGGTGGGCGCCACTTTTCTGTAGCGAGCGATTTTGGACGCGGTTCTTAAGCGCTGGTCGCTCTCTGCGGTTTGAGCTTAAACTACAGGTCGATTCATTTTTTATCCTATTGTGAGCTGACTAAGGAAGGGAAATAGATGTCTCTAATTAACCCTGCTTTGCATACTGAGTTTAAACAGCGGTCTGTTAGGTTACGGATGCTATCAATGTGGGGGGGCCTTTGTACTGGTTATTTGTATTTTCGCCAATACGGTTCTCTTTCTTTTTTACCTGGGCAGAAGGTTTCTGGCGGGGAACAAGGATTAGGATGTTAGGACTGATGCTTTTCAATTACTACTTTTAATTGATGGAGATTTGGGATTTGGTTTTTTTGTTGATTGCGCTCGCTAAGATTTTCTCTTTCGATCTTATGCCTACGTATTCCCGTCTACCGAAATAGGGAAATCAGAGCGTTCGTAGTTCCTCCTATTCTATGGGAGGAAATGGTTGTTTTGGTGTCTTGTTCAAAGCCCAAGACGTGAAGCGAAAGGTAGTTTGTATCTTGTTCAAAGCCCAAGATATGAAGCTGAAAGGTCTATTTGTGTCTTGTTCAAAGCCCAAGACATGAAGCTGAAAGACCTCGACTTTAGAGAGAATTTGTCATCTCTAAAGAGGGGGAAGGAGAATTACTTTAACTGGGATACGCGGATCCGAGCAATGCCATAATTTCCGAAAAAAGGGTTTTAACCTGAAGGAGAAGACTTTAACTCAGTGTAGAGCAATGCCATCTTTCCTTAGGAATTTCTCATGCTAAAAGAGGGACAGTGGCATGGATATAGATGATCTAGAGGCTTGCCGCTTACAGCGATTAGATGAAAGGAAAGGAGTTGTTGATGTTTGTGAACTGTGAACGAGGCACAGCTTTGATGCTAAAAGGTTGATTGGATCAACCAGTGGTTTTCTTATACAAAGCCTAAGAGGAGGCTAATTTCCGCTAGGAAAATCATTATACAAAGCCTAAGAGGAGGCTATTTTGTGTCCCGTACAAAGCCCGAGAGAGAGGCTAAAAGTTTTTTACCCGACGATAGAGTCTTTGTGTCTCGTACGAAGCCCGAGATAGAGGCTATTGTTTGTTTTACTCTACGAGGGAGTCTTTGTGTCTCGTACGAAGCCCGAGATAGAGGCTAAAAGTTTGACTCAACAAGAGAGTCTTTGATACTCAACAAGAGAGTGTTTTTGTATCTCGTACGAAGCCCGAGATGGAGGCTAAAGGTTTGTTTCAGTTGAGTGACAGATCCAATATACTGATTTTAAAAGAGAAAATCAGTTCTTATATGAGCAACACTGTACTCAGGGATTTGATTTGAGGATCAGGGATATTTCCTTCGCTTTGAGGAAATGGGAAATCCAAAGGGTGTTGAGACTGTCCGAGTCTGCGGGTTTCCTTCCTATTTAACGAAGGGGGTCACTTGAGAATGTCTTTGAGACTCAAGGAAGTTAGACTGTCCAAGTCTAGAGTTTTTTTCTTTTGTACTATGCTTTGAGAAACGGTAGTAGACTCAATGAAAGGACTGTTCTATGCAGATGACTAGGTTCTGTTCCTATACCTCTAGGAGGTCGTCGGGACAATTTGTACGAAGCCCAAGAGGAGGCTGGAAACTTTTAAGAAGCCGACGGGTCCTTGTACGAAGCCCAAAAGGAGGCTATCATTCCCGAAGGAAGAGATCATTATACGAAGCCTAAGAGGAGGCTGTGAATACTTCTAAGAAGCCGTAGTGTCCTTGAATAATGCCCAAGAGGAGGCCGATGCTTTTAAGAAGCCCGTGGGTCTATCATCTCCTTTCCATTAGGAGAGATAACTCTTTTAAAGATAAAAACCACTGGTAAACGTGCGAGGTTTACTATCCAGCAACTTTTAGCTTTTGAAGAGGGTTCCTTAGTTAAGGTCCAAGATTATGACCGTAGTGGGTACCCAAACCCCGAGACATTCAAGGCAAGCTATCCACAAGGAATAGATCAAGTCAGGAAAGTTCGAGAATTTGGAAGAAACTCAAAGATGCCATTCACGGAGAATACATTCATCTTGGGGAGTAGAGCTTCTTGACGATTCCTAAGGAGGACAGCCGAAGAGAAGACTGTATCTGGTGCTCCTATTGGGGATCTAGGCGTCTATTTTTACGAATAAATGAAACGGCGTCACCTAGTTCTAGACGTAGTTGCCGGGGAAACTCGAAATATCTATACTATTATTACACAGTAGATACGAGTTTATGAAAGGAGACTTACAGTGAGCAGCCCCACAATACAGTTTATAATATGAAAGCAGTAAACGAAAGCGATAACCACTTACTCGGTTGGAGTGCTTCCATGCTGTTTGGTTAGTTGTTCAACAAAGAAAGATTGAAAACAACAGTATATTCAAAATCAAAGGAGAAAGTGCTTTGAAAAAGAAAGATTTGGGGCTTACAGCTCAAGGAGAGGCCCAGGGTTTTATCAGTGAGCACACTGTTTGACTTTGTACAGCGGGACTTATACAAGTGACTGGGGCCCAAAAAGGTTTTCTGTACAAAGGGATGGGTCTTACACTCTCTCAAGAGGCCCAAAAAGGTTTAAAGAAAAGAGAGGGGCTTATAACACGAGGGTAGGCCCAAATGATTTTTCGTTTAAAAATGGCGATCGCGCCGAGGTTTTCTTTTAACGTAGAGGGACTTATGCAATAAGTAAGGCCCAAAATGTTTTGGTTAAAAGGGGGATTGGGTCTTACACTCTAATAGAGGCCCAAAGTGTTTTGAATGGGTCATATAGCTCAAGGAGAGGCCCAGATGATTTTTATTTTTAAACGGGCGACGATCGCGCCGTTTACTTGTACAGAGGGACTTATACAATGAGTGAGACCCAAAAAAGTTTTTGTACAAGGGGGGATGGGTCTTACACTCTCTCAAGAGGCCCAAAAAGTTTTGAAAGTGATTTATGAGGGTTGAATTAATCCAAAACCCTAATTTGTTTTCAAAATGTATTTAATTGAATAAAAATTCAATTAAAATGATCAAAAATTGTTTAACAGATGGAAAACAAATTGTGATCTTTGATTAATGCTTCAAAAATTAAGTATTGACCTACAAAATAATTAGAAAGCATTAAAAGTTGCAAAATCAATGTAGAAAAAATATTTAAAATGTCAAAAACAATTAAAATATTAATTCTTTGCAAAAATATCAATTATATGAAATAAATAATATTTTTGGTATTTTTTGTGAAAATAAAATATTTTAACATTTTTGTGAATTATTAAAAAAAGAATCAACTCAAAATCATTAAAACTCAGAGAGAAATTAATTTTTGAATCAATTAAACAAAATCACAAAATTCAAATATTTGAATTTCTAAAAATGGCGCCAAGAACAAGCTGAAGAACACGCGCGTGTTCTTGGTTTCTCAGATTTGCATTTTCTATCCAATCTCCATGAATACGTAATCATATCATGCAATCCACATATCATTATGCTCGCCTCAACCTCACGATCATGTCTATGTACTTTAATTTCATTTAAATTAAACATACAACAAGAAATCATGAAGAGACCTCAAGAACCCTAATTTCTGCATGAAGGCTAGGATTTTTGATACACGATTCAAACAATGCAATTAATTAAGGGAAAACATTCCATGCATGATTATGAACATATGGCCAAATTATAGTGCGAGGAAATATGCATAGATTGAGAGATGACCAAGTATGTGCTTACCTCCAAGTCGTGACAGCAATTTCAAAGTGATTTTTGATTTGGAGGTGTTACAGATGAGTGGTGATGATCTGAACAGCTTCCCTACACCCTATGGATTGTGTTTGGATGGTTGGACTTGATTGAAATTGGCTGGATCATTTTGTGGTACCTCAACTGCACTTTGGTTAAAACCTTGAGCAACCAGCTGGTGATTTCATGAAATTGATGTTTCAGAAGTAATCTAAGTGTTTGATCAGCTCATATGTGATGTATGTGAGGTGTGTGAGTGATTGGTTTGATTGGAATTGCTCTCAAACTCAAAACCCGATAGTGACTTGCCTTAGAAGGCAAAATTGGAGTGAAAGAAGAGATTTTGAGGAAAGCATCTGTTAGATGGCTTTGGTGTACTCAAACTGACCACAATTGAGCTCTATTTATAGTAGAGCAAGTTTGTTTTGCAAGGAATAGTGCATGGCAGCTGGTAAGTAGGTTTGGCCAATGTTGTCCAATGAGAATTCAAGTCTCCTCTAGCCATTGACTAGAGATTAGGGCACAGAGCTTTGGTTCCCTTGGTCTTGGATAAGTCTTGACTGATTTCAGATAAGAATGGCTCAGTCCATGCCACCTTGATGGTTCCATTGAATGTCTCAATCCAAATTTGGAGTCTTGTCCCTATTTTGGCAACTCTAGGTTCAACATGCTATTTCTTGTTCCATGGACTTTGGAGGCTTGGCTCAGTGTTTGTCCCCTTTAGATTCAATCCTCTGAGGTGTCCAAGTGGATAGGAGCAATTGAATTTGGCTGATTTTGGCAAATCGACCAAAGTTGCAAATTCTGCCTTGCCTTGACAGATTTCAGCAAGGCAACTTGGCAATGTTGTATCTCATGGTGTAGGTTGAATTTGGCAATGTTCTTGGCCATTTTGGAAAGCTCTTACATGATACAACAACTGTTTGAACAAGTTTGGTTTTGATCTCTTTTGATTCCAAGTGAAAAATCCCCCTACATTTGGCAAAAAGTGAGGCAGAATCTGACTTAGTGAAAATTTCACTAAGTGTTGGAAAAAGTGACATTTTCACTTTTCAGCCACTTTGATCACTCCATAACTCAAAATCCTTAATGAATTGGAATGACTTGTAATTGAAGTTTTTGTAGGTGATAATGAGGGCTACAAATCCATCTTTGGATGAGAAAAAATGGCCTTGTGGTTTAGGAGTTATGGTCCTCCAAAGTTGGTACCTTTGCCACTTTATTTTTAACTTAGAAAAATTTCTAAGTTTTATGTTTACCCCTTTTACAAGTTATCTCACTTTTCTTGATTTTTCTTGATGAATGATGATTCCAATCATACATTAACATCATTTTAGGGTTAAAAATCCATTTTGGTGAAAAATCTCAAAAAGTCAAAGTTGACTTTTGTGCACAGTTGACTTTTTATCAGATGAATTCCAAACTGTGCAATTCTTCAGGAAATCATGTCCTTGACCTAAATAAAACTTGATGGACATGTTCCATGGGTGTCATAGGGTATATTCAATCATGTATTAGGGTTTGGGAGCATGTCTTGGTCAAAAGTCAAAGTTACAGTTGACTTTTCTCTTAAAACCCTAATTGTGGTGCAGATGAAATTGAGACTTGTTGCTCAAGCTTCTTGGATCAATCCATTATTCCAAATGGATCAATATGGTATATTAGAGACCCTCAAATCATGTCTTGAGGTCTTGGCTCATGGTTTGTCCCAAAAGTCAACTTAGGGGTGAATTAGGTCAAGAAACCCTAATTCCTGATTTTTGATGAATGCATCCCCTGAGGCAAAATTGACTTGATGCATGGGTTCATGAGGTTCCATGAAGTATATTAGGTCATGTTTTGGATCATTGCCTTGTGCCCAAATGAAAATTTCCATCTGGAGGCCCTGGTCGACCAAAACCCTAATTTGGTGACACTGTCGATCTTGAGACTTGATCCACCTAGAAGGGAGCAGCCTTATGCTTAATCCTTGAAGTGGGAGTCCTTTTTGATCCATTGTGGATATTTAAGAGATTAGACAAGTTGAAGATCATGTCATTTCTTGATTGATCCTTTGTCTAAGCACTCAGAGAGGGCTTGAAACCCTAATTTTAATTGTATTGGATGCTCACCCATCTTTGGGGAGACTGATGAAGCATGATGGTTCATCCACATTGTGATCATGATTTTCACAATGATGGGAAATCTAAGTGGTCAAAATTTGGGGTATTACACTCGCCCAACAAGATATTGAAGATCTTACCTTCTCCCCCTTGGGGTTTGAATTTCTATCTCTAAAATATTCTTGAAATGAAGAGAGATCAAGTTCTGATCTTAAAATTACAAGTTATAATAATTATTTCCTAAAAAATGATGAAAATTACTTACATAATACATTCAGAAATTGCCAAGTTTACACTGCGAACTTTTCACTCGCAAAGCGAACACCAAATTAGGCACCTGAGGTGCGTCTAATAAGCTAAACTGCCTCAGAATTTCTGCATAAGTTCGCAATGTGAAGGATTATTCCCAAAGCGAACTTAGGTGCCTTTTTCTTCTGCCAAATTCCTGGGAGCGTTTGCTGGAGCATCGCCATACTTTGCAACGCGAACCTTCACTGGCAAGTTCACAAAGCGAACTTGCGAATGTTCTTCTCTTCCTTTGGCAATCCTTGTCCACTCTTTAGTGTCTTACTCATTGATGTTTTATGCCTATTTTCTGCACAATAACACACACATCAAAGAATCCAAAGGTATTTGCAATATAATTGAAGAATCAAACAAAAACCTGAATTACATCATGAAAACATGAGAATTGAGTTGAAAAGTGCCAAGAAAGATGGTTCATTTTAAGTCAAAATTTTCACTTGATTTTCGCTTGTCCTCAAGCAAAGTATGCCCTCATTAAAACAAGAGGATTTGCTCAAGCATTTAATTCAACCAAGAATGGATTAACGGTTCAACTTTAAACAAGAGAAATTTTCACAAATAAGAGGATTTGGTCAAGCATGAAAATGCGCACAAGCAACGTTCACCACTCAATAGAATCGAACAATGACAAAGAATTAAGTTCTTAAATAAATATCATGGAATGTTTCAAATAATAACTAAATTTTCATACTTTAATCACTCTAACACTCCTCTTCAGAATAAGAATGAAGAAATTAACGCGTTTGCAACCGCGGGGCAATTTCACTCACCTGACAAACAATGCTAATAACAACTCAATTCATACAACATCTAACAATCAAAAATGAAAACATGGAAGCAAAAAGATCACTAAGGGCTTTAAGGGTTGTAGCTTGGTTGGGTTAACAATAAAGGGACATTTATAAAGGCCATTGAATCGAAATTGCCGATGCAAAAAGAAACATTCACTATATATGGTATTTACACATCACAACTTCATTCACCATTTTCATTCCTTTACCACAAACCTTCTCAAACTTCCTTATGCACAATTATTTCATTCTCTATTTTTCTCATTCAAACAAGCATTCTTTTTCTTTTGTTTTTCACATTCATATTCACACTTTTTCTTTTCATGCTTGTTTGAAATTTTTCAAAAGTTTTAGCACCCTACCGTTCTTCTTTTTCATTCTCCCCAATTTGAATTCAACCAAACCTCAAGTGAATGTTCCTTGCTTTAAAGCAAGGAAATCAAATTAAAACAATGCTCAATGGTTCAAGAAGAAATTTTTAGAACCTCACAAAATTCAATGATGAACTATACTTTAAAATTATGTACATAAACCAAGTTCATCACTAAAATGAGATCTAAACTGTTTAGGCTCAAAGGGGTTAACGAATTCTCTCTACTCACGGGTAAGGTACTTTTCGATACGGTTGTGCTCAATATAAACAAATGCCTTGATCATTTCTAATGCTTCCACAAAATCACAATAATCAACAGATAAAGCATGAATCAAACTAATTAAACAAAGTTATCAGTCATCCTAGCATATAGTAAACAATGGAGGGTTCTCACAATTTATGGCTTTTGGACCTAAGTGAAACAAGCATTCAAACAAGTTGCAACATGAAACAAAAACACACATTTTCACAAAGCACAAAATTCTTAAATCAATCTAACATTCTATAAAGCGGTACAATTTACCTTGCATACATTCACATGTTCAACATCCTACCATCACCATCCAAACTTGGTAGAAGCTTCATTGAATACTTTTATACAAACAGAAACCAATCTAGAAGGAGTTCTCATCATTCCTAGTCACACTAGAGAAAACATAAAAGAAAACAAATATATATAATATAAACAAATGTACAAAGCTAAAAAATATAGAAACTATCGCAATGCGATTCAATATCCAAACACCAATCCCCGACAACGGCGCTATTTTGTTGGTGCGGTATATCAGCAAGCAAAAATTAATTAAGTACCTAGTTTTATCGTCTCCACAGGGATCAGTGCGATAAATAATACCGTTCAACGATTTCTGTATTTCTAAGCTTATGGTGCAAAAGTTTTAGTTTAAAAGATTTAAGGCACCAAAATTAAAGGCATAAAATATAAAGACTGAAAATATAAAGTAAAGACTGAATTATAAACGGAACCTTGTTGGGATTGAATCTCATCAATTGATAACATGTGCATTCTTCTAATCAAGTAAACGCAAATCAATCATTCTCCTAATATCCTCACGTATCACCCACAATAGAGGTTATGTCTAACACAACGTCGAGAGAACAACCGTATTGTCTCATTGGTGATGTCTCACGCAACAAAACCAACACAGAGCATTAAGAACTGATACTCACGCAAATGCTAAGCCTAAATCTATGTCTATAGTTTAGAACCTAACAGATAATCATCCTAGATCCAGATCTGAAGAGTATATGTCTATAGCAGTTCAAATAAAAGATAAACAGGTAAACAAAGATGACACCCAAATCAGATAAATGACTGCTTCACATTAAATGCCATTGATCAGAATACGTACATACACTTAGCCTTTTTACATGTATTCAACTAATTTTCCAAATGTATGTGAATATCGTTCTTCATCACTATTATCACGCATCCTCGCAATACCGTGTCGATCCTACTCATGCTAGCCATGCTACTAATCAACACAATATAATAAAATATACAATGAATATCAACTCACAAAACCATGTCAAAAGTTTGTTCATTGATAGGCGAAAATCTAAGGTCAAGGATTTCAAAAAGAGTTTTGTCAAGACTCACAAATAAACAATCAAAGAAAATCAACAATAGAGAATCAAAACTAATTCACAAACATACATTAGATGAAATACATAAGGTATCAAAAGATTACATCCTCACCCAATAAGAGATTGAAGATCTTACCTTCTCCCCCTTGGGGTTTGAGTTTTTATCTCTAAAATATTCTTGAAATGAAGAGAGATCAAGTTATGATCTTAAAATTACAAGTTATAATAATTATTTCCTAAAAAATGATGAAAATTACTTATATAATACATTCAGATATTGCCAAGTTCGCACTGCGAACTTTTCACTCGCAAAGCGAACACCAAATTAGGCACCTGAGGTGCCTCTTATAAGCTAAACCGCTTCAGAATTTCTGCATAAGTTCACAATGCGAAGGATTATTCGCAAAGCGAACTTAGGTGCCTTTTTCTTCTGCCAAATTCCTGGGAGCGTTCGCTGGAGCATCGCCAGACTTCGCAACGCGAACCTTCGCTGGCAAGTTCGCAAAGCGAACTTGCTAATGTTCTTCTATTCCTTTGGCAATCCTTGTCCACTCTTTAGTGTCTTACTCATTGATGTTTTATGCCTATTTTCTGCACAATAACACACATATCAAATAATCCAAAGGTATTTGCAATATAATTGAAGAATCACACAAAAAACCTGAATTACATCATGAAAACATGAGAATTGAGTTGAAAAGTGCCAAGAAAGATGGTTCTTTTTAAGTCAAAATTTGAACTTATCAGAAGCCTCTTGCCTCCGTGCTTGAGCATTGAAGTCTTTTGTCTGTGAACTTGAGCAAAGGAAGTCTCATTCTAGGTTGATTGAGCAGGAGTCTCTTGCAAGGTTGCTTGAGCAGAAGTTTATTTCTAGGTTGATTGATCATTGAAGTCTCTTGCAAGTGTGCTTGAGCAATTGTAATATGTTTGGTTATAGTGAAAAGCTCTTGTTGAGACAAGGGGACTGAACTACTCTCAATTGAGGGGAGGAACTAGGATAATCTTTATGTGTTGCTTCCATTTACTTCTGAACATTATATTTCCGCAGCTATTACTAGATCTGATATCAGACTCTGAACATGGTTCAGATTCTGAAGCTTCAGTTTCAGAAGTGAAACAAGTTTTTGGAATACACAATTCACCCCCCATCTTGTGTATTTTTCTCACCTTCACTTAATCTTAGCTTTGTCCCAAGTGCTTCATGTAATGCACCCCAAAATGTGATGTGAACTTTGGGTCTCGATCTGACACGATGCTAGATGGTACCCCGTGTAATCTAACAATCTCGGAAATGTAAATTTCTGCCAACTTGGCTGCATTAAAGGTTGTTCTTACAGGTAAAAAATGAGAAGACTTAGTCAAAATATCGACAATCACCCAAATTGAGTCATGTATCCTCTGTGTTTTAGGTAATCTGGTGATAAAATCCATTGAAATGTTATCCCACTTCCACTCAGGAACATCTAAAGTTTGCAACATTCTTGTTAGCCTTTTGTGTTATATCTTAGCCTTTTGGCAAGTCAAACATTATGCTACATAATCTGCCACCTTCTTTTTCATTCCTAGACACCAATAGTTTTGTCTCAAATCTTTATACATTTTTGTTGCTCCAGGGTGAATTCTTAGTTTGTTCTTGTGGGCCTCCTCTAAAATTAGTTTCCTTATCTCTGCAACATTGGGTACACAAATTCTTTTGTTGAACCTTACGATATTATCTGGTCCTACTTTAAAACTGGGAGTCTTTCCTTGTACCATCAATTCCATTTTCTCTTCCAAGAGTGGATTGTCCTGACAGTTTCGAATGTCTTCCAAAAGTCCATTAGAAATCCCGATCATTCTACACTGTAGAGTTTTGTGTCCCAACTTTACATCTAGATGCATGTCTATGAATGTTTCCCATAACTCTTGTTGTTTAGCCATCAATGATGTTATTGCAAGGAAACCCTTCCTACTTAACGCATCTGCCACCACGTTTGCTTTTCCTGGGTGATATTGTAATGTGAAATCATAGTCCTTTAAGGTTTCCATCCATCTCCTCTGTCTCATGTTTAATTCCTTCTGATCAAACAAATACTTCAAACTCTTACGGTCGCTCCATACCGTGAATGTACATCCACAGAGATAATGACGTCAAATCATTAGCGCAAAAACTACTGCTGCAAGCTCCAAATAATGAGTAGGATAATTACTTTCGTGAGTCTTCAATTGTCTTGAAGCATATTCTACCGCCTTCTGCAGATGCATCAACACACATCTTAATCCTTGATGAATGCATCACAATAAACTCTGTATGGCTCCTCAGGTTGTGTCCAAGAAAAAGGTTGATCCTTTCTAGTTAGTTGAGTCAATGCATCTACTATATTTGCAAATCCTTCAATGAATCATTAATAGTATCCAGTTAATTCTACGAAACTTCTTATGTCAGTGACTATCTGAGGATGATTCCACACGGGTACGGTCTCAATCTTTTCCAGATCAACAACAATGCCTCCCTTTGATATACATGACCCAAGAAATTTACCCGTTCTAGCCCGAACTCATGTAAGGTTTGTAGCACTTGACGTATATGCTTTTCGTGTTCCATTTTACTTAGAGAGTAAATAAGAATATCGTCAATGAATACAACAACGAATTTATCCAAAAATGGGTGGAAATTTTAGTTCATGTGATCCATGAAAATAGTTGGCACATTAGTCACTCCAAACGACATGATTAGGTACTCATAATGTCCGAAACGAGTCCTGAATGCAATCTTTGGTATGTCTTCTTCTCTTACCCTAATCTGATGATAGCCAGACTTCAAATCAATCTTAGAAAATACAGATGCTCCTTTAAGTTATTCCATCAAGTCATCAATACGAGGTAAGGGATATTTATTCTTCACATACGCCTTGTTAAGTTGCATGTAGTCCACACATAGTCGAGAACGCCTGTCCTTTTTCTTTACCAAGAGTACTGGAGCTCCCCATGGGAAAATGCTTTGCTTAAAAAGTCCTTTCTCCAATAAGTCTTCCAATTGTTCTTTAATTTTTTGGCATTGTGTTGGCGTCATCCGATATGGTGCAATGGAAATGGGTCCAGTTCCCAAGCATAAGTCAATGAAGAATTTAATGTCTCATACAGGTGGTAAACCAGGAATCTCATTGGGAACACATCCTGAAAGTCTTGAGTAACTAACATGTCTTCAATATTTAGTTCAGCAATCACCTCCGTACTAGAAGGTATTGAAAGGCCATAGACTTCATTCTTTAGAGAAACTTTAAGTCTGTCCGCTGATAGGCATTTGACAACCCTCGGCTCAGGAAAAATAACCAACTTTCGAGCACAATCTTACATAACATAATGAAATGACATCCATCCATTCCTAGAATAATCTCAAGAGATTGTAGGGGTAAACATATTAGATTTACTAGAAATTCTTTCTCCTGAACCGCTACTTTACATAATAAGCATGTAGTGTTCACACTTAGAACCTTGGAAGGGGTAGACACTACCATGTCAAAAGGTAGTGGGGTTACTATCATTTTCAATTGATCAACGCAGTCCTTGGATATGAATGAATGCGTTGCTCCATAATTAAAAAGTGCAATTAAAATGGTACCTTTAATTTCACAATTCTCCTGGATCAAGTTGTTGGACGAAGATCTTCCCTCTGCACATTGCAATACACTCGACCTTGAGCAGTTGGTCGGACGGTTCTGGAAGTATTAACATCTAACTCTGCCTTTGGAGATTTGCAATCCTTTTCCATATGTCCCCTTTTGTTGCATTTGAAGCAGGTAGGATCCCTATTAGGACATTCATTCGCATAATGTCCACCCTCACCACACTGGTAACAACGTACCCCTAGGGCAACTTGAGTTCCCCATACTATAGTGTTATGATTTTCTGTTCATTGAGATCCTTGATTGTTATAATGTGGTTGTTGTTATGGCCTTACATGTTGTTTACTACACAAATATATACATGAAAATGTTGTTACCAAGCAAAATCGGCAAACCATCAAAGATTGGCTATGCTTCCGGTTGCACAAATGGACAGATGAAGCCAAAACACAGCTGCATTCCAGAAGACTCTTCCAATAATTTTTAGTAGATGGATACACAAAGATGGAAACGGAGCTTCTTAATTGGTTAAGGAAGAACCAATCTAAACTAAGAGTTGGAAAGTATAGACAACTTAATGATCAGCGCCGAAGACGTCAACAAAACCAACAAACAAAATAGGTTGAAGAGTTATCTTGCCTTCTTCATTTATAGGGGGAAACATTACATGAATCAACTATATTTCGATGGTATGGCTATCTCCAGTGCACTTGGATTTCCTAATTTATTTATTACGTTTACGTGCAGCCCCAATTGGCCTGAGATTACACGGCTGATGTCCAAGAATAATTTAAAGCCACATGACAGACCTGATATTGTTTCCACGGTATTCAAGATAAAATTTAATGAACTCATGATAGACCTAACCAAACGACATGTACTTGGTAAAGTTTTGGCATGTAAGTCGTCTAAATTTTCATACTACTTTATAATATTTTATGCATATTGAAGCTAGCAGGATTATACATGAGTGAATCGCACACTCAAAGACACAACAGAGTCGCCACCGAACTTTATTTAGTCCCAAAGGACATGGAAAATATGAAGAGAAATGGGTAAGGGGTCGGTTATGCAAAAGGAAGGTACTAGCACCTTACGCATCCGTCGTACAGGACGAGAACCATTTCGCTTGCTTTTAGGCTTGGATGGGTTATCTATCTAAAGGCTTCTAGCTAAAAAGAAAGGAGGGAGAGAAGAAAAAGAAAAAGAAAGAAAGTGCTAGCGGAGGATTACGGCCCTCATGCCTACGTACCCTCATAGTGCAATGAGGAAATCAGAGCTCCGTAGTTCATGGAACCAGGGAAAGAGAAGAAGAGCAAAAGAAGGTGGCTCGCCAAGATTTCGCAATCTCGTGCCTACGTATCCTCATAGTGCAATAAGGAATTCAGAGCCTACGTAGTTCGGGGAACAAAGACAGGAAAAAGAAAGTGGTGTCAAAATCAAGAGCAAAAGAAGGATAGAAAACTCCGCTGGGGATTCCGAAAAATGGTGTCAAAACCAAGGAAGAAGTGCAAAAGAAAGATATAACTCTGTTGAGGAAAAAATGCAAGAATGTGGTGTCGAAACCAAGAAGATAAAGGAGCAAAAGAATAAAAATGACTCTACTGGGGAAGTAAGAGAACAAAGGATTGTGCTGGGGACCAGAGGGTTAACAACCCTACTAGGGACCAAACAAAGGGAATGACGTTGAAACCAAGAGAAAAAGGGTTCGGTATGTTAACTGACTTGAAGTGGTTAACCGAAGAAAAAGAGAGTAAAACTCTGTGGGGAAACAAGGATTGGTGTCAACAGACAGGTTGCGATGAACCAAAAGGAGAGAGAGAGTACTGAACCAAGAGAAGGTGTTTGACTCTGAAGGGATTTTGGTATATTAACTGATAAATAGTGGTTAATCGAGGAAAGCAAAGATTGCAACTGTGCGGAAAGAAAAGTTTTAACAGTAAGACTGTGATCAACCAAAAGAACGGGTGTAGAACCAAGCGAAGGTTGTGACCCAAAGGACGGGTGTGGAACCAAGCAAAGGTTGTGACCCAAAGGACGGGTGTGGAACCAAGAAAAGGTCGTGACCTAAAGGACGGGTGTGGGACCAAGCAAAGGTCGTGACCCAAAGGACGGGTGTGGGACCAAGCGAAGGTCGTGACCCAAAGAACGGGTGTGGGACCAAGCGAAGGTCGTGACCCAAAGAACGGGTGTGGGACCAAACGAAGGTCGTGACTCAAAGAACGGGTGTGGGACCAAGCGAAGGTCGTGGCCCAAAGAATGGGTGTGGGACCAAGCGAAGGTCGTGACCCAAAGGAGTTTAGTACATGGACTGAACAAGCAGTACCTGACAGAAGAAAGGGCATTTGAACCAAAAGAAGGTTACTAACCCAAGGGTGCGAGTATTCGAACCAAGAGAAGGTTACTAACTCACAGGGGCATTGATTTTAACAGAAGGATTGTTATTAACCGAAAAGAATGAGTGATTAACCAAAAGAAGGTGATTAACTCAAGAGGAGCTCAATATGTTAACAGACAGGCTGTGGTTAACGGAGAAATGGGTAAATTGGTGTTTTAACTGACAGGAAGTGGTTAACCAATCAAAATGAGAGGAGCCAAGAGAAGGTTGCGAACTCCGCTAGGGTTTCGGTGTTAACAGAAAGACTGTGTTTAACCGAAGCAAAAGTGTCGCGAATTGTGCGGGAACAGAGCATTGGTTTTAACGAAATGATCATGATTAACCAAAGAAAGAATGATTGTGAATTTTTTGGGGAATCATAGAACAATGATTGACCAAAAGAGAAGGTATTTAAACAAAGAGTGTTTGCTAACCCAAAGTGACAAGGATCTTTAACTAAGACAATGGTGATTTATAAAAAGAGAGATTGAATGGGGCAAGAGTGATCAAGGATCGACTCGACTGAGGATTGAGAGACAGTACAGCTTGAAGATAGAGACGATTATTCCAGGCACAGGGTCATTCGTCCCCTACCCAAAATAATCAAGATGAGTGTATGAATTATCCACTCTCATCCCTTCTCTAGCACCAAAGTATAGTGCGGAAATTGAAACGGACATCATAACAGCACATAGTTGTACAGTGCTCCAGTGCGTCGTACAAAACTCCGGCTCGGCAGGGGATCAAGAGAACAAGACTCTAAAGGAAGCCTAAAGAGAAAATCAAGGATGGATCAACTAATCGAAACAAGGTTCCGATTAATCAATCAAAGGGAATTGATGTGCTAACAATTTTCCAAAGAGATGAAAAATCATTAAAGCAAAAGTGTGGATTATTGATTATACAAGGTTAAGCTCATTCCTTGAAGAACAAACTTAATGCCAACATGAATGAAAGTGCAAAACAATACCAAAGATCAATCATGGATCATGTATCAAGTGAGCAAAAGGTGTGCAAGAGTGATCGTGAATAATGTAAATGCCAAAAATGAAAAAAATTACGTAATCGATCATTCGTACATCAAAAATTCGAAAGCATGCTTCAAACAGAGGTTAAATAACTCATAAAACATCCACAAATATCAAGCATATCAAGCCATGGAAGTTAAATGAGGAAAGAATATCAAACAAGCTTGAAAATAGGTAAAAATGGTGTTCTGGTTCAGTGTTAATCGATTAACACTTTTGCACTACAAAGTGTTAATCGATTAACACTTCAAAAACAACAAAAAAACTGAAAAAGGCATTGTTAATTGATTAACACTTTTGCACTGCAAAGTGTTAATTGATTAACACTGAAGCAGTTGCTAAAAATCAGTTTTCCAAAAGTGCTTTCAGCAGTTAATCACTTATTTGAACATCCACATGCTATGGTTTACACTTGTGCACGAAAATTCCATCAATTATGAGAAATTAAACACAAATTGAAAGCATCAAACATGAATATCAAAGATCAAACAATCACATGATGAATCAATAACAAAAAGCTATCGAAACTACATTGTAAACGCGCAAAAGTGATCGAAACAGTAAATTAAATGAGAATTGACCAACCTACAAGCCGGAGAATTGGCTTGGTGATTGTTGTGAGTGAAATGTAGAAAGAAGAAAGCAAGAAAACGAGAGAATTCTGCACTTACACTTCGAATCATAGCGAAACCGAGCAAAAAACGCGAAAATGCACCGAGATCGAGTTTGCACCGAATTGATTAATATGAACACTTGAATTGAAGTAGAATTTGCTTTGATTCTAGAAGTCCAAACACAATTGAAGATGAATGAAGGCTTAAGCTCAAGAGAAAGTAATTTCAATGTGAAATTTGCTACTCTTTAATGGTGATAGTGGAGCTTTAGTGTGGTTTGAAGAAGAAGATGAAGATGAAGGTGTAGAACTTGCAGAAAATGCAGAGAGAAATGAGAGAATTGAGAGTGAAGAGAGTGAGAAATGATTGAAATGGTTGAAGGTCCTTGTGAAATGGTGGAGGTTTATTTATATAGAGTTTTGGTTTGGAGTGTGATTGGTTTGGAATGTGCTTTGGAGTGAGCTTTGGAGCTTGCTTTGGAGTTTGTTACACTCAACTCACCGAGTCGGAAGTTGACTCGGTTAGTTAGTTAGTTAACTTGGTGGAGCATTCCCAATGTAAATACAAATCAAAGGCTCACATACTTGGAAGTTAAGGAACATGGTGTACTTAATTCAAAGCAATGCATTGGAGTAAATGTAAGTGGAGTGTCTTGAATGGTCTTGAACTATCTAGAGATGTCTAGAATGTTCCACACAATGCTAGAACCAGGTAAAACCAAAAAATGTGGAGTGGCAAGTTGATGTCATGAAAAGTAGCAGAATCTGCCAAATTTACACGTGTTAATCAATTAACACTTTTTGCACTGCAAAGTGTTAATCGATTAACCAGGCCAAAATTTGCCAAAATTGCTTAAAAATGGTGTTGTGGCCACGGTTCCGATTTTCAACCTCTTGCTTTGATGAATAGGCATAGAAACCCTTATATTTTGCTTGTGTTGATGATGTGATGACTTTGTAAGGATGTGATTAATCGGTCTTCGAAAACCTGAATATTCCTGCAACAAAATCATAGAGAAAGATGTGAGTGCGTGTGCCAGTGATGCGAATGCACATGCTTATGAAAAAGGCAAAAAGGAAGTCAAATTTCGGGTTATGACACATATACGGTTTTGATTAACACTTCATTTATGTGTGTTGCAGACATGTATACAATTGAATTCCAGAAAAGAGGCTTGCCGCATGTGCACATTCTTATTTTCTTACATACACAAAGTAAGTATCTTACACCACCAGACATTGACAACATCATCTCTGCTGAAATTCTAGATCCTGTTCTACATCCAAGGTTGTATCAATTAGTCAAATCACACATGATGCACGGTCCTTGCGGTTTGGCCAGAATGACTTCCCCATGTATGAAGAATAGAAGATGCTCTAAGTTTTTTCCCAAAAAATTCAATTAAGAGACCATTATTGATAACGAGAGTTATCCACTTTACAAACGAAGTTCTAAAACACATAAAATTCTCAAATCTGGTGTTTCATTGGACAATAAGCATGTGTTATGTACAACACAAGATTACTCCTAAAATATAAAGCTCACATCAACATGGAGTGGTGTAACCAGAGTACTTCAATCAAGTACCTTTCAAATACATCCATAAAGGATATGATAGAATCACGGCTATTGTTGTTCCTACATCGAATTCATCTTCTAATCAGCAAAACGTAATTGATGAGATTAAGGAATACCTTGACTATAGGTATGTCTCTCCTAGTGAGGCATGTTGGAGGATTTTTTCTTACAAAATTCATGGAAGAAAACCTGATGTAGAACACATGTTTTACCATCTTATAGGTGAGAAAGATGTCTACTATACTGATTTCAAAAGGATGGAAAATATTTTGGAAAAAGCAAGCGTAACAGAATCTATGTCCACTTCATGGTTAATTTCAAATACACAATTTGAGGAAGCACAACATTTAACATATGCACAATTTGTGAGCAGATTTGTTTACGTAAAAAGGAATATATCATGGAAGCTACGTAATAAAAGGTTTTCCCATTGGCCGCTTGATTTGGGTTCCGCCGACTATAGGAGAACTGTTTTATCTATGGATGATGCTCACGGTTGTAAAAGGACCAAAAATTTATGAAGACATTTGTAAGGTGGGAGAAATACAATATGACTCTTTTCAGGATGCATGCTTTGCAATGGGTTTCCTTGAGGATGATAGGGAATATATTGGAGCTATTAAAGATGCAAGTCAGTGGGGATCTGGGCATTTTCTAAGAAAGTTGTTTGCAGTTATGCTGCTGTCTGGAACTATAAACAGACCCGCCCATGCATGGAGTCAAACTTGGTCCTTCTTATCCGATGGTATTTTTCACAAACAAAGAGAGGCTACAAATAATTAAGGTTTATATACTTTTCTTTGTCATGTTACTTTACTACTTACATTAACTCATACACTACATCTGCTAACCAAAATGTATTAACTCATGTCACACTTTTGATATTCCTTTTGCAGAACTGCAGTTGCAAGAAGATGAATTACAAAATTTGACTTTGATTGAAGCGAACCACAAGAGTCTTGGTGAATTCAGTCCAATTCTGTATCCTAATGGTTATGTTCTTCAACAAATGGGTAACAGGCTTATCTATGAAGAGAGAAGTTACGACATCGTCGTAATGAAAACTGAGTTCAATGGTCTTTTGAATGCACTTACGGGTATCTTCATCGCTAAGCTTACTTCTTATTTTTTATTTTCACTTCCTAGTTTAAAATACTTGTCCCAACTATGGAAAATTCAACATGCAAGTGAAATTAAAACTTTTCATAAAACTTTAAAGGATGTCATGAGTAACTATAGCAATTCAGAGGTAGTTTTCGGAGGTAAGGTCGTTGTTTTCAGTGGAGATTTCAGACAGATTTTGCCGGTCATCCCAAGAGGGAGTAGATCTGACATTTTTCACTCAACCATCAATGCATATTACATTTGGGATTCATGTGAAGTCTTAACGTTAACACGAAATATGCGGCTACAAGGTGGTCGAACTACTCAAGAATCGCTTGATATTGCTGAATTTTAAAAATGGATTTTAAAATTGGGTGAGGGTAGGATAGCTGAACCTAATGATGGTTATGCTGATATTGACATTCCACCAGAAATACTAATTCAATGATTTAATGACCCTATTGTTGCTATTGTGGAAAGCACTTATCCTTCTTTCATGGAAAATTATGCATCTTACGACTACTTGAAAAGTCAAAAAATTTTGGCATCAACCATTGAGGTGGTTGATCAAGTCAATAATTATATTCTAAATATGATGCCAGGTATATTTAACGTAAGATTTCAACATATTCTCAATTTTTTTCTTTTTCTATAACAATACCTCTTGGTTTGTTTAATCTTTTTTTTTGTTTCCTTGCTTTTTATAGGCGAAACCAAGGATTATTATAGCTCTAACTCAGTTGATCGATCTGAAATTCATGATAATAGCATTATGGAAGTCCTTAGTCCTAAATTCCTCATCTCTCTAAGGACTTCTGGGTTGCCCAACCGCCACATTAAATTAAAGATAGGGATACCAATCATGCTTATGAGAAACATCGATCAAGTTGAAGGTTTATGCAACGGAACAAGACTAATAGTTACAAAAATGGATAATCATGTTCTTGAAGCTGAAATAATGGGTGGGAAAGGCCATGGAAAAGTCATATACATACCACGAATGGATGTGTCCTCATCCTAATCACCTTGGTCTTTCAAACTAAACCGGAGACAATTTTCAATCATTGTATCGTATGCCATGACGATTAACAAATATCAAGGACAATTATTGGATTGGGTTGGACTTTATATCCCCAAAGATCTCTTCAGTCATGGCCAATTGTATGTAGCAATCTCAAGGGTAATTGGCAAAAAATGGTATCAAAATCTTAATACACGACAAAAATAAGAAACCAAAGTCTTCCACTGCTAACGTCGTTTACAAGGAAGTCTTCAACAACGTATAGCCGATACTTCTATTTGCCTTTTCAGTATGATATGATTTTTGTTTTATGAAAAATTATATTTTGCGTTAATATTCGTATTTTCCTTTGTAGGATATACTAAGTAAATTCATTATTCTTCATTTAGACTGCTCCATCAATTTGTTTACTTTAGTTATTTGCATGATACTCCTATTGCAAACTTATTAATGTAAATATATTTATAATTGGCACCTATAGTTTTTTTAAATACCTTATAAAGTTGCAGATAAGTTTTTCATAATTTAATATTATATTGACACTACTTTGTTTCAATTACAGGCTCATTTTAAACGCGACTTCAATAACCAACTGCTTCTACTCATCATAAAACAACAGTGCCATTCTTTTGTGTAACACCTGCTTTGTTGTCTAGTTTTTTACTTTGACTGGAACTTTTGTATCTAAACATATGCATCTTCTTTATTTTGCAATGAAGTCATCTGTTATATTCAATTTGACTCGCTAATAACATTCTTCTTTTTTACGAGACATTTTTTTAATTATGCCTTTTCTTATTGATACCACATCACTTTTTTTGTGAAAAATATTTTCTAAAAGCAACTAAAAACAATCAAATTTGGTTCTAATTGCAATATAGCTGCAACAATAAAACTTCCTATACAATTTTTTAATTACCTTCATTTTCCCTGTATCTTTTTTTGGTGTCCAAGACAAAATACACCGCTTTTAAAATACGTTTCCATGTTATAACTATCAGGTACTATCTTTTTGAAACCTGGTCATTATATATAGGGTTAAATATACAATACCCCCCTGCAATGTTAGCGATTTCTCATTTTAGCCCCTGGTAAAGTTTTTTTTTTAAAAACCCCCTCATCTTATTTAGATTCCCTCACTTAGCCCCCTGGCTGCCACATGGCAGCAAAGATTCCTTTCTCTTTGCTTGCGTGGCAGCCAGGTGGCATTTTTAATATTATTTTTTTATTTTTTTTTTATTTTTTTATTTTTTTTCATTTTTTTTTATTTTTTTTTATTTTTTTTTTTAATTTTTTTAAATTTTTTTAAATTTTTTTTTACTTTTTTGTTTTATTTTGTTTTATTTGTTTTATTTGTTTTTATTATAATTTTTATAATTTTTTTTCTTTTTTTTTATTTCTTTTCCGTTTTTATTTATATATTTTTTATTTTTTTATTTTTTTTTATTTTTCGTTTTTGGACCTAATTTTTATTTTTAATTCTATTTTAAACAAATTTTTATTTTAAAAATTACACTAGTGCAGAAAAGACATTTTACATCGGGCGAAAAACACATTTTACATCGGTTCTGGGTCCGATGTAAAGCCAAGCGATGTAGTAAATTAAAGACATTTTACATCGGGCCATAGTCCGATGTGAAAAATACATCTACTACATCGGTTGACTATTAAGTCTGATGTGAAATATGTAACGCCCCGGTTTCGTCTTATTTAATTAATCGAGTCGATTTAATTATTTTTATTATTATTTTATTTTATTTTTGACTTTTATTTGACAATATATTATTTTTCATCATTGTTTATGTTTTATCGCATTTTGAGAGCGTTTGGGAGATATTTGAGCTGAGGGGGTATTTTGGTCTTTTTGGGGGTAGATATTTTTATAAATAGAAAGAGAGAGAGAGAGAGAAAATGAGAGAAAGAGAAAGAAAAAGAAAAAAAAGAAGAGAAAGAAAGAGAATAGAAGAGAAAGAAGAGGAGAAAAAGAGGAAAAGAGGAAAATCAAAGATTACTCCGTTTCAATCGCGAATAATCGGGTAAGGGTGTGAAACATTGTTATCCTAACTTTGGGTATGATTATGTATGTGTTTTGTGTTGATGTTTTGGTTGGTTTTCTATATTTTTCATTTTAGGTCGAAATGAATAAAGTCGATAAAAACTGATGTTTTCACGGTTAGAATTCGAAATAAATTATGTAGTTGTATCGAGGAAGGTTAGGTCGTCGTATAGCGTGCTTTTTATTCGATTTGGTGATGTTTGAAAATTCGGGTTTTTGAAAGGTTGAAATTTAATCGAAAATCGAACGTCGTAGAAATTTCGTTTATGTGTTCTAAATTGTTCTTATGTATTTGGTGGTTGCGCGTATGTATTTATTCGGAAGAACGTAATTGAATCGGTCGGGTTTCGGGCGATTACGCAGCTGTACCAGAATGTAGCAGAAATTCTGGTTTTGTGCGCAGGCGTACGGACGCGTGCTGTAGGTGGAAAATCCTGATTTTTCGGAAAACTTCAGAAATTCATATCTCTTGAACCGTAAGTCGGTTTTGACCCCCGTTCGAAGCGTTGGGAAGCTAACGAGATGTTCTTTCTAGGAAAAATGGTTTTGAGGTCTAAACCTGGTCCAATTGGAACAGTATTTTCGAACCGTTTCGTAGTGTCGGGCCTCCGGTTTATGTTTTTGGGTTATTTTGAAATATACATATCTTCTTCGTTGTTTATCGGATTTAAGTGTTCTTTATATCGAATCGAAGCTGTGGATGAGTACTTTTTGATGATGATGGAAAATATTATTTTTAGCCGACTTTTCCGGTAAACCGTAAATTGATTTGTTTGGATAAATGTGTATGTTGTTATACAATTGATGTGAATGTAGATGGATTATATGTGATGAATGCATGAATATATTGTGAATATGTATGCATTTTAAGAATGTATTTTGAGTCATTTTGCATGTGAAGCATCATGATGTGCATTCTTGTGTTGAGCGATTCTAATGAGAATCCGTTGTAACGTCGTGTGCCTATGTGAGGTGTGAGCGATGATTACAAATGATTGTGTGCCCATGTGGGGTGTGAGCAATCGGATCGTGTGCCCGTGTGGGGTGTGAGCGATCGGGTCGTGTGCCCATGTGGGGTGTGAGCGATCCATAAACATTGTGTGCCCATGTGGGGTGTGAGCAATGGGTGAACATCGTAGGCCCGACGGGGAGTTACTTCGGTAACGAGCGATGGTTCCAGTAGAGTTCCTGAGTGAACTAGTGATGATTGAGTCAATATCGCATTGCATTTGCATAGAGTCGTGAGTCGGTCTCTATGATTTGCATTTCTCATCTTTAAATGATGCATTGGTGAATAAACATATATGTGTATGTTTATGTGGAATAATAAGAATTGTGAAAGTAAGCATTATGAGAAATATGCTTGGTTTTATATATATATATATATATATATATATATATATATATATATATATATATATATATATATGCCTTGCGATGTATATTGAGTGAGAGGTGATGATTGTGACATAGTAAACATTGATATATGTATGTTTATGGGAAATGATATAAACTGTATCTTATAGTGATGCATTGTTGAATGAACAAGTATGTGTGTGTTCAGGTGGAATGATGATAATGGTGAATGTATGCATAATGAATATGCTTGATGATATATCTATATTGTGATATATGAGGAGTTGTGGTGAGAATATGTGTTATATGTTTATGTTGTAGTACATAATTATATGCATTGTTATTATGATAATATTTCTCACCCTTCTGCTGTTTTATGATGCTCTATGAGGCATTGCAGATTAGGTATCTGACGGTCTTTTTGTGAAGCGTGTCTTCATTTTCCTTGTTGGTCGGTTGGCTCTGATATGTAGCACCGGGTAGCTAGGACGTTTTGATCTTTTTGTGATACATTTGCATATGTATCTTGCTGATGAATTTGTGTATATAAACATGATGTTGCTTGTGATTCATACTGGATGATGTATATATATGTTGATGTATATATGTGGTTGCTATTCAATATTTTAGATGTTTCCGCTTTTATTCTAAATATTGAGATGTGGGTATAAGGACTGAGATCCTTCGTTGTTTGAGAGTTACCCCACTGTTGCATATCATTTGTTGAGCAGGTGTTGTATGTTTTAATTTCAAGCATAATGTGACATACCTTTTTATGCCGTGTTTACAATTATACTCTGATGAAATTTCCAATACGTGCCTAAATGATTTATTTGATTATTTGGGGGTATAGAAAGGGGGTGTTACATTAAGTGGTATCAGAGCCAGTGTTGAGTCAGTTGTTGAGTCTGTTGGTGTGACAGTTGAATACTGTCGTTGTTGTTTGCCCCTTAGTACGTGATATGTGTGTGAAACATTGTCAGTGCTTTCTGGTTTTCTAATCCTTTGTTTTCAGGAGTTAGAATGAGATAAGTGGGGGAGAAGCTGGTACTTCTCCATGTTGCTTCAGGTGTGGAGCGCCGGCTCAGTGTGTTGTGAATTGCAAGATTGTAAGTGTTGTTTGGACAATGTTGTTCCCGATTCCGTAAGAAATGCGGAGGTAAGGTTTATGTCAACTAAGGATTTGTGCCTTAGGTAGTTTTGTGTATGGGATGCAAGAAAGGCTATTATAGTTTGGTAAAAACGGTTTATGCCCCATCATGATTGTCGACTATCTATTGGCAAATTGAGGAACTGATCACCCTTAATCTCTTGTTGATAGCAGACGGAAATTATGTTGGATGGAATAGGCGGGTCTTTCCGGCTTTGATAGTGTGTGAAATGAATTGTTTGGAATTTAAGGAGATGATTACAGATTGTTTTGATGAGTCGATGAAGATGCTAATATCGGAAGATGAAATGGATTAGAGGTTTTGGTATGTTAGTCCAGTTGGGAAGTCATTGAGAGAGAATGATTGGGTTTTATTTAAGGACTGCTTCACAGAGAGTAGAGATTGAACTTAATTGGACGAAGGTGAATAGTTGAGGTTTATATCTGCTAAGTAAGTAGGAAACTCTTAGTAGATGGGAATAAGATGTTTGTTTTGTCTGTGATGGTAGTGTTCTGGGAATTGGCAGGAAGTCGCAGTGATGGGCCGTCAGTTGGGCATAGTTTTCAGATGTGTTTTTGGATGGAACATTAAGGTGTTGTCTTAGAGAGCTCCAGTATTGTTGGTAACAAAAGGAAGGATGATGGAATGGAATAACAAGTATAATGGTATTGAGACTATGGACAACAAACTTAGAGTTCTGGTGGGTTTGGAGTCTTTGTAGTTTTAAGGCGTTAATGGAAATTGTGAGGAAACCCTTGTGGGTGGATGTAACATTGTGTTTGAGAATTCTTTTTGGTTGGTTGTTGATACATGTTGGAATTGCGGAATTGGACGGTCAGGAGAAGAAATTGGGTATGGATTACTAACAGTTGAATAAGGTAATGATTGAGAATAAGTGTCCACTTTCATGAACAGATGACTAGAATGGTTTGGTTGAGTTTGAGTGGGTTACAATTGTTTGGAATGTTTGATAAGAGTGGTGAATTGTGTGAGTTGAGGCTTTGATCGATTTAATGTGACTGGTTAGGTTTGTTATCCTCGGAATAGGTTGTTATTTACTCGGTTAAGCTTGTATGTGAGTAACCAGTTACCCAGTGAAAAGTTTTGCAAAAGCTTTAAGGATTTATATCTTTTGGGATTTTGGTTGGGAATTGCAACGTACAGTGATGGTATTTGGTGTTAGTAACGCGTCTCTAATGTTTATGGAGTAGAGGAATCGTATCTTCCATATTTAATTGGATAAGTTCGTAGTGGTTTCGTTTGAGGATATTTGGATTTGTTATAAACTCAGAGGAAGAATGTGTAAAGTGTTTGAGATTTGAATTACAAGTGTTGAAAAGAGACGAAGTTTTATGCTAAGTTATTCGAGTGAGAATTTTGGTTGAAAAGGGTTAGTTTCTTGGAAATGTTATTTCAGATGAGAGTATGGTTAATGGATCCATCGGAAGTAGATGTAGTTCTACATGAGAGGCTCCGAAGTTAGTTAAGGAGATTAGAAACTTTTGGGCTCAGTTGGTTGTTATTATAGGTTATAGAAGACTTTGTTAAGTTCGTACTTCTGGTATCTCAGTTGACTTACAAAGGGTGAGTCGTTTGTTTAGATGTTCGTTGTAAGTAAGTTTTGGTGAGCTGGAGTAGAAGTTGTCTACGGTTTCAGCTTTGATTTTGTGTGATCCTAATAAACCGGTTGTGGGGTATTGTGATGTGTCTTTGATGAGTTTAGTCAACGTGGTAATGCAAGAGGGTAAAGTCGTGGCTTATGCTTTACGACAATTGAGGATTTATAAAAGGATCTGTATTATTATGGATTTGGAATTGGTTGCGGTGGTATTGTGTTGGAATAGTTGGAGGTATTATCTTTATGGTTCTAGGTTCGAAGTGTTTGGTAATCGCAAGGATATTGAGTACTTGTTTGGTCAAAAGGAATAGAGTATGAGACAACAAGGATGGTTAGAGTTCGTGATGAGTTATGAATTTGGCTTGGATTATCCTTCGGGGAAAAGCTGTTGTTGTGCCTGAAAAGCTAAGTCGGAAGTTTCTATGCATGTCTGTTTTGATGGTCAGGGAGTTAGAATTATTTGAGCAATTCCGAGACTTGTGTATGGTGTATGAGATAACACAGGAGAGTGTGAGGTTGGTAATATTAAAGTGAACAGTGATTTTTGGCGAATATGAGAAAGAGTTAGACTTTGGACGTGAAATTGATAGTTTTGATGGTTACGAGTAATCAGAGTGCGCAGCGGAAGCGTGAGGTGGCACATTTTGTATTTACGTGTGGGACTTGTAAGAGTTCATAGGTTGAACATTGAGAACATGTAAGAATGGTGAGACCATTGGACGTTTCAGAATGGAAGTGTTAGGTGAAAGGTTTAGATATTCTTCATGGGCTACTATGTAGATGGAGGTTTTGGTTATATGTTCGATTGGGAATCGTAGCATTGTTGTAATAAGGTTGTGTGACAAGGATGTTGGTATTCTGGTTTTGTAGAGGTTGTGGAATCGATGTTGTGTCGTGGAACTTGTGTTCTTGTTTGTGTTGTTGCCTCGTTTCCATCGTGATGGTTCGAGTATGTGTGGCTAATTCCTTGTGGTGAATTAGGGGAGTGTTATCTGTGGTGATGGTAACGATCTTGTTGTGTTTCGGTTCTAGAGTGAACCTGTGTGTTGGTATCGTGGTTTTCCTTGAGTTGTGAGTTGGTCGTCAAGTGCATTGTATGGGCTTTGCATCTTGTCGTTGTTGTTGTCGTCGTTGTCGTGCCGTTGTTGTATCTGCTGTTAGCACGGTGGTTTGTCAGTTGTGTTATTTGTGGTGTGCCTTTTGTTGGCATGTTGGTTTGTTAGTCGGATGCGAGAGTCGTGTCCGGAGTTGTTCGTCTCAGTATATTTTCGAGGACGAAAATGTCTAAGTGGGAGAGAATTGTAACGCCCCGGTTTCGTCTTATTTAATTAATCGAGTCGATTTAATTATTTTTATTATTATATTATTTTATTTTTGACTTTTATTTGACAATATATTATTTTTCATCATTGTTTATGTTTTATCACATTTTGAGAGCGTTTGGGAGATATTTGAGCTGAGGGGTATTTTGGTCTTTTTGGGGGGTAGATATTTTTATAAATAGAAAGAGAGAGAGAGAGAAAATGAGAGAAAGAGAAAGAAAAATAAAAAAAAGAAGAGAAAGAAAGAGAATAGAAGAGAAAGAAGAGGAGAAAAAGAGGAAAAGAGGAAAATCAAAGATTACTCCGTTTCAATCGCGAATAATCGGGTAAGGGTGTGAAACATTGTTATCCTAACTTTGGGTATGATTATGTATGTGTTTTGTGTGGATGTTTTGGTTGGTTTTCTATATTTTTCATTTTAGGTCGAAATGAATAAAGTCGATAAAAACCGATGTTTTCACGGTTAGAATTCGAAATAAATTATGTAGTTGTATCGAGGAAGGTTAGGTCGTCGTATAGCGTGCTTTTTATTCGATTTGGTGATGTTTGAAAATTCGGGTTTTTGAAAGGTTGAAATTTAATCGAAAATCGAACGTCGTAGAAATTTCGTTTATGTGTTCTAAATTGTTCTTATGTATTTGGTGGTTGCGCGTATGTATTTATTCGGAAGAACGTAATTGAATCGGTCGGGTTTCGGGCGATTACGCAGCTGTACCAGAATGTAGCAGAAATTCTGGTTTTGTGCGCAGGCGTACGGACGCGTGCTGTAGGTGGAAAATCCTGATTTTTCGGAAAACTTCGGAAATTCATATCTCTTGAACCGTAAGTCGGTTTTGACCCCCGTTCGAAGCGTTGGGAAGCTAACGAGATGTTCTTTCTAGGAAAAATGGTTTTGAGGTCTAAACATGGTCCAATTGGAACAGTATTTTCGAACCGTTTCGTAGTGTCGGGCCTCCGGTTTATGTTTTTGCGTTATTTTGAAATATACATATCTTCTTCGTTGTTTATCGGATTTAAGTGTTCTTTATATCGAATCGAAGCTGTGGATGAGTACTTTTTGATGATGATGGAGAATATTATTTTTAGCCGACTTTTTCGGTAAACCGTAAATTGATTTGTTTGGATAAATGTGTATGTTGTTATACAATTGATGTGAATGTAGATGGATTATATGTGATGAATGCATGAATATATTGTGAATATGTATGCATTTCAAGAATGTCTTTTGAGTCATTTTGCATGTGAAGCATCATGATGTGCATTCTTGTGTTGAGCGATTCTAATGAGAATCCGTTGTAACGTCGTGTGCCTATGTGAGGTGTGAGCGATGATTACAAATGATTGTGTGCCCATGTGGGGTGTGAGCAATCGGATAGTGTGTCCGTGTGGGGTGTGAGCGATCGGGTCGTGTGCCCATGTGGGGTGTGAGCGATCCATAAACATTGTGTGCCCATGTGGGGTGTGAGCAATGGGTGAACATCGTAGGCCCGACGGGGAGTTACTTCGGTAACGAGCGATGGTTCCAGCAGAGTTCCTGAGTGAACTAGTGATGATTGAGTCGGTATCGCATTGCATTTGCATAGAGTCGTGAGTCGGTCTCTATGATTTGCATTTCTCATCTTTAAATGATGCATTGGTGAATAAACATATATGTGTATGTTTATGTGGAATAATAAGAATTGTGAAAGTAAGCATTATGAGAAATATGCTTGATTTTATATATATGTATATATATATATATATATATATATATATATATATATATATATATATATATATATATATATATATATATATATATATATATATATATATATATATATATATATATATATATATATATATGCCTTGCGATGTATATTGAGTGAGAGGTGATGATTGTGACATAGTAAACATTGATATATGTATGTTTATGGGAAATGATATAAACTGTATCTTATAGTGATGCATTGTTGAATGAACAAGTATGTGTGTGTTCAGGTGGAATGATGATAATGGTGAATGTATGCATAATGAATATGCTTGATGATATATCTATATTGTGATATATGAGGAGTTGTGGTGAGAATATGTGTTATATGTTTATGTTGTAGTACATAATTATATGCATTGTTATTATGATAATATTTCTCACCCTTCTGCTGTTTTATGATGCTCTATGAGGCATTGCAGATTAGGTATCTGACGGTCTTTTTGTGAAGCGTGTCTTCATTTTCCTTGTTGGTCGGTTGGCTCTGATATGTAGCACCGGGTAGCTAGGACGTTTTGATCTTTTTGTGATACATTTGCATATGTATTTTGCTGATGAATTTGTGTATATAAACATGATGTTGCTTGTGATTCATACTGGATGATGTATATATATGTTGATGTATATATGTGGTTGCTATTCAATATTTTAGATGTTTCCGCTTTTATTCTAAATATTGAGATGTGGGTATAAGGACTGAGATCCTTCGTTGTTTGAGAGTTACCCCACTGTTGCATATCATTTGTTGAGCAGGTGTTGTATGTTTTAATTTCAAGCATAATGTGACATACCTTTTTATGCCGTGTTTACAATTATACTCTGATGAAATTTCCAATACGTGCCTAAATGATTTATTTGATTATTTGGGGGTATAGAAAGGGGGTGTTACAAAATACATCTACTACATCGGTTGACTATTAAGTCCGATGTAAAATGTATGTTTTTACATCGGTTGTCTTTCTGGCCCGATGTAAAATGTATGTTTTTACATTGGTTGTCTTTCTGGCCCGATGTAAAATGTATGTTTTTACATCGGTTGCCTTTCTGGCCCGATTGAAAATGTTTTTTTTTTACATCGGTTTTCTTTCTGGCCCGATGTAAAATGTATGCTATCTTTCTTAAAATGTATGTTTTTACAGCGGTTGCAAGGCGAAAAAGAAATAAAAAAAAAAGAAAAAAAATTATAAAAATTATAATAAAAACAAATAAAACAAATAAAACAAAATTTAAAAAAATTTAAAAAAAATTAAAAAAAAATTAAAAAAATAATAAAAAAATATTAAAAAAAAATAAAAAAAAATAAAAAAAAAATAAAAAAAAAATAAAAAAAAAATAAAAAAAATAATAAAATAATATTAAAAATGCCACATGGCTGCCACGTAAGCAAAGAGAAATGAATCTTTGCTGCCATGTGGCAGCCAGGGGGCTAAGTGAGGGAATCTGGATATTAAGAGGGAGTGTTTAAAAAAAAAAAATTACAGGAGCTAAAATGAGAATTCGCTAACATTGCAGTGGGGTTTTGTATATTTAACCCTTATATATAATACAAAGAATTCCTACATACATGCAAACCCAACTATTTTTTAATAACCTACTTTCATATTACATAACAAATAAAACATATTGTTACTCTGAGTTACATTACTCATTCAAAGTACTTAAACATAATTAAACATACCTACATCTCAAAATACAAGACAAAGACAATAATTATTCATAACTGCCACAAAAACCGTAGGCCATAATAACAGTCACACTAAACCAACAAGTATCAACCAAGCGCTACCAAACTGACAACAATCATCTGTTTAAAATGGACATGTAAAGTCGATGTGGTAGATTCGTTATGCTGAAGCTAAGCTTATCACCCCTCCTAAGCCTCTTATGCTTGGCGAACTCATACCACCCTCTGCCTATGAACTTTTCGATTTTGCGATCTTTTTGTTGCGCTTCACAGAATGAAGCTTTGTACGGTATAGTCTCCCTGTGTCCAAGTCAACCAACTCTATGACTTCTGGTTCTAGCCTAAGCAATTCTCCGTAACTTCTTTAGGAAAATGATGTAATATTGTAGTAAATATTGTTACATTAACAAGTCAAATACCACATCAATTTGAAATACTATATTATTGAAACGTACCATCACATTTTTTCATAACTTTGTATCCAAAACTAATGTGTTTTTCCCAATAGAATTCATCGTGCGATTTTCCATCCTCAGAGTCATCTTCATCGTCATCACCTTCGTTATCGGTTGAATGAACAATGCCTTCGACATTAAACGGCGGAACTTGAAGATTTGTCCTTTTCTTTCCATCAGACACATTATTTTTTCCTCCTTCTATTTCTCTCATATCAGTAGACCTACATTTGCAGAAATATAAATTTACACACCAACATATCAATATCAGCAAATCAGACACGTTTACATTTGCAAAACAATATTACATAAGACAAAATTGTAGACATAACTTATACATAATTTTCGTAGCATATGACATCCATAACCAAACAATAATCAACACATATATTTTGAAAGTGTTAATCTATTTTTAAGAATATAAAATACAAAATTTGATGTATATTATACTTTCTGATAATTGTTAACCTACTATTACCATGCCATGCTTTCTGATTTACCATTTACATACACAGGCATTCATGCAAGCAAACTTATTGAAAATACATATTTAATTACCTTCCTGTTTTTGGGAGAACCATATAATCAACTTTAGAACCTCCATGCACCTTACCTCCACTCAGATCAACAGGTTCTACACAAAAAGATACTTTGAGTATTGCTTTCGCTTTCTTAATTTTTACCACTCCCTTTGATGCTTCCTCCTTAAGGTGATGAAGCTTCTGATCAATGGCCTCTTTCTCTTTCAACCAGGCCTCATAGGATCTCCATATGAATTAACAATATAATTAAATCACAACTTTATATGCAACAAACATCCAATATCAGACATTACTACTCATTTACACCATATATTTTTTATTACATGCATGTCTTTTAAAGTAGGTTTTCAGTACCTTCCTCTCAACTTCGCAACATTTTCCACAACTTTAACATCTTCACCCGCCTTTTCTACGGTCAGATCAACAACTTCCGTGTTGCTGAAGTCTCATTTCTCTTTGCGAAGATTTTCCTTGCTTCTTGAGGCTTTTGCATATAGAAGTTGTAGCTTCTCATCAATATGCTCCTTCTTCTTGAGCCATGCTTGACACGATCTGCAAAAACATAATGAACGTTTTTTATAACATTTTTCAAAATCAACACAATAACATATACATGCAAACGATTTTTCATACCTGGTTCTACGCTTCATTCCTCTGTCAGCTTCCATTTTTGTTCTTCAGAAAAAAAATCACACAAGTTTTTTCGTCTTCTCAAATAAGCTAGACCTAATGAAAACAAATAACCCCACACCTGTGTATTTATTCATCTGTTAGTGAATATTGTTACAATTAGGTTACCATTGCCACTATCTACATCTTTTGGTTTCCCCAAAATCACACGTTTCAGATTTAATTCACCTAACACGTTATGCAATCCAACTTCATTCTCTTTGTTGTTTCGGTTTCACTATTTAATCTATCATTTAATACATACACTGTTATTTAATTTGTTTCTATTTTTTCAATATACCTATTTATTTTAAAATGTATATTTTTTAATTATTACGAACCCACTCATCTAATGCACGGTATTACTCAATGTTTTTTTTTTCAACACTTTTCAATAATGTTTTTAGTATATACTATTTTTATTTTTTATGTCTTTTTTTCTTATTATAGATTTTTAAAACTTTTTTCCTAAACATAAACTGATACAATTAAATTACAATTTTTCTAATCACAATTTTCATTCTATTAGCTGTTTATTAATTAGTTCTTTTTATATATTATTTATTTCGACTAATTTAACTTCAATTTTTTAATTAATTTTTTAATAAAATCATAATTAATATTTTTTTATTGTTTTTTCATTTACAAACTATTCGAATTTATGAGATACATTATAATTTATGGCATTACTCAATTCTGATTTCAGTATTTTATCCTTTTTATTTTTGTCATTATTTTTTATATTTTTGATATGCATAAATTTTTTTCTCATAACAATACCAATCAATCTTTCATTTTTTTTTAAATTCATATGTTTTTTATCATCAATTACATATTAAATTGGTATCCGTGCAAGTAAAGAGAATTTGTCGTTTTTTATAATACAGTAAAGCTAACACGTTTGACCACGTACAGGAATTGGCACTATGTATGAATGACGGTGATAGGTTCATATTTTTCAAACGTGGAATTTTCGAAATAAATATTTTATCAGTCATTTTGTTTGTACATGTAAATGTTCCATTTTAGTAAATTCCCCCCATTGCTTAATTTTTTATGTTTTAAGTTTTTTCCCTATTCGTAAAAAATAAAATCCCTTGAATAATAATAAAAGTTTCTCCTTTTAACTTCAAAGCATCAGTAAAAAAATTTCCATCCAATATTTAATAACATGTATATTTGACATTTTTAATATTGATAAAAATACTAAATTATTTTAAATTTTAAATATAAATATATTTAACATGTATATTTGAATTTAAATATAAACATGTTATTTACATTTTCAAATAAATAATTAAAAATACTTAATAATTTTAATTTTTAAAAAATAAAAAAATTATGTAGTGACTTCACTTTTTAGTGTTTTTATTGTTTTAATATATATATATATATATATATATATTAAAATATAATATTGATAAATTATTATTATTATTATTATTAGTGATTTTTTCATATTGAAATAATTTTAAAAAATAAATTATAAATCAACTTCTTTTTTAATAGTGATGTTTTCATATTGAAATAATTTTGCTTATTGGATATTGGTATCCAACAAAACATTAAATATTAAAGATTTTTCCTAAGAAAGTTGTATATATAGATGCTCCAATACATCAATAAACTTAGCAACATTCAAAGAGTTGCAAGCATTTCCCTTCAAACCCAAGACATTCATACGCTTTAGATAGCTAGATACATAGCATCTAAATAAGGCAAATTAACAAAACCCAAATGGATTCACTTCTAAAACTTCCAACCATCGACAACTTTAAGGAAGAACCGTTCTTTATGGCAATCATCTTCATCGTACCACTAATACTTTTGTTGGGTTTAGTGTCACGAATCCTCAAAAAACCAGCATATCCACCTGGACCAAAAGGGTTACCTTTTATAGGTAACATGTTAATGATGGACCAACTAACCCACCGTGGTTTAGCAAACTTAGCTAAAAAATACGGTGGCATCTTCCACCTACGCATGGGATTCCTCCATATGGTGGCTATTTCCGACGCAGACGCCGCCCGTCAAGTTCTCCAAGTTCAAGACAACATCTTTTCCAACCGTCCTGCAACGGTTGCTATAAAATATCTAACTTACGACCGCGCTGACATGGCGTTCGCTCACTACGGTCCCTTTTGGCGTCAAATGCGAAAACTCTGCGTGATCAAGCTTTTCAGCCGCAAACACGCAGAGTCTTGGCAATCTGTCAGAGACGAGGTAGACTATGCTGTCAGAACTGTTTCTGAAAGCATAGGCAAACCTGTGAACATCGGAGAACTAGTGTTCAACTTAACCAAAAACATCATCTATCGGGCAGCCTTCGGGTCGAGTTCGAGAGAAGGACAAGATGAGTTTATTGGAATATTACAAGAGTTTTCCAAATTGTTTGGAGCTTTTAATATTTCAGACTTTGTACCTTGTTTAGGAGCTATTGATCCTCAAGGGCTTAATGCAAGACTTGTTAAGGCTCGTAAAGATTTGGATAGTTTCATAGACAAAATCATAGATGAACATGTGGAGAAGAAGAGAGAGATTGGTGATGAAGAAACTGATATGGTGGATGAGTTGCTTGCTTTCTATAGTGAGGAAGCTAAAGTGAATAATGAATCAGATGATTTGCAGAGTTCCATCAGACTTACAAAGGATAACATTAAAGCTATTATCATGGTAAGTGTTCACTTTCAATTGTTGAATATTTATGATTTTCTTGAAGTATAAAAAGTTTTGTTTGTTTCTTTTTTTGACAAAGAAAATAGTACTAGTCGTAATTGGTGACAAGTTTTGGGGTATTGGCCCCAGGTAATTAAGGCACCTTGGGAGTCTCACAAGGCAGAAAATACTAATGAACAAAATGTGTCAGTACAGCTGACAACTCCCAACTTTAAAGATTTTAAAGGGTATTCTTTGAAAAAACTTAATTATTAATTTTTTTAATAAAAAAATTATATATATATATATATATATATATATATATATACCCTCCGGTCATTATTATAAACAAATTTAATTTTTTTGTAATACATTTGACTATTAATGTATCTAGTTCATATATAGACTAGATACATTAATAATTAAATGTACCACAAAAAGTTAAATTTACTTATAATAGTGACCAGAGGATATATATATATATATATATATATATATATATATATATATATATATATATATGTATATATAAAACAAACCTAAAAAAAATTAGGTTTTTTTTTTAAACTTAAAATGATTCATTTTTATATATATCGAGTGATCAACAGTTATACTGTAAATATTTATTTTACATATATATTAATGTAGTTATTAATTTTTTTATATAAAAAAGTAATTAGTCTCTCAAATTAATACTAAAATTGAATAATAAAAAATATTATATTTTTAAAATATAAAATATAAATTTTATTTATTAAGATGTTAGCTCTAAAATCATATCCATAAATTTATTATTATCGTTTCTATTATGATAAATCAAATTCAAATTCAAAATTTCACATAAAATATCTTTATGGTTAAATTATTAGGTTGCAACAAGCGTTATAAATTTTTTATTTAAAATTTAAAACCATTGATAAGTATTTATAATATTTTTATTTAATTATGATTTTGCATATTTCATCAAAATTAATATATACCAATTTTATAATTTTATTTCTTTTCATATTATTCAAATCGTAAATATTCATTTGATACATGAAGTACTTACTTATTATACAAGTATATATTTGCAAGAGGGTTAATCATTTAGAAAGTACATATTTATCTCTTTTCGCATACTTTTGATATAAGATTTTCTCTAAAATACAATACTATGATTCAACCGAAAAAAATGCACCACACTATTTTTTTTTTATATAAGATAGGGTTTAGTTTTAAAAATTAATTTATATCATTTGATATATAAACCTCTAAAATTTTATAATTAAAAATAAATATTTTTTTAAATATTGATGACGTATATGAATAAAATCCATAAGTATAGCATGTGATGTGAATGTTTTTTGATTTGGGTATGAAAACAAAAGCCACCAAAGATGTAGTGACATTGCAATATCATTTTCATTGGTTTGGGTTGGTCTGTCGTTTCTCCATCCACGTCCACATTTTCTTATTTTACACTCAAATTTAGAATAATTTCATTGCCAAAAAACCCAACACTAGAATTTTCTTTTTGTTGCAACGTGAAGATAGTGATATAAATAAATAAACTAATAAATTGTCATTTTTGTTACAGGATGTGATGTTTGGAGGAACTGAAACGGTAGCATCAGCAATTGAATGGGCCATGGCTGAGTTAATGAAAAGCCCAGAAGATCTAAAAAAAGTCCAACATGAGTTAACTGAAGTTGTGGGCCTGGACCGTCGGATCGAAGAGTCCGACTTTGAGAAACTTACTTATTTAAAGTGCGTTGTTAAGGAAACCCTACGTCTTCATCCGCCAATTCCATTGCTCCTTCACGAAACTTCAGAAGATGCAACGGTCAACGGTTATTTTATTCCAAAGCGTGCGCGCGTGATGGTTAACGCGTGGGCGATTGGGAGAGATAAGAGTTGTTGGGAGGAACCTGAAAGTTTTAAACCATCGCGATTTTTGAAATCAAGTATGCCTGATTTTAAAGGGAGTAATTTTGAGTTTATTCCATTTGGGTCGGGTCGTAGATCTTGTCCTGGGATGCAGTTGGGATTGTACGCGCTTGATTTGGCAGTGGCTCATCTTCTTCATTGCTTTACGTGGGAGCTACCAGATGGAATGAAACCAAATGAAATGGATATGAGCGATGTGTTTGGACTCACCGCTCCTAGAGCGACTCGACTTGTTGCAATTCCTACTAAACGTATCTTGTGCCCTCTGGATTAAAAAGAAGAATAAAAAAAACAAGTGATTCCTTTCAGGATTTTCTTTCTTTTTTATTTGAGTTTACCTAGTACTATTCATCTAAAAAATAAAAATAAGTACTATATAAAAATAAAATAAAATACGAGAGATTGATAGGGATTGAATCTTTTGAGAAGAGTGCTAGAAAAAACATGAAATTGTAAAAGATGAGATTTTTCTTCTCTTCTCTTTGTTGTAAGCTTCTATTTTTCAAATATAGTATATCATGTATTATTCTATGACACAATTACTTGTAAATTTTGTTCTTAGATTATTTTCAAATATATCACACTTTTGCTTCTCATCTATTATTAAGGTTTGCATGTGCTTATGAATCATCTCAACTGAATAATAGAATAGTGAAATCTAAACCATGAAATGGATTGTAATATGTGTTTAGTACACCAATAGATCGTGTATTACTTAAAAATTTTGAGATTAAGAATAATGTATAAACAAAATATACTCTTCAATGAAATTAGACACTTTTTTTATAAATTACAAACTTATAAAGAGTTTACTTCAAAAGCAAACAATACCTAACGAATATATAGGTGTGGATTTGAGATGAGAACAATATTAAAATGGAAGAAGTTTTTTAGATACATTTAGGTATGATTAAGTAATTGGGATGAACTGGTTAATGAACTCTAGTTAAAGATTAAGGATTGATCATTCAGGAAAATTGAATTTGAGTTTTGACTAGAATAATTTTTAATTATATTTTACTTACATCTCGATCAAGCTCTAAATTATCATAATTTTTTCTTTCCTCTAAAACCCAAAGGAATAAAGACCCAAAAGAAAGATGGGTGTAAAGAATTTGTCTAATCAAAGTTTAGAATTAAATTTGAGAGAATATAGCATGTTTGGATTTTTCCATTACTTATATCTAACTTAAATGTTTTTTTTTAATAAGCTAAAAATTCGTATAAACTGGAGTACAAAGGGGTACTCCAACCCGTATACAACTAAAGTCTGTTTAAATATCACCGGCTACAAAAATCACTCGGTGAACTAACCCAAGTGAAATAATTACAAAAATAAGAGCTTTTATAACTCCTACCTATCCACCACCAAGTATAAATTAAAATACGATTTGAAATCGTATCAAAATCCCACAATTCCTCCCTAAAAATAATATTGTTACGACATAACCACATGATCCAAGAAATCGATAACCATAACCCTACTGCTATTCTAACCACCACCCCTCTATCGACACAACCCTGTATCCAACATGTTAAATGAGTGACCATATTTCCTACTAATATACACGGTATCCCCAACCATTTACAAGCAAAATTCCACACCATAATAGATTTACCACATAGAAATAGTACATGTTCAGCCGACTCCATGTCGAGAAAGCAAAAAGGGCATGACATCTCATAATTATTAGAAACAATTCCTCTCCGAAACAAATTATCTCTCGTTGGAATTCGCCTATAGAGCATCCTCCAACCAAACACTTTCACCTTAAACGGTACTTGCGCTAGCCAAATTAACTTCAATGCCGCTTTCGTTTCATCTCCTAGCTGTATTGAATTATCTTCCATAATTTCCTGCAAAAAGACATACATAGATGAAACAGAATAAGTATAGTTATCCTCTAGCAACCACTTAATTGAATCCTTGGCATTCTTGATAATGGAAATGGAAGCCAATATCGAATACAATTCCTCCAGCTGATCCCGCGCCATCTCCTGATTTTCTGCTACAACCACTTTGATATCCCATTTCCAAATCTCTCCCTCCCAATAACCATTATTATTGACTGAGCTAAATTCTGGTTCTATTAAAGCATATAGCGTTGGAAATCTTCTGTAAAATGGCTCATCGAAAGCCCACTTCGACCTCCAAAAATCCACTCTAATCCCTTCTCCAATCTCGTAGCCGATTAAATCAACCATCCTACCTTCTCCCACTACATTTAAGGACTGCAAAAGATCTAAAAACCACAGAGATGGAGTCACCTGCAAACTTGAGACCTCTCTGTTAAAAAAATCATAACAGCAAAGAGGATATCTATAGTTAATAAAATCCTTCCAAATTGTGATCTTATTCTCTAAAATCCTCCAAGCCCACTTAAGAAACAAAGCCAAATTGAATAACTTTAAATCTTTCACACCTAAACCACCCAAGTCTCTACTCTTACAAACCATTTGCCAACTTATCCAAGAAATCCCTTTTTTATTCTCTACCCCATTCCACAAAAATGATCTTTGAATAGACTTGAGAGTTCTAACCACCTTAAGTGGCATTCTATAAAAAGACATGTAATGGATTGGCAAATTACTTAAGACAGAATTAATTAGAGTAACTCGACCACCCATTGATAAGAACCGACTCCTCCAAGTATTCAATCTAGCACGCATAATATTTATCACCGGTTTCCAAAACGAGATTAACCTATGATTACCTCCAACTAATATCCCAAGAAACGAAAATTAAGAAGGAGAAACTTTACAAGATAGAAATATCTCTGCAGATCTGATCTTGAATTCATCCAACCCAACACAAATCAACGCACTCTTACTAAAATTAATGTCCAAACCTGAAGTGAGCTGAAAAGCTTTCAAAATGGCTTTGAACGCTGTGATATTCTTCCACGAGCCGTTGCCAATTAAGACCGAATCATCAGCAAATTGCAGCATGTGAAAACCAATCTCAGAATTAACCTTAAATTCTGAGAAAAGACCACTCGCAACTGCTCGTTTCATAATGATTTCCAGCCCCTCTGCAGCCAGACAGAAGAGGAAATGAGCTAAAGGGTCTCCTTGCTTGAGACCCCTCGTCACTCTAAAATCTTGAGATGGGCTCCCATTGACTAGAACCGAAGAAAAGCTATTAAAAACTCCAAGGTCCATCCATCTCATCCACCTAGAGCCAAATCCCATATGTTTCATCACTTCTCGAAGATAATTCCAATGTACACAGTCATACGCTTTGTAATACCCCAAAATTTGCTCTCCCTTTTGGCATCATAGCATAGCATTATCATATATCATATCATATCCATCTCATTAGCATTGCATTGCATCTTTAACATAGAAAAATGAAGCATAGCATCCTTCTTACTATCAAGGCATGTGATCAGGTAAAAGGTGGATAATCAAGGAATCATTCAAGGCACAAAAGGTCAAACTAGTTCACTCAAGGCAAGCCAAGAGGTCTTTCACGTCTCATACTATCTCAATTGATCATCCAAAACCTCAAGAAGGTGAGATTCAATAAGAGATTGGAGCACTACATCTTTCACTATGCAAGAGGTCCTAAAAAATGAAGGAAAAACCCTCAAAAGAGATAGGTCATTGGTTCAAAATCATCCTCAAGTGGCACATCTCATCATCCTTTAAGAGGATACACAACATACTCTGAGGAATTTGAATTTGAAGACTGCACATTTTTCTCCTAGGAGGTGGGTATCAAAACTAGGGTTTCCAATTAAATCAGGGTATCTTTGATTTTTGGGACAAAACTTGATGTCATGGTATTCTACATGTTCTCAAGTGTATGAGTGTGGAAAATTGCCTCTCAATGGGTTTTAGAAGTGGTTCAATTGGAAGAAAGATAAAAAATCAGGAAAATTGGGGCAAAGTCAAATAATCAGGGGAAAAAGTCAACTCTTGAATTTTTTGAGCCCAAAATCATGAAATTCATGTTATATGTGACCAATGTACAAAATTTGATCAAGAAACTCCAAAAGAATCATGAAAAATCAAGAATTGGAAGAGTTGCCATTTTTGGAAGAAGTAGGGTTTCCAAAAATAGTAATTTTGAGCCATTTTGCATCAGAGTTTGAACCAAGGCCATTCAAAATTGGAGCATCAAATGAAAATTCCACTCGGCCACAACAAAATATCTTGTTTCAAGCATCAAATCCATGTGTGGAACATCTCCGTTGGATAAAAATTGAGTGAGATATGATTGATCAAAGTTTGAGCAAAGTAGGTTCAAAACTAGGTCATGACCAAGGATTTTCAGGGCACGCGCATGTCATTTTCACAAACGCATGGTGGGCCAGATGTTTTGACTAATTACTCAGGGTTAGAGGCCTCAAATGAAAAATCTTTCAACATGAAAGTTGTTCCCTTATGTGAGATCTTCAAAATTGATGTTCATGGTTTTTTTCATTTGATCAAAGGTTAAGAAGTTATGGTGAGTCCAAGTTGCTATGATCATGCTGAGATTCCATGCCATGTTGCCTTGTCAACCAACCTCATGGCCATGCCTTTGTATCAGTTCCAAATTTGATTGTTTTAAGTCATTTTGCAACTTATTCCAAACCTCATTTCACTTCAATTTTCATACCAAAGTTGCTCTACTATAACTCCTCTTTTCAAAGACTCCAAAACCACATCCAACCATGCATTAACAAAAGAGAAAATCACCATTAAACATCCATGTTTGCATTTGTTTCCCAAACTGTCATAAAATCAGAAATGAATTTTGTTGTGGTTGTTCTACCAGTTGCACGTGCATTGATCACACTCTCCAACTCCTTCTTCATTTAACCAAACACTCATCACATGTCCATGCACATGAGCACATGCCTTGCATGGAAATAGAAAGAACAACTTGCTGAGCAAGTTTCTACTACCCAAGCCGTGCCATTTCATTCTCTTCACCTCCACCATAGTTTATCATGAGTTGCCATCACCATAGCTTTGCTCTCCATAACTAACTTGACTCAGTTAGTTAGGGATGACTCACTTAACTCAACTGTGACTCACTTGACTCACTCATTAAACCATGGTTAAGCTCACACTATAAATAGAAATCTCACTCTCCATTTCATTTTCAACTTCATTTTTCCATCTATATCTCAGAAACTCTCGCCACTCTCTCTCTGATTCTCTCATTCTTCTTCCATTTCAACATTCATCTTCCATATTCAACTCAGAATCAATCTTCTTCTCTCTCAATTTCTCACTGTGGCAACTAGTTTTGAAGCTTGGATCTCATTTCTTCTCCACTGAATCATCATCAAGTACTTCATCAAAGCCTTTATTTGGCCAAGTGAAGCTTAAGGAAGAAGCTCGTTCCTCTGGTATTCTTGTTTGCTCAAAGTCTTAGCAGTTTCAGGTTTGATCTCTTGAACATTGATTGCATGATTTCTATTCATTATCACTTGTTTTCTTGATGACTTGAGCTTAATAGAAGCATTTGAACTCTGGCTAGTTGATAGAGCTTCTTAGAAGCTTAGATCCAAAAACTTAGGGCAGCATGTTTGTGCTTGTTTCTTGCTGTATGTGAATGGTTTGATGTTTTCATTGGTAGAATCATGATGTGTGTTACTTCCTCTTCATTTTGGCATATTGATTGTGAAATTCTAGAGAATTTGAGGTTGCAGACGGTGGTAGTTCGCCGGAGAAGGTGACCGGAGGTCCCTCTCTGGCCGGCGTTCTTATTTTAGGGTTTTAGTGGCAGTTTGAATGTGGACCATTGGATGTTCATCATCGTGTGGCTTGTGTGATGACAACACATTAAAATCAGTGTGCATGTCACGTGGTTTTCCTGATTTTATTTTTAAACGTTGTGTGGTGTGGTACATGGTAGGGAGTGTGGTCCTTCACGTGTGCGCGTTGATTTTGATTACTTGGACTGTTGTGTTGACTTGACTTAATCTGATGGCTTGGATTGCTTTGACTATTGTTGACTGAGTGAGCATGTTAGTTATGTGTACTGCGCGTGTAATGGACCTAACTAGATTGCTTTTTACACCTCCCTCTTCTAAAATCCCAAATCATTGGAACTTATATTTGCTACGCTTGCACCCCCTTTCCTTATTTCCATTTTATTTTATTTTCTACATTTTTTTGCACGTTTGCTTTTTAATTTTTAAAAATACCAAATAGCATCATAAAATTCCATAAAAATTCATGAACATCATTAAGACATTTATAAAATTTTTGATGATTTTATTTTCTGATTTTATGACATTTTTGCCCCTGTTGAACAATTTTCTTTGAATTTCCATTTGTGTGCATTCCAAATGTGGTACATGAATTTGTATAATTTTGTTCTTGCTTATTATAAATGGTTTTGACTTGGTTATTTTTGTATTGATTCATTAACACTTTGAAGCATGTTAGATGATTTTTATTTTATTTTTTAGATCATTTTTATGACATGTTTTGATGTTCATTTTTGCACTACTTTGTATGATGTTTCAATTTGACCTAATTGCATTGTTTGACATCATTTTGCCTTGAATTTTCACATGCTATTTTGATATATGATTCACTTATGATTTAGGCATTCCAATACCATGCTTGCATAATTTTCATAAGTTCATTTGATTTTTGTTTAAAAACATTACATGTGAAGCATAATAACATGTCATCCCATTTTAATCTTTGTGCATGTTTACATGATTGCTTTTGTGCATACTTGCATGATCATTTGCCTATTTTGTGAACTATTCATTTGACATTATAGGTCATTGGTACATATTATGTGGCATCATTGCATGTTCACTTTCATTTGAACTTTGTGTATCCTTAATATGAAGTACTTGTGTTTTCTTTTGAACTTCCATTTCAATTCTCCTTTTCCTATTACTTCTTGAATGTCTTGATAGTTGCTTCATGAATACTTGTGAGATGTTTGTGAACCTTTTTTGCATTTAGTTTCAATTCTGATCCTTGGATTACATATTCCATTTATGCTTGTTCTTCCATTTCTTTTCATCTTTCATCTTCCTATGGTAACATGTTCTAATGCCATGGATGATGTTTGTTGCTTATCCACTTGGACTTGCATGATGATATTCTCTTGTTTCCAATATGATGTACATTCTGATTATGACATTAGGATTTGATTTTTCATCTCATTCTTTTGAGTTTTATGGGGCATTAAGTGTTTTTTTTTTGCTTCTTATACTTCTTATACATGTTCACTAACCATGTAGGGGCATTGGTAAGTTGAAATTGAGTATGGATAAGGAATCCACATTCAAACTTCTTTCCTTTCATCTCTTTTATAATTCAATTATTTTGTTTTGTTAAGCACTTATGTGCTTTCTTTGATTAACTCATTACTTTCCCTTTTGAGTTACAATTCATCTTCTACTTTAGAAGTGAATTGTTTAGCTCATTTCTTCTTTAGACTTTAGGCTTTGAAACCTCACAAACCATTAGGATCACTCCCTTAACTAATCAATTAGGATTGAGTCTTAGTTCATATAGATTTTACCTTTTCTTCTCTCTTGAGTCTCTTTTCTCATCTCAAAGAAAATTCAAAAATATCTAATAAAGGTAGACATTTATTGCATTTAGGCCTTTCATATAAAGAAAAGATTATAAGGGGTCTTCTCTTATAATCTTAGAATGTGTAGCATATAGCCCATCTTGGGTCAATGTGTTAAACATTTGATCTTGTATGAGGGACTTAAATGCAATAATTGTTGAAGGTACAAATAAAAAACACTTCTTCATTTCATAATCAACAAAAACACTTAATAAATACAAGTATGCTAGTGTGTTTGAACCTTATTAATTGGAACTAAGTGTGAGGGTCTTCTTCATACTTAGTGTATTTTCTTACTCATTCCATCTTGGAATGTGAGGATGTACACATTCCAATGACTAAGATTTAGATACACTATCATATGCAAACAAATGAAAAAACTCTTAAAAGACAAAAACAAACAATAACGTCTTTCCTTCGGGAATTCTTTCCTCATCTCCTTCATTCATTCCTTAAGGATGCGTCATTTCCGTTCTACCACAAACAGGTAACGCCTAAGTCTCCCTACAGCGAGCTGCAACACCTAAACTGCTAGGACGCGAACATTGACGTATTCCATTAAAAAACACAAACACTTCATCCCTAGTGAGGGGAACTACGTCGCTCTGATTCTCATGCTCCCGATGAGATACGTAGGCAGTGGGGTAGGGCCCATGCGAGCACTTCTTTTATTTTCCCTACATTTGTTTCTCTTCTCTATCCTTTCCTTTTCCTTTCCTTTTCCAGTTCTTTTTTCCAGTATCCTTTTCTATCACCCTTTGATCGAGACAAGCAAGCGTGGATCCCATCGGGTACGATGGACGCGAGGGGGTGCTAATACCTTCCTCTCGCGTAACCGACTCCCGAACTCAGTTCTCTTGGTCGTAAGACCACGTTCTTTCCTTCCTTCAGGTTTATGCGGTGTTTCCTTTCCCTCTCTTGGGATAAATACACATTGCTGGCGACTCTGTTTCGGTGCCACTTTCGCGTTTGTACTAGGATGAAAATCCCGGGAGTGACACGCTTTAGCAAAATCCACTTTGAAAATCATCAACTCCTTTTTAGATCTCTTAGCAAAATCCAGGATCTCATTTAAAACCAATACCCCATCTAAAATGTTTCTTCCTTCCAAAAACGTTGTTTGTGTATTTGAAACAATACCACCAATTTTCTTCTTAAGCCTATTTGCAAGAATTTTAGAAATAACCTTATAGACTGAGGTAACCAAAGAAATTGGCCTATATCCATCCAGATCTTCAGGATTTTTAGACTTTGGGATTAAAACCACAAACGACGACGCAAAGGTTTTATGAAGTTGTTCACCCTCAAAAAACTCCAACACACAATTAGAGAACTCTGGCCCTATAATATCCCAGCATCTTTTCAAGAATTCAAAACTGAATCCATCCGGCCCAGGGCTACGGTCCCCAGAAAAACCAAAGACAACTTCCTTGATTTCCTGAACATTTACATCAGCTTCTAATTCTTGACTATCTGACAGTGATAAAGATTTGAAACCTGATCCTCCAATAGAAGGAAATGCTCTATCTGCCCTACCAAATCTTCTAGCAAAATGAGACTTGACATGTTTCTTTACCTTCTGCACATCCTCCTCCAATCTACCATTAATAATAACTCCATTAATGGTATTCAAATTAATCCTCTGCCTCAAGACATTATGAAAAAACTTGGTATTAACATCTCCATCAGCTATCCACTTGGATCTCGATTTCTGCTTCAAAATACTCTCTTTAATTCTGATAGATTTCCAAAAATTATCTTCTGCATCATTCCTTCTCAGAAGATCCTCTCTAGAGATATTACCTACTTTTTGAACCAACAACTCTTCCATTTCATTGACAACCCCTACTTCCTTTTGGATACTAAGATCAATCCAGCCAAACACATTTGAATTCCACCAACGAATTCTGGACCTCAAATGTTTCATCTTTTCTGCCAAAATATACAAAGCTTTTCCTGTTATCTTATACTCATCCCACTCTTTCTTAATGAAAACTAAGAAATCAGAATGGTAGAACCAACACGACAAAACCTTAAACGGCTTGGGACCCCAATTCAAATTCTTAACTACAATCCAAACCGGCACGTGATCCGATATATCTCTCTCTCCAATTCATTGAGTAACCATGTTCCAATTATTAAAAATAGTAGGCGAAACAAGGAACCGATCAAGGTGACTACAAACCGAATCTTTGGACTTGAACCAAGAAAATCTGAAACCACCACTTAAAGGTAGATCCACCAGACCCATAGCATTAATGAATTCAGAAAACTCTACCATGTATCTTCTATTGGACCGAGTATAACCAATATGCTCCTCTCTACTCTTGATAGAATTAAAGTCCCCCCCAACTATCCAATCTCCTGGACTCAGACTACTTTTCAACTTTAATAATTCCTTCCATAAGGCTCTCCTCTCACCAATATTAGAAGGGGAGTAAATGTTGAACAAATAGCAAATTCTACCTTTCCATAATACCTGAATCCCAAGGTAACCATGACCCCTATAGCTGCATATAGGAGAAAGAACATCTGCCTTCCATATGATGATTAATCCTCCTGATAACCCATTAGCGTTGGAAGCAGACCAATGACAAGACCGATCTCTCCAAATACTAAAGACTAACTCATCTGTAACACACCTACACTTCGTTTCCTGTAAAAAACATATCTCTGCTCCACCTTTAATCAAAGCTTCTCTAATCTTCTTTCTCTTCAACAACCCACCACACCCTCGAATATTGTAAGAAACAATATTCATGAAAACTTAATAGCTTCCACCTTCTTTCCAACTACTGCATTTCTATCCACCTCTTCTAAATTCTTCAAAATACTCTCAAACACCTCGTCATCTTCCTCAGCTTCAATTCCTAACTGTTGTATACACTCCCACACCCTAACAGGCGTATTCTCCAGTTTCTTCTTTATTCTTAAATTACACTGAGCAAGACCAGAATCAGAAATTGAGTTATCATTAGAGCCAGAGGGGAAGTTTTCCTGAACTAGAAGGGAGTCCTTATTAATAACTTTCCCAGACACCTTCTCTTGGAATTCTTGCTTCTTGTGATACCTTAAAAACATAGTTTCAGCATGAAGAAGTGTGGAATAATATGAAGGATCAAAAGGAATTTTGAGTCTCTGATAAATATCACCAATAATTTGCTTCTTACTCTTCTTCTTAGCCACCTGAGAACCCGCACAATCCTGAACACCAGTTCTACCAGCCTCCAAATCACCTAAATTGTCAGACGATGGAATTTGATCTCTCACCATAGGAAGCCTTCCATTACTGACATGATTCAATTGAATACCACCCTCTATAGCCTCTTCAACTCTATTAAATTTAACCAACGAACAAGTAACATGATCTGGAATTACTCCCACCTCAGATGACTTACATGAATTAACCTCCAACTCATATAGGTCATCTTCACCAGCATAACTAGCACTATCCAAACCATCAAGAATTGGACTGTCATCAAGATCCTGCCCAAGTTTAGAACAGTTAACATCCACCGAATCTGAATGATGAGACAGTTCCTCAGTAGACTTTCTCTTGTCTTCCGCCCTTTCACCATCTTCCTCCATCCCATACATACTCACCCCTCCCGAATTCTTGTTAAGTCCCACTTCACTACCAACAGAGTTATAGGTTTGAGAATCCACAAAGTCTGAGCTATCTTCTTCAAAATAGCTTCTACCCCTACTTACACTATCTTTATCATATGGCCCAAAGGAATCCCCAACTATCTTAATACGATAAACATTGCCATTGACTTCCAAATTGACCACTTCGTTGAGGTTCAAAGCACACTTAGTCCTAATCAGAATTCTTGCCATATCAAACCTAGCATGTTTCCTCTTGTCATCATCCATGCTAACTAACTCACCCATGGTACCAGCTAAGAACTTGAAAAAATTTTCTCTCCACACGTGACATGGAAGACCAAAAATCTTAACCCAAGTGAGTCTTTCTTGGTCCACATCATTTGGAGACCACTGATGGACATCCGAAAACCATCTGGAAAACCAACTAGATTCCTCTGCTAACATTCTTTCAATATCACCTGGATTATCTTCCTCAATAAGACAAAGATTAGCACCCATTGGCGTGACCTTAATATTAAAGAATCCTTCCATTTGAAATGCTTCCACAACCTCCTTCCCAGACCCAGGTATCTCCAGAACCCCTATAAACGCCTGCTCAAACCTTTCCAAATCTTCTTTGTTAACATCAAAACTCAAATAAGCAAAGTTTGGTTTATCTCCCATAAGAACATTCTCTGATGTCTTAGTAGTCCTACCTGTCACCTGAGCGAAAGTCATTTTTGAACCAACGCCATTCCTCTTCTCTTTCTAGATTGATAAACCATCATCCCTCTTCTGATCCACAAACTTACGAACAACAGGGCCAGATCCTACCCCAACCCTATACTCTCTCCTGAATCTAGGAAGGTTTACAAAAATCTTAATGCCATTAATAACAACTTTGTCTAAACTAATGGCAAGAAGATGTTCATCCTCCACACCCTTAAACCTAACAAATCCAAATCTATTACCCCTGATATCGAGCCTGCTCGGAATAAACACCTCCAAGATTGAACCAAACTCCTTAAAAACTTCATACATCTGCTTAGCCTCATACAAATCTGGGAATCGGGTAAAGAAAAAAGAAGACGCTTCTTGTAAATCCACTTCAGTTACCTTACCTTTATTACTCTTCCATATCGACATTCTTCCAAGAGACGCTTTCCTGTTTAATGGAATCTTCTTTCTCCCCACCACAGTCCAAACTCCTCTGGAATCCCCATAGTTATTCTGATATGCCATAAATCGAAACTAAGAAGACTGCGATAAACCGACCAAAGTAACCGCCTTAAACCTACTACCAAGCAGAACCCAAATGACGACACCTCCCTACCGAGGCCCCTAAGCCCTAAAGCCAGGAATTTAAGCCAAAGATAGGGAAGAGCTCACTCAGTATCTACTCAAATAGCAGGTCCAACCAGCCACAAACGGATTATCAATAGAAAGGGGATCGACTAATTCAACTAATGCACCTGATACATTGTTTTCAATTGATTAGGGTTAACCAGGATTTGGGGAAGAAGACGAAAGGTTAGAGAGAAGACAGAGGTTCTCTCTCTTAATTGCGTGTTTGTTGAATTATTATCTAACTTAAATGTTAATTCTATTATTTTGTGATGTTATTTATATTACTTATATCTAACTATATACTCTTGCATTACTTATATCTAATCATAAGTCATGTTATTTATATTATTAAAATCTTAGACTTTTCTATTTTTTCTTATGACTTTGTTATCTCTATTGCTAACATGATATTTAGAATTTGTTTTGATCCTATTTGAACTATTTTTCGTTTTCATTATTGAGTTCCCAAAAGTTTGTGAACGTGTTTGTTTTGTTTTTTTTTTTAATAATTGGTTTTACTTAAAGAAAAAAAATTCTTCCACTGTATCGCTAAACTGATTCTGACATGTCATCTTCCACTTTGTATACTTGAAGATTGAGATTGAATCATATATGATTTTGGTTGATTATCTCGTTGTTGATTTTGATATTGGTCATGTATGCCCTTTGTTTGCATCTTTTTCTTTGTTGATTTTCTTAGTAGTCATGTATACCCTTAGTTTATCTCTTTATCTCTTTCCGCGTTTGATTTAGTTTTATTTGATTCGATTTCGTTTGGATTTGTTCAGTTAATTTGATTCAATATGACTTAATTTGGTTTCATTTTTAATAAATTTGTTTGGTTTTGTTTGATTTAGTTTGGTTTGGTTTTGTTATGTTTGGTTCCGTTTGCTTTAATTTGCTATGATTTGGTTTGGTTGAATTCCATTTGATTTGGATTGAATTGGCTTGATTTGATTTGATTCAGTTTCATCTGGCTTAGGTTGATTTGGTTCTCCTATATAATAGTTCTTCCTTTTTTAATGTTCCTCCTCTTTCTTATGACTCCTCAATCTATTTGTTGCTCTGACGATTCTTTTTTTAGCTGTTTTCTCATTCTCTTTGTTGATCATGGTATTAGTTGATTTGGTTTTTTTCTCTTATTTTATAGGTTGATTTGTAAGAAGCTTACAATTTATACAACTTTATTTTAAAGGGGAGTGTAAGCGTTTTAATTCATATTGTTCATTATTAAGTACATTTTCGTTTCTTGTTTGCTAAAGTGACATTTCTTAACGTTAATTGATGGCAATTGTCATTACGTGATTTTTATAAGAAAAATCGGATGAATTCAGAAGAATAATGAACAAAAGTAACGCCAAAGTGTGAAGAAAAATGAGCAAAAATCTAGCATAAGAAAGAAATAAAGACTTAGTAAAATGTTAAAGAAAAATTAAAGAAAACGAAAGATTCGCTCCTTGATTTCTCGCGAGCGTGATGCATTATATTGTGGCACTATGAGGCTTACATCGCGACACGATGCAACAACATCGTTGCGTGATGTCACGCTTTTTGCTGACACGCAGAATTGTTATTTAAAGGTCTTTTTCTTAACTTTTTTAGGGTTCTGAAACATGGAGATAAAATGACGGCTAGGATTATTCATAACTCAAATTTTGATTGCATTGGACTCATTAGAGAGCTATTTTTCCATAGATTTTAATGATGAAAACTTATGAACTCACGATATTTTTAAATTTATCAATGAGTAGCTAAGTTTCTCTAGATTATGTCTTTTTGAGATTAACCTTATTATTACTCTGTTGGATCATATGTCTATTTGAGATTTATTGAATGCTTTTATTGTTATTATCTTATTTAAGTTGTTCTTGTGGGTAATGCTTTTTATTCATTTAAAAGCGCACACACTGATCTAGATACGTATGAATTTCTTACCATTAGTCTATGCATCTGATATAGGCAAATTTATTCGACTTTGTAATTAACTATGGGTAGGTAATTAGAAGTCGTTGCTTTAGAATCAACATACTTAGAATGCCTAAATTAACTTTGAATTGGCTTAAGGAATTAGGGAATTATTGTATAAATTAATGAGCTACACACTAAGGAATTGGGTGTAATGGTCTTGTTAGTTCGCAATGAGATAATAATTTAATTGCAATTCAATAAGTAGATAGTTCATCAAATGGTAAAATAAGGGGATTTTATACAAAAGACCTAATCGTCTTTCTCATCTTGAATTTCATTCTCTTAGTTTTCTCATTCTTGTTTGGGAACCAGATCAAAACAAAAAAAAACCCTCTAATTGCATTAATCTCATTCGCACATAATTACTTTGTTAAATTACAATCCTCGTGGAGACGATATTTTTATTATTACTTCGACATTATCAGTACATTTTTCGAGAGGTCATCAAGTTGTTGACGTCGTTGCCAGAGATTGTTGATTTCAACAAGGCAATTTAGTGCGATATTTTTAATTTTAAATTTTTGCATTTTATTTTTAGTTTTTTTTATTTTACTGTTTAATTTTTAATTTTTGTTTTTATTTTTATTTCTACTTTTATTCTATACCATTTGGTGTGGTGCTATTAAAGTATTTCTTGTTTGTTTATGCGAGTTACTGATTCAATACTTATATAGATTGACCATGAAATCAAAAGAACGACGTGCATAATTTGTAGTGCAAAACGAGAAACATTGCAAGTTACTAAAGAAGTGAAGGAAGAGAAAGTAGAGATGGTTGTTCCACCACGTTAAACATTGGGGAACTATTGCAGGAGGACCGATGCAGGACATATATCATTAGTTTTCCGACTGGCTAATCTGGTAGCCTTTGATATTGAGAATTCTGTACTTACAGGTTTGAAAGAAAACTCATTCAAAAGGCAAGAAATCAGAGATTCTTGGGAGAATCTCTCTAAATTCTACAACACATGCTCGATGTGTAAGTCAATTAGATACATCAGTGACAATCAGGTAAAATTACGTTTGTTTGGTTTTTCTTTGATAGGTCACGCAAAGGATAGGTTGCAATGCATTCCTAATGGTACTATTCTGGCTTAGAAAGAACAAGAGGACAAGTTCTTAGAGCCGTATTACTCAAATGCTCAGTTTGTAGAAAGAAAAGCTGCAATTACCAATTTTGAGCAAGAAGATGCCGAGTTGTTCTCTGATACATGGTAAAGATTCAAGCTATTGTAAAATTATAAGGTGTGTGCCATTTTGGCTTTGAATTTGATGTAAACAATGAATATTTGTGGTACATTATTTATATTTGAGAAATTAGCAAAATTTACAAGTTTCTGTTTAAGAAATATGTAAAATATGGTTTTATATTCTATGATATGGTTCTGTAATTCACGTACAAACGAAAGTATAAAAAATATAATGTAACCCCTCAGTTTTTACTTATAATTGAGGTAAAAATATTGTGTTATTACCTCGGTTTTACACAAAACCAGGATTTAATATTGGTTACACCATTCAGTTCTGAAAATAATATAAAAAAAAGGCAGATGTTAGGGATTGAACTCATGTGCAGATAACTTTACCCCTCAAATATTTAGAAACCGAGGGGTAAAGTGGCCACTTTTCATGACATCATTTATTACCTTGCTTTTGTAGCCGAGGTTAAATGCATTTTGCGTTTGAGGTTAAATGTGCTTTTGTATCTGAGGGATTAGATTATCATATTTTACTATAAAAACACTCGTTAATTAGATTTTACCATAAACCTAACTTATATGTAGTCACTCCAAACTTGTACACATTATTCTTAGGGATGGATTGCAAGACAGCAAAAAATCTTCAATGATCTTCTATCTTGAAAAAAATTCTTCTGCTCTTGCAATCCATCCCAACATAATGGTGTTGATGTTGTTGTTGTATTTTTAGAATAACATTCCTATGTGAAGCTAGCGGGAATATACCCGAGCGCATCGCACACTCGATGTACAACAGAGTCGCCACCGAACTTTGTTTATTCTAAAAGGAAAGGGAAAATGTCGATAAAACTCATAGGGAAGAGAAATGGGTAAGGGAGTCGGTTATGAAAGGAGAAGGTATTAGCACCCCACACATCCGTCGTACTCTACGGGAACCATTCTGAATGCTTCTAGGCTCGGATGGGTGATCTATCTAAAGGTTACTCACGAGAGAGGGAAGGGAAAAGGGACAAAGAATCGCTCGCGGAGGATTGAGGCCCTCGTGCCTACATATCTCCATAGTGCAATGAAGAATTCAGAGCTCCGTAGTTTGTGGAACCAAGGAAAAGAAAGGAGAAGGTGGCTCACCAAGATTTCACAATCTTGTGCGTACGTATTTTCATGGTGCAATTAGGAATCAGAGCCTACGTAGTTCGGAGAACTAAGGAAGGGAAAGAGATAAGTGGTATCGAAACCAAGAGAAGGAAAAATAGGAAATAAGAGCAAGGGTGTTTTAACTGAGACTCAGTGATTAACCTAAAGAAAAGGGAATGTTGGTCTTTACTGGGAAAAAGAAAGATTGGTCTTTTAACTAACAGACAATGGTTAACCAAGAAAAAGGGGCTGACTCCACTGGGGAGAGGAAAATTGGTCTTTTAATTGACAGACAGTGATTAACCAAGGAAATAGGTGCTTAACCAAAAAGAGGTGTTTGACCCGCTGGGGATTCGGTATTTTAACTGATAGGCAATGGTTAACCGAAGAAAGGGGAAGAAACGGTCTTTTAACTGACATGCAGTGGTTAACCAACAAAAAGGGTGTTGAACCAAGAGAAGGTGTTAACCCAAGAAGGACTCGATATCTTAACTGACAAGCAGTGGTTAATCGACGAAAAAGGAATGTGAACCAAGAGAAGGTTGCGAATTCACTGGGGAAGAAGAAAATTGGTCTTTTAACTAAAGGACGATGATTAACCAAAGAAATGAGTGTTTTAACCAACAGGTGATTAACCCAACCGGAAAAAGGAAAAAATGGTCTTTTAACTGGCAGGTAATGGTTAACCAAAGAAAAGGGTGTTGAACCAAGAGAAGGTTGCTAACCCAAAGAAGCGGGTGTTCAAACCAAGAGAAGTTTTCTAACCCAAAGGGACTCGGTATGTTAACTGACAGACAATGGTTAACCGAGGAAAAAGAAAGTTGTTGGTCTTTTAAATGACAGACAATGGTTAACCAACGAAAAGGGTGTGAACCAAGAGGAGGTGTTAACCCAAAGGAAAGAAAAATTCGGGCAGAAATGAGTGACCAAGGATCGACTCAAGAGACACTGCGGTTTGGGGATAGAGGTGACTATTCCAGGAACAAGGTCATTCGTCCCCTACCAAAAATAGTCAGAATGGGGATAGGAATTTTCCATTCTCATTCCTTCTCTAGCACTCAAAGCGTAGTGCGGAGATTGAGACTAGCAAAATGATGGATCAAATTGTATAGTGCTCTAGCTTATTGCTCAGATGCCTAGCTCAAAACAGGACCACGAAAGAAGGGGATCTAAAGAGATCTTAAAGAGAGGCGGGGTAATTAACCAATCAAAACAAGGTTTTGATCAATCAATCAAAGGGAAGGAAATGCCAATAATCGTTCAAGCGAGTTGGAAGATTATCAAAACAAGTGTGGGAAATAATGTTGAACAAGATTAAATTTGCTCAAGCAAGAACAAATCTAATTCATCAAGTTGAATTATAAAGCATTAACAAGAACAAGCTATCATGCATTTCTAAGCATTTTCATGTTAACAAATAAGCAAAAGTATGCAAAAAAAATGCTTCAAACATGTGGTAAAATTGAAAAATAATCAAGGAAAATCATGCAATTAATTAAGCAAAAATTATTGCAAGTAGGTACTGACCTAAAACAATGGCATCAGCATTAATATATGAAAACATGGGAAAGTATACAAGAAAAACATGCAAAACAGTCCCAAAACAACAAGATTTTGACAAAAAAAGTCAGGTGTAACCGGTTACCTGAAATGGTGTAACCGGTTACACCATGCACAAAGTGAGTTCCTGGAGCGCAAGCAAGGGGTGTAACCGGTTACACCAAAAGCAGTAACCGGTTACACTTGCAAAAACAGCAAAAACATAATTTTGAAAAGCACTTTTCGAAATCACTTATTGCATGTAATCACAGTGTAACTGTTGAAAAGTATTTTAGGTTGGTTGTTTTATCGTATCTGCATGGATTGTTCAGATATCTAGATGCTTGTTGTTCAATAGTTTAACGTTCTAAGAGAAAGGTTTTAAAAGAGTTCTTGTTTTGTAACATAAGTTTTGTAGCAAAGAGTAAACTAGAAAATGGATGTTTTATTTTTAAGAAAAGCATGTAAAGATTAGATTTCATTAACCCCTTTCATACATATTCGATTAATCAAGCATGTGAACTTAGTTTCTATCAATACAATCGCGTATCCTCGCGAATCCGTTTATTTCTAAAGCGGCTCCGTGGGTATTATTGTTTTAATTGCTAGATGATTTCTCGAAATAACAATCAAAACAATAAACATAAAGATCGATACAAAGCAAATATTAACTTTCAAATCTATGTATAGAGTTTGTTGGTTGATAGATGAAGAAATTAGATCAAGACTTGGAAAATCTATGTTTAGAGTGATTCAAACCATAAATACAACATTAAAAGCAAAGATCTTCATCATCTATTGATCATAAACCTTGTTCACATACAAAAGATCAAAAGAAATACATAATAGCAAGGTTAACTACCTCTAATCTTGACATAAAAGTGTTTAGCTACCCATCACCATGGTAGCTTGATCAACAAGTAAAAAAAGAAAGCTTTGCTAGCATCAAAGTCGAAAAATCGAGGATTGATGCTCCAAAGATTTGATTCTCACTTCTTTTTGAGTTTTTAAGATTTTTGACCTAAAAACCCTTTCTAATCTCTAAAATGCTAAAAATGTAAAAGTTCGTGAAAATATCTTCTAAGGAAGATATTTATAAAAAGTGAAAAAAGTAGCAGTAAGTGGCACCGCGCTAAGCGCCATCAAGAGCGCGCTAAGCGCGATCAGTAAAATAGAGGCACAACCCAGAAAGTGCGCTAAGCGCGGTTGGAGGCCGCTTAGCGCGGTTGAAGGCCTTAGCTACTGTCTCAATAGTGAAAACATGCTGGAACCGCACTGAAAAGCGCGCTAAGTGAGGTTTATCGCCTCGAAAATGATCTTTTAGGCCTTCTTTCCTTCACCATAAGTTCCTATCATTATATATCAGCAAGAAGACCTGTCAAAAAGCATCAAAATGATCATAATTCACAATATTTACAATAAAATCGGAAACTTGCATATTTACACTAAAACTTAAAGGTTTACTACTAAAATATCAAGGAAACCATTGGAAAGGGCCACAAAATAACATCAAATGTATGCACGAATTGGCCCTTAACAGTAACATAGCATGGAAACAGATGCAAAATTCATGTTAATTCATAGCAATCAAGAACTAATAGAATCAAGCATGCGAAGCGATTATTCATGTAGCGAAGCAACAATTAAGCACTACATTGCGAAAACGCAAAATAGATCGAAAATGGTAAATTAAGCGGAATTTACCAACCTACAAGGCTGAGATTTGCCTTGGTAATTGTTGTGATCAAAATGTGATGCAGAGAAACTTAAAAAACCAGAAAATCCAAAGATCTTTAGCAAGCTGTTGTGAGAAAACCGAGAATGCGATAATTGCTTCGGATCCAAACTTGCACTAAAACTCCTTTAATAATCAGCTTCTAAGGCTTGAAATGAAAGGAATGTTGTTGTTGCTGTAGAATTCAGTGATGAAATGGAGCTGAATGGAGGTCTAGCTCAAAGAATAACAAGCTTCAATGCAAAGCTTGCTAAGCTTTAATGGTGAATGAGCTTTTGAGAGGTTTAGGGAAGAAGAAGGTGACGACTGAGAGAGAATGCTGCATAAAATTCAGAGAATGGAGAGTGAAAATTCAGAGCAAAATGAGAGAATGAAGATTATGACCAAGCGCCTTTTCATCAACGTGAGCGTTTTTCTTATATAGAGCATAGGTTTGGAGTGAATGGAGGTTTAGAACTTGGTATGGAGGTAGTTAAATGAGGTTTGGAATTTGGTTTGGAGTTAGTTAGATCCAACTCACTGAGTTGGGGTCTAACTAAGTTAGTTATTAGTTGACTCGGTTGAGGAATCCCAATGCAACTTAATGATCAATTGGTCCAAAATGAGTGGAAATGAGGGTGCTTGATAAACCTTATTAATAGTGAGGTATTAGAGCAAATGTAGCTGATATTTTCTAGTGTAATCACATGTATAGAACCTTCTACAAGATGCTAGAATGAAGTATGTTAAAGGATGAGACAAAAACTGTTGTAGTGTTGAAAAGCTACTGATAAAGGTAAAATTCAACAGGTGTAACCGGTTACCCAGATCCTGATAATCGGTTACCAGCGTCCAAACTTGCCTTCCTTGGGCTGGTGAAGAGGGTGTAACCGCTTACCGTAGTCAAAAGTCCATTTTTTTTGGCTTGGAAAGAGGTGTTTTGGCCATGGTTCCGTGCTTCGACCTTGTGCTCAAATAAATAGACATATAAACCCTTCTGTTTTGCTTGTATTGATGCTTTGACGACTTTTCTGGGATACCATTAATCACAACCTCGAGACCCTCTGAGAATTTGGATATACCTGCGATAAATCCACAGATAAAAATGCTGATGTGCATGCTGGGAATGCCAGTGCACATGTTTATGAAAAAAGGCAAAAGAAGAGGTCAAATTTTGGGTTACGACATTATGTTGTCAATCAAAGAAAACATTGAGAAATTTATTGCTTTCCTCGGTTGACAACATTGAAATTTATTCCTAAACACAGTCATCCATGTTCTCTTTCATTTTCTCTGTCATGTGAAAGCATTTGTCATGAAAAAATTTGCTCAAGATTATGAAATCTCTCCGGGATGGATTGAAAGTATAGAAAAAGAATTTCTTAGTTGGAACAGATAACTTATCAGAATTTTGAAAAGATTCGTTGTTCTCCAAGAATCCATTGTCAAAATTTGGATTTGTTTAAATAATTTATTTTAATATTCTGTGTAAACAATGTAATTATTAAAAAAAAGTTTTTTCCCCTAAGTTTATTTATAAAAACACAAGAGGTATGTGGTGTTTGGGATGAAATATATTTTATTGTATTTTTTATCTAAAAAAAAATATTTTACCTCGGTTTTGAGTAATATTCGAGGTAAAATATAAGCGTGTTTATTGAATTTCTACACTGTCCTTAAACAAATCTTTGTTGTTCATTTAATGAGTATCAACGCTCAAGATGCCGCCATTAGTGATTTGCGTGACACCTAAAATCCTCATTATAAAAAGCATTCTGAATATTAAAAATTGATAATGAAACATTTCACATGAAAACTTTTAAACTTAAAAAAATGTTTATTTTATTTGGGAAAATTTCTCTATGACGGATTGCAAGAACATAAAATTATTTGGATTCAAGGTTTGTGTTCTTAAATGATTTGGCTTCAAGGTTTGTGTTCTTAAATGCTCATATAATTGAATATTTATTTTATTTATCTAATCTTTTTTTATATCAGACATTTAATTTTCCTCAAGATCAATGAAACTAGGTTCCTCAACATTTGTTCTTCTCCAAGATATCCAACATTTATTCTTCATCGATAACAATGACGATGAATCAGATTCAACATTTTTACTTTAATATTCTGTGTAAACAATGTAATATTCTGTGTAAATAATGTAGTTTGTAAACAAATTAATTTATTAATATTTTGTGTAAATAATATAATAAGTATTTTTAAAAAAGAATATATCTTTCCCCTCGGTTTTGTTATTAAATCAAGAAGTATATGATGCTAGTTTTAAAAATATTAAAAAGTTATTGTTGGAGATCGAACGAATAACTATTTCAACTATCATCTCGATTATTCTAAAATTGAGGGGGTAAAGTGACAGCTTCTATTGACGTCTTTCGTTACCTTATCTTTATAACCGATATTAAATCAACTTCGCGGTCGAAATTACATATATCTTTTTTATAGTAATGACATATATAAATGAGTAACACCAAAATTTGAAAAATTAAGAAACAGAAGATAGTTCCTAACTAACCACCAATAATTGAATTATTGATAATTTGTTGTTTTTTTTCTATTTTGTGAAAGAAAGAAAAATTGATAGCAAGTTTTGGGTCTCACAAACTAGAAAATACTAATTAACAAAATGTGTCGGTACATCTGACAGCTCCCAACATTAATTATTTGAAAAGGTGTTATTTGAAAAACCATAAACCTCATAAATATAAAAGATAAAATGATCCATTTATACATACTAATTACTAGGTGATCAATAGTCATACTACAACTATTTATTTGAACATTTATTTCAATTCATACTCCTTCCGTCTCACAATAGGTGTTCTCTTTCATTTTTTTATTTGTCTCAAATTATTTGTCCTTTTAAAATACCAATATAATATTTATTATTTCTTTCCATTAACTTACCCTTATTTATTGTATTTTAAGTCATTTAACTACTCCATTATCAATTATTAATAAGGTTATTTTAGTAAATAACACTCGTTTTATCATTGAAATCAACACAATTAATCATTATCTTAAAAAGTGTGAAAATCTCAAAAAAGACACCTATTGTGAGACGGAGAGAGTATTATTCAAATCATGAATATTCATGTAATACATAAAGTACTTACTAATTATACAAGTATATATTTCGAAGAATGTTAATCATATTGAGAGTACATATTATCCCTTTTCGCATACTTTTGATGGCCAAATTTAATTTAGATGTATAGACTTTTATAAGTTTATACTAAGAATTGTTCTAAAATAACTATGATTCAACCAAAGAAAAATATACCATACTATGAATTTGTTATATAATAGAGTTTAGTCTTAAAAAATTACTTTATCAATAAATCATAATCAGTTTATATATATATATATATATATATATATATATATATATATATATATATATATATATATATATATATATATATATATATAGCATGTGAATGTTTTTTTGGATAGAATATCAAAACAAAAGCCATCAAAGATGCAGTGACCTTGGTAAAGTATTTTCATTGGATTGGGTTGTGTGGTTTCTCCGTTCATGTCCACATTTTCTTATTTTAAACACAAAATTAGATAATAATTTCATTTAAAAAAACAAAAACAAAAAACTCTTGATCTTTCTTTTGTTGCAACTTGCAGATAGTAATTTAAATAAGAGAAATGTTAACATACACCCAAAATTTGTAGATCTTACACAAAAATACATTACATTATTATTATTATTATTTTTTTTTTATCTTTCTAATGTGAGTCTCACCTAAAATTAATGGACCCTACACAAAAATACACAAAGATGTATGTTATTAATGCACACCTACATAAATGTGCATTATCATAACTCTTTAAATAAAAATAAACTACTAAAATTGTCAAATAAAATTACACAATGTGATGTTTGGAGGGACGAAAATGGTAGCATCAGCAATTGAATGGGCCATAGCGGAGTTAATGAATGGCCCATAGCTGATTAATGAATGGAAATGCCCTTTCCGTGGGTGCCACCTATTTTTTTTAAAAAGAAATTTGAAAATGCTTTTTTTCTTTTATTTGAAGATACATCTTCAAACACATTTTAAATCACATAAGCATTAGTAGTTCAATCACACATTCTATTTTTCTAAAATATGGTATGGAGATGCAACTACGTAAATTTTTAGGATGTATCTGAAGATGCATATTTGAAATATCTTATGAAATCATTTAAAAGGTATTGAGAGCACACAGGGGATATTTTGGAGATATATCTCTGAATACACCCCTGAATGATTTCAAGGCATCAACATTGTTCCAACATTGTAATTTTTTTTAACCAAGTTATATTAAAGTAAAATCAAAGTAAAATTAAGTTATAACTAAGTAAAATGAAAGAAAAAAGTCACACATTAATTAAAGTAAAATCAAAATGTATTAACCATACATAACTTGTTCCGAAAATACAAAAGATAAGACAACCAAACATAACCTACTAAGTATGTCTAACCCTTAGCTTCTCCGCCTGTACTTCAAGGCATTTTGTGCCTTGGCAATAATGCCTTCTACGATGGCCAATTATGGTCTGTCTTTCTCAAAAAGTCATGCCTTTATGCCTAATCTCATCATATCCACAATACGCTGATAGACACTACTCACAAGTTCAGCCACTTCATACTCTTAAACATCATTCTGTCTGATGGATTGCGAGACAATTTTTTTTATTCTGTGTTGTTGTTCTTCTTACACCAACCTTTAACAAATCATTTTTCTGTTCTTCTAATCTATCTCACGTAATCGTGTTGTTGTTGTTCACGTCAATGTTTAATGGAATAAATTTTCAATGTTGTTATTCAAAGAAAATTTTCTATAATGTATATTGACTTATTCGGTTGACAACATTGAGAAATTTATTTTTAATCATATTCCAACACACAAAGAAATTGGTTTTAATGACAAAAATTTGAAAAAGGAAACAATACATGTTACTTCTATTTCTTTTCATTCATCGTGTTTTTTTTTGCAATAGAAGTCATCTATTTCCTCGGTTCTTTTAGAAACTGAGGTTAAAAGTACCAAATTTATTGCAATTTTTATTTAACAAGAAAATCTTTTTACCTCGGGTTTAAGTCATAACCGAAGGAAAAAAGTAAGTGTGTTTATTGAGTTTATTCAAATCTTTGTCGTTCATTTAATGAGTATCAACGCTCAAGACACTGTCATTAGTGATCCGCGTGTAACCTAAAAGACATTCATTCAGAAGGCTCATGCCACATTATAAAAGCTTTTTAAATATCAAAATTGATCATGAAAGCATTTGTCATGAAAGCACTGAAACTTATTTGTTTTATATCAGAAATATTAAAACATTGTTCTCTAATGGATTGCAAGAGCAGAAAAATGGGGTTAAAGGTTTGTGTTCTTAAATAATCTTATAACTAAATATTTATTTTATTTATCTAACCTTTTTAATTGTTTTATATTAGAAACAAATGCATGAGATATCCAATATTTGATTTTTCTCAAGATTCAATGAAATGAGGATCCGACATTTGATCTTCACCAAGAACCAGTATTTGATCTTCACTTACAGTGATGACAATGAAACAAATTCAAAATTTGTTATATATTTTTACTTTAACATTCTATGCAAAAAAAAAGTAATATTATGTGTAAATAATGTAATTTGTAAACAATTTAATTTAATATTTTGTGTAACAATATAATTTGTATTTATTTTTTAAAATTATTTTCCCCTCGGTTTCGGCCATAAACCGAGAAGTATGGAGCGCTAGTTTTGAAAATATAAAAATGTTGTTGCAAGGGATCAAACCAATGACCATTTCAACCATCTCCTCGGTTAATCAGAAACTGAGGGGTAAAGTGGTAAGTTTTCATGAAACCCTTTGTTACCTCGCTTGAATCACCGAGGTAAAATCTCCTCCACGCCCGAGGCAACATGTGTTTTTTTGTTGTAGTGCAATTTACATGAGATGGCACCTTGCAATACTCCTATGATACCAATTGACACTTGAATTCCTCAATTATCGTATAAAGATCTCTGTGGTGGACGGTGGGAGGAACGAACTCTGAGGGGTGTCTCAGAATAATCCGCAAATACCCAATTTGGCGCATCACTAGCTCTGGTAGATACAGATACATCACACCTGACCCACATGCCAACCATCCAGAGTATAACAAAATTGTGTCCAACTAACACGTCTGATGGTGACCGTCGTATGGTGAAGGCAATGCATCTACTATATGACGATCAAGATACACCTGGAATGGCTTGATTGCATGATTCCCTTTGAGCGGGATAAATGCGACAGCATATGATTCCCAGTGTGCAACTTCCTGTCATTTGCTTTGTCTTCCAAAGAAAATCCCCGCTCATCTTCGAGTATGGGTATACCAAATAGGCGGCTCCCTAGTTGTATTCGTGAATTACCGTTAAGCCAGTGGAGTATCTAAGATAGACCACATCGATGTAGATTGCACTTTTGTCCACAAACATGGACGTGCCAATCAGGAACAAAAGGTAACACCTCAATGAACATTGTCAATGGTACTCAACCAACATATCATCATCATCGGCATTCACACCCATCTACAAGTGGTCTTTATATATTTCTTATAAAAAATTAAATCTAGCATGACCACATATGGTGTCAGCTACCTCATTTGCGACGTCAATTGGGTCTGCCCCCAAATATGTAACCAACATCTTGCTGGCTTCCTCTCGACTGAGACTTCCGTGGTCTAGTAGTTTTCCCTTGATGGAAAGATATAGGAGGTATGAGAAGTCATCCAGGGTAGTAGTCATCTCGCCAATAGGAAAATGGAAAGATGACGTCTTTGAATTTCATCTCTCTCCAAATGTCGCCTGCTTGCCATGGTTTATGGTAGTGTACACAACAACACATAAATCGGAAAGACCAAAGTAGTGGATAACATTCTTGAACTAGTCAGCGTTGGGTTGTTCTAAATCAATATATCTTTCTTCCATGGTTTACGAATTTTAAACATGGATGCTCCTGTAAAAAAATCACCATTGGTTGTAATTAAATTAGTTTAAAAGAGATGTAATGTAAAGGTAAATAAATATACCTCTCATTCCCAGACATGCCTAGTAGCATTGTCTCTATATAGATGAAGTAAGGAGGTGTCTAATGGGCCACTTGCATAACTATCTACAAGGACATACGCAACAGGTTCCTCCTGGGCTTCAGGAGCTTCATAAGCATGGGACATGTGGCCCGTGAAGTAGATGCCTGAGACAGGAGATTACGAGAAGTAGACCCATATGGTTTTGAACCTCGAACTTGTGAAGCTTTCACGTTATACAGATGCGTGTTGGGACAAACGACCGAGCCTAATTATGTCCAAGTTGTTTTCAGGTATTGTACCATTAATAAAACCTGAAAGTCACGTCAATAATTCAAACAAAATGCAGCCATGCACAAATCCAGAGATACATATTTGAAATCAACATGGAGAAAATCTGGAGATTCATCTTCGGATGAACTTGCAATTTTCATCAATGGCAGCAACACCATTGCTGCCCTAACATTAAACCAAATTGCAATGCATGTCTTTTTTAGCTACCTATTTCGATTTTACTAGTATCTAATGTAACATAAACAACTTATGATACCTAAAAATTCATTCAAAACACACAAAAAGAATGAAATAAGAAACTTACCAAAATGGAGTTGTGGATGAGAAGCTTGAATGAACTGAGTAACTTTGCAGCAAATAAAGTAGAATGGAGTGAGTGAACTTGATGAAACTTGCTCAAATGGGATTCAGAAATAGTTTGCAGCAAAAGAGCTCAAATGTAATTTTTTGAATGAGTATTCAGAAAATGAAGGAGCAGGAGGGAAGGGTCTAGCGCGGGTTAATGTATAAAACGTGTTCGGAGATGCATCTCCGTAACACCCGCTGAATTTATAATTATGGTATTTACAGAGATGTATCTCCAAACTCACCCTTATGTTATACAGAGATACATTTGTGGATTAAATTTTGGAAAAATAAGGGTGGCTCATCCATTTGCACTGAAGGGTGTGTAAAAAAGGTGTGTCCGGATATGTATCTCCAAACACAAGGAGCATTTTTGAATTTTCACAGTGGTGAAGCAGGACCCAATGGGGTGTAAAGGGCAACCCTTTTAATGAAAAGCTCAGATGATCTGGAAAAAAATCCAACATGAGCTAGCTGAAGTTGTGGGCCTGGACCATCGGATTGAAGAGTCTTATTTTGAGAACCTATCTTATTTAAAATGTGTTGTTAAGGAAGCCTTACGACTTCATCCACCTATCATGTTTCTCCTTTAGGAAACTTCTGAAGATGTTACAGTTATTTTGTTCAAAAGCACATGCGTGTGATGAATAATGCATGAGTGATTAGGAGAGATAAGAATAGTTGGGAGGAACCCGAAAATTTTAAGGCATCATAGTTTTTGAAACCTAATATGTCTGATTTTAAAGGGAGTAATTTTGAGTTTATTCCTTTTGGGTTGGGTCGTAGATTTTTCCCCATGATGTAGTTGAAATTGTATGCACTTGATTAGGTAGTAGCTCATCTTCTTTATTGCTTTACATGGGATCTACATAATGGAATGAAACCAAGTGAAATAGATACGAGTGGTGGTTTGGACTCACTGCTCCTAGAGCGACTCGATTCTTTGCAATCCTTACTAAACATGCTTTGTACCCTTTGAATTAGAAAGAAAAATGAAAAGAAAAATAATTGATCCTTTTTTTTCAACTTTTTTGGGTTTACTTAATACTATTCTATTAGAAAATAAAAACAAGTACTATATGAAAATAAAATAAAACATGAGAAACTCATATGTTCTGGATTCTAATTCAACTCATAATACGGAGTAATGTTAAATCTTTTGAGGTTAAAAAAAAGAAATATAGGAGTGTAAAAGATGAAAATTTTCTTTACGCTTCTTCTTCTTGCTGTAAGCTTCTATTTTTCAAATATAGCACCATGCATTATTCTAACACATTTTCTTGTAAATTTTGTTTTTAGTTTATTTTCACACACACACACACACACACACACACACACACATGCACGCACACACTCACGCACGCACACACACATATATATTACACTTTTGTTTCTCAACTATTATTAAGCTTTGCATGTGTCTATGAATTAAATTTAATAATAGAATAGTGATATTTAAATCATGGAATGGGTTATAATTGTTTAATGTAATGCAACATTCAAGAATAGTTTTATTTGCATTTACCTTTAGTTTTGAATTTGAATTTGAGTTTAGTTTGAATTTGTGTTTCAGTTGAGTCTTTGAATAAAACTCAAATGAAAGTGAATTTGTAAAAAGTCTTACACTTTTCCAAATTGAGAAAGTTAGTTAAAAATCTCTCTCTCTCTCTCTCTATATATATATATATATATATATATATATATATATATATATATATATATATATATATATATATATATATATATATATATATATATATATATATCATCAATCTATCTATCTCTATCTCATTCTTTCATCTTTATCTTCTTCATTCTTGTGCATTGTTAATGGAGATTCATTGTTGAACTCCAACAATTGGTAATAGAGCCTAGTTTGATTCACATGGAAACACGAGTGTAGTGAGGCGTGTGATTGATTTTGTTCTTGAAATTCGTGTTGAATTGAAGTTTGAAATCGAGGAGAATCGTATATCTTGATTCTCATGGTTTGGGAAACACGAGTACTGGTGAGAACTCAGTTATTTATACAAGAACATAGATGAATGGCAGAAATGGTAGCTTGAACATAAAGCTTCCAGTATTCGATGGAAAGAACTAGAATAAGTGGTCGATTCAGGTGTGTGTGTGTGTGTGTTATTTGGAGAAAATGCAACAGAAGCGCAAAGAATTGTGCAATGTGAAACAAGGAAGAAAGATCAGAAGGCATTGTTCTATATCCATCTGTGTATGGATACGAAGGTGTTTGAGAATTTTTTTGATTCGGCGATGGTGAAGGTTGCGTGGGATACACTAGTGCATTGCTATGGTTGTGACACATCAGTTAAAAAGGTCAAGTTGCAGTCTCACGCAAGCAATATGAAAATATCAGCATTAGGAACAATGAAAAGGTGTCTGGTTACATCTCCAGAGTGATTATGGTCTCGAATGAGACGAAGTCTTGTGGAGAAACGCTATATGAACAAGTAATCTTTGAAAAGGTAGTGAGATCACTTACTCCTCCGTTTGATTACATATTTGTAGTCATATAACACTCTAAAGACACTAGCACCATGAGAATTGAAGAGCTTCGGAGTAGTTTAGAGGCACAAGAGTTGCGTCTGACTGAAAGAAACTCTGAAAAAGGAATTAGAACAGGCTCTAAAAGCTCAGACTTTGAAAGCTTCTTATGGTAAGAAGAACCAGAAGCAAGCATGGCTAGAGAAAAATAAGAAGTATGGTGGTGGTGTTCAGAAGTCAGAAATCTCCAATTCTGATAAGAAATATCATAATGTTTAGAAGGGAAATGAGAAGTTTGACAAAATGAAGGTTCAGTGTTGTAGTTCCAATAAGTTTGGCCATTTTGTTGCGGATTGTTGGTCAAACAAGGTTAATAAGGGTGAAAAATTTAACATAGCTAGAGTAGATTCTGATGATGAAACTGTGCTATTAATGGCATCTGAAAAATATAGGTGTATCAACAGTAGACTGGTGGTATATGGCCGCTAGTTGCTCAAATCACCTAACTAGAAACAAGAAATGGATGGTTGGTTTTAACTATGGTAAAAGGACAAAGATCAGATGTGCCAATGATGAGTATCTGAATGCTAAAGGAATGGGAAATATCAGAGTTAAGTTGAACAATGGTAAAATTGTACTTATCAAGGATGTATGGTATGTTCCTGGCATGAATAATAATTCGATGAGTGTAGGTAAGATAATTGAAAAAGGATTTTCAGTTACCATGAAAGACAATCTCATGATGTTGTATGACTATTATCAGAAGATGATTATGCAGTCTAAATTGGGAAGAAACAAAACATTCAAAGTGAATGTTGCAACATCAGGCACTTAATGCCTTAGTGCAAGAAGTGTTGAAAGGGAAAGTGATTTATGGCACAAGAGATTGAGGCATTTGAACTACAGAAGCTTAGGGCATAGGAGTTCAAATAATCTAGTACATGGAATTCCTAAGATTGTGGCACCAGAGAAATCATGTGATATATACATGAGAGGCAAACAACTAAGATTGCCATTCTCATCAGAAATGTCTCCAAGAGCAGCTCATGCTTTAGGCGTAGTGCATTATAATGTATGTGGTCCATTTGAGGCGACTTCACTTGGAGGGAACAAGTACTTTGTGTCATTTGTGGATGAGTTTAAAAGAATGACACGGGTAGCACTCATTAAGTTCAAACATGATCTAGAAGTTTAAATTGAAGGCAAAAAAGCAAAGTGGACAAAGGTTGGAGTTCCTCAGAAGTGATGGTGGAGGTGAGTTCAACTCAACAGAGTTCAAGAAGTTCTGTGAGGAACATGGTATTGAGCATGAGGTGATTGCTCGATACACTTCACATCATAATGGTTTTGTTGAAAGGAGAAATAGAAATTGGCTTGACATGATAAGGATCATGTTGAAGGAGAAGAATATACCTAAGAAAATGTGGGGTGAAGCAATTGCCACATCAGCATATGTGCTAAACAAATGTCCAACAAATAGGTTAAAGAAAGTAGTTCCTATTGAGAATTGGACTGGATGAAAGTAAAGTGTCAGCCATTTCAAGGTGTTTGGTTATGTATGTTACAAACATATACCAAATGATACTATAAGGAAATTGGATGACAGAAGCAAATTCATGTTGCTTAAAGGTTACCACAGTACAAGTGCTTATAAGCTATATTGTCCAGTCACCAACAAAGTTAAAGTTAGCAGAGATGTCATAGTGAAAGAATCATAAACATGGGGTTGAAGAAAGTATCAATCCAACTATAGTGCAGTGTCAACACTAGAGTCTGATTCTGTCTCTGAAAGAGATTCTGCCTCTGAAGGAGATTCCGCCTCTGAAGGTGATTCTGACTCTAAAGGAGAGTCTGAATCTGAAGATGTGACTCTGGAAAAAGACTAACTCTGAATGTGACTTTGACTCTAAAGGTGAGTATGACTCTAATGATGGATCTGACTCTATAGGTGGTCCAGCCTATGAAGGTGGAATTTCTGAAGGTGGAGCTTTTGAAGGGGGGTCTTGCTTTTAAAGGTTTCTAGAGGCCATAGAGAGTTAGATAAATACCAAGGATACTTGCAGAATTTGAGTTGCTGCAAGATACTATGATTAATTATGAAGGAGAAGTCATACAGAGTGCTATGATGGTGGAATCTAAACCTGTCTGTATCAATGAGAATCTCAAGAAAAAGGTGTGAGTGAACCCCATGAAAGAAGAGCTTGAGGCTATTGAAAGAAACATGACATAAGAACTTACTATTCTACCTCAGAACAAGAAAGTTATTAGTGTGAGATGGGTTTTTAAGATAAAGCTGAAGCCAAATGGTTCAGTTGATAAGCATAATGCAAGGTTAGTAGCTAAAGGATTCCTACAAAAGTATGGTTTCGACTACTTTGAAGTGTTTGCACCTGTAGCTATACATGAAACCATAAGCTTGGTTATTGCTATAGTTGCAAATAGGAATTGACCTTTGATACATTTAGATGTAAAGTTAGCTTTTCTAAATGGTCCATTGTAAGAATAAGTTTATGTGTTACAATCTTCTGGGTTTGTGAAAGAGAACAAGGAAAAGGTGGTGTACAGGTTGCATAAATGTGAAATGGAGTATGGTATGTATGTGCATCATACTTCTAAAGGCAATGTGATTCTGGTGTGTCTTTATGTGAATGTCATACTTCTAACAGGGAGTTGTACTTGTGATTTAAACAAGTTCAAGAAGGTGCTAATGAATGCATTTGGTATGATTGACCTTGGAAATATGGTAAATTTTATAAGGGTAGGGATTTTACATTCTGAGATAGGAATTATTGTGCCCAACTGAAGTATGAACTTGAGTTGCTGAAGAGATTTGAGCTAATGAATTGGTAGTCAATAGTCACACCAGCTGAGATAAATCATAAGCTAGACTCTAATTTTGATGGTGAGGATGTAGATGCTACAACCTTCAAACAGTTGGTTGGTTCTTAGATATCTGTGTAACATCAGACTTGACTTCTATTATGCAGTTGGAATGGTGAATACGTTTATGAGTAAATCAAAGTGGTCACATTACCAAGCTACAGTCAGGATTTTAAGGTATGTAAAAGGAACTCTGAGATATGGAATTTTGTTTCCATATAGAGTATCAAATGATGCTGAGCTAGTATGTCAGACTCTGACTGGTATGGTGACAGAGTAGACAAAAGAAGCACTACAAGATACATGTTTATGTATCTGGGAACCCCCATTTCTTGGTGTTACAAGAAGCAACCAGTGGTTGCATTGACAACATGTGAAGTTGAATACATAGTTGGTGCTTTGTCAGTTGGTCAGGCTGTTTGGCTGAAGAATTTGTTGTAGGAACTGAAGTTCAAAGTGAGCAAAACAATCAAGTTGATGTTTAACAACAAAGCTGCCATAAGTCTTGCTAAGAATCCAGTGTTGCATGGAAGAAGAAAGCACATTGATACTAAGTACCATTTTTTGCGAAATTAAGTTTAGAATGGAGTACTTCAGGTTGTACATGTCAGCATTCATAAGAAACTTACGTATGTGCTAAACAATGCAATAAAAAATGAACACTTCAACAATTTAAGGGATGTAATTGGTGTTGTGGATTTTAACTTGAATGTGAATTAAGGGATGGTGTTGAACGTGATTCAACATTCAAGAATAATTTTGTTTTCATTTATATTTAGTTTTGGATTTGAATTTGAGTTTAGTTTGAATTTGAGTTTCATTTGAGTATTTGTATAAAACTCAAATGAAAGTGAATATGTAACAGAATCTTACATTTTTTCAAATTGAGAAAGTTAGTTAGAAATCTTAGAAATTTTTCTCTCTTTTTCTCTCTCTCATTCTTTCATCCTCATCTTCTTTATTCTTGGGTATTGTTAATAGAAGTTTGTTGTTGAACTCCATCAATAATATGTCTTCGATACTCACAAAAAATCTTGTATCACTTAAAAATTTGAGATTAAGAATGTTGTATAAAATATACTCTTCAATGAAACTAAACACCTTTTATAAATTATAAATCTATAAAGAGTTTACTCCAAAAACAAACATTATCTCAATCACTACTACAAAAAGTGCTTTTAAAGTTGGACGCAAAATGCATTTTACCTTGGCTGCAAAAGCAAGGTAACGAAGGGCACCATGAAAAGTAACGGCTTATCACCTCGATTCTTTAAACACTGAGGAGTAAATTAATTTTCACATGGGTTCTGTTCCGGACTGGCCCAATAACTAGGCATGGCCCAATCCACTTCTGCTCCCAGAATGGCCCAATTTACCTTTCTGCCCCTCTACCGGGCAAGGCTGGTTGGATGACCCCATGGGTCAGCTGCCCTTCCTCGGTAGTTCCTGCCTGTCATGCATGGTTCCACTATCCAGAAACAACCACGACGCTCGTGCCCGCAACTGCACCTCTGCCCGTGGCAATGGCTAGTTTCGGGCACCTCTGCCCGTCCCAACGGCTAGTTTCTGGCAGTTACCTATTCTTCGGGAAACAATTATCTCGCCCCGAAAATAGGGACCAATGGCCAAGCGCTGGGGGCACTATAAAAACCCTCTCATTTTAGAGGGTCAGGTATTCTAAATGATCCTACGAAACACATACTTTGTACTTGCCTTCTCTTCCTCCCGATTCTTACTTTACCATCGGAGTGCCTTGCAGGTACACCCCTTTCTCATCTTTCACACCCAGCATCGCATACGTTATCTCTGCCCCACTTCAGGTTCTAATCAGACATCAAGATCAGTGGCGCCATCTGTGGGAACTTCTGTTATCCTCGTCTTTCCTCCATCGTAGATTCAAGACCAAAATAGCCATTTCCAAGATTCCGATCATGGCAAGCTAAGATCACGTCCACGATGCCCGTAACTCCGCCTTTTTCCAAGCTACACCCTTTCTTCGGGGCGACGCCTATCAGCTGAGAGATGGGACCACTATGTCTCCCTCCCCCGCCAGCGCTGATCATGTTGAGGACCAGCCTGTCCCTGTTCTGCCCAACGCCGACCCGGCCGTGGCAGCTCTCCTCGAAGCCCTCAACAAAACCAACCTCTTAATCCTCCAAAGAACGCGAGGATTGAAGCACTAGAAGAGTCCAGCCAGCCAAGATCCCCTCCGCCGAGGGAAGAACGTCGAAGATCTCAGAGTCCACCTCCCCGACGTGAAAGAGACCGTCGGGCACCACTTGAGCCAGTGTCCCAGGCAATCAGAAAGCGCGACCACATCTCCCCACGGAGCCAGTACTCCCTGGGAACCAAGAGGACCAGAAGGGACCAGCTGAATACCGAAGCCTCCCTTGAGGCCCTAATTCAAGGCCTCTCGGTGCCACCCGAATACCGAAGCCTCCCTTGAGGCCCTAATTCAAGGGAAAGATGAGCCTCTTCATGCCTATATCGAGAGGTTAAATAAAGAAGCAGCCCAAGTCTCAACGACCGATGACATGAAGAAGTTCTTGCTCGAGCGAGGACTTCATCCCCGTAAAGAATTTTCCAAAGCAGTTGGCATTGAAAATCCGCGGACCCTGGACACCTTCCTCCTCAAGGAGCAAGCGTATATCCAGTACGAGGAGAAAGAAGCTGCCAGCTCAACCCGGGACTCACGACACCACGAGAGTGCTCGGACCTCCAAGCACGATGACCCTTCGACATCTCATCGGGGAGATAAAAAACGCAAGGACCATCCCCGGGAGTCCCGGGACAACAAAGGACCCTCCGACCGCTTCCACGAGTATACTCCCCTGACCGTCACCAGGGAGAAGATCCTCTCCAAATGTGCCAACTCAGAGTTCAGACAAGCAGGGGTCCGATTCCCTAAACAGATATCGGCTAATCCGAATACTGACAAGTTGAAATATTATCTGTTCCACAAGAGCCACGACCATACAACCGACGACTACATCCACCTGAAGGATGCCATTGAGATACTGATCAGGGACGGCCACCTGAAATAGTTTTCTATGAAGAAGGAAGCTCCACGGCAGGATGCCCAGGAGTCCAAGAAGTTCAAGGAAGAGGTGCCATCCTCAGAAGAGACGAGCCTTCAGGTCGCCATGAGCATATCGTGGCCTGAGGACTTCTATGTAACACCCCTAATCTATCCCCCCCCCCCAATTAATTAACGCGATAACACATAATCAGAGTATAATTAAAACATTCATGGCATAGACGGAGGCATCACATCAATTGAAACAAAATACAACAACCTGCTCATATAGATATGCAACAATTAGGTAGCACATAACAGAGGAACTCAGTTCCTAACACCCAAAATTCAGATACAGAATAAAAGCGGAAAATCTGCAGCTGGATCTCATATATATATATATATATATATATCATAAAGGTTTGTCTGTCATACACAGAGTCATACATGTACAATCCCAAAAATAATATATACATATACACATAATCACAAACGATCTCCCCGACTACCCGGTGCTACATATCAGAGCCGACCGACAAAAGAATGAAGACCTAAGCTTCACAAAAAGACCTCCAGCATCTAATCTGCAATGCTTCATAGAGCATTTAAAACAGCAGAAGGGTGAGAAACACAATCATAATATAATTGTATACAATTATATAATAACACAAAAATACACATGTAAAATATTCTCACCACAACTTACATCAGAATTCAAATACAAAACAACACAATGCATATCTCATATATCCATCACCAAGGTATATCAACCATGCTCAATTCATTTATCACCAACATATGTATATATATATATATATATATATATATATATATATATATATATATATATATATATATATATATATATATATATATATATATATCACTCATCAATTCCATTCACAATTCCACACAAAATCAATCCATTCATGATTTATGCAAATGCACAGAGACCGACACAACGACTTTATGCAATACAATGTGGTACCGTTCCATCCATCATTCTCATCATTAGTTCACTCAGGAACTATTGGAATCATCGCTTGTTACTTAGTGTAACTCCCCGTCAGGCAAACGATGTTCCCCGTCGCTTTAGGCCTCTTTGTATAAGGCACACGACGTTTATGGATCGTTTTAGGTCCTCTTTGTATAAGGCACACGATTCGATCGCTTTAGGTCCTCTTTGTATAAGGCACACGATCGTCTATAATCATCGCTTTAGGTCCTCTTTGTATAAGGCACACGATGTTATAGCGGATTCCCTCTAGAATCATTTCGTCACTCACACCCCACAAGGGCACACGACATCACAAGATGCATATCATGATGCTTGGCATACAATGACTCATGACAATCCAATGCATACATATATACAACCATGTGAACCATCTCAACATCAATAATCATGCATATACGATCAACCAAAATCACAATGCATTTACTTGCCCTTAGGCCACAAACCATCATCACAACATTTCATCACATGCATTCACATCATATAACAGCACACCAGTCATATGATATATATATCAAAAGCATATGGCACGATAACACATCAAATACACTCAATTAAAACGGTAAAAGTCGACAAAATGACACATTTACAAATTCCCGACATAATTAAATCGGCCAACAATCTCAAAACCATTTTAATAAGAAAGAACATCTCAATAGCTTTCTAACGGTACCAAGAACGCCTCGATCCGAGTTACGGATCAAAAGTTACGGCATCGGACGCAAAATCAGATACAATTCTACACCCTCTCTGGTCATACGCGTATTGCCTTGGGCCATACGCGTATTGCCCAGCTCGCTCGCCCATTTCATACGCGTAATGTCCAAAGTGCTACGCGTATGGGCAGAGACTGAATTCTCCCCAAAACTTCCACTAAAAACTCCATACGCGTAATGCCTCACTTGTTACGCATAATGCCTTGCCAAGTACGCGTACCGTTACGCAAATCAGCAGAGGTCCGTGAAAAATGAGCTTCCATACGCGTAATGCCCCATTTCCCCCTTGCCATACGCATATTGCCCAAACCAATACGCGTAATGTCAAGCCTGATACGCGTATGGGCAGCGAAACCCAAAATTTTTCCTGCAAAATTTCTGCTGCGAAATTCAACCAAATTCACTCCTAAATCTCATCTAAACACCAGAAAATTACCAATTGAATGCTCAACAACATCTATCTAACATGTCTCAGCAATTAGGAACATTATAACATGATTTCAGACACAATTTGAATCAAATTCTAACAATCTCAACATATTAATGGTTTTGGTTCTATATCCAATTTCAACCAACTATCACACAAATACATACATACATAATCATACACAAGTATAAGATAATCGAGTTTCACACCCTTACCCAATTAATCGTGTTTTCAACAGTCGGTTGATTCGATTCCTTACTCTCCAAGTTTTTCCTCTTTTCTTCTTTTCTTCTTTTCTTTCTCTTTTCCTTCTTCTCTTTTTCTTTCTCTCTATTTTTCTCTCTTTCTAACTTCTAAGTTCTATTTTAAGAAAAATAAGTAAAATGACCAAAATACCCCTACACTCAAATATCTCGCAAACGTTCTCAAAACGCGATAAAACATAATCACGATGAAAAATAATATATTGCCAAATAAAATTCAAGAATAAAATAAAATAATAATAAAAATAATTAAATCGACTCGATTAAATAAATCTAACAAAACTGGGGCGTTACAACTCTCCCCCACTTAGAGATTTTCGTCCTCGAAAATATTACCTGAGACGAACAACTCTGGATACGACTCCCACATCCGACTCTCCAACTCCCAAGTCAAATTGCCCTCAGCAGCGCCTCCCCACGCTACTTTCAAAAGCACAATATCCTTGCCTCTTAACCGCTTCAACTCGCGATCCAAAATTCTCACTGGTAATGCCTCAACCGTAAGGTTCTCCCTTACCTCAACTTCATCCCTCGGAATCACATGCGACGGATCTGGAACATACTTCCGAAGCTGTGAAACATGGAACACATCATGCAAATTCGAAAGATTCGGCGGCAACGCCACCCGATAAGCCACAACACCCACTCTCGCGGATATCTGATAAGGACCAATAAACCGAGAAGTAAGCTTCTTCGACTTCAATGCACGACCAACACCCGTCACCGGTGTAACTCTCAAAAATACATGATCGCCTTCTTGAAACTCAAGATTTTTCCTCCTTTGATCATGATAACTCTTCTGCCTACTCTGAGAAGTCTTCATTTTCTCACGAATAAGTTTCACCTTTTCCGTAGTCTGTTGCACTAATTCCAGTCCAACCACCAAACTCTCACCAGATTCATGCCAACACAAAGGTGTTCGACATCTTCTTCCATACAACGCTTCAAAAGGTGACATTCCAATACTCGAATGGAAACTATTGTTATACGTGAATTCCACCAACGAAAGATAACTATCCCAAGCACCACCTTGCTCAAGAACACAAGCTCTCAGCAACTCTTCCAACGACTGAATAGTTCTCTCGGTCTGACCATCCGTCTGAGGATGATAAGCAGAACTCAATCTTAACTTGGAACCTAACGCCTTTTGCACACTTTCCCAAAATCTGGAAGTAAACCTCGTATATCGATCTAAAACAATACACAACGGAACACCATGTAGCTTCACAATCACACGGATATAAATCTCAGCCAACCGCTCCAAAGAAAAACTGATGTCAATCGGAATAAAATGCGGCGATTTAGTCAGCCTATCCACAACTTCCCAAATGGAATTATGTCCCCTCTGTGTATTCGGCAACCCTGTCACAAAATCCATAGAAATGTGTCCCATTTCCACTCGGGAATATCCAACGGTTGCAACAATCCACTAGGCTTCTGATGTTCTACCTTTGACTTCTGACACGTCAAACACGCATAAACAAACTGAGCCACATCCCTCTTCAATCCAGACCACTAAAAGATCTTCTTCAAATCTTGATACATCTTATTAGCTCCCGGATGTATACTTAAACTACTCCGGTGTCCTTCCTCTGAAATCATCTTTTTCAAGTCCGAATCATCAGGAATACAAATTCTACCACGGAATCTCAAAACACCCTTATCATCCACTTTAAAGTCACCATTCACACCTTCATCTCCAACCGTCATCAAATCAAAAAATTTCACATCCAACTTCTGTTTCTCGCTAACGGTCAACAGAAACTCATTAGTAACCTTTAACATACCAAGCCTTACACCATCAGATGCCAATTCACACAATAAACTCAAATCTCTAAATGCTTGCAAAAGTTCCCACTCTTTAACCATCAAAGCGGACATATGCAAAGATTTCCGGCTCAACGCATCGGCTACCACATTAGCTTTACCAGGATGGTAATTCAAGCTAAAATCGTAGTCCTTCTAAAATTCCAACCATCTCCGTTGCCTCATATTCAACTCTTTCTGATCAAACAAGTATTTCAAACTCTTATGATCACTAAAGACTTCGAATCTTGCACCATAGAGATAATGCCTCCAAATTTTCAATACAAAAACCACTGCCGCTAATTCCAAATCATGAGTAGGGTAATTCTTCTCATGAATCCTCAATTGCCTCAAAGCATAAGCCACAAACTTACCTTCTTGCATCAACACCCCACCTAAACCAATCAAAGACGCATCACAATACACCACAAATGATTCAGTAGGATTCGGTAAGACCAAAATCAGAGCTGTAGTCAATCTTCTCTTCAGCTCACTAAAACTTTCCTCACACTGAATATCCCAAATGAACGCTTTACCTTTACAAGTCAATTGGGTCAAAGGAAGTGCTAACTTAGAAAAACCTTCAATGAATCTTCGATAATATCCAGCTAAACCCAAAAAGCTTCTAATTTTAGTAACAGATCTAGGAGCCTCCCATTGTAGAACTGCATCTACTTTAGATGGATCCACAACAATACCATTACCTAAAATCACATGCCCAAGAAAACTCACTTCTGACAACCAGAACTCACACTTGGACAACTTGGCAAAAAGTCTCTTCTCCTTCAAAATTTGCAACACAACACGCAAATGTTCCGCATGTTCCTCCCGGGACTTAGAATAAATCAGGACGTCATCAATAAACACAACAACAAATCGATCCAAATGTTCATGGAAGATACGATTCATATACTCCATAAACACATCCGGCGCATTAGAAACCCCGAACGGCATCACGAAATATTCGTAATGTCCGTAGCGTGTCCTAAAAGCCGTCTTCTGAATATCTTCCTCTTTCACTCTAATCTGATGATAACCTGACCTCAAATGAATTTTAATAAACACACGCGCACCTACCAACTGGTCCATCAGATCATCAATTCTCGGAAGAGGATACTTATTCTTAATCGTCACCTTATTCAGCTGGCAATAATCAATACACAATCGCATACTTCCATCTTTCTTCTTCACCAAAAGAACTGGAGCACCCCAAGGCGATACACTCGGCCTCACAAACCTCTTTTCTAACAATTCATTCAACTGCTTCTTCAACTCAACCAACTCAGATGCCGACATACGATAAGGTGCCATAGATACAGGTCTAGTACCAGGAACTAGATCTATAGAAAACTCCACCTCTCTTTCTGGCAGCACATCTGAAATATCCTCTGGAAACACCTCTGGAAATTCACACACAACTGGAAACACATCCAGTGCAACTTGACTATCCACTGTCAACGATGCAAACAACCCGAACAACTGAGCTTCATCCGCCAAAAGTTTCTTCAACTCTTTGGTAGATAAGAAACTCGATTCCTCGTCTTCCTCAAGAGAAGGAAATCTTACCAGCTTATGATAACAACCAATATGAACTCGATTGAACTGTAACTAATTCATTCCCAGAACCACATCTAAACCCTCCAACGGCAGACACACCAAATCCATCTCAAAATCTTTACCATAAATGGTCAAAGGACAACTTAAACAAACCAAAGAACTAGTTACCGACCCCATTGCTGGAGTATCAATAACCATCTCTCCACCCATCGAAGACAACAAAAGATTCAAACGCTTCGCGCACTCATACAAAATAAACGAATGAGTCGCTTCGGTATCAATAATAGCAACTAAAGGCATACTATTAATAAAACAAGTACCTCTGATCAGACGATCTGCACTAGTAGTCTGAGTTCCTGCCAATGCAAATACTTTCCCTCCAGACTGAGCTTGCTTTGGTTTTGGACACTTCGTACTAACATGACCAGGTTCACCACAGTTGAAACACTTTACACATTCCTCTTACAATCAGCTGCGACATGTCCTAAACCCCCACAATTGGAACACTTCCTCATATCCTTTCTACATTCAAACTGACAATGTCCTAAGTCACCACACCTAAAACATCTCGGAGGATTAGACATACCTCCCCCACTTGGCCTTTTATCAAAACTACCCCTTTGCTTACCCTTGTCAGCTGGTGTCACATAAGGACCACCACGAAACGGTTGCTTCCCTTTCCTTTCGTTCACACTCTTATAGTGAGTAGAACGAGCTTTGCTATCCTCCTCATAAATTCTACAACAATCCACCAAATCTGAAAACCTCCCAATCCTTTGATAACCGATTGCCTGCTTGATCTTAGGACGCAATCCATTCTCAAACTTCACACATTTGGAAAACTCTGCAGTTGCTTCAGCATAATGTGGATAAAACTGAACAAGCTCCACAAACCTAGTAGTGTAATCAATAACAGACATGTTACCTTGTTTCAACTCCAAGAACTCTATCTCTTTCTTTCCTCTAACATCTTCAGGAAAATACTTCCTCAAAAACTCCCTGCTAAACAAAGCCCAAGTGACCTCTTCACCTGTAGCTTCCCAAACATGACGCTTACTAACCCACCAATCATCAGCCTCCTCCTGCAACATGTGAGTACCGAGTCTCACCTTATGTTCCTCAGCACAGTCCATCACTCGAAAGATTCTTTCAATCTCCTTAAGCCAAATCTGAGCACCATCAGGATCATGTCTCCCTTTAAAGACAGGCGGTTTGTTCTTCCTGAACTCATTATTCCCACCAGCATTAGGTGCACCCCGCACAGCTTGAGCCATAGCTTGCATAGCAGCAGCCAAAGCAGCGTCATTCCTACCAGCCATATTCTGTTCATATCGAATAACAGTAACTATGGTTAAACAAACAGCTCACCCAAACACAAAGACCGACACGGACTGGCACAGACTGACACAAACTGACACGGACTGGCTCTGATACCACTTATTGTAACATCCCCAATCTATCCCCCCCCAATTAATTAAAGCGATAACAAATAATCAGAGTATAATTAAAACATTCATGGCATAGACGGAGGCGTCACATCAATTGAAACAAAATACAACAACCTGCTCATATAGATATGCAACAATCAGGTAGCACATAACAGAGGAACTCAGTTCCTAACACCCACAATTCAGATACAGAATAAAAGCGAAAAATCTGCAGCTGAATCTCATATATATATATATATATATATATCATAAAGGTTTGTCTGTCATACACAGAGTCATACATGTACAATCCCAAAAAGAACATATACATATACACATAATCACAAACGATCTCCCCGACTACCCGGTGCTACATATCAGAGCCGACCGACAAAAGAATGAAGACCTAAGCTTCACAAAAAGACCTCCAACATCTAATCTGCAATGCTTCATAGAGCATTTAAAATAGCAGAAGGGTGAGAAACACAATCATAATATAATTGCATACAATTATATAATAACACAAAAATACACATGTAAAATATTCTCACCACAACTTACACCAGAACTCAAATACAAAACAACACAATGCATATCTCATATATCCATCGCCAAGGTATATCAACCATGCTCGATTCATTTATCACCAACATATGTATATATATATATATATATATATATATATATCACTCATCAATTCCATTCACAATTCCACACAAAATCAATCCATTTATGATTTATGCAAATGCACAGAGACCGACACAACGACTCTATGCAATGCAATACGGTACCATTCCATCCATCATTCTCATCATTAGTTCACTCAGGAACTATTGGAATCATCGCTTGTTACTTAGTGTAACTCCCCGTCGGGCAAACGATGTTCCCCGTCGCTTTAGGTCCTCTTTGTATAAGGCACACGACGTTTATGGATCGCTTTAGGTCCTCTTTGTATAAGGCACACGATCCAATCGCTTTAGGTCCTCTTTGTATAAGGCACACGATCGTATATAATCATCGCTTTAGGTCCTCTTTGTATAAGGCACACGATGTTATAGCAGATTCCCTCTGGAATCGTTTCGTCGCTCACACCCCATAAGGGCACACGACATCACAAGATGCATATCATGATGCTTGGCATACAATGACTCATGACAATCCAATGCATACATATATACAACCATGTGAACCATCTCAACATGAATAATCATGCATATACGATCAACCAAAATCACAATGCATTTACTTGCCCTTAGGCCACAAACCATCATCACAACATTTCATCACATGCATTCACATCATATAACAGCACACTAGTCATACGATATATATATCAAAAGCATATGGCACGATAACACATCAAATACACTCAATTAAAACGGTAAAAGTCGACAAAATGACACATTTCCAAATTCCCGACATAATTAAATCGGCCAACAATCTCAAAATCATTTTAATAAGAAAGAACATATCAATAGCTTTCTAACGGTACCAAGAACGCCTCGATCCGAGTTACGGATCAAAAGTTACGGCATCAGACGCAAAATCAGATACAATTCTACACCCTATCTGGTCATACGCGTATTGCCTTGGGCCATACGCATATTGCCCAGCTCGCTCGTCCATTCCATACGCGTAATGCCCAAAGTGCTACGCGTATGGGCAGAGACTGAATTCTCCCAAAAACTTCCACTAAAAAACTCCATACGCGTAATACCTCACTTGTTACGCGTAATGCCTTGCCAAGTACGTGTACCGTTACACAAATCAGCAGAGGGCCGTGAAAAATGAGCTTCCATACGCGTAATGCCCCATTTCCCCTTGCCATACGCGTAATGCCAAGCCTGATACGCGTATGGGCAGCGAAACCCAGAATTTTTCCTGCATAATTTCTGCTGCAAAATTCAACCAAATTCACTCCCAAATCTCATCTAAACACCAGAAAATTACCAATTGAATGCTCAACAACATCTATCTAACATGTCTCAGCAATTAGGAACATTAAAACATGATTTCACACACAATTTGAATCAAATTATAACAATCTCAACATATTAATGGTTTTGGTTCTATATCCAATTTCAACCAACTATCACACAAATACATACATACATAATCATACACAAGTATAAGATAATCGAGTTTCACACCCTTACCCGATTAATCGTGTTTTCAACAGTCAATTGATTCGATTCCTTACTCTCCAAGTTTTTCCTCTTTTCTTCTTTTCTTCTTTTCTTTCTCTTTTCCTTCTTCTCTTTTTCTTTGTCTCTATTTTTCTCTCTTTCTAACTTCTAAGTTCTATTTTAAGAAAAATAAGTAAAATGACCAAAATACCCCTACACTCAAATATCTCGCAAACGCTCTCAAAACGCGATAAAACATAATCACGATGAAAAATAATATATTGCCAAATAAAAGTCAAGAATAAAATAAAATAATAATAAAAATAATTAAATCGACTCGATTAAATAAATCTAACAAAACTGGGGTGTTACATTCTACATCCCTGAGGGACTCAACGCTCCCCCTACTTCGCTGCGCACAGTCCATGGGATACCTTGCCCTCCGCCATGGTCATCACCGGAGGGGGCTTCAACATGGTTACTGTGGGATGCGTTAAAAGGAAGTTCGAGCATCTTCTTAACACGAGCTCAAACCGGAGTACCACACTCGACAAAGTCTGGGGAAAGTCGGTCCCCATCGCCTTCTACTGCGAGGAACTCCTCGGTGAGGCTCCCAACTCAAACATTCTGCTGCTCGTGAGAGCACAAATGGCCAACTTTGATGTTCACCGAATCCTAGTCGATCAAGACAGCTCGGTCGACATCATGTATTCACAGCTGTTTTCCACCCTCCACCTAGATGAGACACACCTAACGCCCTACATAGGCTCTGACCTACAAGGCTTCAACAGGCCGGTCAAAAAGCCCTGGGGGTACGTGGAACTGATCGTGACTTTCGGATCCGCAGAGATGGCCAAGTCTATTAAAGTTCAGTTCTTGGTCATCGACTGCCTCTCTCTCTATCAGTTCATCTTTGGGCGGCCAACTTTGGCTGAATTGGTGGCCGTACCATATCGTGCACCTGAAGATGAAGTACTACACTTCAAAGGGTCTCGTTGCCACTCTGCACGGGGACATCGAAGCAGCAAGGAGATGTTTCGAGGCAGCCGCCAAGCCGAAGACTTCCAGCAAGCCTGCCCTGCCCAGCAGCTCCGAGGAGGCAAAGTTGTTGCCTCGCGTTGACTCTATCGACCTTGACAGCCGCTTCTCCGAGGACGACCAGAAGGAGCAGAAAAGGAATGGGAATGAGATCCATCCTTGTTCGAGCAGCCCCTCAACTTCAACCAGTACCGGCGAGACCTCCCATCCGATGCGTCCAATTTTGGATGGCGAGTTCAAACTTGTCCTACTTGGCGAAGACCCCCAGCGAGGAGTGAAGATCGGGATCAGACTCCCCAACTTAGCAAGGAAATAGCTCCAAGCCTGTCTCTAGGAGAATACAGATTTGTTCGCTTGGAGCGCTGCGGAAATGCCCGGCCTAGATCCTGATGTCGCATGCCACAAGCTCACCATCGACCCCGCCGCTAGGGCAGTAGCTCAACGTAGGCGAAAGCAGTCTCCGAAGAAAACAGAGGCTGCCAAACAAGCTGTAAAAGACCTCCTCGAGTCAAATTTTATTTCGGAGGCCAAGTACACTACTTGGCTGTCCAATGTTATACTCGTTAAAAAGTCTAATGGAAAATGGCGTATGTGTGTTGACTATACCTGTAACACCCCGATTTATTTTATTTTTTTCGTAATTAGAATTATATGTTGTTGTGTATTTGTGTGTGATTATGCATGTTTTGATCGTGTTTGGGTTGCCCTTAGTAGAGGGTAGTGACCTTAGAATTATAGAGATTAAGGTGTAGGAATGAGTGGTGTGGTTAGTAATTAGTTAATTAATATTAGGAATATTGATTAATAATATTAACGTGAATTATTAAGAAATATTTTTATTATTATTTAATTAGTAAGATAATAATAATAATAATAATATTGAGATAATAATTATAATATAATGTAAAAACAATAAATAGGGAGGACAAAGTGGTCCATTCATGGTGGTTAGTGAGGATAAGGAAGGAAAAGCATAATAGGGATCTGAGAGTTATAGTAGGAAAAAGAGAAAATTGGAAAGAGAGAATCAGTTTGGAAACGATCACATTCTGGGAGAAAATAGGAACGGAAGAGAGGAGCAGAGCTAGGGCTTAGAGAACCTTCGAAGAATCGTCACTAAGGTAAGGGTGGGGTTCTTTAATCTCTAAGGGTTGCATAATATTTGTATGAGGGTAGATAAACCTTTAGGATCATCCCTTATGTGTGGTTTGTGTTGATTTGGGCATTCGGGCTTTATATGTCGAAGGTTTTGATACGAGGAAAAATGCATAAATTTATCGTTTGAATTGTGGCTTATGTATTCCTACTTGTTTGTATGCTAATCTGTGATCATATGTGTGTTTTTGGACTGACTGTGAGTGAAATCAGAGAGGGATTGGGGTCTGAATCATGCAGAATCGCAATCGCAGGATTGCTGATTCACGCAGTTTCTCCAGGCGAATGGGTGTTTCACAGGGAAAAGGTGACCTCGCTTGAAGGTCGCCAAGCGAACTGAGAGGCGAGCGAGGGGTGAAAATAGGGGTTTCTGGAATTTGTATGGGGGATGGAGATTCGCCTCTGCTTCGCCGGGCGAGCATGGGGCGAAAGGGGAATTTGCCAGGTGAAAGGGGATTTCGCCAGGCAAAAATGGATTCGTTGGTGCCTCGCTGGGAAAACAGCAGGCGAGCAGAGCTGAGACGAACTGAACCTTCTAAAACTTTAAAAATTCGTATCTTTTGATCCTTAAGTCCGTTTCAGTCGCCGTTCGAATAATTGGAAAGCTGGTTTCACATAATTTTTGTTAAAATTAATTTCAATACCAGACTTCCAACTTTTTGATGCGTTAATTATGTTTTCGTGGATGTTGTTATGTGTTGCACGTTGAAATGGTGAATTCGGTTGTGTGAATGTGTGATGTAGCGGTGGATTGTGATTGTTGCATGTTTTGGCAGGTATACGTTGCGTGTTGGATAATTGTGGTGTGTTGTATTGGCTTATTGTTAGTCATATACATTTTGTTGTCATTGTATGTTGTTGTTGTATGCATGCCATGTTGCATAAGTTATGTGATAAGTCGTGGGCCCATGTGGGGTGTGAGCGTCTTATCTGGATTCCTTGAAATGGAATCGTAATTTTGTTGTTGTTGTTGAGGTAATCGTGTGCCCATGTGGGGTGTGAGCGATTACGGGTGTCGTGTGCCCATGTGGGGTGTGAGCGACTTATATGGAAATTCCAACGGGAATTATGATCATGAAAAAGGGATCGAATTGGTACCACATGCATTGAGTCGAGTTGTGACTCTCATTGCATTGCATCATATTTTATTGTATTGTGAATCGTAAGATTATCTGTTGTGTGTGGGAAATGGTAGTTTCGTTGATGTTGTGATGATAGGGTGAGCTGTGTGTGGATTATGTTCTTTCATACTTATCTTATGCATTTCTTATGTTGATTTGAGAATCTCACCTCTTCTGTTTGAATGTTACCTCTATGTGGATAACATGTAGATAATCAAGATTAGTGTGGAGTTGGAGTTTGTGAAGACAGAGTCTTCTCTTTTATTTTGTTGTGTCGGCGTCTGCTCTGATGTGTAACACCGGGGATTTGGAACGCTTGTCATTATTTGTTTTATTATTTGTTATCACTCTATTTACTTGATGATGATTATGTGGTATTAAACATGTTATATTTTGGCTGAATTTCCACTGTCGTAGAGAAGATTAATTAAGTATGTTTTAATTGTGATATTTATGTGTTACACATCGTATGCATGAGCAGGTGTTGGTTGAATGTAGCATCCTAAACGTTGTATGTTTTATTTTACTTTGATATTCTATTATTAATTGTTTCGGGGGTTTAGGGTGTTACATAGTGGTATCAGAGCAGGTCGGTTCGTCCGACCTAGTTGTTGAGTCGTTGTCGTGTGACAGTCGGTTATTGTCGAGTCGTTTCCTTAACCATTGTGTTCTGTTGTTGGTGTGTAACAAATTTAGAATGGATGGAAGGAACGATGTTGCTATTACTGCTGCTTTACAGGCCGTTGCTCAGGCGGTACAGAACCAGCCTCATGCTAGTGAGAACGATGAGTTTCAGAAGAACAGCTGCCTACCTTCAAGGGAAGATATAATCCGGATAGAGCGCAGGCTTGGCTCAAGGAGATTGAGAGAATATCCTGGGTTATGGAATTTCCTGAAGCAGAGAAGGTGCGGTTAGGTACCCACATGTTGGCTAAGGAGGCTGACGACTGGTGGGTTAGCACTCGTCAATTGTTGGGGGCAGCAGGAGAAGCAATCACTTGGGCTGTGTTTAGTAGGGAGTTCTTAAGGAAATATTTTCCTGAAGATGTCCTAGGATAGAAAGATATTGAGTTTCTGGAATTAAAGCAGGGTAACATGATGGTTATAGAGTATGCTGCCAAATTCTCAGATCTGGCTAAGTTTTACCCTCACTACAATGCGACAACTGCTGAGTTCTCAAAGTGTCTCAAGTTTGAGAATGGATTAAGGCCCGAGATCAAACAGACGATTGGGTATCAGCGAATCAGAAGGTTTCCAGATTTGGTGGATTGTTGTAGGATCTTTGAGGAAGACAACAAGGCTCGATCGGCTCACTATAAAGGGCTGGCCAAGAGAAGGGGAAAACCACCGATGAACTGTGGGAAGACTTATGCAGCTCTAGCTGAGAAAGGTAAACAGAAACACGCTGATGGCAAGAAGCCGAGTGGGAGACGTGCCCCGGCTCCTCTTAAGTGTTACAGGTGTAGTGAGCTAGGTCATCGTGTCAGTGAGTGCACGAGTGATGTGAAGAAATGCTTCAAGTGCGGACCGGCAGGGCATCTGATTGCTGACGGCAAAGTTAATGTGGTGACTTGCTACAACTGTGGATAACAGGGCTATATTATTACTTGTTTCCAGAAACCAAAGCAAGCTTTGACTGGAGGAATGGTATCGCTTTGACAGGGACTCAGACTTCCAGTGATGACAGACTGATCGGAGGTATATGCTATATTAATAATATGCCTTTGATTGCTATTATTAATACTGGTGCTACTCACTCTTTTATTGCTGTTAATTGTGTGAGAAGGCTAGGCCTTGTTGTTTCTCCTATGAAGGAAGAGATGGTTGTCGAAACTCTTGCAAAGGGATCGGTGACCACTTTTTTAGTCTGTTTGAATTGTCCACTATCGATCTTTGATAAGGACTTTGGTGTGGATCTTATTTGCTTACCGTTGGGAGGTCTCGATGTGATCTTGGGTATGAACTGGTTGGAGTTCAATCACGTTCATATTAATTGTTTTAACAAGTTAGTGTGATTTCTTGCTCCCGAAGAAGGAGAGGAAGATGGATTTCTATCTGCTAGAAAGTTGAGAAAGCTCTTAGAAGAAGAAGTTCAGGTGCTTGCATTGTTTGCATCCTTGTCAGTGGAGAGTAAGTCGGCGATTAATGAATTGCAAGTACTGCGTGAATTCCCAAAAGTGTTTCCGGATGATATAACTGATGTGCCGCCGGAGAGAGAAGTGGAGTTTACTATTGATCTTGTCCCTGGTATTAGACCTATTTCTATGGCAGCATACAGGATGTCGGCATCATAATTAACAGAGTTTAAGAAGCAACTGGAAGAGTTGTTAGAAAATAAATTTGTGAGACTAAGTGTATCGCCTTGGGGAGCTCCGGTGTTGTTGGTAAAGAAAATGGATAGTAGTATGAGGTTATGTATCGATTACAGACAGCTGAACAAAGTAACGATTAAGAAAAAATATCCGCTTCCAAGAATAGATGAATTGATGGATCAGTTAGTGGGTGCCCGTGTGTTTAGCAAGATTGATTTGAGATCGGGTTATCATCAGATATGGGTAAAGAATAAAGATATTCAGAAGACGGCCTTCAGAACTCAATATGAGCATTATGAGTATGTGGTGATGCCGTTCGAAGTTACTAATGCACCTGGTGTATTCATGGAGTATAAGAATCGAATTTTTCATGCTTACTTGGATCAATTTGTGGTTGTCTTTATTGATGATATTCTAATCTATTCTAAGTCAGAAGAGGAACACGCTGAGCATTTGCAGATCATGCTGCAAGTGTTAAAGGAAAAGAAGCTATATGCCAAGTTGTATAAGTGCGAATTCTGGTTGAGAGAGGTGAGCTTTCTTGGTCATGTTATTTCAGGTGATGGTATTGCTGTGGACCCATCCAAGGTAGATACAGTTCTACAGTGGGAGGCTCCGAAGTCGGTGACTGAGATTAAAAGCTTTTTGGGCTTGGCTGGTTATTACCGTAGGTTTATTGAAGGCTTTTTTAAGCTGGCACTTCCGTTGACTCAGTTGACTTACAAAGGTAAAGCGTTTGTGTGGAATGTTCACTACGAGAAGAGTGTCATTGAGCTGAAGAAGAGATTGACTACAACTCCAGTTTTGATTCTACCCGAACCAAATGAACCATTTGTGGTGTATTGCGACGCTTCTTTAATAGGTTTAGTGTAACACCCCAATTTAAATTATTTGATCGTTGTGTTATCTTCCGTTGTTTGGCCTTGTTAAGGGTGTGTGTGGTTGAGCCCGTAGGCATGGAGTCCTTAGTGGGACGGGTAGATTGGACGTGTCGGGGGTAATTTTGGGGTATGAGTCGTAATAGTAGTATTATCATTATTAATATTATCCTTATTATTATTAATATTATTACTAGTATTATTATGATTATTATGTGAATAACATTACTAGTAATATTATTATTTTTATTAAATTAAAAATTTGATTTAATTAAATGGATAGGGGGCTAGTGGAGCAAAATAAGGACAATTTGGTCATTAAGTAGAGATTAGTGAGGATTAGTGGGGAGGTTTAGCCATAATCTGATTTTCACAAAAGAAAGGGTTATAAAAGGAAGAACAAGGGGAGAACAACTGCTAAGGCAATCTCCAGATCCAATTTTCGCAGGATTTTAATCAAGAATTCGAGGTAAGGGGGGAGAATAGATTTCAATTTAGGTGTTTATATCATGAGAGGGTAGTGAGGGGTCCTTTCCCTCGTAGGATTTCCTTGTGTAAATGTTGTGGTAAGATGTAGATCTGATTGGTGCATGTTGACTGTGAACTATCTGAATATTGTTTGTTGTTGTGATGAATTCGTGCAGAATTCTGCTGTTGTTGTTGTTCTGTATAAATGTGTTTTGCAAATCTGGTTGTGTTGCAGGTAGAAGACAACGAATCTAGATCTAGGAATGTTTAATTGAGTAGTAATAACGGAATAGGATAGTAAGAGGAATTTATAGGTCATAAAATTGATGTAGAAACAATTTTAGGACTGATATGGAGTGTAGGAGTGAGATCCCCGTAGCAGAATTCGGACTGGGGTGGAAAAAGCTGGAAATTGCACAGCTTCTGCCCATACGCGTAACAAGGAGGTTGTTACGCGTTTGGCATGGCCATTATGCAGCAATACACGTATGACACGCGTGTAGGAGTAGTTCTAGCACAGCCATCTGTCCGTACGCGTAGAGGATGCGTATGACAGACCGGGCATTACGCGTAATAGGAGGGCCGTACGTGTAATGGGTTGGAAATTGGGAAGTTCAGTTTGGAAACGTCTCTGTCCGTACGCGTAAGGCACAAGGCATTACGCGTAAAGACTTTGGCACTTGGGGTGTTACGCGTAGCATTACGTGGGCTGGTGGGCAAGAGAGCTGGGCCATATGCGTATGGCCAAGGGCAGTACGCGTACGGGCAGCCTGAATGCAGAATGTTACCGTTTTCGTGATTTCTCTCCCGTTTTCGCGTCCGAAGTGGTTTCTTTTGGTTTGAGAGGTTGGGTATAGATGCTAGAACCTGAGAAATGTGTAATTGGTGATGAAAATAAGTAATTTAGTAATTTTAGTGAATTAATTAATAATTAGCTAATTAGTGGACGAGTGTCTTGTGAGGCGTGCAGAATGTGTTGTGTGACACTGTTTGTATGAGGTGCGAGCTGTCTTGGGATAGCAGAGGTAATTCTTGGTGAATTACGGTGAGTGTATGACTCACGTGGGATCAATGAGGATCGTGTATGTTACTTGATGGTAGTCTCTTGTGAATAAATTATGTGTGATGATGTTGTGCTACAGGTGAGGTAATTCTAGTGTGAACTACGATAAGCGTATGGCTTACGTCTGATCAGGAGGATCGTGAAGATGTATGATTGCTGTCATACATGTGTATTGCATGCATATTTACTGTCATGTATTCATGGTGTCGGTGGTGATGAATCATTGCTCAAGAGGAGTGTATGTGATTCATCCGAACTCCAATATGGAGTGTGGTGGAGATAAATCATTGCCAAGTAGGGGTGTATGTGATTTATCCGGGTTCGATTGAATGAACCATGGTGATATTGGTACCACATGCATTGTTTTGATGTTTTGAGTCACATTGCATTATTATGTGTTTGGTGAAATCTGAATGAAAATGACAAGTATGTCGTGATGGTGTGTTACTGATATATGATTGTGTGAGTACTACCTTTAGCATGTATTATACACTGTTATTTATTGAATGTAGTTCTCACCCCTTTGTTGTTTTGTGGCGTCTGTGCTCCTTGGGGAGTACAGATAATCAGGTACTAGGTTAGTGCTTGGAGCTTGTGTGGCTTGTTCGAGTTTAGAGAGCCGCTCTGATACGTAACATGGGATTGGGGATTTTTATTTGTTGTATAATTATTTTAATCGTTACGTATCTTATTTTCAGAAGTGTGCTATACAATGTAAATTTTGGAAACATAATTAGTGAAGGCCTTAGTGCCAATGAAGTGATTTAATGAATATTCCGCTGTATAAACCTTTTTATGAGTAATAAAGTGAATGAAGCAATTTAGTCTTCTTGTTGTTTATTTGATGTGACATCCCGCTATGTTGGAAACTTTGATTATTTTTCATAGTTATTTATGTATTTTTTACTAATGGGAAAGTGGGGTGTTACAATTGGTATCAGAGCAGGTCGGTCCGTCCGGCCAGGTTGTCTAGTATGAGTTGTGTCGTGGTATGCGACATGTGTGTAGAACACTGTCGGTACGTGCTTGTTTTCTAACTGTTTAGTTGCATGAGTTGAGGTTGAGATAAGTGGGGGAGAAGCTGGTGCTTCTCCAGGATGCTTCCACTCTAGAAGGATGGATTGGTAAGTAATGGAGTGCTATCATAGTTGGTAAGGAAGGGTCTATACTTCATCAGGATAATCGGCTGTCTATGAACAAATTGGGGAACTGATCACCCTCAATCTCTTATTGATAGTAGTCGGAAATCAAGATGAATGGATAGATGCACCTTGATAGTCAAGATAGCATGTGATGTGGAAGAGGGTTGTGTTGGGTCGGTATAGATCTTTGTTATCTGAAAAGGATGTAGAAGAGAGGTACTTATCGATCGATTAAGTTGAAGGATGTCTCCGAGGGAGGACAATCAGGTATTGTTGGTGATTGCTTTTCAGTGAGGAGAGAACAAGTGATGGCGAGAGATATGCCAGTGTTGGGTAATCCTTGATGTCTTTCTGAGGGGGGATCCGAGTTGGGTAATGGTAGAGAACTGGTATAGTTGTGTGCTGAACAAATGGGTGGACATCTATTGGGCAAAGCCTCGGTGTATTAATGTTCGCGTTGTGGCGATGTTAGTAGGGAGGTTACATGTGTTGAGTTACCTGTTGTTGCAGATTTTTGAATTTATTTTCAGGCGAGATAAGTGGATCACAGGCGTATTAATGAGGTAGAAGTGGCTATTGATTCAGCACTGGGTACGAGTCTGATGTCAACGAATCCGTATAGAAAGTGAACTTAAATGGGATGAGGTGTTCTGGGATTGACAGGAAAACCACAGTGAAGTGCTGCCGGTTGTGCATGATTTCCAGATGTGTTTTCGGATGGAATAACAAGCGTGATGTGTAAAAGGCTATTGAGGCTATGGAAAGCAAAACTTATAGTTTTGATGAGTTTTGGAGTTCTTAGAATCTAGGGCGTTAATGGAAATTTTGAGAAACCCTTGGAGGTGGATGTAATTTTGAGATTGATGAGTTCTTTTTGAGTTGATTATTGATACATGTTGGATTTTGTGGAATTTGGGATTGTCCAGAGAATGAAATTGTGTATGGATTACTGACAGTGGAGTAAGGTAACGATTGAGAATAGGTGTCCATTTTCAAGAATAGATGATTGGAATGGGTTGGTTGAGTTTGATTGGAATTACGATTGTTTGGAACATTTGGTAAGAGTGGTGAATTTGGGTGAGTTGAGGCTCTGATCGATTTCATGTGACTGGTTATGTTGTTAGCATCGGAATGGGTTGTTATTTACTCGGTTAAGCTGGTAGGTGAGTCTGGACAAGATTGGATGAGTTCGGAGTGGTGTTCATTAGGGATATTCGGATCTAATATAAAGTCAGAAGGAGGGTAATAATATGGTAAGTGTTGAAAAGAAAGGAATCTTTATGCTAAATTATTCAAGTGAGAATTTTGGTTGAAAAAGGTTAGTTTTCTTGGATAGGTTATTTCTGATGATGGTACTGTTACGGATCCATCAGAGGTAGATGCAGTTCTACGATGAGAGGCTTCGAAGTCGGTTAAGGTGATTAGAAACTTTTTGGACTTTAGTCGGTTATTACCGGAGGTTATGGAAGGCCCTTCCAAGTTAGCATTTATGTTACTTCAGTTGACTTGCAAAGGGTAAGTCGTTGCTTTGGATGTTCTGTGCGAGGAAAGTTGGAGAGGGCTAAAGTAGAATTTATCTACGGCTCCAGTTTTGATTCTGCGTGATCCCAATAAACCATTGTGAGGTATTGGGATGCGTCTATGATGAGTTTAGTAAGTGTGGTGATGCAAGAGGGTAAGGTCGTGGCTTATGCTTTACGACAATTTAGGATTCATGATTTCAAGATGGCTGCGGTTACTTTTGTGTTGAGAATCTGGAGGCATTATTTTACGGTTTTGAGTTCGAAGTGTTTAGTAATCACAAGGACATTGAATACCTGTTTAGTAGCAAATAATAGAGTACGAGACAGCGAGGATGGTTGGGATTCCTGATGATTTATGACTTTAGCTGGAATTATCCTATCGGTGGAATTAATATCGTGCCTGATGTGTTTAGTCGAAAGTTTTTATACACGTCTGTTTGGATGGTCAACGAATTAGAATTATTTGAGTAGTTCAGAGACTTGTGTCTGGTTTGTGAGAACACGGTAGAGTGTGAGGTTGGGTATATTAGAAATGAACTATGATCTTTCTGGTGAATATTAAAGAGAGTCAGGAGTTGGTTATGATATTGGTAGAGTTGATTGTTGCGAGTAATCAGAGTGCGCATCGAAAGCGTGATGTGGTACATTTTGCTTATGCGTGTGTGACTTGTGAGAGTTCATAGGTGGAACATTGGAAACAAGTGGGAATGATGAGACCATTGGATGTTTCAGAATGGAAGTGTTAGGTGAAAGGTTAAATATTATTCATGGGCTACTATGTAGATGGATGTTTTGGTTATATGTTCGATTGGTGAAACGTAACATTGTTGTAATAATATTGTGCGACAGAGATGTTGGTATTATGGTTATGTAGAGGTTGTTGAAACGATGTTGTGTCATGGAACTTTATGTTCTTGTTTTGTTTTTGCCTCGTTTCCATCGTGATGGTTCGAGTGCGAGGAGCTAATTCCTATGTGGGGGGTTAAGGGACTGTTACCTATGGTGAGGGTAACGATCTTGTTGTGCTTTGGTTCTAGAGTGCACCTTTGTGTTCGTAACTGGGGTATTCTTTGAGTCGTGAGTTAGTAGTCAAGTGCATTGTACGGGCATTGCATCTTGTCAGTATGTTATTAGTGGTGTGCCTGTTGTTGGCATGTTAGTTGGTTAGTCGGATACGAGAGTTGTATCCGGAGTTGTTCGTCTCAGCTACATTTTCGAGGACGAAAATAATTTAAGTGGGGGGAGAGTTGTAACACCCCAATTTAAATTATTTGATCGTTGTGTTATCTTTCGTTGTTTGGCCTTGTTAAGGGTGTGTGTGGTTGAGCGCGTAGGCGTGGAGTCCTTAGTGGGACGGGTAGATTGGAGGTGTCGGGGGTAATTTTGGGGTATGAGTAGTAATAGTAGTATTATCATTATTAATATTATCCTTATTATTATTAATATTATTACTAGTATTATTATGATTATTATGTGAATAACATTACTAGTAATATTATTATTTTTATTAAATTAAAAATCTGATTTAATTAAATGGATAGGGGGCTAGTGGAGTAAAATAAGGACAATTTGGTTATTAAGCAGAGATTAGTGAGGATTAGTGGGGAGGTTTAGCCATAATCTGATTTTGACAAAAGAAAGGGTTAGAGAAGGAAGAACAAGGGGGAGAACAACTGCTAGGGCAATCTCCAGATCCAATTTTCGCAGGATTTTAATCAAGAATTCGAGGTAAGGGGGGAGAATGGATTTCAATTTAGGTGTTTATATCATGAGAGGGTAGTGAGGGGTCCTTTCCCTCGTAGGATTTCCTTGTGTAAATGTTGTGGTAAGATGTAGATCTGATTGGTGCATGTTGATTGTGAACTATCTGAATATTGTTTGTTGTTGTGATGAATTCGTGCAGAATTCTGCTGTTGTTGTTGTTCTGTATAAATGTGTTTTGCAAATCTGGTTGTGTTGCAGGTAGAAGACAACGAATCTAGATCTAGGAATATTTAATTGAGTAGTAATAACGGAATAGGATAGTAAGAGGAAATTACAGGTCATAAAATTGATGTAGAAACAATTTTAGGACTAATATGGAGTGTAGGAGTGAGATCCCCATAGCAGAATTTGGACTGGTGTGGAAAAAGCTGGAAATTGTACAGCTTCTGCCCATACGCGTAACAAGGAGGCTGTTACGCGTATGGCATGACCATTACACAGCAATACGCGTATTACACGCGTGTAGGAGTAGTTCTAGCATGACCATCTGTTTGTACGCGTAGAGGATGTGTATGACAGACCGAGCATTACGCGTAATAGGAGGGCCGTACGCGTAATGGGTTGGAAATTGGGAAGTTCAGTTTGGAAACGTCTTTGTCCGTACGCGTAAGGCACGAGGCATTACGCGTAAAGTCTTTGGCACTTGGGGGGTTACGCATAGCATTACGTGGGCTGGTGGGCAAGAGAGTTGGGCCATACGCGTATGGCCAAGGGCAGTACGCGTACGGGCAGCCTGAATGCATAATGTTACCGTTTTCGTGATTTCTCTCCCTTTTTCGCGTCTGAAGCGGTTTCTTTTGGTTTGAGAGGTTGGGTATAGATGCCAGAACCTGAGAAATGTGTAATTGGTGATGAAAATAAGTAATTTAGTAATTTTAGTGAATTAATTAGTAATTAGCTAATTAGTGGATGAGTGCCTTGTGAGGCGTGTAGAATGTGTTGTGTGGCACTGTTTGTATGAGGTGCGAGCTGTCTTGGGATAACAGAGGTAATTCTTGGCGAATTACGGTGAGTGTATGACTCACGTGGGATCAATGAGGATCGTGTATGTTACTTGATGATTGTCTCTTGTGAATAAATTGTGTGTGATTATGCTGTGTTACAGGTGAGGTAATTCCAGTGTGAACTACGGTAAGCGTATGGCTTACGTGTGATCAGGAGGATCGTGAAGATGTATGATTTTTGTAATACATGTGTGTTGTATGCATATTTACTGTCATGCATTCATGGTGTCGGTGGTGATGAATCATTGCTCAGGAGGAGTGTATGTGATTCATCCGAACTCCAATATGGAGTGTGATGGAGATAAATAATTGCCAAGTAGGGGTGTATGTGATTTATCCGGGTTTGATTGAATGAACCATGGTGATATTGGTACCACATGCATTGTGTCGATGTTTTGAGTCACATTGCATTATTATGTGTTTGGTGAAATATGAATGAAAATGACAAGTATGTCGTGATGGTGTGTTACTGATATATGATTGTGTGATTACTACCTTTAGCATGTATTATACACCATTATTTATAGAATATAGTTCTCACCCCTTTGTTGTTTTGTGGCGTCTGTGCTCCTTGGGGAGTACAGATAATCAGGTACCAGGTTAGTGCTTGGAGCTTGTGTTGCTTGTTCGAGTTTATAGAGTCGCTCTGATACGTAACACGGGATTGGGGATTTTTATTTGTTGTAGAATTATTTTAATCGTTACGTATCTTATTTTCAGAAGTGTGCTAAACAATGTAAATTTTGGAAACATAATTAGTGAAGGCCTTAGTGCCAATGAAGTGATTTAATGAATATCCCGTTGTATAAACCTTTTTATGAGTAATAAAGTGAATGAAGCAATTGAGTCTTCTTTTTGTTTATTTGATGTGACATCCCGCTATGTTGGAAACTCTGATTATTTTTCGTAGTTATTTATGTATTTTTTAATAAAGGGAAAGTGGGGTGTTACATTTAGGAGGTGTGTTAATGAATGATGGTAAGGTTGTGGCTTATGCTTCATGACAGTTAAGGGTCCATGAGAGGAATTATCCAACTCATGATTTGGAATTAGCTGCAGTGGTGTTCGTATTAAAATTTAGAGGCACTATCTTTATGGTTCCCGATTTGAAGCGTATAGTGATCATAAGAGCTTAAGGTATCTGTTTGATCAGAAGGAGTTGAATATGAGACAAAGAAGGTGGTTAAAATTCCTAAAGGATTATGATTTCGGCTTGAACTATCATCCAGGTAAAGCTAATGTTGTGGCTGATGCTTTGAGTCGGAAGACTTTGTATATGTCTACTATGATGGTTAAAGAGCTGGAACTAATTGAACAGTTCAGAGATATGAGTTTAGTTTATGAACAGACACCGCATAGTGTTATGCTGGGTATGCTGAAGATCAACAATGAATTTCTTAATAGTATCAGAGAGGGTCAAAAGTTGGATGTAAAGCTGGTGGATCTGATGATTGGAAATGATCAGGCATAAAGTAATGAATTCAGAGTAGATGAATAAGGTGTGTTGAGATTCCGTGATAGGATTTGTATTCCTGATGATCCTGAGTTGAAAAGAATGATTCTAGAAGAAAGTCATAGAAGTAGTTTGAGTATCCATCCAGGAGCTATGAAAATGTATCAAGACTTGAAGAAGATATTTTGGTGGCCTAGATTGAAACGTGACGTGGCTAAGTTTGTGTATGCTTGTTTGACTTGTCAGAAGTTGAAGGTAGAACATCAGAAACCTGCTGGTTTGATGCAACTGTTAGATATTCCAGAGTGGAAGTGGGACAACATTTCTATGGACTTTGTGACTAGGTTGCCTAATACGCCGAGAGGACATGACTCCATCTGGGTAGTAGTGGATAGATGATCGCGACTTTATGAGTCTATCGGGGTTACTAACTGCAAGCGCACAGTCTAATCGCGTAGTTTTAAAAGATATCGAACCCACAGAGACTGATAATCAAACTAATGCTATCGGGTTGTTACTATGTTTAGCTACGGCGGATGATTTTTAGATTAAGGTGCAAATGGGAAACTAAAGGTAAACTAAAACTTGGATTTAGATAAAGTATAATGGAATATCGGTACGTAACTCATCAATCATCAGGGATTCAACAAATCGTCGGCTTAAAAGTCAAAATAATTTTCAGTAGAAAAATACCAATTTAAAAGTCTTTACCTCACACTCTCGTGTTATTGACTCGGACTATACTCCTAAATCAGAATGTCTGCTCTCGCTAGCCCATTTGAATTTAAAAATACTTTTTGAAAATTAATAAGTCCTAATTGATTTTAAAGCGCTCTCGCTGTGTTCAAAACCAATGTCCAGTTTCAGCTATCCGGTTAAAATTGCAAACTCTCGTTTTATTGATCGTAACCTTCGTTACCTTTTTACTCTCGTAACAAAGGTCAATTAAATTAAGAAATTGGAACCAGAAAAGTAAATTGTCCAAGTTACCTACGACCGGTCGAATCCCTTTCTGATCGACTTAATTACATACCGATATAAACGGTTTAGCCGGACATTCTAACTAGTACTGATATGCACATACAAAAGCAATAAAACACTAATTCGAGCATGGTATTTAAAATTAAAGGCAATTCTATTAATTAAATAAAAACCTGGAAAACAATCGATACTTGAAGTTAACAATCCCCCACAGGTCGGCAGGATTTGCTTGCTCGAACAATGGAAACAAAAATAGATAAAAATCTAACTAAGTTGCAATAGCTCCCCAGTGTAGGAAACTATTGCTATTTGGGTGCTGTGAAGGTAAGGTGAAAGAAAATGAAGGAAGTCAAAAGCTCTGAACAAAAATAAATTCTGCAGCAAAAGTACGTCGTAAGGTAGAGTTCGAGAGAGAGAATATGTAGAAAACTGCTTTCATATATAGCCTTCAGTAGTTGTCGTGAAACAAGGAGAGAAAATCTCCAGTGGAAGTTAGTGGCCAAAAATATATGAAGCACTTCCTTTGACTTGGTTGAACGTGGTTGCGGTTGAGTTGATACCCGTTGAGTAGGCCACGTAATTTAAATTATATTCTGAGAATTTCCCTCGTGCCGGTCGTCATGGTATTGTGACGAGGGTCACCACTTAAGCTTCATTACAGTCACCATGGACTTGTGACGACCGCCATGCATCCTGAGTGCAGAATTTTCATTTTGCTGTCAACTGTCTTCTTTTCTTCTCTTTTCTTCCCTATTTCCTCTTCTTTTCTCATGCAAGTTACTTGAGATAAAATACCTGAAAATAAGCTCAACACTTGCGAAATAATACGTAAATAGACGAAAATGATTAAATAATTTAATGTAATTCAAAGCAAATATGTTATGTAATATCGCATTATCAAACTCCCCTACACTTGAATCTTTGCTTGTCCTCAAGCAAATAATCATTTCAAAAGCATTGATCCAACACACATACCTGACACATCTCCGAATCATACGTGGTTGTATGGCATTTTGTTAAAATGACAGATATTCAAATCATACACCAAAGATACAATAATGACACAAACATGAAACATGATCATAAACCCCCCTTTTTACAGAACGGTCCGAATCATTCTACTATAGCTCAACCTAATGCTTGTCGTTCCTATTTCACCCTTTTTCATTCTAACGCAATCACATTAAGCCCTTTGCCCTTGCACGCATGTAGTGGAGTAGCCTGTTAGTGAATTTAATCCTTTAAACATAGGGTATGGTGCACAAGTATGATACCCTTATAAATATACCGATTGCAAGTTGTGGGGGATCGAACCGTAGTTCGCCCTACCGAGTCCAGTACTAGGTACCTCTGAACCAACCGACAACAGGTTTTTCCTGCCTTTCGCATATTATGCATCCTTTAGATTTAATGCATTTCTTTTTATTTTCCACAGTCGAAGGCGTGAAATTTTTCAATTTTTACATCTTTAGGCATCAATCACTTATTTGCATCGGCTCTCCACATAGCTTGTGCTTAGACGGTGCTGGCTGCTAATATAAACTACTTGGGGCTAGTTTAGAACTAAAGCTTAAAGTCTCGGTATAAAAGGTATTCAAACTGATCACGCGTATTCGAGAGGTCTAAGGTGTCAAGACGGTATCAATTTTGTTAATTCTTTCTCAGGTTTCTAACGTAGCCTCTGAGTAAGACAACCTATATACTTTAAGGGCGTGCCAAGTTATGTATCGAAATTTTTTTTTGTTAAGGCTAAATAAAGCGGGGGAATTAAATAGTACGGAAAACATAAGCATATTATAACTTGTTGTTACATTAATGTTGATGAAGGGAAATAACAACAAAAACTAGAAAAATAACTAATACTTCCTCACCCACACTAGATCGGACATTGCCCTCAATGTTTCGAGATAATGTAAAAGAGAAAGGAAAACCTAAAATAGAAAAGCAAGCTACTAGGGTCCACGTGATCTACCTCATGCTCGTCCACGTCCGTTCTGTCCAAACTGAGGTGGCATACCCACATGATAAATGTAGTCGTGCAAGCCATCCACTCGCATAGTCAAGGCGCCCATCTCATCGATGACGCTTGAATCCTTCGCTCCATCCTTTCGCCTTGGTCGCGCTGATCTTGTTAGATTTGTCGCAGGAGACTCATCATGTCAGCATGTTGCGTCTGGTACCACTGGTCTCGTTGTGCATCCAACTCATTTCTCTTTATAATGGCTGCGAGGATATCATCATTAGTAGCAGGGGCGCGGTCACTTCTTCGATGGCGTCGGGAGGATGAGCTTGACGGCTGCACAATGTCTTCTTCGGGTGCACCCTATTCCATCTCAGCATACTCATCATCAGGCTGACCTTTGGGTGCAGCCTCATTAGGCTCGGGGGCATCCAAATCAAAGATCCAATTTGCCATCCTCTGTGGATCTATACGAACAGGGCAAGGCAAAACAATACTTCGAACTACCCTGTTCCTCACCATAAGGTTATACTTATTATCCTCTCTGGCTTTGATCAAATGTGCGTTGCAGTAGTACTCTATATCCAGATATGTGGCCGGCACAGATGGTAGGTTCGTAAGCCTATCTCCCAGATTCAAAGCCAGTGCTATAGAAGTAACTATTCCTCCAAAACAGAAAGGAGTAGCACCTCTCGCACAACTAGACTGAAAGTGTGCAAGCAGAAACGAGATGGCATTGACCGGGATGAGCGTGAAAACACAGTGCATGAAGAAAAGCTCCTTGGAGTTTACCTTATGGTTGTTCACTCTACTGAAAATGGTGTGGCCTAAGACACGTTGATAATAGAGAATGGCTGGGTTATGGATGAGTGAGGCATTAAGTCCTTCCCAGCTTGTAATGCTTTCACCTGTTAAGCTTTTCCACACCCCAAATGCAACGTTCGGCCAGTTTGGATCATGCGGGATACGATATTGTACACCGTCTCCTTGTGGAAAATTAAGCATGTTGCCCAACTCGTCTTGGGTCAAAGAATATTCAGTGTTGAACATTCTAAACGAAGCTGAGCTGGTGAGATACTGCGGATCATCTGAGGGCGTGTTGTAGGAGAAAGAACTCAGAAATTCTAAGGTTAAGGCCTCATATGTCGGAAGGTTCTGGGTGCAAAGGTGAGTCAGTCCCGAATTAGTGAGCATCCATTGGACACCATCCACTAATCCGAGCTCTTGTAGGCAGGCTATGTTGAGGTATCTTGTTGGTTGGAGTGAGCATCTGTAGAACTTAACGTACTTCTCTCTCTGATGTTCAACCGCTTCTCCATCACGAAAAATGACTGACGAGAGGTTAGGAGCTGCGGCCATGGTGCATGCAAAGGTTTTTGTGTTTAAAATGTGGTTTTGTTTACGGTACAGAGGAGGGTTTGTGAATTCGGAGTTGGTTTCTGTGTTTTTTAAATAGAGGGGAATGTGGTGAGTGGACGAATTAGTGGCAAATAAATGGGGATTTTGAACAGTGGTAATGGGTATGGAGTAATGGTAGTGAATGGTGAGTGGGACGGTTGCAGAGGAAGGGAGAAGAATGGGTATGAGCGGTTTTGTTAAGAATAACACAGATGACAGGTTTTTACTCTGTGATGGTCGCCACAGATGACCTAACGAATGTTACCCTTGTTATGCCTGTGACGGGCGTCACAGGGTTGTCATGGTCGCCACAGCCCAAATTCAAAAAAATTTAAAATTTTAATTATATCTCCCAGTAACGCATACATCGTTAAATTGCACATTACACTTCACACAGTATTTCACACAATGTTAATATATTTGCACTACAGTAACATAGAAATAGATGTAATGGGAATTTATTTAAAGCTGTAAACACATCAATTAAAAAAATAAATACCAACCGAAATAAGTATGCATTAACTGAAGCAAAGAGGTTCAGTATCCAAAAGTATCAGTAGCAGATGCAAAAGCATCAGGCATCAGTAAGTTCAATTAAAAACCAAAAATAGCAAATGAAAAACTGAAGTTAAAAGTAAAGAAAAATGCGGTAAATATCAAAAGAATTAAAGTCAGCCAATATGGCGTCTCAGAGTCTCCACTGCTTGGTTCAGATGATCCAGCTGCTCGACAGTAATGTCCCTTAAACCAATGACATCAAGACGGATAGTACGGAGCTCGTCTCGCATGCCATTGAGTTTTGTACGGAAGGCTTCCAATGTGGCATGAATGTTGGCAGGTGGAATGTTATTAGCATCATTAATAGGGTGGTCTGGAAAATCATGGTAATGTGGAGGTGTTTTGGCCATCAAGTTCCTTTTCAAATTATGGTCCGTCCAAATCATACAGCCAATTATGGCAGTTGTGCACACTAGTCCGTTCGTGGTCAGGCAATGTAAAGTGGGGTACAGCCTCATTATTAATCAGTAGTTGGAAGTGGTGTGGTCCAAGGTTTCCTATTAATCCTCTGTTGAAACAGAAGGTGATGTTCATGGGCCTATATCCTCCTAAAGGGTTTACTCGGGAGAGACGTGTCCTAAATCCCTTGGCTTCAGCAATTTTGGTCACTAGGCCACCTATTAGAATGGGACCATGATCAGCTTGAGCAATCCTACGGAGGTTGTCAAGCATAAAGGTAGCCCCGTTAACAGGTCGAGATTGAAACACACAAAACAAGATAAAGAGCTCATCTCTGGACACTAGGGTGTCATTCTCAGATTTTCCAAAGAGGGTAAAGGCTAAGATCATATGGAAATATCTGATGGCCGGATTATGAATATCAGTGGACACCATAGGGTGCGGGTCATCATGTGGTCATCCTGAAATACTACCCCAGAAAAAGTTAAGTTCATTTTCCATAAGCAAGTCTTCTTGTGCCATAGAGAAAACGTCAGGGCCATTGGGGAAACCCAACAGTTCTGCAATTTCTCGGTTGTTAAAATGGCAAGTGTACCCAAACAGCCTGAAGGTTATCCTACCCCTATTAAATCCCATGCCATAATTAGGGTCATAGGCCAGTGAGCTCAAAAATTCAAGAGTTAACCTATGGTAAGTCGAGTGCTTCTTCCTAGCAAAACCCTCCCAACCTATTTGGTTAAACATAAAATCTATGCTGTCACCTATGCCTAGAGCAGTCATGGTAGGTCCATGGGGGAATTTAGTTAAAGCCATAGGTCTAAGAGAAAGAGCCTCGTAACGGTGCCATTGGGCAGCGTCCTTGAATAGCACAACCATGGTATCTTCATTATCCATCTTTTAAAGTTAGTAGAAATAATGAAATCAGTGGAGAAGGAAGAAGGTAGAAAAAATAAAGTCCTGGAAACATAAAGTAAGACAATCAGCATTGAGTTTTAAAATAATTGAAAATACCGCATTTGTTAGTGAAGTAAATTTGGATAAAAATAAAAATTGAAAATAAAATAAAATAAAAAATAAAGAAAAACGAAGTAATAAACAAAAGAAAATTCGTGGGTTGCCTCCCACACAACGCTTCATTTAATGTCGGGAGCTCGACACATTTTATCAGGAATATCAGCTTAAGGGTACTACAGGTATTTCTGTCAGTTTTAGACCAGTCGAAAAATCTCTATTGTCTACGCAATGATAGTGTTTCAAACGTTGCCCATTTACGATAAACGGTTCACTAGATCTACCTTTTATTTCAACTGCACCGCTTAACAGGACTTTAGTTACCTCAAAGGTACCAGACCACCTAAAACGAAGTTTTCCTGGGAAGAATTTAAGTCTAGAGTTAAACAAAAGTACAATGTCTCCTACATTAAATTCTTTCCTTGCTATACGTTTGTCATGCCATTTTTCGTTCTTTATTTGTATATTCTGGCATTCTCGTAAGCGTCTAATCTAAGTTCTTCTAGTTCATGTAAATCTAGAATTCTCTTTTCTCCCGCAGCGGTATAATTTAAATTAATAGTTTTGATAGCCCAATAGGCCTTATGTTCTATTTCTACCGGCAGGTGACAAGATTTTCCATAAACTAGCTTAAATGGCATGGTTCCTATGGGAGTTTTATAAGCTGTCCTATAAGCCCACAAAGCTTCCTGTAGTTTCGAAGACCAAACTTTCCTAGAGGTGGCAACAGTCTTTTCTAAGATCTGTTTAATTTCTCTATTTGAGACCTCTACTTGCCCACTTGTTTGGGGGTGGTAAGGTGTTGCTACACGATGTTTGACTCCATATTTTGATAGAATTTTCTCAAAGATTTTTGAGATAAAGTGGGAACCTCCATCACTGATTACTAGTCTCGGAACACCGAACCTAGAAAAAATTATATTCTTAAAAAGCCTATTCACTACTCGTGCGTCGTTTGTTGGGGCGGCTACAGCCTCGATCCATTTTGAAACATAATCAACCGCAACGAGTATGTATTTATTACCAAAAGAGGATGGAAATGGTCCCATGAAGTCTATTCCCCACACGTCAAAGACTTCTACTTCTAGAATGCCCTTTTGAGGCATTTCATCGCGTCTAGAGATATTGTCAGTGCGTTGGCACCGGTCGCAATTTATAACTGCAATATGGACGTCTTTCCATAGAGTAGGCCAAAAGAGGCCAGCTTGCAAGATCTTAGCACAAGTCTTTGAAGTGCTCGCGTGCCCACCATAGGGGGCGGAATGAAAGTGAGAAATTATATCTTCCACCTCATCTTCGGGTACACAACGACGGAAAATACCATCGGCGCCCCTCTTGAAGAGCAGTGGTTCGTCCCAATAATAGTGTTTAAGGTCATGGAAGAATTTCTTCTTTTGTTGATAGGTTAGATCAGGTGGTAGTACTTCAGCTGCTAGATAGTTGACAAAATCAGCATACCATGGCAGCATGGTTTTAGTGTAAACAGATTTTATAACTTCATTGGTTTTTGTATCATTATAAATCAGAGATTGTTCAATTGTATTACTTTCCAACTGGGCTAAGAGTCTTTCATAAGGGAAATCGTCATTAATAGGCACTTGTTCAGGTTGGATATTTTCCTTTCTCGACAGGTGGTCAGCTACTACGTTTTCAGTGCCCTTCTTGTCTTTGATTTCCAAATCAAATACTTGTAGGAGCAGAATCCACCTCAGAAGCCTTGGTTTGGTGTCTTTTTTACTTAATAGGTACCTAATTGCAGCGTGATCGGTATAGATAATTATTTTTGCTCCTACTAGGTAAGAACAAAATTTATCCAGAGCGAATACGACAGCTAAAAGTTCCTTTTCTGTGGTAGTGTAGTTCATTTATGCATGATCTAAGGTTCTACTAGCGTAGTAAATTGCATGAAGCTTTTTATCCTTTCTTTGTCCTAAGACTGCACCTACAGCGTAATCACTCGCGTCGCACATAATCTCCAATGGTTCATTCCAATCTGGGGGTTTTATAACGGGTGCTGATATTAATGCTTGCTTAAGTGTTCGAAATGCGTCTAAGCATTTGTCATCAAAGACGAATTCATCGTCTTTCATCAATAGCTCAGTTAGAGGCTTGGTTATCTTAGAGAAATCTTTAATGAAACGTCGATAAAAACCGGCGTGTCCTAGAAAGCTTCTTATTTCTCTAATGGTTTTCGGCGGTTGGAGATTTTCTATAACTTCGATTTTTACCTTATCGACTTCAATCCCTTTATTGGATACTATATGTCCAAGTACAATTCCTTGTCGGACCATGAAATGGAAATTTTCCCAATTGAGCACTAGGTTGACACTTACGCATCGTTCAAGCACCATTTCGCGGTTTGATAGACATCCTTTAAAACTTTCTCCACAGATAGAGAAATCGTCCATAAAGACTTCCATTATACCATCTAAGAAATCAGAGAATATGGACATCATGCATCTCTGGAATGTTGCAGGTGCGTTACATAATCCGAAAGGAATTCGCCGGTAGGCAAAAGTACCATAGGGACACGTGAAAATGGGAGTGCTTAGTGTAACACCCCATTTTAATTATTTAGACGTCTTGTGTTATTTTATTTGTGTGACCTTGTTTGGGGGAGTTTTTTGAGTGCGTTTAAGGGTTGCCCTTAGTTAGGAAGGTGAGTTGGTGAGATAAAGCCTTTAGATTAATATTAATAGTGGTATAGTTAATAATAATGATAATTTAATTAATAATAGTAATATTATTATTTTAGTATTATTATTGTTATTATTATTATTGTTAGTAATATAATATTAGTGTGACAATTTTGTTGAATTAAAATAAAATAAGATAATTCATTATTGGGCTGATGAGGGGCAGTTTGGTAATTAAGTGGTGATTAGTGAAAATTAAGGGTTTTAGAGTTAATCAGAATTTTGGAGAGAAAGAGAAAGGCTTAGGAAAAAGGAAGATCAAGGGTGTGCTAGAGCTTGCATTTGATTAGGATTTTCGCAGGAATTCTTCAAGATTCGAGGTAAGGGGGGAGAAACGGGTTTAATATTGGTGATATATTCATGATAGGGTAGTGGGGAGTCCTTAACCCCGTAGGAATTTGTATGCAAAACTGTTGAATTGATGATTATTGAATATGTCTGTTGCGATTCTGAAAATCGTGCATGAATTGATATGTATCTGCATGAATTGTTGTGGTTGTTACTGTTGTATGAACATATGTTGCAGACCTGTTATTTTGACTCGAGTTAGGAGAACGATTTGAGATTATCGACTTATAATACCTATAGTAATTCTAGATACAAGTGTGAAGATGAAAACTGGACCTAAAATCAATGTAGAAACGATTATAGGACTGGTTGGAAGTGGAGAAGTGTGGAAATCGTAGCAGAATGCAGAATAGTGAGGCTTCTGGTGATTTGCGTAATAGATCTAGCGATACGCGTATCAGGTAAGGCGATACGCGTATGGGATGGCATGATACGTAGCAATACGCATATGGGAGTTAGGTAGTACGCGTAGTAGGAGGGCAATACGCGTATAGTGTTGGAATTTGGGAAATTCAGTGTGAAGAGGTCTCTGTCCGTACGCGTATGGCATAAGGCAATACGCGTAAGGACTTGGGCATTGTGAGGAGATACGCGTATGAAGGGAGTCAATACGCGTATGGGTTTGGCGAGCGAGCTGGCAATACCCTTATGGCATGGGGCAATACGCGTATGGCCAGCGAAGTTGCAGAATTTTACCGTTTCACGATTTCTTTCCCGTTTTCGCGTCCGATTCGGTTTCTTTTGGTTTGAGAGGTTGGGAATAGGTGCCAGGTGCTGAGAAATAAAATGTTGGTGATGAAAATATTAATTTTAATAATTTTAATTAACTAATTAATTAATTGAATGTTTGGTGTGTATGAAGTAAATTACATGACGATGGTGTTGATGATATGTATGATGGGATCAGGAGGATCGTGTGCATGTATTTAAGCTTGTATACATGTTTTGTTGTGCATAGTTGAGTCTTGCATATTCATGATGATTGGTGGGATGGATCGTTGCTCAGGAGGAGTGTATGCGATTCATCCGTACTCTTATATGGAGAATGGCGAGGGATAGATCATTGCCAAGTAGAGGTGTATGTGATCTATCCGGGGTTCGATTGAATGAACCAACGAGTCGGTACCACATGCATGGTGTCGTGTTGCATTACATTATTATTTGATGTTGTTGATGATATTGGACAGTAGGCCGTGTTGGTGTGTTGTTGATTTATATATGTGAACGCTACCTTCTTATCATGTATTTATTCACCGTTATATATTGAATGTGATTTCTCACCCCTTTGTTGTTGTTGTGTCTGTGCTTCTTCGGAAGTACAGATAACCCAGGTACTTAGGTCGCTTGGATATTCGTGTTGCCTGTTCGAGTCTATAGGAGTGCTCTGATACGTAACATGGGATGTCGGGATATTTTTGTAGTTGTTTTGATTTTATTACATTCTTTGTTACTTATTCCGTTTTATTGAATTATTTTATGGAGAACCTTGTTTTAAGGAACTATTGGTGTATTTGGGCAGATGGCCGTGAATTTGAAACTAAATGATTATTTCCGTTGATTCTTTAGTTAATTTAATACAATAAAGAGTTTATATTGGTTTTGATGATGTGACATTCCGCTCTTGGTGAAAAACTCTGATTTTAAGTATTATTCTGTATTTTATTTTAAACTGGGAAAGTGGGGTGTTACAATTGGTATCAGAGCAGGTCGGTCCGTCTGGCCAGGTATAGTAGTTGAGTCTGTCCTTAGCATAGGAGTTGTTTGTGTGTTCTGACCTTGTGATGATTGTTGTCTAGTATGGCAGGAAGGAATGATGTTGCTCTTGCTGCTGCTATGCAAGCCATGGCACTAGCTGTAGAGAATGCCAACCAGGGTGGAGGTGCTCAGTTTCGTGACTTAGCACAGTTTCAGAGCAACAAGCCGCCTAGATATGAGGGAGGTATCTTGGACCTAGAGGCTGCACAGAAATGGCTGAAGGTTGTGGAGAAGATCTTCAGGACCATGGAATGCAGTGATGCTCAGAAGGTACGGTTTGGTACTCATATGCTGGAAGGAGAGGCTGAGACTTGGTGGGACAACAGTCGTCAGAGATTGGAAGCTGCAGGTACTGAGATTACTTGGGCTGTGTTTCAAGCTGAGTTTCTGGAGAAGTATTTTCCAGAAGACATTCGTAGTGCGAAAGAGGTTGAATTTTTGGAGCTGAAACAGGGCGATAAGACAGTTGCTGAGTATGCTGCTAAGTTTGAGGAGCTGGTTCAGTATTGTGCTCATTACAATACTGAAGAAGCTATGACTTCGAAGTGTTTGAAGTTTGAGAACGGGCTGCGTCCCGAGATCAAATTGGGAATTGCTTGTCAGAAGATAAGAAACTATCCAGAGCTGGTAAGCAGAAGCAAAATTTATGATAATGGCAACAGGGCCAGAATTGCTCATTACAAAGCTGTGAATGAGAAGAAAAATAAGCAGAGATTTAGAGGAACTCCTTACAGTGCTCCAACTGATAAGGGGAAACAGAAAACTAATGTGGGAAAGAAGCCAAAGGAGAAGGGAGCAGGTGCTGATACTCTCAAGTGCTTCAGATGTGGTGGCGCGGGTCACCGTGCTAACAACTGTCAGAATGAGGTGAAGAAGTGTTTCAAATGTGGCAAAGCAGGTCATGTTATAGCTGATTGCAGAGCCCCTATGCCTACTTGTTATAACTGTGGAGAGAAGGGTCACATCAGCACTTACTGTGAGAAGCCAAAGAAGTCTCAGGCGTCTCAAACTGGTGGGAAAGTGTTTGCCTTGGTGGGAGCTCAATCCACTGATGAAGAGCGTTCCATCAAAGGTACTTGTTTTATTAATGATGTTCCTTTGATTGCTATCACTGACACAGGTGCAACACACTCGTTTATTTCTGTTGATTGTGTGAAGAGATTAGGGATTGTGCCGTCTACTCTAGAGCAGAGGATGATGATTGAAACCCCGTCTATTGGTTCTGTGATTACTTCTTTGGTGTGTTTGAAGTGTCCGCTGACCATATTTGGTAGAGATTTTAGAGTGGACTTGATTTGTTTGCCACTCGGTAATCTTGATGTTATTTTGGGAATGAACTGGTTGGAGTTCAATCGGGTTTATATTGACTGCTTCAGGAAGACGTTACTGTTTCTTACTCCTAAAGAGGAAGCATTAGCAGATTCGCTATCTAGTAAGGAGTTGAGGGCGTTGTTGGAAGATGAAGCGAAGCTGTTTGCAGTATTTGCCTCGTTGTCTGTTGAAAGCAAGACTTCAGTTAATGAATTGCCAGTAGTTAATGAATTTCCTGAAGTGTTTCCGGATGACATCACAGAGTTGCCTCCGACAAGGGAAGTTGAATTTGCTATTGATCTTGTACCGGGTACCATACCTATCTCTATGGCACCGTACAGGATGTCTGTATCAGAGTTGGCAGAGTTGAAGTCTCAAGTTGGGGAATTGCTCGATAAGAAGTTTATAAGACCAAGTGTGTCACCGTGGGGAGCTCCAGTGTTGTTGGTGAAAAAGAAAGATGGTAGTATGCGTCTGTGCATTGATTACTATCAGTTGAATAAAGTGACCATTAAGAATAAGTATCCACTTCCTAGGATTGATGACTTAATGGATCAGCTGGTAGGAGCTCGAGTCTTCAGCAAAATTGATCTGAGGTCGGGTTACCATCAGATTAGAGTAAAGGAAGGTGATATTCAGAAGACTGCTTTCAGGACTCGCTACGGACATTACAAATATGCAGTGATGCCTTTCGGAGTGTCTAATGTGCCAGGTGTATTTATGGAATATATGAATCGTATTTTCCATTCTTATCTAGATCAGTTTATCGTGGTATTTATTGATGATATACTGATTTATTCTAAGTCTGACGAGGAGCATGCAGGTCACTTGAGGATTGCATTGCAGGTGTTGAAAGATAATAAACTGTTTGCAAAGTTCTCGAAGTGTGAATTTTGGTTGAAGACTGTGAGTTTCTTGGGTCATGTTATTTCTGGTGATGGTATCGCGGTGGATCTATCTAAAGTAAGCGCAGTACTTCAATGGGAAGCCCCGAAGACAGCAACGAAGATTAGAAGCTTTTTGGGTTTAGCAGGTTACTATAGAAGATTCATTGAAGGGTTTTCTAAATTGGCGTTGCCGTTGACTCAGTTAACCAGGAAGAATCAAGCTTTTGTCTGGGATGCTGCTTGTGAGGAAAGTTTTGAGGAACTGAAGAAGAAACTAACTACGACACCGGTGTTGATTTTACCAAGTCCAAATGATTCTTTCGTAGTGTATTGTGATGCGTCTAAGATGGGATTAGGCGGTGTGTTGATGCAAGATGGCAAGGTAGTGGCTTATGCTTCAAGACAGTTAAGGATGCATGAGAGGAACTATCCTACTCATGATCTTGAATTAGCTGCAGTGGTGTTCGTGTTAAAAATCTGGAGGCATTATTTGTATGGATCAAGATTTGAAGTATTTAGTGATCACAAGAGTTTGAAATATTTGTTGATCAGAAGGAATTGAACATGAGGCAGAGAAGATGGTTAGAATTCTTGAAAGACTATGACTTTAATTTGAGTTACCATCCGGGAAAAGCTAATGTTGTGGCAGATGCTCTGAGTCAGAAAACAATCCATATGTCTGCGTTAATGGTGAAGGAAATGGAATTGATTGAACAGTTCAGAGATTTGAGCATGGTTTGTGAAACTACACAGGGAAGTATCAGATTGGGTATGCTGAAAGTGAATAATGACTTTTTGGATGTAATTAAGGAAAATCAGAAACTGGATGTGAAATTAGTAGACTTGATGCCTACAGAGGGAGACGATCCTGATAGTGACTTTAAAGTGGATAATGTTGGTGTGTTGAGATTCTGGGGCAGAATTTGTGTCCCGGATAATGTGGAATTGAAATAGGCAATCTTAGAGGAAAGTCATCGAAGTAGCTTGAGTATTCATCCGGGGGCTACAAAGATGTATCATGATTTGAAGAAGCTATTTTCGTGGTTCGGTATGAAGAGGGACATAGCTCAGTTTGTCTATGCTTGTTTGACATGTCAGAAGTCAAAAGTGGAGCACCAGAAGCCTTCGGGATTGATGCAACCGTTAGAGATTCCTGAATGGAAATGGGACAGTATTTCTATGGATTTTGTGACTGGTTTTCCAAATACGGCGAGAGGCTTTGATGCTATTTGGGTAGTGGTGGATCGACTTACGAAGTCCGCACATTTTATACCAATTAACATCGGTTTCCCGTTGTCAAAGCTAGCTGAGATTTATATCAGGATAATTGTGAAGTTGCATGGTGTTCCGTCGAGCATAGTGTCGGATAGAGATCCGAGGTTTACTTCAGAATTTTGGAGGAGTCTGCAGGAAGCCTTGAGTTCTAAATTGAAGTTGAGTTCAGCTTATCATCCATAGACTGATGGTTAGTCAGAGAGGACTATTCAGTCGCTGGAGGATTTACTGAGAGCCTGTGTATTGGAAAAAGGTGGTGCGTGGGATACTCATTTGCCATTGATTGAGTTCACGTATAATAATAGTCACCATTCTAGCATCGGGATGGCACCTTTTGAAGCTCTGTATGGTAGGAGGTGTAGAACACCTCTGTGTTGGTATGAAACAGGTGAGAATGTGGTGCTTGGACCTGAAATTGTGCAACAAACTACTGAGACCATCCAAATGATCCGTGAAAAGATGAAAGCGTCTCAGAGTAGACAGAAAAGTTACCATGATAATCGGAGGAAGGAATTGGAATTCAGTGAAGGTGATCACGTGTTCCTAAGAGTTAACCCAGTGACCGGTGTGGGTCGTGCTTTGAAATCTAAGAAGTTGGATCCTAAGTTTATTGGACCGTATCAAATCTTGCAGAGAGTTAGTGCAGTTGCTTATAGATTGGCATTGCCACCAGAACTCTCGAACTTGCATGACGTGTTTCATGTGTCGCAACTTCGGAAGTATGTTTTAGATCCGTCTCATGTGATTCAGAGAGACGAAGTTCAGATCAGGGAGAATCTTACAGTAGAGACGATGCCGTTGAGGATCGAAGATCGTAAGATGAAGCAACTCAGGGGGAAGGAGATACCCCTGGTGAGAGTAGCTTGGGGAGGTGCTGTAGGAGGCAGTGTGACCTGGGAATTGGAAAGCAGGATGCGGGAGTCGTATCCAGATTTGTTTCCATCAGGTAATTTTCGAGGAGGAAAATAATTTAAGTGGGGGAGAGTTGTAACACCCCATTTTAATTATTTAGACGTCTTGTGTTATTTTATTTGTGTGACCTTGTTTGGGGGAGTGTTTTGAGTGCGTTTAAGGGTTGCCCTTAGTTAGGAAGGTGAGTTGGTGAGATAAAGCCCTTAGATTAATATTAATAGTGGTATAGTTAATAATAATGATAATTTAATTAATAATAGTAATATTATTATTTTAGTATTATTATTGTTATTATTATTATTATTATTATTATTATTATTATTGTTAGTAATATTAATATTAGTGTGACAATTTTGTTGAATTAAAATAAAATAAGATAATTCATTATTGGGCTGATGTGGGGCAGTTTGGTAATTAAGTGGTGATTAGTGAAAATTAAGGGTTTTAGAGTTAATCAGAATTTTGGAGAGAAAGAGAAAGGCTTAGGAAAAAGGAAGATCAAGGGTGTGCTAGAGCTTGCATTTGATCAGGATTTTCGCAGGAATTCTTCAAGATTCGAGGTAAGGGGGGAGAAACGGGTTTAATATTGGTGATATATTCATGATAGGGTAGTGGGGAGTCCTTAACCCCGTAGGAATTTGTATGCAAAACTGTTGAATTGATGATTGTTGAATATGTCTGTTGCAATTCTGAAAATCGTGCATGAATTGATATGTATTTGCATGAATTGTTGTGGTTGTTGCTGTTGTATGAACATATGTTGCAGACCTGTTGATTTTGACTCGAGTTAGGAGAACGATTTGAGATTATAGACTTATAATACCTGTAGTAATTCTAGATACAAGTGTGAAGATGAAAACTGGACCTAAAATCAATGTAGAAACGATTATAGGACTGGTTTGAAGTGGAGAAGTGTGGAAATCGTAGCAGAATGCAGAATAGTGAGGGTTTTGGTGATTTGCGTAATAGATCTGGCGATACGCGTATCAGGTAAGGCGATACGCGTATGGGATGGCATGATACGCAGCAATACGTGTATGGGAGTTGGGTAGTACGCGTAGTAGGAGGGCATTACGCGTATAGTGTTGGAATTTGGGAAATTCAGTGTGAAGAGGTCTCTGTCTGTACGCATACGACATAAGGCAATACGCGTAAGGACTTGGGCATTGTGAGGAGATACGCGTATGAAGGGAGTCAATACCCGTATGGGTTGGGCGAGCGAGCTGGCAATACCCGTATGGCATGAGGCAATACGCGTATGGCCAGCGAAGTTGCAGAATTTTACCGTTTCACGATTTCTTTCCCGTTTTCGCGTCCGATTCGGTTTCTTTTGGTTTGAGAGGTTGGGAATAGGTGCCAGGTGATGAGAAATAAAATGTTGGTGATGAAAATATTAATTTTAATAATTTTAATTAACTAATTAATTAATTTAATGTTTGGTGTGTATGAAGTAAATTACATGACGATGGTGTTGATGATATGTATGATGGGATCAGGAGGATCGTATGCATGTATTTACTCTTGTATACATGTTTTGTTGTGCATAGTTGAATCTTGCATATTCATGATGATTGGTGGGATGGATCGTTGCTCAGGATGAGTGTATGCGATTCATCCGTACTCCTATATGGAGAATGGTGAGGGATAGATCATTGCCAAGTAGAGGTGTATGTGATCTATCCGGGGTTCGATTGAATGAACCAACGAGTCGGTACCGCATGCATGGTGTTGTGTTGCATTACATTATTATTTGATGTTGTTGATGATATTGGACAGTAGGTCGTGTTGGTGTGTTGTTGATTTATATATGTGAATGCTACCTTCTTATCATGTATTTATTCACCGTTATATATTGAACGTGATTTCTCACCCCTTTGTTGTTGTTGTGTCTGTGCTTCTTCGGAAGTACAGATAACCTAGGTACTTAGGTCGCTTGGATATTCGTGTTGCCTGTTTGAGTCTATAGGAGTGCTCTGATACGTAACACGGGATGTCAGGATATTTTTGTAGTTGTTTGGATTTTATTACATTCTTTGTTAGGTATTCCATTTTATTGAATTATTTTATGGAGAACTTTGTTTTAAGGAACTATTGGTGTATTTGGGCAGATGGTCGTGAATTTGATACTAAATGATTATTTCCGCTGATTCTTTAGTTAATTTAATACAATAAAGAGTTTATATTGGTTTTGATGATGTGACATTCCACTCTTGGTGAAAAACTCTGATTTTAAGTATTATTCTGTATTTTATTTTAAACTGGGAAAGTGGGGTGTTACACTTAGCCAGACGTTCAAACATTTGATCTATGAAGGGTAAAGGGAAATGATATTTACGAGTGGTTTTATTTAGTTTCCTATAGTCAATACACATTCTCCATCCGGTTTGAGTACGTTGTGCTACGGATTTGCCTTTTTCATTATTGATGACTGTAACACCTCCTTTCTCGGGTACAACGTGAACTGGGCTAATCCATTCACTATCGGATATTGGGTATATGATTCCTGCTTCTAACAGCTTTTGTACTTCTCTCTTAACGACATCACTCAAAATGGGATTGATTCTCCTTTGATGTTCTCTAGAGGTCTTACAGTCTTCCTCTAGCATGATGCGATGCATACAGATAGAGGGACTTATTCCTTTTAAATCTGAGATGTTATAGCCTAAGGCAATTGGGTATTTTCTCAGGACATGTAATAATTTTTCGGTTTCTATTTGTCCTAAGTCTGCGTTGACTATAACTGGTCGTTCGAGTTCCATATCTAGGAATTCATACCTTAAATTTTTTGGTAGTGTTTTCAGTTCTACAGCTGGTTTCTTTGGGCAAGGCATATGGTCAGGAGTGAGTGCGAGACATTCACTTAGATTATTATCTTGGTATTCCCCACGCCAATTATCATCTTCAAAAACTCGTGGCATTGGAATTTTCAGTACTTCAGAATACGTATTTTGTTGTTTCTCCATTTCTTTAACGCATTCATCAATAACATCCAAGAAACAGCACGAATCCTCTATGGCAGGTGCCTTGAAGAATTGTGAGAGGATAAATTCTACTTTTTCTTCACCAACCTCAAAAGTTAGTTTTCCTTTTTTCACATCTATGATGGCTCCGGCTGTGGCTAGGAATGGTCTTCCTAAAATTATAGGGATGTTTGAGTCTTCCTTAATGTCCATAATTATGAAATCAACAGGGATATAGAATTATCCTATGCGTACTGGAACATTTTCTAACATACCTAAAGGAAATTTCATTGAACGATCAGCTAGTTGTACAGACATTTTTGTTGGTCTCAGCTCTCCCATGTTGAGCCTTTTACAAATAGTAAAGGGCATTAAGCTAATATTGGCTCCTAAGTCGCACAGGGCTTTGTCTATGACAGACTTTCCAATCACACATGGTATAGAAAAACTACCAGGGTCTTTTAGCTTAGGAGGCATGTTGTTTTAGATTATAGCGCTACACTCTGCAGTAAGCATAATGGTTTCAGTATCCTCGAGCTTTTTCTTATTAGATAGGATTTCTTTTAAGAATTTAGCATAGGAGGGCATTTGCGTGATTGCTTCTGTAAAGGGTATTGTAACGTTCAATTGTTTCAGAAGTTCAACGAATTTCTTAAACTGCCTTATGTTTTTAGATTTAGCGAATCTTTGAGGATACGTGATAGGTGTTTATAAGGTGGCGGAGGGACATATGGTTCTTCTTTCTCTTCGGCCTCTTTACCATCATACTCTTTTTCCTTTTGTTCGTCTTCCTTTTCAGACTCCTTACTAGGCTTTTGATACATGGCTGGATTTTCGATCCTTGGGTCAGTAGGTCCTCCTAGTTCTGTTCCACTCCGAAGTGTAATAGCATTTGCATGTCCCTTTGGATTAGGTTGAGTTTGTCCTGGAAGATTCCCAACTGGGGCAGCGATAACTGCTTGTTGTTGAGCCACTTGTGAGATTTGTGTTTCTAACATTTTGTTGTGAGTGGCTAGAGTGTCAACCTTGTTGGCTAATTGTTTAATTTGCTCACTGGTGTGAACATTTTGGTTAAGAAACTCCTTGTTTTGTTGAGCTTGTGCAGCAATGAAGTTCTCCATCATTGTTTCAAGGTTAGACTTTCTAGGAACATTAGGAGCAGCTACGGCAGCCTTTTGATAACCCGGCGGTACAACAAGTGCTTGTCCAGGCGCATACAAAGCGTTGTTGTTTTTGTACGAAAGGTTCGGATGGTTCCTCCAACCTGGGTTGTAGGTATTTGAGTAAGGGTTTCCCTGAGCATAATTCACTTGGTCCGTGGAGACTCCTGTTAAAATTTGACACTCAGGGGCAGCATGCCCAGGAACTCCGCATAACTCGCAATTTGGAGCTACGGCAGCCACGGTGGCTGTAGGTGTTAGGGTCAAACTTTCCACCTTTTGAGTAAGAGCATCTACCTTAGCATTCACTTGGTCAAGGCCACTTATTTCGTACATACCGCCTTTCTTCGGAGGTTTCTCTACGGAGGTTTTTCCACTTCCCCATTGGTAGTGATTTTGAGCCATACTTTCGATAAGTGCGTGAGCCTCTGCGTAGGGTTTAACCATCACTGCGCCACCCGCGGCAGCGTCTATTGTCATTCTTGTGTTATACAAGAGACCATTGTAAAAGGTATGGATGATCAACCATTCTTCTAGACCATGATGTGGACAAAGCCTCATCATGTCCTTGTATCTTTCCCATGCTTCGAAGAGAGATTCGTTGTCCTTCTGTTTGAATCCATTGATTTGGGCTCTTAGCATAGCCGTCTTGCTTGGTGGGAAATATCGTGCTAAGAATACCTTCTTCAACTCATCCCATGTAGTGACAGAGTTGGACGGTAGAGACTGGAGCCAAGCTCTAGCTCTATCTCTTAATGAGAAAGGGAAAAGACGTAGTCTTATTGCTTCAGGGCTGACACCATTTGCTTTCACTGTGTCTGCATATTGCAAAAACACTGACAAATGTAAGTTTGGGTCCTTCGTGGGACCACCAGAAAATTGGTTTTGTTGTACAGCTAACAACAACGAAGGTTTTAGCTCAAAGTTATTTGCCTCGATGGCAGGGGCAGCGATGCTGTTATGTGGTTCAGCCTGCGAGGGAATGGCATAGTACTTAAGAGGGTGGTTCTGAGGTCTGTTGGCCATGTCTGGTTTAGTTTCAGGTTTAGATTCAGATTCCGAGTCAGATTCTGAGTCTGGAAAAGGAATTTCGTGTTCTAAACAGTATTCTCTAATTCGTTGTGTTACGCTGACAAGACGTTCAGGTTCGTCCGTCGGTTGCTTTAGGTCTTCGCCTTTTGAGCGAGTACTTGGCATACAACCGAAAAATTAGGGAATTTGTTGCCTTAGTCTATACAACGCAACAAAGGAATCGCACTATTGACTAAATCAGTCCCCGGCAACGGTGCCAAAAACTTGATCACGACTTTATGAGTCTATCGGGGTTACTAACTGCAAGGGCACAGTCTAATCGCGTAGTTTTAAAAGATATCGAACCCACAGGGACTGATAATCAAACTAATGCTATCGGGTTATTACTATGTTTAGCTAAGGCAAATGATTTTTAGATTAAGGTGCAAACGGGAAACTAAAGGTAAACTAAAACTTGGATTTAGATAAAGTATAACGGAATATCGGTACGTAACTCATCAATCATCAGGGATTCAACAAAATCGTCGGCTTAATAGTCAAAATAATTTTCAGTAGAAAAATACCAATTTAAAAGTCTTTACCTCACACTCTCGTGTTATTGACTCGGACTATACTCCTAAATCAGAATGTCTGCTCTCGCTAGCCCATTTGAATTTAAAAATACTTTTTGAAAATTAATAAGTCCTGATTGATTTTAAAGCGCTCTCGCTGTGTTCAAAGCCAATGTCCAGTTTCAGCTATCCGGTTAAAATCGCAAACTCTCGTTTTATTGATTGTAACCTTCGTTACCTTTTTACTCTCGTAACAAAGGTCAATTAAATTAAGAAATTGGAACCAGAAAAGTAAATTGTCCAAGTTACTTACGACCGGTCGAATCCCTTTCCGATCGACTTAATTACTTACCGATATAAACGGTTTAGCCGGACGTTCTAACTAGTACATACATGCACATAAAAAAGCAATAAAACACTAATTCGAGCATGGTATTTAAAATTAAAGGCAATTCTATTAATTAAATAAAAACCTGGAAAACAATCGATACTTGAAGTTAACAATCCCCCACAGGTCGGCAGGATTTGCTTGCTCGAACAATGGAAACAAAAACAGATAAAAATCTAACTAAGTTGCAATAGTTCCCTAGTGTAGGAAACTATTTCTATTTGGGTGCTGTGAAGGTAAGGTGAAAGAAAATGAAGGAAGTCAAAAGCTCTGAACAAAAATAAATTATGCAGCAAAAGTACGTCGTAAGGTAGAGTTCGAGAGAGAGAATATGTAGAAAACTGCTTTCATATATAGCCTTCAGTAGTTGTCGTGAAACAAGGAGAGAAAATCTCCAGTGGAAGTTAGTGGCCGAAAATATATGAAGCACTTCCTTTGACTTGGTTGAACATGGTTGTGGTTGAGTTGATACCCGTTGAGTAGGCCACGTAATTTAAATTATATTCTGAGAATTTCCCTCGTGCCGGTCGTCATGGTATTGTGACGAGGGTCACCACTTAAGCTTCGTTACGGTCGTCATGGACCTGTGACGACCGCCATGCATCCTGAGTGCAGAATTTTCATTTTGCTGTCAACTGTCTTCTTTTCTTCTCTTTTCTTCCCTATTTCCTCTTCTTTTCTCATGCAAGTTACTTGAGATAAAATACCTGAAAATAAGCTTAACACTTGCGAAATAATACGTAAAAAGATGAAAACGATTAAATAATTTATTGTAATTCAAAGCAAATATGTTATGTAATATCGCATTATCAATAGACTGACAAAATTAACACATTTCATCCCGATTAATATCAGTTTTCCTTCGCAGAGGCTGGCAGAGATTTATATTCAGGTGATTGTGAAGTTGCATGGAGTTCTGTTGAGTATTGTGTCAGATAGAGACCCAAGGTTCACTTCCAGATTTTGGGAGAGTTTGCAAGAAGCTTTGGGATCGAAACTGAGATTGAGTTCGGCTTATCACCCGCAGACGGATGGACAAACGGAGAGGACTATACAATCTTTGGAGGATTTGTTGAGGGCTTGTGTTCTTGAATAAAGAGGTGCTTGGGATAACCATTTGTCGTTGATTGAGTTCACTTATAATAACAGTTATCATTCCAGTATTGGGAATGGCGCCTTTTGAAGCTTTGTATGGTCGGAGGTGTCAGACGCCTTTGTGTTGGCATGAATCTGGTGAGAGTGTAGTACTTGGACCTGAGATTGTTCAGCAAACTACTGAAAAGGTGAAGCTAATTCGGGAGAAGATGAAAGCTTCGCAGAGTAAGTAGAAGAGTTGCCATGATAAAAGGAGGAAAGATCTTGAGTTCCAAGGAGGAGACCATATGTTTTTGAGAGTCACTCCGGTGACCGGTGTTGGACGTGCGTTGAAGTCGAGGAAGCTTACTCTTCAGTTTATTGGTCCATATCAGATTTCTGCATAGGTTGAACCTATTGCCTACAGAGTGGCGTTGCCACCCAATTTGTCGAATTTTCATGATGTGTTCCATGTGTTAGCTTCAGAGGTATGTTCCGGATCCATCACATGTGATCCCGATGGATAATGTGGAAGTAAGAGATAACCTTACGGTTGAAGCCTTACCAATACGGATTGAAGACGGCGAGGTAAAGCAATTGAGGGGTAAAGAGATCACCCTTGTGAAGGTAGTGTGGGGAGGCGCTGCCGGTGGAAATATGACTTGGGAGTTAGAGAGAAGGATGCGAGAGTCGTATCCGGAGTTATTCGTATGAGGTAAATTTTCGAGGACAAAAATATTCTAAGTGGGGGAGAGTTGTAACACCCCAATTTATTTTATTTTTTTCGTAATTAGAATTATATGTTGTTGTGTATTTATGTGTGTGATTGTGCGTGTTTTGATCGTGTTTGGGTTGCCCTTAGTAGGGGGTAGTGACCTTAGAATTATAGAGATTAAGGTGTAGGAAGGAGTGGTGTGGTTAGTAATTAGTTAATTAATATTAGGAATATTGATTAATAATATTAACGTGAATTATTAAGAAATATTGTTATTATTATTTAATTAGTAAGATAATAATAATAATAATAATTATAATAATAATAATAATATTGAGATAATAATAATAATAATATAATGTAAAAACTAGAAATAGGGAGGGCAAAGTGGTCCATTCATGGTGGTTAGTGAGGATAAGGAAGGAAAAGCATAATAGGGGTCTGAGGGTTATAGTAGGAAATAGAGAAAGTTGGAAAGAGAGAATCAGTTTAGAAACGATCACATTCTGGGAGAAAGGAGGAACAAAAGAGAGGAGCAGAGCTAGGGCTTAGAGAACCTTCGAAGAATCGTCACTAAGGTAAGGGTGGGGTTCTTTAATCTCTAAGGGTTGCATAATATTTGTATGAGAGTAGATAAACCTTTAGGATCATCCCTTATGTGTGGTTTGTGTTGATTTGGGGATTGGGGCTTTGTATGTCGGAGGTTTTGATAAGAGAAAAAATGCATAAATTTATCGGTTGAATTGTGGCTTATGTATTCCTACTTGTTTGTATACTAATATGTGATCATATGTGTGTTTTTGTACTGATTGTGAGTGAAATCGGAGAGGGATTGGGGTCTGAATCGTGCAGAATCGCAATCACAGGATTGCTGATTTGTGCAATTTTTCCAGGCGAATGGGTGTTTCGCCAGGCGAAGGTGACCACGTTTGAAGGTCGCCCGACGAACTGAGAAGCGAGCGAGAGGTGAAAATAGGGGTTTCGGGAATTTGTATGAGGGATGGAGATTCGCCTCTGCTTCGCCGAGCGAGCATGGGGAGAAAGGTGAATTTTCCAGGTGAAAGGGGATTTTTCCAAGCGAAAATGGATTCGCTAGTGCCTCGCTGGGTGAACATCAGGCGAGCAGAGCTGAGACGAACTGAACCTTCTAAATCTTTAAAAATTTGTATCTTTTGATCCGTAGGTTCGTTTCAGTCGTCGTTCGAATCGTTGGAAAGCTGTTTTCACATAGTTTTTGTTAAAATTAATTTCAATACCAGAATTCCAACTATTTTATGCGTTAATTGGGTTTTTGTGGATGTTGTTATGTGTTGCACATTGAAATGGTGAATTCGGTTGTGTGAATGCGTGTTGTAGCAGTGGATTGCGATTGTTGCATGTTTTTGCAGGTATACGATGCGTGTTGTATAATTGTGGTGTGTTGTATTGGCTTATTGTTAATCATACACATTTTTTTGTCGTTGTATGTTGTTGTTGTATGCATGCCATATTGCATAAGTTGTGTGATAAGTCGTGTGCCCATGTGGGGTGTGAGCGCCTTATTAGGATTCCTTGAAATAGAATCGTATTGTTGTTGTTGTTGTTGTTGTTGAGGTAATCATGTGCCCATGTGGGGTGTGAGCGATTGCGGGTAATCGTGTGCCCGTGTGGGTAGTGAGCGATTACGGGTGTCGTGTGCCCATGTGGGGTGTGAGCGACTTATATGGAAGTTCCGACGAGAATTATGATCATTAATAAGGAATCAAATTGGTACCACATGCATTGAGTCGAGTTGTGAGTCTCATTGCATTGCATTATATTGTATTGTATTGTGAATCGTAAGATTATCTGTTGTGTGTGGGAAATGGTAGTTTCATTGATGTTGTGATGATAGGGTGAGCTGTATATGGATTATGTTCTTTCATACTTATCTTATGCATTTCTTATGTTGATTTGAGAATCTCACCCCTTCTGTTTGAATGTTACCTCTATGTGGGTAACGTGAAGATAATCAAGATTAGTGCGGAGTTAGAGTTAGTGAAGACGGAGTCTTCTCTTTTATTTCGTTGTGTCGGCGTCTGCTCTGATGTGTAACACCGGGGGTTTGGAACACTTGTCTTTATTTGTTTTATTATTTGTTATCACTCTATTTACTTGATGATGATTATGTGGTATTAAACATGTTATATTTTCGCTGAATTTCCGCTGTCGTAGAGAAGATTAATTAAGTATGTTTTAATTGTGATATTTATGTGTTACACATCGTATGCATGAGCAGGTGTTTGTTGAATGTAGCATCCTAAACGTTGTATTTTTATTTTACTCTGATATTCTATTATTAATTGTTTCGGGGGTTTAGGGTGTTACAATACCGATCTCAATAGGGCCTGCCCTAAAGATGTATATCCCCTCCCCAACATAGATAAATTAGTTGATAATTCTTCTAGTTTTAAATTGTTATCGTTCATGGATGCATATTCGGGCTATAATCAAATACCCATGGCGAAAACTGACAAAAGGTACACAGATTTCATGACTGAATTAGGCAATTATTATTACAACGTAATTCCCTTCAGCTTGAAAAACATTGGCACTACCTACCAAAGAATGATGAACAAGGTCTTCCGGGGAGAAATCAGGGACATGCTCAAAGTCTATATGGACGACATGATCGTGAAATCCCACGAGGAATTCGATCACACGACCCATTTGAGGAAAGTCTTCGAGCAGGCCAGGAAGTACCGGATGCGTTTCGCCCCGGAGAAGTGCATGTTCGGGGTACGAGCGGGCAAGTTCCTTGGCTTCTATTTAACAGAACGAGGAATCGAAGCTAACCCCGACAAGTGCAGGGCCTTCTCCGAATTCCCCATGCCAAACTCAAAGAAGTCCATCCAATCCCTCAACGGGATGCTCGCTTCGCTATCCCGTTTTATGGCAAAGTCTGCTCAGCACGCGCTGCCCTTTTCAAACACCTCTGCAAGGAGGCAGCTTTTGAATGGACGGAGGAATGCGACGAGTGCCTCCTCCACTTAAAGCGAGCACTATCAGAACTGCCTGTCCTCTCTCGACCTGATAACGGTGAAACTCTATACCTTTATCTCGCCGTGGCAACCGAGGCCGTCAGCGCCGCCCTCATTCGTGAAACGTCCGATGGGCAGAAACACATATAATTCACGAGCAAAGCGCTACAAGGACCATAGCTGAGATACCAGCAGATAGAGAAAGTAGCCCTGGCCCTCATCAATGATGTGAGGAGACTGAGGCACTACTTTCTAGCCCACACAATCGTGGTACGAACAGACCAACCCGTGAATCAACTGTTAGGCCGACCATACATGGTCGGCAGAATGCTTAAGTGGTCGTTAGAAATGTCCGAATTCGACATCCAATATGAGAGCAGAAAAGCCCTCAAGGCCCAGGTGCTGGCCTACTTTGTCGTGGAGATGACATTCCCTGATTCCCCCACTCGCGGGACTCGCAAATGGATAATCTTCATCGATGGGGAATCCAGCTTGGCAGGAAGCGGGGTAGGTATCATCTTGGAAAATGAGGAAGGAATCCTCGTAGAAGTCTCGCTTACCTTATCTTTCCCCACTTCCAATAATCAGGCTGAATATGAAGCTTTCCTCATTGGTCTACGCCTCGCCGAAGACCTGGGAGCCGAGGAAGTCGTCATCTGCACCGACTCTCAACTCGTGGCCCTTCAGGTTTGAGGAGAATACCAGGCCAAGAACGACAACTTGTCTAAATACTTGACCCTGGTCAAGTAAAAGATGAAGAAATTCGCATCGGTAGAAGTAAAGCCTGTTCCCCGCGAACATAACATCCGAGCAGATGTTTTATCAAAGTTGGTGAGCACGAAGAAAAAGGGTGGAAATAAATTTGTCATCCAGGAAGTACTTCCTAGACCCAGCGACAGCGACAGCAACTGCTGGATGACCCCCGTCTACAACCACCTCGCCAAGGAAGAACTACCGTCCGACCCCAAGGAGGCCAACATAGTCAGGCGCAGAGCCTGCTCCTACGTCCTGGTCGGAAATAAGCTCTACAGGCGAGGGTTCTCCATCCCTCTACTCAAATGTGTCGAGGAAGAGATGGTCACCCACGTCCTGCGCGAGATCCACGAGGGGATCAACGGCCAGCACCTCGGGGGTAGATCCCTCGCCAGGAAGGCCCTGCGAGCAGGATATTACTGGACAACCATGCAGCATAACGCGAAAGAGCATGTGAAGAAATGCGAAAAATGCCAACAAAACGAGGATATACACTTGGCACCGCCCAATGAATTCAAAGCAATGTCCTCCCCGTGGCCCTTCGCATGGTAGGGCCTGGATATTCTGGGACCATTCGTCGTGGGGTCAAATTAGAATAAGTACCTGATAGTGAGCGTTGACTACTTTACTAAGTGGATAGAAGCAGAGGCTTTGGCCAAAATAATGGCCCCCAACATACTCTGCTTCTACAAGCGGAACATCCTCGCTCGCTTTGGCATCCCCCAAGCAATAGTCACCGACACCGGGACGCAGTTCACGGACAAAAAGTTTCAGGAGTTCGTCGCCCAACTGGGCACCAAGCAACACTTCGCGTCCGTCGAACATTCCCAGACTAACGGGCAAGGCGAAGCAGCAAACAGGGTGAAGGGAAATCACGATTCAAAATGCAGCAGAAATAAAAATTTCCCTTTAGCGATCCTTACGAAAGATCATGATCAGTGATAGAATGGTTACCTCTTGTGGCAATGAAACCTTTGATTCTGAATCGAAGGAATGATCACGAGCGATCTACGATGAACATCGCCTCTACTCAGTCCACACGAACAACTTCCTTCATTCTCAGTGCTAGTTGCTATGATTGAAGGCTTTGAGTGAGAGATAGAGAGAAGGAAAATACGGCTAGGGTTTCATAACTGAATTTTCATCAAGTGTTTATGCTTCTGCGCAAAGGTTATATTTATAGAACCACTTGTGTGGGATGCAAGCTAAAAAAACTCACTTAAGTGCACGCACACCATATCTTATGATGTACCGTATATCACTTAAGCACGTGGTACCTTACCACAATCCATATTCCACTTAAGTGCACCGTACCTTACGGTGTTACATATTTACTTAAGTACACCATACCTTACGGTGTGCCTTATTTACTCTACCTCTTATCAAACTATCATTATGTGTGTGACCCTGTAAGATTTCGCGACGTTGGTAATTATATTAAATCATGCATTTAACATAATAAACAGTGAGCGATATCTAGCTACACATCACTGCTACCCAAGTCATGAAATTGTCATGTGATCTGACAAAATCTTTTGTGATAATGCTTGTGTGTACAATTACCCTTTTGCCCTTATGTCTATATTGAACACAAGGCATATACCATGTCATCCTTGTTCAGTTCAATATTAGGCCCTTAGACATTTATCCTCTTATGCAGGATGGGCAAATTCCATCTAGGTCACTCATGTCCCTCAGCATGCTTTATGAAGTACCCATCAACTGTCTTTATAGTCATCCAATTACGAACAATGTTTGATCAACAATAAAGTACTTGACTCTACATCTAGGGTCCATAGTGGTTTCAAGTCAAAGAATGGTATACACCACTATCACCATGAGAGTAACTTATGACACTTTGCATAACATTCTATGTAGTACTCTCATAGTGGGTCAATTCAGTATAAATATTACTCCTAATATTCATACATATGTTAAGACTTGATAACTCCTTATCCATGATCCATGAGATGTGATCATCAGTCTATCTACATAATAGTCTTAATGCTTTAAGGTTATCCCATTTCACATTAAAGCTCGACTACGGATACTTTAAGATTAGTGTCCTTATGTTTAATGGAATCTCATGATTAAGTCACACTTAATATTTCATTAAACGAACTAGCTATTCTAGGGACTTTATCAATTTGGAAAAACAAACATAATAAAGAAATACCTTTTATTATTAATAAATAATTCGATACAAGTACCAAAAGTATTGGCCTCGAGGGCTTACACCAACACAGGGTAATCCTACGAGGCCTCAAATGTAGGCTAGACGAAATGAAGAGACAATAGGTCGAGGAGCTTCACAACTACTCTAGGCCTACCGTACGACGCCCCACTCTTCGACCGGGGAAACCCCCTTCTGTCTAGCTTACGGAACTGAGGCGGTGATCCCCAATGAGATACACGTGCCCTCCAGGCGGACTGAATCCCCCCTGGACGAGGAGTCAAATAGCGAGGCACTAAGGGAGGAGCTTGATCTCGTCGAAGAGGTCCGGTCAGAGGCAGCCCTCCGCGAAGCCTCACTAAAACAAAAAATCGCAATTAGGCACAACGTCAAAGTTATACGATGAGAATTCCAAGTAGGCAGTCTCATCCTAAGGAGGAATCACAAAGATTCCTGAGAAGGCAAACTCGCCGCAAACTGGGAGGGACCCCATCATTTTCTAGCAAAAACAGAGAATGGGGTATACTACCTAGAACAACTCAACGGGGAAGAACTTGTTCGACCATGTAACGCCGAAAAGCTAAAACAATATTATAGCTAAGGCCTAACTATCGTCATGCTCCGTCGACCCGGCAAGCAGAATGCGCCGACCAGAAAGTGCGCGTCCAGGTACAAGTGTTGCGCTACAAAACAAATCAAAGCAGGCTTTTGCTCAATAACGAGCAGAACCCATGCCCGACAGCAGTTCCTCGACCGAGCCCTCCGTCGTCCAAGTACCATGACAGGCAGAACACCCAGCTCGCAATAGGAAGTTCACGCCGCAAACTCAGGCCTTAAATGCGACCTGAGCTCCGCTCTCATGCCTGAAAGCTACCCAGGCCGTTCGACCAGTCCCCCTCACTGTCGAACACATCTAATTCGAGCAAATCCCAAAACAAAAAATCGTTTAAAGTTACCCTTATGACGAGCACACATGCGTATCGAGCAAAAAATGTCATCACTTAACAAAAATAAAGAAAAGTAAAGCCATGCACGAATGCAGATCATACAAAACCGACCACATAGGCCGGGAATAAATATTACAATAAAAGTGGCCACGAGGACCACGAGTGTACCGATTACATCAACAAGGGCCATGCCCCGTACAAAAAATAAAGTTACATAAATACGGCACGCAGCCCGAAGATTCAACGAAGAAGAAATCACTCGTCTATGTGTTGGGGCTCATCGCGGATAGTTTGTGCATGCTCCTCGCCGATATGAAGAAACTCGGAGATGAAGATTTTTCCATCCTTGACGCTATAGAGGAACCCAGACCCCTCGGTGGATAATTCGACCTTGGGGTTCAGGATCCTCAGCTGCGCCACGGTATTATTGAAGGAGTCCTCGGCAATGACTTCACAATCGTCTTTTTCCCAATTGATACGTGAGACCAGCTCAGCCTTAGTCTTCAGCTTCTTCACCTCCTCGTGCTCGTCCTCAGCAAGAGCAGCAACACTCCTCAGTTGCTCAACTAGATCTTCCGCGGCTTTCTTCTCCGCGGAAAGGGTATCTTTCTCCCTATTAATTTTGGTCATTGCATCCTGGGACTTTTTCAGCGCCTCTTCGACGACCCTAGCCTGCTCCTCCCTGGATTTCTTCAACTTCTCCTCCAGTTCCGCAATCGTGGCCTGGGCCTTCTTCAGCTTAGAATCCTGACGGGAACCCTCCTCTATGTAGACCACCGCCATTTCGAGGACCCTAATCGGGGCAGAAGCGTCCTGAGCTAGCATTGCCCTTTTACTCGGGCGATCTATCTCCTCGAGCTTCCGAAACTCCGTCCGAGGAATCGCTAAGGAATAACCTTCTAAGAACCTTCTGTTGTGGAGGCACGAAGGCAGCTCGAACCTGCTCTTGTCCCCCTCCTTGCTGAGGTCCACCAACTCGCCCGTCTGTGTGCGCTTGGGCCTCAGGTTAATGGGCATTGGGGACGTGTGGACGGCTGGGGGAGTTGACGAGGAGGTCCCAGACCCCGTTTGCGGAGGAGGCCCCCTCTGGCTGAGCCAGCTCTTCCCGATTATTATGCCACATTTCCTCTTCGGATGGGCATTCTTCACCATCCGCTCATGTGCAGAAGTCATTTTACCTGCAAAAACATAACGAGCATATTAGCACAAAGAAAGGATAGCAGTCCAAGCAAGCTAAGAAATAAAAGCTACCCAACAAGACTAGGGCATCATCCTGAGTGCGGAACTCGAGGAGCTCCTTTGTATTTATAAAACGACTCGCCACCTTAAGCCCTCATCTTCTTTGTAGATTGGTTCCTCGCTTTTAGTCACACACTGAGACCTCCCACTATCTTGCGATCCTCGTCGATGACATCCTCCCCGTTATCGTCCATCGAGACCTCCCAGACGAACGTGGAGTCACTGGCCCTTGCCGACACAGGCTCAATAATATAGTACCTCTCCTTGAAAGTCCTAATAGACTCAGAAAAGGGTTTAAATAACTTACTTCCCTACTTCAGGGAGACCCAGCCAAACTTCCTCCTCGAGACTTTTCGTTAGAGGTGGAAGACTGTAAAGAATAGGGGGAGGATAACTCTTATCTCTAGGAAGTCGCATGTCAATTCAAATGCCCGAATGAAGGCTATGGAGTTGGGGTGCAGCTGCGAAGGGGCCAGATCTAGATGCACGAAAATCGACCTCTGAAAATCAGTGAAGGGCAACCTCAACCCTATCTCCTTGAAGACATATTCTTACATTGGGAATCTCTCCCCGTAGTCCGAGCAGATGCGGTCGTCTTCTCCGGGGAAATGGACCTTTCACTCCCCCTCAACCCCCACCGTCGTGAAAGCATCTCCGATGTATGAGGCAAAGACGGAGGCATGCTTCTCAACTTCGGCTACGGACCACTCTTCTGTGGTAGTCCTCAAGGGAGGGGCTTTATCAGCATCCCAGGGAGTAGAGGTGTCTTCTGTATCACTATCTTCTGAGGAGCTATTCTCGGATAAATCTCTAAGAATGTCATCCTCAGTTTCACGGGCCATCTCCTTTACCTGAAAAGTAGAGGACAAAAGTGAATTCGATGACAAAATCAAATCCACCCTTCCACCTCTAATCAAGTGAAAGGGAACGCAAAGGCCCGAGGACGACGTCCCTGACCTAAGCTCTACTCAAATGGCACAGCTATTGCGCGAGGAGATGCCCAAGGTAACCCTTCTAACGCACGCGGGGAGATCCTCCCCGGTTTGCTATGTAGAATATCGTTTTAAGATCTACCGGAAAACTCATGAATCCGCCGAAAAACTCATGAGTACACCGGAAAATTCATGAGCTTCGCCGGTGACAAACGCTCCCATCGTCACAACAGCGTCGGAATCAACCTAAATACCTAAGTTCCTAAGGGTCCGCCGACCCCAACGGCGGCAGAAAATGGCCAAACTACCGCCTGCCACGAACAATCACCGGAAACTGCTCCTACACTGCCTAATTCCACCCTAACCGCGTGCATTCTAAGGAAACTAAAAATGGAAAAAATGTACAACAGGGATCAGTTCAAGCAACTTAAGTGGTCGAGGAAAAGGTTAGGGGGTCGGAGAAATCTGACCGGTACTTGTACGGTGGTTGGATGGTGGTTGGATGGAGGCCAGACGGCGGCGAACGACAGAATGCAAAGCAAAAGAGCGAAGAAGAGAGAGAAGCAAAAAGTGCAAATAAGCAGTTTTCCCTCTATTTATAGACAACCTGTGGGCACGTGCACGAACACGCGCAACTAGGGGTATCATCATGACCCTAGCCTAGCCATCATGACGCATTAAACGCAACACATGGCTCGAGGCACACATGGCATTTCACCTCTTCAGATCACATCAACCATTGGGCTCCCCGTATGTCGGGCATGCCAAATAATGTTATGTTTCCTACGGGCACAACCCCCCTCAGGCACCGTAAGTCAGCCTCACCTCGTCGACAGACGCAATCATTTTTGGACTTCCCCGGGACTATGGACTACCCTTAAGTCATCACTCCCATGCTCGGGAGCAATGATGCGGTGTTTTCGCAAGTATACGAATCGCGTCAGAGTAATATAAAAGATTATCGATCCCACAGAGACCAAACATCAATCTATTGATTTCTATCATTACGATGTTTATCTAAGGTAAATCAATCGGGAGTTCGTGAGTGCACGGTAAAAGCAGAGTAAAGTACAAAGATATAAAATTCAATAAACAACAGGCTTGAATGTAATTCACACAGTCAGATAATATTCCAAATGCTTGTAAATAGAACTACTTATGGGGTAATGTTTTTCTACTTATGAAAATAACTAATTTAACGGGAACTGTCGCTTTTGCGTATTCAGAACCGAGTTTATCCCTTAATCGAACCCCCTTATTGTCACTTATAAAAAGGTGCGCATTGCATTAAAATAATAAACCTATTTTTAAGAAATATAGTTTCTTGACTCAGTTGAAAAGTATTTTGACTTGGAACTTTTAACAAAAAGAGGTTCATGTGAACTGGACTTTAAACCCATAAACGCGTTCGAAAATAGTTTTAACATCATTTTTCTAAAGTATTAAAAACTCCTACTTAACTGGACAAAGCGCTTTCGCTTCCTTTGAACAGTTAAGACTAACCAAGTTTAACAAAAGGTTGGACGGCTTTCGATCTTACCCAACAGAAATAAAGTACAGAAAACTTGTGTCAAAAATCAAAATAACCCCAAAGCATTTCTATCGACACATTGTATGGAATATTACTTTAACCATGATCCTTACATTCTAACCTTTAAGATTTAGCCGGACATGGAAATGTAAATAGACATGTTGAAATAGATCATGTTAAAGTAAAGCGAGTGCGAGAAATAAAGAAAGTAAGGCGAGTGCGAGAAATAAAGAAAGTAAAGCGAGTGCGAGAAAATAAAGAAAGTAAAGCGAGTGCGAGAAAATAAAGAAAGTAAAGCGAGTGGGAGAAATAAAGAAAGTAAATGCTGAACTTGTAAATGAAACCTGCTCCAAATCGGAGGCTTTAAATCTGGTACAACTGGAAATAAATGACCGGAAATGAAAATGGCGGCAGGATTAACTTCTACCAGAGTGCTCCAAACTCGATTACAGACTCGATCAAACAGTGTGATAACTCCCCGATGTGAAGAGTTTATCACTTTACAATACTGAAATATATGGCCTGAGTTCTGAAACTAAGCTTGGATGAAGAAAAATGATTCAGAACTCGTCTATTTATAGCCTAGGAAATTAACATGGAAGGACAAAAGTGCCCCCCAACTTCTTTTGGGAGGGAAAACAAACGACAAAGGTGGCGCCCGCCACCCCCTCATGGCGTCCGCCATATGAACCAAAGGAGAAAGAAGTGGAGATCGTGGCAGTTGACAGCAGTTGACTCTTATCCAAGTCATGGCCTACCCTATGGCGCCCGCCATGGTATATGCCATGTGTACAATTTCCTCTAAAACTGGTTTTCTTGCTCGTTTTTCTTCATTTCTTCACAAGGAGCTCTGGAAATACAAAAAACCTGAAAACAAAACAAAACACAAGCATAACACAAGAAAATGGCAATAAAATCCTAAGAAACATGTGCAATCCGAGTCAAATACGTAGTGTGTTTCAGTGTTTTCAAATTCTCCCACACTTAGACCTTTGCTTGTCCTCAAGCAAAACACTTTATAGCTCATGACAGAAAAAGGTGGTATCAACGAATGATTTGGGCTAAAAGGGCTTCTAAGTTCAAACTAGGATGAAGTGATAGGTACTAACTAAGTGAACCAAGGGTATCGTAATGACACTTTTCCGCAGACACGGACATAAACTTTGTTCCTATACAAACCAATCCATACTACCCCACTGTACCTAGGCCTACCTTTTGCATCTCTTTTGGGTCCTCTTCATTCTAGTGCAATCACATTAAGCCCGTTATCCGTACATACTCATAGTAAAGTGACCGGTTAGTGATTCTGATCTCAAGCATGGGGCTCTGGTACACAAACTGGTGTAACCCCTTTTATTGACTCAATTGTAGTTGTGGGGGATCGGATCGTAACCCGCCCTACCAAGTCCAGCACCAGATACCTCTGAACCAACCAACAATGGGCAAATTTTATTCTCCTTTTTTATTTTTTTTATTTTTTTATTTTTTTATTTTTTTATTTTTTTATATTTTATTTTTTTATTTTTTTATTTATTTATTTTTAAAGTATTTTATGAAGCACAACATACAGATCATTCACTTATATTCATCGGTTCCCTACGTAGAGCATGCTTAGGCCGGAGCTGACTGCTAGGATAAACTACTAAGGACCTACTCAAAAAGATAATTAGGGCCATGGTATATGGGGTATCGGGGTCGATTCCTATAATCACGAAGCTTATGGTGTTAAAACGATACCGATGTTTCAAAAAGTTTTCCCAAGTCATCCGCATCCTAACTCAAACCTGTCTCAAAGCCCAAATTTTCAGAACAATATACTTTCTTTTGTCAAAAAATTTTTTTGGTAAGGCTAAGGAAATGGGGAAATAGGGATACACTACACAGATGACTCGTCAAGCACATGCATATTCTAAAAAACAAACTAAAAACAAGATAACTAAACTAGAAAGCAATAAAAAAGTAAAAGGAAAGAAAATGCAAGTAAAACAGATAAAGTCTCCTCCCACACTTAAATCGAACATTGTCCCCAATGTTTAGAAATAAGATAGGGAAAGAGTAACCTGGAAGTCCTATGGCATGCTACTGGTACTGTCGCCACCGTGCGGTGAGCGCCTAGGGTGACGAGATCTGCTGCGGCGACGATCGCTCTGAGAAGTTGCGAACTCGTCGAATTTGGTGGTCAAAGCAACCTGAGATTGCATGATACTTTGAATGGAGCTGTTTGTCTGCTACTGTGACTCTTGCATGAATCTCATGTTGTCGGTCAGTTGTTGCTGGATGGCAGCAAGCAAGCCATCACGCCTTTCTTCTCTGGCCAGCTGGTCGCGCCAAATCTGCTCAGTAATATAGAAACTAGGAGCTGTACCTACAGAAGGGTGAGAAGAGGACGGTGCAGTGGGTGTAGGTGATACATGATGGGGTGACATATGATGATCTGGAGACTGCTCTCGCTGGTCATATTCGTCATCAGTCTCGTTCCCGTCCTCAGTAGGAACATTAGGAGGCAATGGACCCGTAACAGGTGGAGCATCTAAATCATAGGTCCAGTTCCTCTGTACACGTACATCAGTACGTCTAGTGCATGGCAAAACAACAGATGGGATAGCTACTCCATGGATCACAAGTTCAAAGCCCCCCTCTCTCCTGACTCTACACAATTTCATATCTTTTAGAAATTTTAAATTAATTGTGCGAGGAGGAAGAGGTGCCAAGGTGGCTATCTCAGTGTCGAGGTTTAGAGCCCTAGAAATAGACGTAATCAAACCTCCAAAAGCAATGGTCCTGTACTCTTAATAACAACATTCATGTGAGTAATCATAAAAGGAACCAAATTAATCCTCCTATTTGTGAGGCACCCTTGCAAAAATAGAAGTTCTTTTGCATTCACTTTGTTTGGATTCTCCCGGCCAAAAATAGTACAAGCCAATATATAACGAAAAACACGGATGGCCGGGTTATGGATCCTTGAGGTAAGAATCCCTTCAAAAGAAGTAATTGGAAAATTTGACAACCTGTTCCAGAAGGGAAATGCCTCAACCGACCAATCGGAATCCAAAGGTGCTTCTCAAATAGCGCCATCCCCAAAAGGTAATCCTAATCTCTCTGCTAGTTTGTCGGTGGTGAATTCATATTCAACACTAAACATTCTAAATTTCACCATACCGACTGTGCTAGCAGTGTCAGGATGAACAGTGTAAATCCAGGAACTCATAAATTCCTGGGTCAACCTTTCAAAAGTGGGTTCTTGCCTAGCAAAAATATCATGTAATCCTAAGACATCTAGTAAGTGAAAAACGCAATGATAAATACCAAGAGTATAGAGACAGTCTACGTCGACGTACCGGGTCGAGATAATCTCTCGTGCTTGTAATTTTTCGAGAAGTTTCTTTTGCCTTTCCCCGGGCTTGCCTTGGCGAAGGATGTAACCGTCATACTCCATTGATGCACCTTTGAGGTTGAAAATGAGAGAAATGGGTTTTTGTAGAAGGATGGTGAAAAATGGATTTTTAAGAAATTTTGATGGATGGGTATGAAAATGGAAGTTGGAAAGGTTAATGGGATGGTGAGTAGATGAAAAAGTTGTGAACTTTATGGGGGTTGATGGAGGTTTTCGGATGGGTAAAAATGGAGGTTAGGGAGGTTGAAGGTGAGAAAATGGGAGAAATGGTGGTTCTGCCCCGCATATAGTTCCAGGCCCCATGGCGGGCGCCACCTTTGTAAAAAGTCTGGGCCGGATTTTTGCTTTGCTTTCTTGGGCTTTCTTCTCCTCTTTTATTTGGGTGGTGCAGGTAGCACTTCCTTCTTGTTCTAGTACATGCATATTTTTTGTTAGGTCTAAAAGTAAAAATAAAAATACAAAAAGTAAATAAATTAATAAAATAAAATTAGAGAATAATAAACATAAAAATGCATATATATATATATATATATATATATATATATATATATATATATATATATATATGTTTTACATTCTCGCATTTGGCTTCCATGTTGTTCATGATGTACTTTGGATATATATATATATATATATATATATATATATATATAAGTCTGAAAAACGGAAATAAGTAAATAAAACGGTAAAGAAGATAATGAGAGTAGTGTCATCACGGAGCCGGAGGCTCCTCGGTCTGGTCAGAACCTCGTACTGCGGCTAACTCACGGGGTAGATCTGTGATCTCCTGATACAAGCAATCAGCCTCTGTCGCGTGAGTCAGATCGGACACCTGGACCTGCAAGGTAAGGTTAGTAACCTCCTGTCAAAGTATGGCAGTCTCCATACATAGCTCAGCTAGCTGAGTGTACATGTCAGGTCTCTACAAGGAAAGATTATTCGACAGCACTGTAATACTGGGAGAAGGTGGTGTAGGGTGATATTCTGGAACTGGTGGAGTGCGAGGCTCATCAACTGTCTCTCCATAACCCTCTAAAGCATAACTCCAATTAGCAGGGTCGTGGACACTAGTCATGATAGGATCAGGCAAAGTGAAGTAACTGATGGTCTCGCTGTCGATCAAGAGCTTGAACTGGTTAGGGTGAAAGGAAGCTCTCCTCATCAACCCTCGGTCCAAGCAAAAATCGATATCCAACGTGGTATACCCGCAGTAGGGAGTCAGGTGAAGCAGCTTACTAGTAAGACCCAAAGCGGTAGCAATCTGAGTAACTGTTCCTCCCACATGGATGATTCCTTCATAAGATCTGGATGTGAGTGTGAAGTTATCAAGCAGAAAGTTCCCATAGGCCACAGGACGCGACTGGTTCGCACAAAAAAGGAAGAAGATCTCCTCCTCACTAACATGGATATCAACATCAGCCTTTCCAAGGAAGGTGTGAGCAAGGATCATCTGGAAATACCTGAGAGATGGGTTATGGATAATGTGAGATAGCTGGGTGGACGGATCAGGGCTTCCTCCACCTGTGATATCGCTCCAGAACTTGTCGATATCTCGACTCATAAAGTATCACATAGGTAAATCAGGAATGGCATCAGGGGAAGTCTGGAAACCTAGCAAATCACCAAACCCCTTATGGGTAAAAGAGTACTTTGTCCCAAACAGTCTGAATATGACGCTGCCGTCCGGACCATCATATGGCTCATGGCTAAATGAACTGAGGAACTCCAGGGTGAGGTTTATGTAGGTCGAATGCATGTTATCAGCATACTCATCCCACTAGAGCTGGCTACATAGAAACCTTATATTGGGCTCGATGCCTAAGGCATCCATGTAAGCCTGGTCAGGGTAACGGGTAGGTTCCATGGGGCGCTGGTAAAGGACTAGATAGCGTTGTCTCTGTGCGTCATCTCTGAAAGCGACGTGCATGTCATCGAAGGTCTGCATCCTGAAAAGAAGGGTTAGAGAATGGGACCTGAAAACATAAACATTACAAAAGGTCAGTCTATACAAACAAACTAATCAAAATAGAGACAAAATGTAAGATATGAAAAGTAATAAAAATAGAAGAAAAAATAAAGAAAAATAAAGAAAACCGTGGGTTGCCTCCCAAGCAGCGCTTGTTTAACGTCGTTAGCTTGACGAGTAGAACTCATGTAGCTGAAGTAGGTAGTGGTGGATCGATCAGGGTGTGGCTGGAGTAGTCAATGGGAATGTCACCTCCTTCGTAGTGTTTTAACCTCTGCCCATTTACAATGAATGGACTACAAGAATGGTTCTTGATCTCAACTGCTCCGGATTTTAGGACTTTAGAAACTTCGAAAGGACCTGTCCATCTTGAACGAAGCTTGCCAGGAAAAAGTTGAAACCTGGAATTAAAGAGGAGAACATGATCTCCTATATTGAAATCTTTCTTTATAATTCTTTTATCATGCCAAGCTTTGGTTCTTTCTTTATATATTATGGCATTTTCATAGGCAGACTGGCGGAGTTCTTCTAGTTTATGAATGTCAAGGATGCGCTTTTCACCAGCAGTCAAATAATCTAAGTTTAAGGTTTTAATGGCCCAATAGGCCTTGTGTTCTAACTCAAAGGGTAGGTGACAGGACTTTCCATTGACCAATTGGTAAGGAGTTGTTCCAATAGGGGTTTTAAAGGCAGTTTTGTAGGCCCATAGTGCTTCTTGTAGCTTCTGAGACCAATCTTTTCTAGTTATTGAAACAGTTTTCTCTAAGATTTGTTTAATCTCCCTATTAGATACCTCTACTTGGCCGCTAGTCTGTGGATGGTAAAGTGTTGCTACTCTATGCTTAACTCCATATTTGCTTAAAAGTTTATAAAAAATTCTTGATATGAAGTGCGATCCACCATCGCTTATAACAAGGCGGGGTACTTCGAATCTAGGGAATATATAATTCCTAAACAGCTTAATCACTACTCGTGTGTCATTTATGGGTGAGGCTATGGCTTCAATCCATTTAGACATGTAGTCAACAGCTACTAAGATATATTTATTTCCTAATGAGGATGGAAATGGTCCCATAAAATCGATACCCCAAACATCGAAAAGTTCTACTTCCTGAATGTTCCTTAAAGGCATTTCGTCATGTCTTGAGATGTTCCCAGTGCGCTGGCACAGGTCACATTTGACTATATAATCATGAACATCACGCCACATTATGGGCCAGAAAAGGCCAGCTTGAAGAATTTTAGCGTGTGTCTTGGAGGTACTAGCATGTCCTTCGTAGGGTGCAGAGTGATAGTGTTCTATGATATTTCTTACCTCTTCTTCTGGAATGCAACGACGAAAAATACCGTCTGTACCTCTCTTGAAAAGAAGTGGCTCGTCCCAATAAAATTGTCTTGCATCGTTAAAGAACTTTTTCTGTTGATAGTTAAGGTCAGGAGGTACGATATCAGCGGCTAGGTAATTAACAAAATCGGTGTACCAAGGTACGCCACTTACCGTCAAAGATTTTTCAGGGTTCTTATAAGGATCTAGGTTATTTTCTTTAATGGATTCTGACTTAGCTATTAACCTGTCATAGGCAAAATCATCATTTATAGGCACTAAATCTGGTTTCAGGTACTCAAGTCGAGAAAGGTGATCAGCAACTACATTTTGTGTGCCTTTCTTGTCTCGAATATCTAGATCAAACTCCTGCAATAAAAGGATCCATCGAAGTAACCTAGTTTTGGCATCTTTCTTGCTTAATAGGTAACGAATAGCAGCGTGGTCTGTGTAGACTATAATTTTAGCTCCTACCAGATAAGATCGAAATTTGTCTATAGCAAAAACTACAGCAAGGAGTTCCTTTTCAGTGGTTGCGTAGTTAAGCTGGGCAGCATCTAGGGTTCTACTAGCATAATAAATTACATGTAATTTCTTATCCTTTCTTTGACCTAGAACAGCTCCTACAGCGTAATCGCTAGCATCGCACATGATTTCGAAAGGTTCGGTCCAATCTGGGGGTTGCATAATGGGTGCTGAAATTAGCGCTTGTTTCAAAAGGTTAAATGCTTCAATGCATTTTTCATCAAAATTAAATTCAACATCTTTCATCAGGAGGCCAGTTAAAGGCTTGGTTATTTTAGAGAAATCCTTGATAAAACGCCAGTAGAAACCAGCATGTCCAAGAAAACTTCGGACTTTTCTAATGGTCTTAGGGAGTTTTAGGTTTTCTATTACCTCTATCTTGGCTCTATCTACTTCAATACCCCTTTCAGAGACTATGTGTCCTAAAACTATACCTTCGGTAACCATAAAATGAAATTTCTCCCAGTTTAATACCAGGTTTACATCCACACATCTTTTTAGGATTTTCTCAAGGTTAACGAGACAGTTTTTGAAATCAAATCCGCATACCGAGAAATCATCCATGAATACTTCCATAATTCCATCAAGGTAATCGGCAAAGATTGACATCATGCAACGCTGGAAAGTAGCTGGAGCATTACAGAGGCCGAAAGGCATTCGTCTATAGGCAAAGGTTCCAAAAGGGCATGTGAAGGTTGTTTTTTCTTGATCTTCTGGGTGAATAGGAATTTGGAAGAATCCCGAATATCCATCAAGATAACAAAAGTAGGAGTGTCTGGCTAAACGCTCCAGCATTTGGTCTATAAATGGTAAAGGGAAATGATCCTTCCTAGTTGCTTTGTTTAATTTTTTGTAATCTATGCACATACGTCATCCTCCTTCTATCCGTTTTGCTACATGTTCGCCTTTCTCATTTTGCACAACTGTGATGCCTCCCTTTTTAGGTCTACATGCACAGGGCTCACCCACTTACTATTTGAGATTTGATAAATTATACCTGCTTCCAGTAACTTAAGAACTTCCTTCTTAACAACATTACTCATTATAGGGTTTATCCTTCTCTGATGTTCTCTAGAGGGTTTTGAATCTTCCTCAAGTAAAATCCGATGCATACACACAGATGGACTTATACCTTTCAGATCAGAGATATTATATCCTAAGGCTGAGGGATATTTCCACAAAACATATAAGAGCTGGTCTGTTTCTTCTCGGTTTAAGGTAGCACTGACTATGACTTGACGGTTTATTTCCCTGTCCAAAAACTCATATCTTAGATTCTTGGGTAGTTCTTTAAGTTCTAAAGTTGGTTTCCTGGGGCATGGTATTGGATCGGGGGTAAGGGATAAACATTCGTGAAGGTTATCATCAATGTAGGGTTCCATAAATCCATCATCTTCCCTTATTAGGGTTGAAGGCAGTTTGATTGTTTTTATGGGTTCTTCTTGATCTAATTCCCTAATGCATTCATCAATGATGTCTATGGCATAACATGCGTCTCCTAATACTGGTGCCATAAGAAATTTCATCAAAATGAATTCTATCTTTTCGTCACCTACCTCAAAAGTCAACTTTCCCCTCTTGACATCTATTATGGCTCCTGCGGTTGATAAGAATAGCCTACCTAGGAGGATTGGAATGTCATCATCTTCTTTAATGTCCATGACAACGAAATCAGTAGGGATAAACAACTTACCGATCCTAACTGGGACGTCTTCTAATATGCCTACTGGATATTTGACGGATCTATCGACTAATTGAAGATACATCTTAGTAGGTTGCAGTTCTCCTAGTTTTAACCTTTCACAAACTGCTAGAGGCATTAAGCTCACACTAGCTCCTAAGTCCAGGAAAGCTTTATCAATGACATGACTCCCCAAAATACAAGGTATGGAGAAATTTCCAGGATCTTTCTCCTTTTTGGCAAGTTTATTCTCGGAAATGGAATTGCATTCCAAAGGTTTTGGATCGTCAAGTCTACGTTTATTGGTAAGGATGTCCTTGAGGAACTTTGCATAAGATGGTATCTGGGTGATGGCTTCTGTGAAAGGAATCTCCACATGATGTTTTTCTATGACTTTAATGAATTTCTGGTATTGGTTATTGATCTTGGTTTGTTTGAGTCTTTTTGGATAGGGTATTGGAGGTTTGTATGGTGGGGGTGGTTCATAAGTTTTATCTATAACTTCTCCCTTATCTTGGTTTTTCTGTTCTTCAGATTCTAGTGATTCTTCTACTTCGTCCGTAGGTACAACGCTTTTCTTAGAAGTTTTGGGTTTACCCAATGCCGGGTTAAACGGTTCATCGTAAGCGGCCCCACTTCGTAAAGTAATTGCATTGGCTTGTCCTCGGGGGTTTTGTTGAGGTTGTCCAGAAAATTATCCTCCAGGTGTGGTTTTGGGAGCTTGTTTAAGAGCTACCTAAGAGATCTGGGTTTCAAGCATCTTATTGTGGGTGACTATTTGGTCTACCTTGGTTCCTAACTGGGTAATCATTTCGTTTACATGAATGTTTTGGTTTAGGAATTTTTTGTTTTGCTGGGTTTGAGCCGAAATGAAATTTTCCATGATCTTCTCAAGGTTCGGCTTGGGCGGCACAACTTGCATAGGTTGGTTTTGTTTCTGGGCTTGAAAACCGGGTGGTCTCGGAGGTGCGGGGTTTAGGATAGGGTTGTTGTTTTTGTAGGAAAATTTTGGGTGATTCCTCCACCCAGGGTTATAAGTGTTTGAAAATGGGTTCCCTTGGGCATAGTTGGCCTGGTCTGATTTAGTTTCATTCAACAGATTGCATTCCGCTGATTGGTGTCCTTTGGTTCCACATAATTCGCATTCCGACGAGACTGCTGCTGCAGTAGCTGGGTTTGCATACATATGTTCGACCTTAAGGGCCAAAGCGTCTATTTTGGCTTGCATCATGTCTATAGAACTTATCTCATGTATTGCTCCTTGGGCTTCTTTCTTCTGCACTGTTGCTCGTTCTGTTCCCCATTGATAATGGTTTTGAGCCATATCTTCGATGAGAGCGCAAGCTTCAGGGTAAGGTTTATTCATCAGAGCGCCACCAGCGGCAGCATCGATGGTCATCTTAGTGTTATAATGAAGTCCATTATAGAAGGTATGAATGATTAGCCATGATTCCAGGCCATGATGTGGACATATTCTCAATAGGTCTTTATATCTCTCCCAAGCTTCGAAGAGTGATTCACCTTGGTTTTGAGTAAATCTGGTTATTTGGTTTCGAAAGACAACAGTTTTACTTGGGGGAAAATCTATAGCAAGGAAAACTCTCCTAAGGTCTTCCCAAGTTGTTATAGAATTGGCTGGAAGGGAATCTAACCATGTAAGAGCTTTGTCTCTGAGGGAGAAAGGAAATAGTCTTAGACGAATCGCCTCAGGAGTAGCACCATTGGTTTTAAAAGTGTCAGCTAATTGGATGAAGACTTTTAGATGTTGATTTGGGTTCTCAGAAGGGAGACCCACGAATTGGTTTTACTGTACTAATTGTAATAGGGAGGGTTTCAGTTCGAAATTGTTAGCAGGAATACTAGGGTTTACTATACTAGAACGGGGTTCATCATTGGATGGTTGAGCGAAATCCTTAATCCTACGAAGTGAGAGACGTGCGCGAGCGTAACATTCAGGTTCTGCTAAAGGATCTATAAGACTACCGGTGCTGCGAGTTCTTCGCATTGACCAGTAGGTAAAGCCTTAGTCTAGACGGTGTAACAACAGGGTACGAAATTTGACGTAATTGGTCCCCGGCAACGACGCCAAAAACTTGATGCGGTGTTTTCGCAAGTATATGAATCGCGTCAGAGTAATATAAAAGATTATCGATCCCACAGAGACCAAACGTCAATCTATCGATTTCTATCGTTACGATGTTTATCTAAGGCAAATCAATCGGGAGTTCGTGAGTGCACAGTAAAAGCAGAGTAAAGTACGAAGATATAAAATTCAATAAACAACAGGCTTGAATGTAATTCACACAGTCAGATAATATTCCAAATGCTTGTAAATAGAACTAATGGGGTAATGGTTTCTACTTATGAAAAGAACTAATTTAACGGGAACTGTCGCTTTCGCATATTCAGAACCGAGTTTATCCCTTAATCGAACCCTCTTATTGTCACTTATAAAAATGCGCGCATTGCGTTAAAGTAATAAACCTATTTTTAAGAAATATAGTTTCTTGACTCAGTTGAAAAGTATTTTAACTTAGAACTTTTAACAAAAAGAGGTTCATGCGAACTGGACTTTAAACCCATAAACGCGTCCGAAAATAGTTTTAAAATCGTTTTTCTAAAGTATTAAAAACTCCTACTTAACTAGACAAAGCGCTTTCGCTTCCTTTGAACAGTTAAGACTAACCAAGTTTAACTAAAGGTTGGACGACTTTCGATCTTACCCAACAGAAATAAAGTACATAAAACTTGTGTCAAAAATCAAAATAACCCCTAAGCATTTCTATCGACACATGGTATGGAATATTACTTTAACTATGATCCTTACATTCTAACCTTTAAGATTTAGCCGGGCATGGAAATGTAAATAGACATGTTGAAATAGATTATGTTAAAGTAAAGCGGGTGCGAGAAATAAAGAAAGTAAGGCGAGTGCGAGAAATAAAGAAAGTAAAGCGAGTGCGAGAAAATAAAGAAAGTAAAGCGAGTGCGAGAAAATAAAGAAAGTAAAGCGAGTGCGAGAAATAAAGAAAGTAAATGCTGAACTTGTAAATGAAACCTGCTCCAAATCGGAGGCTTTAAATTTGGTACAACTGGAAATAAATGACTGGGAATGAAAATGGCGGCAAGATTAACTTCTACCAGAGTGCTCCAAACTCGATTATAGACTCGATCAAACAGTGTGATAACTCCCCGATGTGAAGAGTTTATCACTTTACAATACTGAAATATATGGCTTGAGTTCTGAAACTAAGCTTGGATGAAGAAAAATGATTCATAACTCATCTATTTATAGCCTAGGAAATTAACATGGAAGGACAAAAGTGCCCCCCAACTTCTTTTGGGAGGGAAAACAAATGACAAAGGTGGCGCCCGCCACCCCCTCATGGCGCCCACCATATGAACCAAAGGAGAAAGAAGTGGAGATCGTGGCAGTTAACAGCAGTTGACTCTTATCCAAGTCATGGCCTACCCTGTGGCGCCCGCCATGGTAGATGCCATGTGTACAATTTCCTCTAAAACTGGTTTTCTTGCTCGTTTTTCTTCATTTCTTCACAAGGAGCTTTGGAAATACAAAGAACCTGAAAACAAAACAAAACACAAGCATAACACAAGAAAATGGCAATAAAATCCTAAGAAACATGTGCAATCCGAGTCAAATACGTAGTGTGTTTTAGTGTTATCAAGCAACGAATTGGGGGGCTCCTGTTCCAGACTGGCCCAATGACTAGGCATGATCCAATCCACTTCTGCTCCCAGAACGGCCCAATTGCCTAAGTCCAACCAATTTGGGGCAACATTTACCTTTCTGCCCCCTATCGGGCAAGGCTGGTCGGATGACCCCATCGGTCAGCTGCCCCTCCTCGGTAGTTCCTCCTCGTCACGCACGGTTCCACCATCTAGAAACAACCACGACGCCCATGCCCATAACTACGCCTCTGCCCGTGGCAACGGCTAGTTTCGGGCACCTCTGCCCGTCCCAACGGCTAGTTTCTGGCAGTTACCTATTCTTCGGGAAACACTTATCTCGCCCCAAAAATAGGGACTAATGGTCAAGCGCTGGGGGCACTATAAAAACCCTCTCATTTGAGAGAGTCAGGTATTCTAAATGATCCTACGAAACACATACTTTTTACTTGCCTTCTCTTCCTCCCGATTCTTACTTTAGCATCAGAGTGCCTTGCAGGTACACCCCCTCCTCATCTTTCACACCCAGCATAGCAGACGTCAACTCTGGCCCACTTCAGGTTCTGATCAGCCGTCAAGATCAGGTTCGAACCTCACCATCTACATTTTTATTATTTACAAAATTAGCGCCTCATACATCTCGGTTTATAATAAAATCGAGGGGTAAGATAGATTGTTTTTTTAATTGAAATTCGTTACATTGTTTACACAAACAATAAATAAAAATAATTTGTTTACAAATTACAATATTTACCTAGAATATTACATTGTTTACATAAAATAATAAAATAAAAATTAATTTATCTCTGAAGATCATATGTTGGATCTTCGACTCCTTGATATTTGGGCAAGATCAAATGCTTCACCTTGCAGTTATTTGTTTCTTATATAAAACAAAAAAAAGGGTTAGAAAAAACGGGTTAGAAAAATAAATGGTTTTTTTTTCTTAAATGAATATTTAAAAACACAAACCTTAAACGCAGATAATTTTCCGCACTTGCAATCCATCGTAGAGAACTTTTAATGGCAAAAGTTAAAGTGAATGATGTAGATAGTTTCAAGCACTTCATGACGTTTCTTTATCAATTATAGATATCTGAAGGCATTTATAATGGAAATTTTTAGGTTTCACTCGGATCACTAATGGTAGTGTCTTGAGCATTGATAATCATGAAATGGACGACAAAGATTTGTTTAAGGACAGTGATAAATATATAAATTATCACACTAAGTTATCCCCTCGGTTTTGTTAAAAACTGAGGTGAACATATATTTTTTTTAAAATTACATATTTTACACAGAATATTGAAAAATAATAATATATCAAAAGAAGAATTTTTGTGTAAGAAGTTATTTGTTCCAAATATTGCATGCATCCAAATTCTAGGAGTTATATGTTCCAAACATTGAATGCATCCAACTTCTAAAGAAATTATCTGTTCCAACTATTGAAAAAATGTTTTTCTGCACTTGCAATCCATCATAAAAAACTTTTTTAAGCTTTTTAATACAACAAAAAAAAGGATTAGGGTAAAATCTGATTAACGAGTGCTTTTATAGTAAAATTTGATTATCTTATCCCTCGGTTATTAAGGAAACCGACGGGATATATCATTTAGTTTACAAAAAATTATAATAATAAAAAAAGGTTCCTGAATTATTTTTCCCATCGAATTTTTTGAATAACCAAGATAATAAGTTGACTGTCCCATCGGTTTTGTTAAGAACCGAGGTAATATGTGGTTTCTATTTCTAAAAAAATAAATCATGGCGCGCATTGGAATCATATCACTAGAATATCAATGATCGTTCGTATTCAAAAACGTAATGTATCTTTGGGATTTTCAAGGAAGCGTTTGAGCTTTTTTTTAGTGTTTCACTTCCTATTCTCCGCTTTATTTAAAAATTATTACTTTTTCCAATGTCTCATTTCCAACTCTTTGTGTTTTCAAACCTAGTTTCAAAGTCTTTTCTTTTCTTCAAAAATGTCTTCAACAACCTTAGATGAAAATCTTTTGTTCGTTATCAATGAAAAGTTTATTGATTTTGATGATTTGAAAGACAAAGGTTTTGATCTAAGGAAAACTATTCGCAAACAAAAGTTGAATGGTACTTTGACATTCTTCATGGACCCATCTACATTAATCTCGTTAAAGAGTTCTGGTTAAATGCCTCCGTTGGGCCATCTGGTCATGATGTTGAGTTAATCCAGTCATATGTCAATGACTCTCCTATCACAATTACTCAGTCACTTATTGCTCAGACAGTAAACTATGAAGAGGAAGGTTGTTGTGTTGAACATTATAGATTCAACAAAGTCTACTCAGATAACCTTCGCCTAATTTATGCCAACTCACTACTACGAAAAACCCATTTAACAACGGTTGGGAATGACATATAATGACGCGGGCGAAGGCGTTGTTATGTAGATTGTTGTTGTATCTTCGATGTTTCTACAACGGTCTGGAAACCGTTGTTGTATTATGGAAAATGCGCTATATATTGCAACGGTTAGTTGTATTAACCGTTGTGAAATATGTTATTAATCACAACGGATATTAGTTTCAACCGTTGTGAAATATATTATCGATCACAACGGATATTAGTTTCAACCGTTGTTACATGTACCCTTAGTTTATTATATACAAATGTATATTGCTTGTTTTACCATACACCTAGTTAAAGAATTAAAACCATTAAATTGGTAAGGAAATATATAATCTGAAAATTAAAATATTCTTGAAAACCAACTTAAACACACCACTGTTTTTCGAATTGCATCCATTTCATTCCGCACATTTTATGTTCCTTAACACATAATATACGATTCAATGGTCTGATTCACTCTAATCATCGATATTTTTAATTATATAGTTTACCTCTCCATCGCCCAAAATCATCGCGATTTTATCATCATAACAATCATGATCATAAAAACCACGATGATTTTTGGCGATGAATAGGTAAACTATATAATATAAAAGATATCGATATGTAGAAGGAATCAGATCGTTGAATCGTATATTATGCGTTAAGGAACATTCAATGTGCTGAATGAAATGGATGTGATTCGAAAAACATTGACATGATAATGGTTGGTTTTCAAATACATCTTAATTTTTAGATTATAAGTTTCGATACCAATTTAACAGATTGCATTTTCATTAAAAGGATAGTAAAACAAACAATATACATAGTATATAATAAACTAAATTTCATATGTACAATATCAGAATAATAAACTAAATTTCATATGTACAATATCAGAATAATAAACTAAATTTCATATGTACAATATCAGAATGAATTCATATATATATGTACATTATTAGAATGAATTCATATATATATGTACCACCATCATCATCACCATGTGAAACAAACCTAAGAAGTGGGAAAGCAATGAAGAAAATTAGTTATTATTCAAAACAAAATAAGCAAAATTAGAAACAAACCCTAAGAAGTGGGAAGCAATGAAGAAAATTAGTTAGTATTCAAAACAAAACAAGCAAAAGTTGAAAGAAAACGCTAAGAAGTGGGATTGTACCATAACAATGAAGTTCACCTTGCTTGTGAAGCATTGAAGTCGAATCTGCGCAAAAAGAGAACAATCAACAAAAACATCATGAAGCAAACGAGATAATGAGTACTATTTAACAAAAATATTGAAGTGGAAGACTACCTTATTTTCCATAAACAATATGTACATTATGCTTGCTGCCGCCAACATCATCACCATGTTCATCTAGTTTTAGATTATGCAAGAAGAACTACAAGAAGGAAGAAGCTTAAATCAAAAGCTTCATACTTCTTGTATTTCTTCTCACAGATTCTAAAAAAAGATGAAGTTTGGGTGCTAGGGTTTCGCTGTGAAGGAAACGGCGCGACTGTCAAAAAGGAAAAGTTAATTCCCTTATATAGGTAAATTTTTCACAACGGTTTTCTTAAATAACCATTATGATAGATTATATATTAATTTAATAATATCACAACGGTTAGTTATAATAACCGTAGCGATACCCCTTATACGTGGTACAAGGTTCGACACCAGGCAACAACATTTTCCTAAAATTACGCCTGGATTATAAGTGATATCGCTACAGTCATTACTTATAACCGTCGTAATATTATTAACCATTGCACTTCCCAACATATGAACAGTTTACAAGAAAATATCGTTCCAGAATATGAACGGTTTACAAGTTATCATCATTACAAGCATTAAACTATCAGTCTTTTCATCTTCAACCTCATCTATAAATAGACAATTTTACATATCTAAATAATATATTCTTCGTAACAATGAGTTCAACAAATGAGAATCCTAGGAACCTCAATGAGGAACGTCAGGCGCCAATCCAGGAGGTCGTCCAACCAGCAACTGCCAACTTCAGGGATGCCTTAAGGGTAAGGAAGGATAAGAAGAAGAAGAAGAAGAAGAAGAAGAAGAAGAAGAAGAAGAAGAAGAAGAAGAAGAAGAAGAAGAAGAAGAAGAAGAAGCCGAAGAAGAAGAAGATAAAGAAGAAAAGGAGGCCTGTATATTATGATTCCGATGAGGGGAGTGAGGAGAGATGTCTAGATTATGAAGATGCATTTTATGCTATGGGCTCTGACAATGATCTTGATATGTAATATGTTTATCAATGTACTCTCAATGGAATATTAAAAAAAAATTATCTCTATATATGTTCATCTCTTACAGTTTTATTTTTTAAGTTATATATACTCTATTGCACTTAAAAATACTAAAGAATACATTGCTTGGAATATACATCATACATTACACGGCGTTAGACATGTTTAAAAAATTAATACATATTTAAAATCTAAAAATATGACAAAAAATACATTGTTGTGAATCGAAGCGTGATACATGTATTAGAACGGTCTTCTAATACAAGCGTGTTAAAATGTAAAAATATGGAAAAAAAAAATATAGTAGCTGGGAATCGAAGATTGTTACACAGCTTGTATTACAACGGTTATGTAATACAACCGTCGTTAAACATGTCTCTATAAATTTTTAGTCCTTATACAACGGTGGGATACAAAACCGTGGTAAACATGGCGTCGTTAAATGGGGTTTTCGTAGTAGTGACTACGATAATCTCAACGGTCCTACTACTCTACTGCCAATTGAAAAGGTTTTGAATCAACTTCTAGTGTCAAATCTCCGTCCAAGAGAGAAACAACTGGAAACACTTACTTGGAATTATGATAAACATCTCTTGTTATTCCTTACTAAGAACATCAAAGTTAATCTTTCTCTTACCATTATAAAATGTTATTTGCCGTAGTTAATACAAATAATATTGTAAACTTAAAAGTAAAAATTTAGTGATTTATAAATATCAGTCACAATATGAAAACCAACAAGACATCTTTATTAATGACAAAACTGTAAAGAAAATCCAAAGCAAACAATACATAAGAAATATATAGGCAACATACTACATGGGGGAATATACTTTACCTATTTGTAATACTTCTACATTTTTCCTTTATAACAATATAATTATTTTTCCTCCTATAATTTAATGTGTTTTTCCTATTCTCTCACATTATTTCTATTCTTTCTTTTGTTCTAATAATTTTTTTTACTATTTTCATTATTTTTATTTTATTAAACATCATGTTTGGCAATTATTTTCTTAAATGCTAAAAAAAATTTAGCTATTTTTTAAAAGTTTTTATTATTATTTCATTTCATTAAATTCTATGTTAAATTTTACAATTTTTTATATTATAAATAAATATGAAGGTTTCTGTAAATATATATATATTATCTTTAGTCTTTCTAAATAATTTCTTCAAATAATTGTCCTTCAAGAGTTAAAGTTAAAGGATGTCTATTTTGATAGAGTGACTAAAAACAAAAGATATATAATTACAAAGATGAATAACTGAATTTTATAAATATACATTTTTTTGTTTTTAATTTTTTATACAATGTAATAATAACTTAATTTCAACGAAAATATCATTTTTATTTAAGGAAAATGTTTTAAAGGCGATTATTTAAAGACATTTCTTAGAGAAACTGATAATAGTTTTAATTAAAAGAAAAAACAAGATTTGAATTTTTTTTCTTTCATTATGTTCAATCTTTGACTCATTCAAGACAAATATATATATTATTTTTTATTTTTCCATCCATTCATACAATTTATGTACTATGTATATTTTTATTATAAAAAAATTGTCTTTATTTTTTTTTCATCAGATAAAATGTCTAGATCCGGCACTGTATATAGGTGACGACTTGATATAAGAAAAATATCAAAAATGGAAGAATTTTTTAGATACATTTAGATATATTTAAGTAATTGGGATGAAGGGGTTAATAAAAACTAGTTAAATATTAAGAATTGATTGTTCAGAAAAATTAAATTTGAGTTTTGACTAAAACAATTTTTATTCATATTTTACTTACATCTCGATCAAGCTTCGAATTATCACGATTGTTTTAGCCCCTTGAAAACCAAAAGGATAAAGACCCAAAAAGAAAGACATTGAGGTCTAAAGAATTTATCTAATTAATGTTTACGATTAAATTATCGAAAATATAACATGTTTCGATTTTTCCATTACTTGTATCTAAACTAATTGTTAATTCTATTATTTTGTGATGGAATTATATTATATAATTAATTTTTTTAGATAACATGTAATATGCATTTTGCTATAATTGAACTAAGTGTAGTTTAATCTATTTATGTTTTATTATATATTATTTTTGTAATTTTATTTTTATAAGTCATATTATTTACATTATTGAAATCTTCGACTCCTCCTCTTTTTGTTTTTTTGTTATATCTATGGTTAATATAGAATCTAGAACTTGTTTTGATCTTATTTGAATTACTCGTCCCTTTGGATATTGTTTTCTCAAAAGTTTGTGAATCTGTTTGTTTTGATGTTTTTTAATGTTTGGTTTTGTTGAAAGAAAAAAAACTTCCATTGTATCGCTAAATTATTTTTGACATGCCATTTCCCATTTTGTGTGGTTCAAAACTGAGATTGAATCATATATAGCTTTGGTTAATTATCTTGTTATTGGTTATGATATTTTTCATGTATGCCATTTGTTTGCATTTTTTTCTCTATTGATTATGGTATTAGTCACGTATACCCTTAGTTAGCCTCTTTATCTTTCTCCATTGTTATTTAATTATGTTTGATTTAGTTTCATTTGATTCAATTTTGTTCAAATTTTTTCAGTTAATTTGGTACTGTATGATTTAATTTGGTTTCATTTGTAATGAACCAGTTTGGTTTGGTTCTATTTGGTTTCATTTGGTTTGGTTTTGTTTGCTTTACTTTGGCCTGATTTAGTTTGGTTCTGTTTGGTTTAGTTGCATTCTATTTGATTTGAATTGAATTGGTTTGGTTTGATTTGCTTTGGTTTGATTTGATTTAGTTTCATTTGATTTAGTTTGATTTGGTTATTTTGTCTAATGGTCATTCCCTTTGGATGTTCCTCGCCTCTCTGTTGACTCCTATATTTTTTTGCTGCTATGACGATTCTTCTTTTTGGTTTCTCTCACATTCTCTCTGATGGGTATGATATTAGTTGATTTGGTTTCATCTCTTATTTTATGGGTTAATTTGTAACAAGTTCAAAGTTTAGCAAACTTTACTTTGAAGGCAAATGTTAGAGTTTTAAATTTAAATTGTTTATTATTGAGTACGATTTTGTTTCTTGTTTGCTAAACTATCATTACTTAATGTATGCATTGTGAGTGTCATGGGAGATGTTAACATTTTGTTATAATAAGACTAATTAGTTTAATCTATTTAAGATTTTTTATTTAAAATGGGATTTTATTTAATAAAAAAAAATCTATATGGGCCCAAGAAACTGGAAAAATACATATTCAAACCCGAGAACCCGTTTCAGTCCCACTTCTATGTAGCGTATGTATTGTTTTGTTGTTGTTCCTTCCTGTGCGGGAAAACCTAATTTGATTAAAATGCTGAAAACATTTTCATCATCCTATTACATGTTCTTCCTACATTGTTCCCGGGCAAGAGATATTCAGACTTCATCATCTTCTACACAAGCCATTCATTATACGTTTCAAATATATGTTCTTGTAACCCCACTCAATCGCTTTGTTAAAAGCCACCTTCATTGTCATGGCTTCAACCACCATGGGATTGTTGTTCTCAAGCATTCAGACGGAGATTGTTCTCAGTGTTTCGCCTACTGCATTTCTGAAGATTTCCCCCAATCCCCATCAAACTTATTTTGTAAATTTGAATTTGAGTTGCTTTTAATCTAACCTTTCTCAGGTGGTTCCCAGGTGCTTAACGTCTTCTGATGAACTCTCTCCGTCTTCTTGTTGTATTGATCTTGTATAACCCTTTGATTAATTGTTTTGTAGGCTGAGTAAGATTCATGCATGATTGGGTCATCTTGAACATCATGCATGTTTGAATCATTTTGAATATCACCTTGAGCGGTATCAGGATTTAGCTCATTCCTTCCTTTCATCTTCTGACTCTCCCATTGGTTCGTATTCAGATGAGCTTCCTTCTTATCTCCTACTTATATATACTTCTTGTTATTGTGCTTCAACCGATCATCATCTTTGTGCAAAGTGCCTTTCTTCTTATACTCCATGATTTTTTAACCCCTTTCATTGTTCCTTTCTTTTTCTTTCTGTGTTGGTTACCACTAATATAATATATCTTTAATGCTTTAAAATCTCTTTATGCATGCTAGAATTCTGAGAATTCCAAAAAATTCCATTTTCGTTAGGAAGGTTTTTTCCCGCAAATTCAAGAAATTGAATCACTCTGTTCTTATACTCTTTACTTAATCTAATGGCTCTCATCCAACTACGATCCATAATCACATACAACTCCTGAAAGTAAAATAAAAATGAACATTCCAAAATAATTCAACAATAACAATAAACTCCAACAACTACAAATACCTTAAAACAACACTACATTATACCCTAAGTCTCAAAAACCATGACAATAACAATAATAACACCAATAACAACAAAAACGACAGCAACAACAACAATAATAACAACAACAACAACAACTACAAATACATCATCATCAACAACAACAACATGGATAGAGTTTTACATGTTGGAAATGTGATGAGAGAGTCAAAGAAAAATGTTTGTTTGAGGTTCGAGCTTCCTTCCTCCTTGGAAAAGATGGTGTTTCAATTCCTTAGGTGGAGAAAATGGTGTTTCAAATCATTAGGTGGAGAAGAATGGTGTTTTGTTTGCTAGGGCATAAAAAGTGAATGAAACTTAACATTTTGTTGAGTGAGTAAAATATTGATTAGAGATTACATCTCGATTTTTTAGAAAAACTGAGAGAACATAACCAAGATAAAATCTGCGTTCAATTTAATTAAATAAAATATTAATCAACATTTATTTCGATTTAAAAAAAACGAGGGATAAGATGATTTATAAAATAAAGGATAAATTTTTGTTCTAACTAAAGAATAAATTTGCAAGAGCTGGGAATCGAAGTTCAAACCCTGAGCTACATATCCTATCAGTTTTTTACAAAATTGAGGGATAAGATTAAACTTTAAAAAATGACGTGCTTCAAGTGAAAGCTCTGTCATGAAGTGTGTTATTTGTAGTAGTGTGTAACATTACAAAATAAATTTGGGACTCCCTTTAAGTTACCTATGAAGGTACAAATGAGGTAAAAGATCTAAGGTGAACAGATTAACGTATGAGTACGAATTGTTTAGAATGAAGCCTAAAGAAAATATTTAGGACATAGAAAACTATTTTATTCGTATTGTAAATCATTTAAGAACTCTAGGTAAATATTTTCAAAACTAGGATTTAGTTAACAAATTTCTTAGATGCTTAAATCGAAGTTGACAACCAAAATTCATTGCAATTTCTAAATCTAAAGACTTGTGTTCTATGGATTTGACTACTCTGGTAAATTACAAGATCATTAAATTAAGCTAAAATTACTTACTCAAAACGAAGAATGTGATAAGAAGAAAATAAGTATCGCACTCAAAGCCAAATAATCTAAAGAATCATAAAATGATGATGATCTGAACCTATTAGTTTGCAAGTTCAAAAAGTTCATAAGGCGAATAAAACAACCATTAAACTTCCAACATAAAACTGAAGAAAGTTCATCCTTTGTGCCAACATGCTTCTCATGCAAAAAGAAAAGTGACAAAGTCAAATTGTCCTCAAAACCAAAAAAAGATTTGAAAGATACAAAATACCTATGAAAGAATAAAAAAGAGTCATACATTGCATAAGATGAAAATAACATGGAATCTTTTGATGAATAAAACAAGAAAGAAAGCAACATATATCTCATGGAAAACCACTAAGAAAACGAAGTAAATAATCTAACTTCTCAATTTTTTTATTTTGAACTCCTTCTCATCTATAAAAAGTTAAATAATAAATCAAGTAAATTAAAAAGAAACAATTTTTTTTCTATAAAACAACTATTGCGTCTTTTGAAAAAGAAAATGAAAAACTAATAGAGAAAATTGACTGTATCGTAGAAACACAATCTCTTTTAGTTCAAGATTTTTCCTCTTCTCTTTCTATGTTTGATAAATCTATCAAATGTGTAAAATGGTAAGTTTTAGAAACAAAGTCGAAGATTTCATAACACAGTTGATAAATTTACCAAAGGAAGAGATAACTTGAACATCAGTTTAGGTAAGCAAAAATGAACCTATAATAAATTAAGTTGCTTTATGTTATCAACCTAAAAATTTCCATGCGAATTGGACCTATAATTGTAACATACCTAAATGTACTTAATGTGGTTTAAAATAGTCATATCTATATATCCTGTTTTATAAAAAGAATCATGCATTCAATATGAAAATAACTCATAATTCTTCATCTTACTTCTTAAAGAAAATCATGATTCTAATACAAACTGGACTTCTACTTTTTCATCTTATTATTTAAATAAAAATCATAAAAAATGGTATGAAATGGACTCCTAGAAACAACATGCATTTCAATAAAGCCAAATTATCCAAAATGATTTGAGCACCTAAAGATAAAACTTTAGTTTATAATGTAGACATGATTTACAATCTCAACCACCAAATAGTATTGTGATAGTGACCATTCAAATCATATGAAAAGAGATAAAAAAAATATCTTCTCTTTTTTTTACTCTTAAGAAATAAGAATTTGTTTCTTATGGTGATAATTAAAAAGGTAGATTTGTGAGTTTTGGTACCATTAACTAGTATCTCAATTCAACAATTAAGTATATTTTATTTGTTGAAGGTTTAAAAGATAATTTACTTAGTATTAGTAAATTATGCAACAAAGGTAACAAAGTAACAATCAATTCGTTTATATGCAAGATCATAAAAACTTAAAACAATCAAACTACTTTTACTAGTTAAAGAACTGGAAATACTTATAATGTTAATTTCAATAAATTAACTTCAAATGATGTATGTTTAATAAATAAAGAGGGTGAATATTGGCTATGTAATAGGAGAATAATCCATATCTACATGGACCACTTAAGCAAATTGGTTCATACAGAACCATGAGCTTTTGTGGTAATTATTATTCACTTGTTATAGTGTACGACTATTCTCGCTATACCTGAACAATATTTCTTTCTAAAAAAGTCAGTGTTTGATGCCTTTCGAAAATTAGATAAGGTTATCCAAAATGAAAAAAAAAAGGTTGAAATATTGCATATATCTGAAGCGATCACTCAAGTGAATTTTAAAATGTAGACTTTCAAACCTTTTGTATTGAGATTTCATAAGAATATTTTTCTGCTCCATGAACTCCATAACAAAACGAGCTAGTGGAGCAGAAAAATAGATCTCTTGAAGAGAAAGTGATAACGATGGTCAATGAAACTAAACTTCCTAATTATTTATAGGTTGATGTGGTAAGCATTGCTTATATGTAATGAATAAAGTCCTAATAAGGCCAATTCTAAATATTACGTCCTATGAAATATATAAAAGACGGAAGCTAGATATTTCTCACCTTCACGCCTTTAGCTGACAATTTTTTCCCTTAATAACATGAGAAATCTATGCAATTCTCACCTACGCCTTCGGTTGATCAACATAAAGTGTATGTTGATTAACCTCATGGTTTTAAAAACATCTCTTCTATTAATCACTTCTTGAAGTTGAAAAATACTCTTTATGGCTTAAAATAAGTCCCTCGTGTGTGGTATGATTATTTGAGCATGTTTCTACTTGAAAAATAATTTTCAAAAAGTAAAGATTGATACAAATTTGTTTATAAAAAATATGAGCATAAGATTTTAGTTGTTCAAACTTACGATGATGATATTATATGCGGTGATACAAACAAATCTTTGTGCAATGAGTTTTTTTCATATGATTTAAAATGAGTTAAAATGTCAATGATGCATGAACTTAGATACTTTCTTGGTCTACAAATACATAAAAAAAATCACCTTCATAAATGAAGATTAATATTGCAAAAAAAATCCTTAAAAGATCTTTTTTAATGCAATGTCTTTAATTTCAGTTACAATCCCTTTTTTTAGCTTAATTTGTTCCTTATGTAATCACAATGAATATTATTATTAATAGTATTTTATTTAGTATTTTAATCTTTGTTATATACTCTCTCTGTAATGATTTATAAGCAAATTTCATATGCTCATTTAGTCTCTTCTTGAAAAATCTCTTGTAAAAAAACATAGATGTCATCATTGTCGTTTGAAGATTCCCTCATTTTGACTCTTTAGTAAAACTAGTCGGCATAAGTGATGTCTTGGTACTACTATGTTGCTTTTTTTTTAATTACATAGACGACCTCTTTGGCTTTTTATTTTTCATTTTTCACTTCTTTTTTATAAATGTCATGTGGATTTTTTTTTTCATTTCAATTATTTTTTAACCATTAATATATTTTTTTTAAGTTGTTGATTTATAAATATTAACAACGCTAGGGATTGAACCTTGGACCAACAAGTTACATTCATTTAACTCAACTAGCACACACCAATTAAGCTACTCCACCCACCCCTTTTAACCATCAATATTTCAAAACATACAAAAAATAAACAAAAATTGTCCCGAGTTCGAACTAGGGACTTTCATGCACATAATGCTCCACTCTACCAACTGGACTACTGTCACTACTACAAGTAATATATTTTATGACAAAGTTTTACCTCACCCAACAAATAACTGAGGTATAAACCTTGGACGCATCACTTTTTAAAAAAATAATAATTAAAATATATTCCCTCGATTCCTTCACACAACCAAGGGGTAAACTAACAAATGGACACACTTCAAATCCTATCAATTGTAGTTTATGCTTTATTTCTTTTATAATGATATCATTATTTTTATTTTATTTTTTATTTTAGTATTAACTCATTTGTTGATTCGGTCGAACTACCAACCGAGGGGAAAAATTACTTAGTTTTGCCTATAAAAGCACTCGTTCATTAAGTCTTGCCCTAACTTAACTCATATTTTGTCGTTCCAAACTCGTAAACATCATTCTCTGAGATGAATAGGAGGACAGGAAAATATTTTAAGGTTTATTAAGGAGTTAGGAAATCTTTCATAGTTGTGTTGTTGTTACATTCATTCATTAAAGAAACAAATTTTGCCAACCTTGAATAAAACATTTTTCTGCTCTTGTCATCCATCTTACAGAATGACATTGTTGTTGTTGTTGATTCCACCTCTTGCAATCCATTTTTATATTTATGAATAATTTCTCAATGTTGTTGTCTAAGGCAAAAATTCAATGATTTAATAATTCTTTCATTGGCTGACAACATTGAGAAACATATTCCTAATCATATTGGGAAGATATTATAACAAAAAAATGGTGGATGATAAAAATCTATAAGTGATATACCTTACAATTCACCATTTTTTTATTTGCAATAGAAGTAATCTTTTCCCTCGTGTCGGCTGAAAATCAAGGGGGAAAGTCATTATTTTTATTTTATTTTATATTTAAAAAAGAAGTAACATATCATCTCGTTGTTCATGAATATCCGAGGAAAAAAGTGACACGATTTTGATTGTAAACGAATCTTTGTCGTTCATGTATTGATAATCAATGCTGAAGATATTATTAACCCATCAATCCATACAAAACATTAATGATATGCGTGAAACTCTAATGTTAGCCAATCAGAACACGAAAGCCACAAATATATATCTTGGATGCAAAGTTGTGAATTACAATTATTACAATGAAACTATTACGATTAAAAAAATTGAAACTAAAAGAAGTGTGGAAATAATTTCTGGGATGGATTGCTAGTGCAAAAAAAAGTCTTGGTTCAAGGTTGGTGTTCTTTACATTTTTTTATAAGCAAATGGAAAATATTATTAAGGGAGCACTAGGGGTGCTCCAACCCAAACATTCGAGTTAAAACATTCAACACGTCATATTACAACACCTACATAAAATCGAACAGACATTTATACCATTCGTACAAATTACAAGAAAACGACCTATTAGGCCTAAGCACCAACCATGACCAAGAAAGAACCATAATTCTGTTCGTAAACTCCGCCGGGTTTCCGATGGCATTTTCAAAAATAATTTGGTTACGCATAAACCAAATACTCCAAGTTGTTGCAAACCAAATTGAAAAGATAGAGTTGTCGAGGCATTTCCTACTAAATAAACCTTCCCATTCTCTCAAATGATCTCCAACATTAACAACCACTAAAGAAGACAGGTCCAACCATGCACCAATGTTACGCCAAACTTCACGAGAAAAAGAACAATTGATAAACAAATGATCCATATCTTCATCATAACGAAAACAATAAACGCATACTTTGTCATGAGCACTAGATATAACGTTTCTAATTGATAGATTAACGCGCGTTGGTAATCTATCTAGAATGACCCTCCATCCAAAATTCTTAAATTTTAAAGGAATGATAGTTTTCTACATCTTACATAGCAAAGCAGAAAGTGATGTATCAAACTTAATATCATTACCCAACTGCAGCAACCTAGAGTAAAAGGATTTGACAGTAAAACACTTGGATGCATCAAAAGGCCAAATGATAAAATCCAAACCAACAAACGCCGACTGTATATCTTGCAGCAGCATTTTCAATTGTAACATGATAAAATATTTTTCTTATCTAAAATTTTTACATTTTTAACCAAAATCAAATGCATGCAAAACAATTGAAAATATATTGCATGCATACGAGTATGCAACAAAATATAGCATTTGTTCTTCATCAAGATTCAAAAGGATGATGATACAAAAGCTACCGAATTTTCCAACAAATTTGTATTTGTAGATTGAAATAAAAATATTAAAAATTAAAAAAACATTGTATTTTAATAAAAAAGAGATTATATATATATACCACCTCATGTATTTTAACAATAATGACGAAAAGTAGCATGTTTTTAAGAAAATATAAAATGTTGGTGTTGAAAATCGAACCGTTGATCAGTTAAAATTTTTTCATAGGTTAGACGCTAAACTGAGGGGAAAAGTGACACTTTTCATGACACCCTTCTTTACCTCGCCCATGATACTGAGGTAAAAACACGTTATCAACTGAGATAATATCTTTTATTCATAGTAGTGTGTGCTTTTGTGAAATATTATCCCATGCTATACATTGTTATTTTAAACCACTATTATCCCATGAACTACTACACTTTAGCTAGAGAGCATTAAACGCTCTATTCTATTTACTCTCCCATTTCTTTAACATAGTTGCACTAGTAAAAAAGTACAAGGGTGTGTGTTCCCTTTGTAAGGGCAGGGGAACTCATAGGTCTTTGTAGGTGTATTATAATTTAGGTAATAAGGGCTTGCACACGGCGGCAAGAAGTCATGTGCGGTGGTTTTTGAGGTTGTTTAAGGGACCACCTCACGTGAGGTGAGATGCCCTGTTTATGGTCGATGCTGATGGATTACAGGCAGGCAGTTAGTTTGATGGTGTGTTAAGGCTATTAGGAGCACAATGCTCTATGAGTATTGGTAAATGTGTATGACTTGAGAATCCATTTATCCCCTTGAGGGGGGTAATGTATTTATAGAGGCCTTTGGGACCTAGGGTTACCTCGAAAATGTCCACTACCCACTCAGTCAAATGATGGAAAATTGAATCCTTATTTCTAAGGGCAATGGGATCTGCAATGACTCTAACTTTGTCTTTATCCAAAACACGTCTTATCCCAGGTTTATTTCCCTCTATGGGCGAGGAAGACTTAAAGGCGAGGCGATACCTCCTTTAAGAAAAATTTATGTCAGCGTCTTCTCCTAGGGAGGTCCTCGGGTATCGCCATAGGCAGATTCTTTTACAAATATAACATTACACAGTCCCTCAAACACTAGACATTCGAAAAGAGGTTAATTGTTTTTTAACGTGCGATTAATGGGAGTATTCTAAGAATTGGAACTTCCATTTTTTAGGCTTCTTTGGATAATAATGCGTAGCTTGGCTGGCAAGATGTTAAGTCCGACATGCGAGGCATTTAATCTTTTAGGTGGGACTTCCATCGAGCCCTCTAGAAAGACTAAGGTCCACCCTCTAGGGCTTGACATGTTTCGTGTCTCTTAGGCATGATTTATTAGAAATAATCACATTCGAGGAGACACTAGGTGTCTCTGGCGAGCGTCTAATTAGTTTGAGGAATCTAAGTTCCCTAAACAATGTAATGCATAGCCCAGATGATGAGATACTGAGTCCCTCGGGATAGGCATTTAACCTTTCAGGCGGGACCTCTATCGAGCCCTCTAGTAAGACTGAGGTTCAGTATCCGAGGCTTGACATGGGTCGTGCCTCTTAGGTGTGTTTCCTTGGAAACGATTCTGCCCAAGGAAACACTAAGTCCCTCGGGCGAGAGTCTAATTAGTTTGAGTATTCTAAGTTCCTTGGATGCTGTAATGCATACCCGACTGATGAGACATCGATTCCCTCAAATGAGGTGTTAACCTTTCAGGAAAGAATTTCATCGATCCATCTAGAAATACTGAGGTCAAGTATCTAGGGCTTGACCGGGTCGTTCCTCTTAAGCATGATTTATTAGAAAGAATCCCACCCGAGGAGATGCTACGTCCCTCTGGCGAGAGTCTAATTAGTTTGAGGAATCTAAGTTCCCCACACGTTGTAATGTACAGCCTGCCTGATGAGATACTGAGTCCCTCAGGCGAGGTGTTTAACCTTTCAAGTGGGACCTCCATCGAGCCCTCTAGAAAGACTAAGGTCTAGTCTCCAGGGTTTGACATAAGTTGCGCCTCTTAGGCATGTTATGTTGGAAACGATTCTTCCCGAGGAGACACCAAGTCCCTCTAAAAAGAGTCTAATTAGTTTGAGGAATATAAGTTCCTCAGATGTTGTAACGCGTATCCAGCTGATGAGACATCGAGTCCCTCAGACGATTCGTTTAACCTTTTAGGTTGGACTTCCATCGAGCCCTCTAGCAAGACTGAGCACCAGTCTCTAGAGCTTGATATGGGTCACGCCTATTAGGCGTGTTTTGTTGGAAACGATTCTTTTGAGGAGACACTAAGTCCCTCATACGTGTATATTCTAGTTAACATGGCCCTGGAGAGCAGCGAGAATTCTTCGTCAAAGGTCCAACTATGTATATTGCCTCGATAGGCGGAAAAGAGCTTCGTTATAAAGTCCAGCATAATGTATATCGCCTTGAGGGGCGGAAAGGATCTTTGTTATGAAGTCTAGCACAATGTATATCGCCTCGAGGGTTGATAATGATCTTTGTTATGAAGTCCAACATAATGTATATAGCCTCAAGAGGAGGCAAGGATCTTTGTTATGAAGTTCAACATAAAAGACGTTTTAAATAGGGAGTATCCCTAGCGAAAACAAAAATACTTAAACAATTGTTCAAGATCACACAATCATAATATTTACTAGAGAGTTACAAATAATTCTAACTATAATAATATCGAAGATGAAGGACATTCCAATTTATGGGTAGAAGTGGTCTCTCCAGCTCGTGCAACTTGTACGTTCCACGAAGGAGTTTCTGGTATATGTGATATGATCATTCCCAGTTAGGTTGCAGCTTTCCCTATTATGCGGGTGTGACTACCTCCTTTAGTACTAGGTCTCCCTCCTGCGTCTTCCTTGGCTTTACCTTGGAGTTGTACCTTCTTGCGACCATGCGCTTGGCAACAAACTCTTGGACATGGACGGCTTCTCATAGCTTGTCAATCAGGTCCTATGCACATTTTAGACATATCTCGTTTGCTTCTTCATTGAAATGGGGTTTGCCACCATGATGGTTGTTACGGTGAGAATCAGATAACAAACTATTAATTAACTTGCATCACAAAACATTTAAATTCACCACCGAGCTTTGATTTATTCAAAGGAAAGGGTAAAGATCGAAAAAAAAAACCTTTTGCGCCATGTGAAGACACAGCTAAGAGATCGGGGGTTTGGGGGTTGGTTATACTAAGGGAAGGTATTAGCACCCTAAGTATCTGTAGTACTCTACAGGAACCTCTTGTTTGTTTTTGTGTTATGTTATGTTTGCTTGCTAAGGAAATCTGCTAAGGTTAAGGTAAAGACCTAAAATACTAAAGGTATGGACCTAAGGCAAGGATAAGGGCCTATGGTAAAGACCAAGGCATTGATGGTGAAGGTAAAGACCTAAGGGGTATATACTAAGTATGCTCACCAAGACGTCGCATCTTGTGCCTACGTATCCTGACTAAAGAATCAGACCAACCATAGTTCACCTAACTAAGAGTGAAGGAGGAAACATTGACTATGGCCAAAGTTCCAAGGGGAATGAGTATGATACTCATATAGAGTTAAAGAACTCTCTAAGTCTAAGTTGTAAGGGGAGGTGAATACCCATGATGATGAGAATCACATAGAGTTGAAGAACTCTATCATATTTCTAAGTTTGAAGGTAAATGGCTCTAAGGAGGCCACAGGGGGAGGAACATTATAATGATAATGTTCATATAGAGTTGAGGAACTCTGGGTGAAGCCTAAGTCATGAGGTAAATGGCTCTAATGAGGCCAAAGAGTGGAGTGAGTAACTATGAGGATAGTGCTCACAAGAGAGGAAACTAATGAGGTTAAAGGGAGAAGAGGCTTTAAGAAAGCCAAGGGTGAATCCTTATGAGGATAGGGGATGGCTCTAAGGAGGCCAAGATGGTATATGAGCTATATATGACTTAGAAGTCAATAGAGAGTCTTTCCTTTGGAAGGAGAGTGTAGCGAGCAATTTTGGACGTGGTTCTTAAGCACTGTCGCTCTGGGGTACTACAGGTCTATTCATTTTTTATCCTATTGAGCTGACTAAGGAAGGGAAATAGATGTCTCCAATTAACCATGCTTGCATACTGAGTTTAAACCGATGACTGTTGGTTTACGGATGCGGTTTAGATTGTGGGCCTCTCTCTGCTTATTTTGTTAAGACTGGAATGACGGGACTATTCATGGGGATTTTGGATAGGTACTGGATTTGATGTTTTAATTAGTGTGCTCGCTAAGATTTTTCAATCTTATGCCTACGTATTCCCGTTTGACGAAACGTGGAAATCAGAGCGATCGTAGTTCCTCCTATTCTAAGGGAGGAAAAGGTTGTTTTGGTGTCTTGTTCAAAGCCCAAGACATGAAGCTAAAGGTGGTTTGTATCTTGTTCAAAGCCCAAGATGTGAAGCTGAAGGGTCTATTTGTATCTTGTTCGAAGCCCAAGATGTGAAGCTAAAGGGTTTTGACTTTAGAGAGAATTTGTCATCTCTAAAGGGGAGTTGTTGATGTTTGTATGCTATGGACAAGGCACAACTTTGATGCTAAGAGGTTGATTGATTCAACCGGGGTTTTCCTTATACAAAGCCTAAGAGGAGGCTATTGACCCAACAAGAGGGTGTTTTTATGTGTCTTGTACAAAGCCCAAGATAGAGGCTAAAAGGGATTGACTCAACAAGAGAGTCTGTTATATGTCTCGTATGAACCCCGAGAGAGAGGCTAAAGGAGTTGACTCAACAAGAGAGTCTTTTATACTCAACAAGAGAGTGTTTTTGTATCTTATATGAAGCCCGAGATAGAGGCTAAAGAGTGATTGACTCAACAAGAGAGTCTTTTATACTCAACAAGAGAGTGATTTTCTATCTCATACGAAGCCCGAGATGGAGGCTAAAGGAGTTGACTCAACAAGAGAGTCTTTTATACTCAACAAGAGAGTGTTTTTGTATCTCGTACGAAGCCTGAGATGGAGGCTAAAAGGGATTGACTCAACAAGAGAGTCTTTTATACTCAACAAGAGAGTGTTTTTGGTATCTCGTACGAAGCCCAAGATGGAGGGTGAAAGGAGATTGGCTCAATAAGAGAGTCTTTTATATGTCTTGTATGAAGCCCGAGAGAGAGAGGCTAAAGGAGTTGACTCAACAAGAGAGTCTTTTATACTCAACAAGAGAGTGTTTTTGGTATCTCGTACGAAGCCCGAGATGGAGGCTGAAAATGGGTTTGACTCAACAAGAGAGCCTAAAAAGGTTAGCTACGCTAAGGAGAATCATTGTACAAGGCCCAAGAGGAGGCCAATGTAACTGTTTCAGTCTAGTGACAGGTCCAGTATATCGGATAAAGAGAAAATCAGTTCTTATATGGGTAATGTTGTACCTTGGGATTGATCAGAGGATCGGGGTTATTTCCTGTTCTTTAAGGAAATAGGAAATCCAAAGGGTATTGAGACTGTCCAAGTCTACGGGTGTTTTGAGAAATCGATTCTCAGATAGTGGATGATCTTTGTATAATGCCTAAGAGAAGGCTGGTTTGTTAAGGGATGAAGTTCAACCCATTAACTGGTCTGACACTTGACTCAGAAAGACAGCTCTAGCGAATTGATGACTAGGTTCTATTCCTATACCTGTAGAGGTCTCTGGGTCCTTGTAATAAGCCCAAGAGAAGGCATGAGAGCTTTTAAGAAGCCGAAGGGTCCTTGTACGACGCCCAAAAGGAGGCGGGGATGCTTTTAAGAATCCTATGGGTCCCTAAACCCCGAGAAGTTCAAGACATGCTATTCACTGAGAATAAATCAAGCCAGGAAAGTCCGAGAATTTGGAAGAAGCTCAAGAGATGCCATTCACGGAGAAAAGATCATCTCTGGGGAGTTAGAGCTCCTTTGACAATTTCTAAGGGTGCTTTTAAGAAGCCTGTGGGTCCCCAAACCCCGAGAAATTCAAGACATGTTATTCACTGAGAATAGATCAAGCCAGGAAAGTCCGAGAATTTGGAAGAAACTCAAGAGATGCCATTCACAGAGAAAAGATCATCTCTGGGGAGTAGAGTCTCTTTGACAACTTCTAAGGGTGACAGTCTGAGAAAGGGTTCAAAAAGAATCTGTTTTTCACATCTCCATATTGTTTAACCCCAAGAGGAGGGAAGACTGTGTCTGGTAATCCTACGGGGATCTAGTTTTGACTGTATTTAAGAGCGATCAACGGGGCTTTACCTAGTGCTAGACGTAGTTGTCGGGGAAAACTCTAAATAACTATACTAGTATTACACAGTTGATATTTGACAGGTATATAAAAGTTTGTGAAAGAAGACTTACAGTGAGCAGCCCCACAATACAGTTATATATATGAAAGCGGATAAAGAAAGTGGGTAAACACTTACTCGGTTGTAGAGCTTCCATGCTGTTTGGTTAGTTTGTTCAACAAAGAAAGCTTTGATAACAATATTATATTCAAAATCAAAGGAGAAAGTGCTTTGAAAACATTGTTGGGGCTTATAGCTCAAGGAGAGGCCCAAAGGTTTTAACGATGATTGAACCGTTGTTTTGAATTTGTACAGGGTCTTATACAAATGAGTGAGGCCCAAAAAGTTTTATGTACAAAGGGATGGGTCTTACACTCTCTCAAGAGGCCCAAAGATTTATTTTTATACAAGTGGTGGGGCTTACAGCTCAAGGAGTGGCCCAGGGTTTGATTTTTGAACTGGCGATCGCGTCGAGATTTTCTTTTAACGCCGATGGGCTTATACAATGTCTGAGGCCCAAAAATAGTTTTGGTTAAAAGGGGATTTGGTCTTACACTCTATCAGAGGCCCAAAAATTGTTTCATTTTTGTACAAGTGATGGGGCTTACAGCTCAAGGAGAGGCCCATGGGTTTTTGTTAAAAAGGCGACGATCACGCCGAACGTTTTGACGGTATAGGGACTTATACAATACACTGAGGCCCAAAATATTTTGGTTTTCAAAGGGGGTTGGGTCTTATACTCTATTAAAGGCCCAAAAGTGTTTAAAGAAAAAGAATGAGGCTTATAACACGAGAGTAGGCCCAAGGATTATTTGTTTGAAAAATGGCGATCGAGCCAAGGTTTGAAAACACAGTGAGTCTTATACGATGACCGAGGCCCAAATTATTTTGGTTCTCAAAAGGGTTTGGGTCTTACACTCTATTAGAGGCCCAAAAAAATTTTAAAGAAAGGAATGGGGCTTATAACACGAGTGTAGGCCCAGATAATTTTTGTTTGAAAATAGTGATTATGCCGAGGTTTTTTGAAAACGCAGTGGGTCTTATACAATGACTGAGGCCCAAAATGTTTTGGTTTTGAAAAGGGGTTGGGTCTTACACTCTATTAGAGGCCCAAAGGTGTTTGAAAAAGTTTGATGAGGGTTGAACTAATCAAAAACCCTAATTTGTTTTCAAAATGTATTTTAATTGAATAAAAAATTCAATTAAATGATCAAAATTGTTTAACATGTGGAAAACAAATTGTGATATTGGATTAATGTTTCAAAAATCAAGTTTTGACCTACAAAATGATTAGAAATCACTAAAAATTTGAAAAATCAAGGGGGAGAAAATATTTTAAATGTCAAAAACAATTAAAATATTAATTCTTTACAAAAATATCAAGTATATGAAATAAATAATATTTTTGGGATTTTTTTGGGAAAATAAAATATTTTAACATTTTTGTGAATTATTAAAAAAAGAATCAACTCAAAATCATTAAAACTCAGAGAGAAATTAATTTTTGAATCAATTAAATAAAATCACAAAAATTCAAATATTCAAATGTTTGAAAATGGCGCCAAGAACATGGCAAGAACACGCGCCACCCTCTGTTTCTGCAGATTTGCATTTTCTATCCAGTCCACTGAATACTTGATTATATCATGCAATCTACATATCAATCTACTCGTTTCAACCTCACGATCATGTCTATGGTCTTTAATTTCATTTATTTTAAGCATGGAATAAGAAATCAAAGAGAAACCTCAAGAACCCTAAATTCTGCATGAAGGTTCAGAAATTCCATACACGATTCAAACAAAGCAATTGATTGAGGGAAAACACTCTATGCATGATTATGAACATATGGCCAAATTATTGTGCAGCAAAAAATGCATGGACCATAGAGTTAGAAGAGCTCATGCTTACCTCTTGTAGCTGGTGATCGTGTTTTGTGTTAGAGGTGTTGCAGCTTGGTTCCAAGGATATGGACAGCTTCCCTAGGTGCTATGGAGTGTGTCTGGATGCTTGGAGTGGATTGAAATGATTTGGAACTTGAGATGGTACCCCAACTGCAAATCTGTCAAGAACTTGAGCAATTGGCTGGTGATTTTGTGATTTTGGTGTTCCAGATGTTATGTGAGTGTTTGGATCACTTCTATGTGATGTTTATGAGGTGTGTGTGTGTGTGTGTGATTGGTTTGATTGGAATAGCTCTTAAACTCAAAACCCGATAGTGACTTGCCTTAGAAGACAAAATTGGAGTGAAGAAGGAGATTTTGAGGAAAGCATCTGTTTGATGGCTTTGGTGTACTCAAACTGATCACAAATGAGCTCTATTTATAGTAGAGCAAGTTTGTTTTGCAAGGAATAGTGAATGGCAACTACTGCATAGGTTTGGCCAATGTTGAGCAATGAGAATCCAAGTCTCCTCTAGCCATTGACTAGAGGTTAGGGCACAGGCTGCTGGTTCCCTTGGTCTTGGATAAGTCGTGACTGAATTCAGTTGCAAATAGCTCAATCCATGCCACCTTGGTGTATGCATTGAATGCTCCAATCCAAAATTGGAGTCTTGTCCCTCTTTTAGGGATTTCTAGGTTTGGCATGCTATTTTTGGTTCCAAAGACTTGGGAGGCTTGGGATCAGAGTTGGTTCCTCCTTGGTCCCCCCTTGAGGTGTTTAGATGGATAGAGTTGCTTGTCATTTGCAAAATTTGGGAAAATCGAGCAAAACTCCAAAATCTGCCTTGCTTTGGCAGTTTTCAGCAAGGCATGTTGCCATTGTCATATCTCATTGCTCAAGTTGAGTTTGGTGATGTTCTTGGTCATTTTGGAAAGCCCTCCTATGATACAACAATTGTTTGACCATAGTTGGTTTTGATACTTTTTGGATCCAAGTGAAAAATGCCCCTACATTTGGAAAAAAGTGAAGGCAGATTATGACTTAGTGAAAATTTCACTAAGTGTTGGAAAAAGTGGCATTTCATGTTTTCAGCCATTTTGATCATTGCATAACTCAAAATCCATAATGAATTGGAATGAGGTGTAGTTGAAGCTTTTGTATAGGGCCATGAGGGCTACAAATCTAGCTTTGAATGGGGAAAAATGGCTTTGTGGTTTAGGAGTTATGATCCTCCAAAGTTGGTACCCTAGCCACTTTATTCCATAACTTAGAAAAAATTTCTAAGTTTTTATGGTTACCCCTTTTACAAGTTATCCCACTTTTCTTGATTTTTCTTGATGAATGATGATTCAAATCACACATTAACATCATTTTAGGGTTAAAAAACCATAATTGTGAAAATTCTCAAAAAGTCAAAGTTGACTTTTGTGCACAGTTGACTTTTTGTCAGATGAATTCCAAACTGTGCGATCCTCTAAGAAATCAAGTCCTTGACCTAAATCAAACTTGATGGACATGTTCCATAGGTGTCATAGGGTGTATTGAATCATGTCCCAAGGTTTGGGAGCATGTCTTGGTCAAAAGTCAAAGCTACAGTTGACTTTTCCCGCGGAACCCTAACTGTAGTTCAGATGAACTTGAAACTTGGGAATCAAGCTTCTTGGATCAATCCATTGTTGCAAATGGATCAATGTAGTATGTTATATACCCTCAAATCCTCTCTTGAGGTCTTAGCTTATGTTTTGTCCCAAAAGTCAACTTAGGGGTGAATTAGGTCAAGAAACCCTAATTCCTGATTTTTAGTGAATGCATCCCCTGAAGCAAAATTGACTTGATGATTCGGTTCATGATGTCCATTGGGGCATCATAGGTTATGCTTTGAAGCATTGGCTCATGCCCAGAAGAAAATTCCTATCTGGAGGCCCTGGTCGACCAAAACCCTAATTTGGTGACATGGCGATCTTAAGGCTTGATCCACCTAGAAGGGAGCGGCCTTGTGCTTAATCCTTGAAGTGGGAGTCCTCTTGATCCATTATGAATGTTTGAGAGGTTAGAAAAGTTGAAGATCATGTCAATTATTGATTGCTCCTTTGTCTAAGTGCTCTTAGAGGGCTTGAAACCCTAATTTTTTATAGTAGTGGATGTTCACCCATCTTTGGGGAGACTGATGAGGCATGATGGTTCATCCATATTGTGATGATGATTTGCCCAATGATGGGAAATCTAAGTGGTCAAAATTTGGGGTATGACAGATGCCCCTATTTAATCTTCTTGGACTCGAAGGTGTGAATGGCGAAGGTATTCGGGCATTCGGGGTGCAAGAGGATTAAATATCGGAATACCCGGAATTTTGATGGTGGTTATGAATGGCAGTTAGTGCATCCATCTTCTTTTGCTAAGCAATGATGCTTAGAAAAGGTAAAACTTCCCCTCGATCCTGGCCTTCAGCCAAGGAACTGGTCTCAGTTTCTGAAATAAACTTCCCCTCGATCCTGGTTTCCTACCAAGGAACTGGTCTAAGTTTCTGAAATAAACTTCCCCTCGATCTTGGTTTCCTACCAAGGAACTGGTCTAAGTTTCTGAAATAAACTTCCCCTCGATCCTGGTTTCCTACCAAGGAATTGGTCTCAGTTTCTTTTGTCAATAAACTTTCTTGACAAGGGACGCTATACGTAGCGGTTTTCCTCAAACTTCTCGCCGAATTTTCCTGGGGAGATGCCATTTGACGGAAAAGGTTTTGATGTCAGACTTGCTGGGGAACCCAGTCATCTGAGTTGTAGAGGTGTACAAACTTCTCTGTTGGAGACGCCATTTGTCGACTCTATCGGGGAAAATGAGTCTCTTGAGAGATTGTTTCTGCTTGGGTATTACATCATACTTTTCTCGGGATCTTCTCGGGGAAATGCCATATGGTGTGATCCAATTTTGAGGTGCTGATGACCTTTTCGTCAGCGGATTTTTCGGAGAAAAACTGCCGTATCGTTGAATCTCTGATTGAGAGGCTTTCTCTTGAGATTTTCCTTAATCTGGGAAAGCAGAGATATCATCTTCAATGGCGAAGAGTGACATTTGTCAAAGATTTTATGGTCTTTCAGAGGTTCAAGTTATCAAAGTGGTCAAGGGCCAATTCTAATCCAGAAATAAACTGGAGGAGAGAGATTGTTTAGACGTGACATTTCCTGATGAGGAAAGAACTGACAACTTGATTGAGAGGACTGTTATCACTAGGGGATAAGATCGACTGGAGTGATAGTGATGCAATATGAATGCGAATGTAAATCAATAATGCATGATGTATGTATGTTTATGCTGACAAAACTGATGCGACATACAAAGTGACGGATGAACACGACGGGATACTCGGCCACTGCGGGGGGACAAAGAGGTATCGCTGGCTCAAAATAGAAATTCTGCCTTGCTTAGGAGAAATAGTTCCCGTGGGGAGCTATGTTGGTCGGACTTAGGAGTTGAAAACTCGGCTGGGGGTATCAGATGGGAAAGCCGCATCTGATACAGCTGATCCTTCATTCAGGTGCACTGGCTTAGAAGGAGTATTTTGATTCTGCACTTTGAAGCTCGATTACTTTTGGAGAAGCGGGCGACATTCTTCCGATGTTCAACAGTCAAAAGAAATTGCCATCTTTATTTTGAAGCAGAAAAGTTTTACAAGTAAATTCATTTTCGTTTCGTTTCAAGAATCATCGATCATATTAAAATGTGCTTCTTATAAAGCTAAAACAAATGAGAATTATAAACAAAAGCACAAGGGCTCAAATTTTATTGATAGGATGGAGATCAGCCAAGAGCGTGATTCCATAGAGTATTTACAAAGTTTAGAAAATGGTAATTTACGGGAAGAGGGCTAAATTGCAACATAACCACCACTATCCTTCTACCAACTTTGAATTCTGGGCATCCTGAGCTTTTGTCGAAGATGACCTTGACTGGAAGTTTTTCGACAAATAGTGTTACCGCTGGGGGATTTCACATTGTCGGACGTAGTTACTTGCCATTAATCCCTAACTTTTTCCTGGATTGTACTTTGAGATTTCCAATCCACCAGGATGATTTTTGCTTATGTCTCTAATTTTTTCCTGGACTGCCCTTTCGGGTTTTCAATCCACCGAGACGTTTTTTTTTATTTAGGCGAAGTATTTCTTGACTACATCAACATTCGTGGGGTAGGCAAATTCTTCTCCATCCATCGTTGCAAGTCTCAAGGCGCCGCCTGAGAAAGCTTTCTTGACCACATAGGGGCCGTCATAATTCGGGGTCCATTTGCCCCGGGAATCAGTGAGAAATGATTATATCTTCTTGAGCACAAGGTCTCCTTTTCTGAAGATACGAGGTCGGACCTTTTTGTCGAACGCCTTCTTCATCCTTTGCTGATACAACTGACCATGGCATAGAGCCGTTATTCATTTCTCTTCGATCAGGTTTAGTTCGTCGTGTCGACTTTGACACCATTCAGCTTCTGTTAGCTTAGCTTCCATCAATACCCGGATTGATGGGATCTCTACTTCTATGGGGAGCACTACTTCCATGCCATACACTTGAGAGAAAGGGGTTGCCCCTGTTGAAGTGCGGACAGATGTCCGATAACCGTGAAGAGCAAAGGGTAGTATCTCGTGCCAATCTTTGTAGGTTACAACCATTTTTTGAACAATCTTCTTGATGTTCTTGTTAGCCGCTTCTACTGCTCCGTTCATCTTGGGTCGGTAGGGAGATGAGTTATAGTATTCAATCTTGAACTCTGTGCATAACTCTTTCATCATCTTATTGTACAAGTTAGATCCATTATATGTAATGATCTGGCTTGGAACACCATAACGGCATATGAGATTGTTTTTTATAAAGCGGACCACGACATGTCGGGTTACATTAGCGTACGACGCTGCTTCGACACACTTGGTGAAGTAGTCAATGGCAACCAGAATGAACCGGTGTCCGTTCGAAGCCTTGGGTTCGATCATGCCGATCATGTCGATTCCCCATATGGAAAAAGGCCATGGGGAAGAGAGAACTTTGAGACGTGTTGGCGGTACATGGATTTTGTCGGAGTGTATCTGACACTTGTAACACCTCCTTATGTACTTGTAACAGTCGGATTCCATGGTCAACCAGTAGTACCCTGCTCTCAGAATTTTTCTCGCCATTGTATATCCATTGGCATGCGTGCCAAAGGATCCTTCGTGAATTTCTTTCATAAGCATGTCTGCTTCTGGTCTGTCTACACATCGGAGCAAGACCATATCAAAGTTTCTCTTATAGAGTGTATCACTGCTCAGGAAGAAGCTTCCAGCCAGCCTTCTGAGGGTTTTTCTGTCCTTCCTTAGTGTCCCAGGTGGGTGTTCTTGTTTCTGAAGGAAGCATTTGATATCATGATACCAAGGTTTGTCGTCTATGACTGCTTCAATCGTGAAGATGTAAGTGGGCCGTTCAGGGCACATTATGTCAATCTTAGGTAGGTCATTCCATTGACCTACACTAATCATTGAAGAGAGAGTGGCTAATGCATCAGCCATGTGATTCTCATCACGAGGGATGTGATGAAACTCGATTCTATTGAAGAAGGGTAGCAACCTTCTTGCATAATCTTTGTAAGGAATCAATCCTGATTGGTATGTGTTCCAATCTCCTTTGATCTGATTGACATATACGTCCAAGTTTTTGATCCTTAAGTCAATCGCTTCTTCGAGACCCATGATACAAGCTTCGTATTCGGCCTCGTTGTTTGTGCACTTGAATATAAGTCTGGCGGTGAAAGGAATGTGGGTAACCTGAGGGGTAACAATGACTGCCCCAATTTCGTTTATGTAATGATTGATGGCTCCGTCAAAGATTAGTCCCCATTGGGAACCTGGCTCTGGCCCTTCACTAGGTAGCGGTTCATCGCAGTCTTTCATTTTCAAGTACATGACATCTTCATCTGGGAAATCAAACATGATTGATTCTTGATTGTCAATCGGTTGATGAGCCAAATGATCGGCTAAAACACTCCCTTTAACGGCTTTCTAAGCGTGGTATTCGATGTCGTATTCTGATAACAACATTTGCCAATGGGCAATCCTTCCCGTGAGAGCAGGCTTTTCAAAGACGTATTTGATTGGATCCATTTCTGAAATTAACCAAGTAGTGTGACGAATCATGTACTGGCGAAGACGTTTATCTGCCCAAGCCAAAGCGCAGCAGGTTTTCTCAAGCATAGTATACCGAGTTTCACACTCAGTGAATTTCTTGCTCAAATAGTAGATGACAGACTCTTTCCGTTTGGTTTCATCTTGTTGGCCAAGTACACAACCCATTGAGTCTTCCAAGACTGTCAAGTAGATGATCAGTGGTCTTCCTTCCACTGGAGGTGATAGAATCGGCGGATTCAACAGGTATTCCTTGATACTATTGAAGGCGGTTTGGTAATCTTCTGTCCAAATGCAGTCCTGATTCCTTTTTAGTAATTTGAAAATCGGCGCACAGGTCGCGGTCATGAGGAATATGAATATGGAGATGTAGTTCAAACATCCCAAGAATCCCCTGACTTGTTTTTCAGTTTTTGGAGAAGGAATTTCCTCGAATGGCCTTGACCTTGTCAGGATCAACCTCAATTCCTTTCTGGATGACGATGAACCCTAAGAGTTTCCCTGAACGGACACCGAAGGTGCACTTATTGGGATTCAAGCGGTGTTTGTACTTTCTCAATCGCTCAAATAGTTTTGTCAGGTGGGTCACATGCTCCTCTTCTGTCTTAGATTTTGCAATCATGTCATCGACATATACCTCGATTTCCTTGTGTATCATGTCATGAAACAGAGTAGTCATGGCCCTTTGATAGGTTTCCCCGCGTTCTTCAACCCGAACGGCATTACCTTGTAACAAAAGGTACCCCATGGGGTAATGAACGAAGTTTTCTCCATGTCTTTCGGCGCCATTTTAATCTGATTATAGCCCGAGAATCCATACATGAAGGAGAAAACTTTGAACTTTGTTGTACTATCTACCAGCATGTCAATGTGTGGTAAGGGAAAGTCTTCCTTCGGACTAGCCTTGTTTAGATCTCTGTAGTCCACAGACATTCTGACCTTGCCTTCCTTTTTCGGAACTGGTACAATGTTGGCTAACCATTGAGGATATTCAGACGTGGTGAGGAAACCCGCTTTAATCTGTTTCTGTACCTCCTCTTTGATTTTGATGGCCATGCCTGGATGAGTTCTTCTCAACCTTTGTTTTACTGGCGGACACTCTGACCTTAACGGTAAATGATGTTCCACGATGCTGGTATCCAACCCTGGCATGTCCTGATAGGACCAAGCAAACACATCGGGAAATTCTTTGAGAAGCTTTGTCAGACTCTCTTTGGCAGTTGGACTGAGTAGTGCCCCAATCCTGATTTTTTTTCTCTCTTTTTCTGAACCCACGTTGATCGTTTCCAACGGCTCTTTGTGAGGTTCAATGGACCTTTCTTCTTGTCTGAGTAATCGGGAGATCTCTTCTGGAATTTCATTGTCAACTTCTTCTTCAGCCCCAAATACCGGGAATTCAAAGTTGGGAGAAGGCATCAGATCGTATGTTTCAACGGGGTTTAAAAGAAGCAATCTGCATAACGTGATGATTTGTGTTTAGAAGAGATAGAGAGAATGCAAGAGTGTGTGCAGTCTATTTTTTGTTTACTGCTTGTTTTTATTATTGATTTGTTTTTTAGGATTACCATTCTCTAAGAAAAGAAAAAAGAGAAAACAACAATTAATGCGGAAATTACAGAACGACGTTATTTTATTTATGATCAGGTCGATTCTTGAAACTACAGCCCTATAAAACAAAACTCTGCCGCTTTGGGCAAAGCGAAGAGGGAACATTTACAGAAAACGAGCCCTATCAAAACATCTGTTTCACCTGGGCAGGGTGAAAGGTTAAAGACGACAATTACTTTGACTTATGAACAATCTTCGGAACATCGACAGCAACCCATTGGCGGCGAACTCCTCGGTGAATCACAAAGTCTGGTACCTTCTTTCTTGGCTTCTCCTCAGAAATGACGATGATTTCTGGTGGAGCTGGATCATTGGAATCTGTCTCCCAGGCAGAGTTTTCGTAGGAGGATTCCTCAGTTGTATTTTGCATAGTATTTGTGCTCTCAGGTGAATCTCCCCACCCAGTTGGCTAGATGTCTTCGAGCCTGATACGAGAGCTTTCAGGAGCAGTGTACTTGACCATATAGTCGTATTTTCCACTTGGTTGTCCCAAGGAGTCCCACACTTCTGTGGAACTGGAGGAGTCATCTCTCTCGATGATGTTGACCTCGGGAAATGCATAGTTGATAAACTCTAGTCCGGCAAGCTTTGCCAATTCATCGTCGTACGGGATATTTTCTGAATGACCTGAGTGTTGATCCCATGACATGGTGGGGATGCATGTATTCTGTTCAATAACGCTCATCCGATTTTCATTATTCAGCTGATTTTCTTGCCCTAAGTCTCCTGGGTACGGCTTCCAGATAGGTAGGCCATCCATCAGGCCATAATAATCGTGGTCAAAGTTGTATTTCATCGGAGTGTCTTTCTCTAATGAATTTGGCGGAGCACGGCATCCTTCCGGATCACAATCTCCATATATCATTTCGACGTCTGACCTGGGTATAAATCTCGGACTTTGTACGAGGTAGCAGAATGGCGTAGGCACCTCTTCCTGAGACATATAACCGTCCTCGTTAAGATAGGACTTCCATTCCTCATCCATATCGGAGGGATCCTCCTCGTTGATAGTGTGGACTGTTTGAGGCACTAGGTGAAGGAAACCTCCACTGTGGAAGAAGTCCTGAATGGGATGAAGACTTTCATCGTTAGCAGCTGTCTGGGTGCAGGTTGGAGAAAAACCAAGACCCTTCTTTATTTTGTTATCAGTAGAAATGACAAGCTGTTCTCATCCTTTTGTATCGTTACTTTTGATCACTTCGAGAGCATCTCTGTATGAGGAAATTTAGGTTCCTTTCTCTGATTGATTCTCAATGCTCAATGACAGTGCTTGGAACTGAGTTCCAACAACCTCCTAGGGTTCTACATAAGTAGATGATGATAAGTTACTCACGAGCAAGGCTTGTTCTCCGCAAACTGTGACGAGTTGATCGTTCTTGACAAACTTCAGTTTCTGGTGCAGTGTCGAAGTGACTGCCCCAGCCTGGTGTATTCAAGGTCTTCCTAATAAACAGCTGTACGCTGCCCGGACGTCCATGACTTGGAAAGTGATTAGGAAAGTGTGAGGACCAATAGTTATGGGAAGGTCGACTTCGCCAATAACTGCTTTCCGAGATCGGTCAAAGGCTTTGACGATGACCTCACTGCCCCTCATCAGGGATCCTTTGAATGATAGTCGCATTAGAGTGAACTTCGGCATAACGTTGATGGTCGGTCCTGTGTCTACCAGTACGCTGGCTAAAGCATCGTCCTGGCAGTTAACTGTGATATTGAGCACCATGTTGTGACTTTTTCCCCCCTCTGGAAAGTCCTCATCACTGAATCCTACGTTGTTGCAGGAAGTGATGTTAGAGATGATGCTATCGAACTGTCGTATTGACACATCCTGTTCCACAAAGGCCTGCTCTAAGACTTTCTGTAGAGCCTCTCTGTGGGCTTTGGAACTGAGTAAAAGTGATAGCACCGAGATATTTGAAGGAGTTTATAACAGTTGATCAATAATGTTGTATTCACTCCTTTGGATGAGCTTCAGCATCTCATCGTTTTTTTTCGAAAGGTCGGGATTACTGGATTGACCGACTGGTGGATCAGGAGCTTCTGTCTGAAGTTCCTTTTCTTGGTTAGGTTCTCCAACTCCTCGGTTGAAGATTCGACCGCTTCGTGTTACTCGACTGATGTCTGCAATATTCACAACGGAGGGTAATGGAATTTCCTTTCCATTCTCAATTATTGTTGCACTGTATTTGTAAGGGATTGCCTTAGCTGATTCATACAGTAATGGTCCTAGCAGATAGATAACTACAGAAGCCTTCTGATTTTTCTGACTGTCGTAAGTAACTTCAATCAGCTCCTGGATAAGAACCTTTCATTCGTCCAGTAGAGGGATGATGGTACAAACATCCTTGTTCCTCTCAGGGTCAGAGATTACAACCACGTCTCTGATCTGATCAGCGAAGTAGTCCGGCGTCCAGTTGATTGGAAGCCAACAGTGGTTTAATAAGTGTTGTAAAGTTCTTTGAACGAGAGTACACCCTTGGTTACTCTCACTGCAATCTTTACAGTCCAGATAATCGTGATAAGTGAGAAAACCGAGTTGTACTTGTGTAGCGTGTAACTCTACCAAGCTGGTATTCATCAGACGAATATCAAAGATTTGAATCATGTTGATCTGATAAGGATTTCTATCATGATAGTCCTGGATCCATCCAAGATCCATCTGACACTGGAGGGTCTCTTGTACAAAAGAGCATCCCTGTTTGTTTACCGAGCAAGTCAGACAGGAATTGTAATCGTGTCACGGCAGATTATGGTACTGGCTTTGCCTTGAGTGCATCGCCACCAAGTTGACATTCATTGCGCGGATGTCGTGATTCTAAATGATGTTGGAGTTCGTATAGGTCATGTTGACCCCACGAACTCGATGCTCTTGGATCCATCCGAGATCTAATTGTTCTTGTAGAGCTGATTGCACCACAGAACATCCTTGATTATTCTTAGAGCAGATATCACACTGGTGATAATTATGAGGTGGCACATGGCCATATCCATTCTGTCTACAATGCATCTTGACCAAGTTGGCCCTTAATAAGAGTACATCATGAATTTGATAGGTGTTGTTAGACTCTCCCTCTATCAAATTGACTGCAGCTTTCTCGTGTTGAGGCAGCGGGTTCGTGAGAACATTCGGATTCGTATCTTTGAAAGATAAAACCCCGCTCCTAACAAGCTTTTGTACGTTGGATTTGAAACTGAGACAGTTTTCTATGTTATGCCCTGGTCCTCCTTGATGGTAAGGACAAGTCTTATCCGCTTTGAACCAGAAAGGCAGATTTTCCAGTACTGTAAGAGGAGCCTGGGTTTGGACATGCCCCTTGACCAGTAGTAACAGAAATAGCTCTGCGTACAACACAGGTATAGGGTCAAACCCTGGAGGTCACATTGTACGGTTGTTGTTATATTGAGGACGAGCCTGCTGAAGAGGCTGTTGTGTCCTTTGTTGAAGTTGTTGTTGATTAGGTTGGCTCTGCGCAACCTGAGGTTGATACGTAGGAACAGGCGCGGGGTTGATAGCAGGAGTTACAGCTGCTACTGGTTGATAACATCGCCTTTGCTTTCCGAGAGAGATATTCCCAATATCTTTCTCTTTTTTCTTAGGGGGAGCACTATCGTATCATTTTGTACTACTTGATGATCCAGCGTCTTTAACTAAACGTCCTTCTCTGACGGCTTCCTCAAGACGAACTCCCATGCCCACCATCTCGGTGAAGTCACTGGGCGCACTGGCGACCATTCTGTCGTAGTAAAATCAGCTCAAGGTCTTTAAGAAGATCTTTGTCATCTCCTTTTCCTCTAGAGGTGGACAAATCTGAGCGGCAATTTCACGCCAACTCTGAGTGTATTCTTTAAAGGTTTCCTTGTCCTTTTGGGACATCGATCTGAGTTGATCTCTATCCGGTGCCATGTCCAAATTGTACTTGTATTGTTGGACGAAGGCACCGCCAAGATCTCTGAACGTGCCGATCGTGGCGCGGTTTAACCCCATGTACCATTTTAAGGCGGCACCGGTTAAACTATCCTGAAAATAGTGAATGAGCAGCTCCTGGTTCTCTGTCTGAGCTGACATTCGCCGAGCCTACATCACCAAGTGACTCTGAGGGCAAGAGTTACCCTTGTACTTTTCAAAGTCGGGCACTTAGAACTTGTGTGGAACTTTCACATTGGGGACCAAGCAGAGGTCCGCGACGTCCTTTCCAAATAAATCCTGACCGCGAAGGGCTTGCAGTTCTTTTTGCATTTCCAGGAACTGTTCCTGGAATTCATTCATTCTATCAAACATGCTGTCATTTCCACCAGAAGGTATCTGGGGAATCTGTCCTTCCGGGACAGTGTGTACCACAGGCGGTGGTATAGTCATTATGGCCGAGACTCTCAGTGCCTCTCTGTCATACCCTAATTTTTGACCATAAGATTCCACCTCTTTGTGCATCATCTCGCATATCTGCATGCTTTATTACTAACTGGTTTGTGCAGGAATTTTGGTTTCAAGTGGAGATAGCATTCGTTTTCATAGTTAAGTACTTCAAGGCATGACCAATGGACTTGGATTCAAAATGTCCTAAGGTTTTCTACTGGTTGTTTGCCTCAAAATTCCTCAACAGCTTCAGTGTACATCTCAAGAAGATCGGGGTTGTTTGATTTTATGATGTTTGAGATATGTCAATTAAAGACCAGGTTATGCAAATTGGTGGAGTGTTCACTTGATGTTTGGAGTTCAAAAGACCGGTTCAAACTTTTCCGTTATTTGTCAAGAACTAAACTCAAATTTTATAATATGTTTCAAGTTGCAAGTTCAAGGAGATTTCCATATTTATTAGTGGTAATTTTTATTGCTAAGATTCAAGAAGATCAAGATTCTAAGGTGATAAGTAATTCAAAATTTCACTTAAAAGTCCAAGGTACATTAGTTCATGTTCTCCACAAATTTCAAGTGAAAGGTTGGCATTCAAGTTCAAGGCATTATTCAAGAGAATTCAAATTTCAAAAAAGCTAATAATTCAAGTGTTCAAATTCAAAATAGAAGATATAAAATTCAATTCATTATTTGTGGTAAATCGGAGAACTAGCTGCTGCTGCCTGTTTCGCAGTGTTCCTCCCAACATGTTGAGAAGACTACTTGGTGTTGCAATGTCCTCAAGTGCCAATCATGCTCTTTTCAGTATTCAACTTTTTGTTCAATTATTCCTTGTATTTAGGCCAGCTGATTGGAAATATAAAAATAAAGTGTTTTAAAGCCAACATTATCATAGATGTTGCTATTCTGGCAATATCTAGTGATTGGTCAATTTCACCATCCACATCTGAATTTCTTTTGAAACCTTCCAAACAATTAGAAAAGATAAAATGGAAGCAATCTCTTGAATACAGCACAGGATATCTTTGGAAAATTGGACGCAATGTATTGAAGTCAAGTTATGCAATTGAACATCCGGATTTGTTTAATTATATATCTGATGGGAGTGCGGCAGGTGTCCTACAATCAATTTTTAATATATTTTCACGTACTGACATTATACAAATTTCACTTGATAGCCTGGTAGCTAAAGAATGGTTTGAACTCAGCGAATTTCTTCTCGACCCATAGTAGTATGTGGGGCCCTGCGCACGAAATGCACTATCCAAAATGCGCCGCTTGCTGCATAAGGCCTGGTCAAGTACAGCTGAGCATGGTGAGAGAGTCAACTGCTGCAAAAAAATTGCGTTTACCACATCAACGGCATCAGCTAGCCCTACAAAATCTCTGCATCAAAGGGTCATAAAAAGGTGATGTTAGCCATTGAATTTGAACGGAACCGAAATGGAAAATATCCGAAACATAAAGAGAAAGGATCAAAGAATTAAAGGGTAGAATCAAGAGTGTTCAGACACAGTCAGACATGTTCAAACCAAAGCAGAAGCAACTTATCATCATTTAATCACAGCCTCAAACATGTTTCAAAGTTGAGAAAACTAAAATGGAAAATAATTGAATCAAAGATCACACGATTGAAAGAAAAAGCTTCATCATCAAATTGTTTTCTAAAGCAAGATTAAACCTGTTCCAAATCAAAATGGAAGGTTTTGCAACACCGAATCTGCAGCATTTGTGGACATTGATTACAAATTTGAGATTCTTGAGCCTATAAATTAAATGGATATACCACATACTCAGGGGGATTCACAGCAACAAACAAAGAGCAGAGAGATTCATCACATACCTCACAAAACAAAAAAGAAAAATTCCTACACAGTCCCAAACATCACAGACCGAAACACAGTTCACAGAGAAATAAAATCACGAGAAATTTCGTACCTCAAAGTCAACATCCACACGCTACCACTCCGCCGCAACCGTGCGCATCATCGGAGCAGCCATAAAGTCTCGAGCCGAATCACCATCAGACACCCTTGCGCGACGCCGACATCACCATCGCAAATCTCTGACGCCACGCACAAAGCTCTATCAAACGTTACAGCTGATTCCTCTCAATCGCGTTGCCGCCGTGAACAACTTCGGAGATTCCCCTCAATCGGCAACCGTCGATCGACCTCCAGTAAGAAACTCCGCGAGATTACTCCAATCGCGATCCTCCGCCACAGGTACCCCTTTTCTCATTGTCTTCCGTTGATGTTGTTGTAGGTATGTGTTTGCTTTGTGAATCTGAAAATCGTTTTAATTAAGAAAGAGAGGATTGAACGAGAGAGAAGGAAGAGGGAGAGAGTGAGAAACAAGGAAGTTCAGAGAGAGAGATGTTGAGTGACGTTTAGATATGAGAGAGTAAGGACCTTTAGCCGCTGAAAGAAATTGGTTAGGGTTCAATGTGAACCTTGTTTATTTTCAAACGAATCGGGTCGGGTAATCCCATCCTTTTGATCCCCCCCCCCCTTTTTGTTGGGCTGGACTCCATTTTTCTAAATGCACCCCTTTAAATTTAATTAGATTTTCTTTTTTAATTTTTTATTTAATTAGTTGTTTTATAATTTTAATTTAATTGATCTTATTTAGAGTTTATTCGTTTCAGCTAAATTAGTTTAATCAGAAAATTAATTAGTTAATTAGATTTATTTAGAGTTTTATTTTATCTTACTTTTAATAAATTGTTTTTTTTGTTAGTTAATTCTAAAAAATTGAAGAAAAATGTCAAAAATATTTACTTTTTTTTTTCTCTTGATATTTTGTTTATATTTTATATTTAAAAATACAAAAAATATATTTAATTATCTTTTGATTAGTTAAAAGAATTAAACAAGTTGATTTTAGATCTAGTTTTAAATTTAGTTCTAGAAAATTGGTTAATTATTAGATTTAGTTTTAATATATATTTTTTTTTTCTTCTTTTTCAAGATTATCAATCTAAAAGGAAAATAATTCAAGAGGAGCTAATTTCATTTTTACTTCTTAAATAATTTTTAGAATTAGTTATTTTCTAAATTTAGTTTTAATCCTACCCTTTTTCTTTAATATAACAAAAAATAGTAAAAATTCAAATAAGACATTTTTTATTAAGGCATTTCTAACTTTTCTTTTGATTTATACTTTTAATATACTTAGGTCTTTTACCTTAGCACATACCCTTAGCAAGCAAGTAATAGATAACATAGATACTAACAAGAGGTTCCTGTAGAGTACTACAGACGTTTAGGATGCTAATACATTCCCTAGGCGTAACCAACCCCCGACCTTAGATCTCTTAGGTTTTTTTCGATCTTTAACCCTTTCCTTTGGATAAAATAAAGACCGGTGGTGAATTTCAAAAATTCGGATTCAAGTTAATCCAATAGCTTGGTATCCGATTCTCACCGCGACAGAAATGGCGACTTCACTGGGGACTTTTCGAGGGTTTCCCCTAACTTGTTTATATCTATGTTATTTATTTGCTTATTTGCCTATACATCTTTATATCTGTATATATACCTGTTTTGCTTGGTTTTTCTGTGTGCAGGGTACTATTTGTGTGGTGAGACAAAGTCCTACACCCGGACTAGAGTGAAATTAAGATAGGAAAACGGTGAGACTTCAATGATACTTTGAGGGAGTCGATTCCTGAAAAAGTAAATTGAGACTTCACCACTCAGTCTAGGCCCTCTCGAATAAAATATTTGTCCAACGAGTTCATTTGTGAAGACGATATGGTTTCGATCTAAAGGCCCTCGGGACTGGGGACCGTAGTTACCTTTAACCCAACTTGGCCTATTAGGATGTAGTGCGGGGACTATGCGGGAGTCTATTTCTGCAATAGTCGCTACGCGATACTACACTCAGACGAGATTCTCTTGAGAATATTATTGACTACCAAGTGATTTGGAAAATCGATAATATCCGAAAGGTGGATTGTAGACTCTGGGAACTTTGTAGAACCCGTTTGGCAGGTACAAATAAACCTCTAGTACATACCTTGGGAAGGGTAGACCATGGCTCCATGCTCGTGACCTAAGCCTTGGCTTGTTTGTCTGTATATGTGTATATGTGTATACCTGTGCTTATGCATCCATTCATGCATTCATGCATAACCATTCGGTTTCAAGAAACTCAATTGTTCTGTCATTTGCAAAATTAATAAAAATCATGGATTATAAAATGAAACTTTTTTCAGCCTTTCTGAAATGTTTGCAACCTACTCTTGAGTTCCTTGAAACCATTGCATTGCATTGCATATCATTGCATACATCCGTTTGTCCAGCAACTCATTTCCGGATGTCTCTATCTTCCAGCGTCACCCGTCCTTCGTCAAGCTGATTCCTCGACACAGATACCGGACTAGAGCTAACTACAGACGCATAATGGCAGAGCAAGAAGCACACAATGTTGAGATGCGAATGGAGATCGACGACCTTAAGTCAAGCATGGCAAAGCTCACTGAAATGCTCCAAGTCTTGATTGCTAGAGGAGAGCAACCCCAGAGAACTGTCATCCAAGAAGTTTCAACTGCTGATCCTCAACCTATTCAGGTGCCACCTTCCACTTGGCCCGAGTTTGGTTTACCTCACAACTACTCTCCACCTCTTACATCTACTGGTATGATTGGTCAGATTGTTGGACCAGTTTTTCAAGCTCCAGTTTTCTCCGAGCCTAGACCTGTGGTTCATGCTGTTGCCCAGACTACTCGACCTCCTTTTGAAAACCCTCTCTATGAGTACAATGCTGCCAATGCTCAGGACGAAGACCATGAAGATTTTGTTGAACCCGCGATTGTCCGTGAACATTTTCAGACCATAGACAAAAGACTCAAAGCCTTAGAGGGTACTGATTTCTTCAACATTGATGCAGAAAACATGGGTTTGGTTTCTGACCTTGTTATGCCTGCTAAGTTCAAGGTTATCGATTTTGTGAAGTACAAAGGTGATTCTTGTCCAAGAGCTCATTTGGTCATGTATACCCGTAAGATGGCTGCTCATGCCAAGAATCAGAAGTTGCTTATCCATTGTTTTCAAGACAGTCTGAGTGGAGCTTCTCTCAAATGGTACATGAATCTTGAACAGAACAACATTCACTGTTTCCAAGATCTTATTAATGCCTTCATAAAGCAATACAAGTATAACCTCGACATGGCTCCTGGCCGCCGTCAGCTGCAAAACATGTCTCAGAAGGATAAAGAGTCTTTCAAGGAATATGCTCAGCGCTGGAGAGAGTTGGCTTCCCAAGTTGAACCTCCTTTGGCAGAGAAAGAATTAACTGGGCTATTTATGGACACCTTGTCTCCATTCTACTGGGAGAAGATGATTGGTAGTGTTTCATCCAGCTTCACTGATTTGGTTACTATTGGTTAGAGACTCGAGGAAGGACTTAAGAATGGTAAAGTATCCAAGGCTGCTAAATCTTCTAATGGTGCTAAGAAATTCTATGGGAATTTCCAGAAGAAGAGAGAAGACCATACAAATGTTGTTATGTTTGAAACCAGAAGGCCTCGTGCTCAACCTCAGTATGTTGATCACTCCGCTGTTGCTGCTGTCACTCCTGTTGTTGCTGCTTCATGACCAGCCCAAGCTCCTCAACGTTCAGCTGTTGGACAGAATCAGTACCGTAATAGGAATAATTTTGATCCTATCCCAGTGACATACACTGAACTTTATCCTGGGCTGGTTCAGAAAGGTTTAATTACTACAAGGCCTTTGCCTCCTCCTCCAAATCCTCTTCCAGCCGGTTATAGGGCCGATCTTCACTGTACATTCCATGAAGGTGCCGCAGGCCACGACTTGGAACATTGCTTTGCATTGAAGGCTAGAGTACAAGAGCTGATCAGAATTGGTATTCTCTCCTTTCGTGACACCAATCCGAATGTCAAGAACAATCCTTTGCCAGAGCACGCTAAGTGAGGCTTCAGCTGACTTCAGCAGACTTCAGTGTTTCAGACAGGATAGCTCACTCTTGTTTCTGACTAGTCACTAGACTTTTGTTTCTTGTTGTTCGCATTTTCCTTATCTTGTATTAGCTGTTTGCTTTCAATTTATGTTTGTACTTTCATAATTAATAAAATGAGCATTGTAACTTTTAATTCAATTCATTTGTGTTTGCTATTTTACGCTTTATATTTCAAAAAAAAAAAACAAAAACAAAAACAAAAAAAATTATTATCTCTTTTCCACTTTCCTTCTGATTATGCTAAGATTGGAGGGAGGATGATGAAAACGTAAATACTCATAATTGTTGTTGGTATGCTTTCAAATCAAAACTTTGTTGAGGATGTAAGGCATTGTTTCAATTCCTAAACACTGGAGAAATAAGGAAGATAATCCCTCGTCAAACCCTTTGAGCCTTGAAGTAGGAGTTTCTTTTCTTTACAAATAAAAACCCGCCATCTTAACCTGGGGCAGGGTAGTTCTCCGTTAACTGGATTGTGCATTCAAATACAAGAGTTTCATGCAAGACATCTTTCAACAAAAAGGTTGCATTCTCAATTTTTCCTTCGCACGCAACTAGCAAGTGTCGAAGATGTCTTTCAAGTCAAAAGTTGATGATGGTTCGCCGTAATCATTAAGCCAGGCAGTCACTTTCTTTCAAAAAAAAAAAGATAAAAATCAAAAAAAAGGAAAAAGCCCGCTAAGTCGAAACCTATGAAAGAGACTTAGGCAAAAAATTGGGGCATCCCGCTGACTGTAAGATTCACGAGAAACAGTTCAGGCAAAAGTTAGGGATAATAAAAAGAAGAATCTTTAAATCCTTACCATGAAATCCTCAATGAAAAAAAACAACCAAGAGTTATAAGGAAGTAGTGACTGTCACCTCAAAAGTCCCTTAACTTCTGAACCACCATCACTATCATCAGTGCAATTTCTAATCTTTTGGGAACCTGAGTGCATAATCTAAGTTAACTGAGCGTAGGACTGAAGATCATCACGAAGATTGGGTGGGTACAAATAAACTTTGAGCCTTTATCCTTTGTTTCTTAAACCGTGAACCAGGCCACGTTATAACCCTCAAAAGACCTAATTGAAGCAAGGTTATTTTGAAAGCATACTACAACGAGGTTGCGTAAACTGACTCCTAAAGATCTTTGCAGATCATTTTTTGGCATCACGCCTTTTGCTTTATCTTTCACTTTTAAACGTCTTGAACCACCGTGTTCTGACCAGTGACCTTATTGTTTTACCTCTTTCCAAAAATGATTTTGATTTCAAAAGTTGCATTTACTATGTTTGTATGAACACTTTTGTTTGCAAACTGGTTTTCCTTAAGGAATTTTCAAACATTTGAGAAACTTGGTCAGTGATCCAATCAGGGGCAAGTTCCTTCCAGATCCAAATTTTGTTGAAGAGTCAGTTCAAGATTTGTTGTTCAGGGGCAAGTCCTTTTCAGAATTGGTTTATACATAAGACTTTTTCAAGACTCATACTGGGGCAAGTTTTCCAAGTGCACAGTAATTCAGTCATTTTCAGCATCAATCCAAGCTGAAGCAATTATCAGTTCATATACAACAGTCAACTAATCTAGGGCAGTTTACTTGAAGAATCCCCATGCAGCTTTCCATTCTTCCTACAAGGATCGTCAACTTAATGCAGTTTACCAGTGTGGCAGATTTGTGCTCAGTAGCATCTTTAGTTCCAAAGCAGAATGGCAGTGATCTCCGTGTTGAGGAATCAGTATTCCAGTTTTGCCTTTTCCACAAAAGAGTCGAGTCGTGTCTCCGACGTCTACATTGCATTTACATTTGCATTTGATCATATATCATCTGCATAATTCATATACATATGCATAGCAAGAGTGTCATTCTCATTTGCACCCATTTGCATTCTCCATAGGTCGTGTTGTCATCCACGTCTTACCTTGTGGTCAAAGTCCAACTTACTTGGCACCTACCAAACAGATTTTGTCGTGTTTATCCAATACTTTCTTGGACGATGTGATTCCTTTTATCCAATACTTTCTTGGGTATCTCCTTGTTCATTTTCTTGGACGTTATGATTTCTTTACATCCAATGCCTTCTTGGATCTCACCTTTTTACCTCACAGTCATCTAAAGCCATTATTAGATACTGTGATTATACCTTTCATTCAAAGCCATTATTGGATGTTTGGTTTCTTTACCATCTGATGTTCTTCCGGATGAGTCCCTCTTTCTGATGTTCTTCCAGATCGAGTCTTTGTTCACATTCATCTAAAGCCATTATTAGATATTGTGATTATACCTTTCATTCAAAGCCATTATTGGATGACTGGTTTCTTTAACCATCTGATGCTCTTTCGGATGTGTCCCTCTTTCTGATGTTCTTCCAGATCGAGTCTTTATTCACATTCAAAGCCATTATCAGATATTGTGAGTTTACCTCTCATTCAAAGCCATTATTGGATGATTGGTTTCTTTGCATTCAATGTTATTCTTGAATGTAGTCTTTGTTCACAATCATCTAAAGCCATTATTAGATATTGTGATTATACCTTTCATCCAAAGCCATTATTGGATGATTGGTTTCTTTGCATTCAATGCCATTCTTGAGTACAATCTTTGTTCACTTTCATCTAAAGCCATTATTAGATATTGTGATTATACCTTTCATTCAAAGCTATTATCGGATGTCGGGTGTCTTTGTGTCCGATGCCTTCTCGGATTACATTATTTTATCTCATTTTGCATCTGATGCCTTCTCAGATATTGTGAGTCATACCTTTCATTCAAAGCTATTATTGGATGTTCGGTGTCTTTTTCACCCAATGCCATTCTTGGATGATGTTTTTTTTCTAGATATTTCGCTTTGTTTATTCTGATGCTTTCCCAGAATGACATTTGCCTTTTCCCCATCTATACTTTTCCCCTGTGGTACCATTTCCCATAGGATCCTTGTCTTTGCATTCATTCCATATCACAGCATTTCATGTCATATCATATGCATCTTGTGGTACCTTAAGGCCAAAAATTGTGCATGTTTGTATTTAAGTCTCTCCTATCACGTCGAGACGAAGATTTCAATCTCCATATCTTCGGATAGAAGAAACTTAAATAGGGGCATCTGTCATACCCTAATTTTTTACCATAAGATTCCACCTCTTTGTGCATCATCTCGCATATCTGCATGCTTTATTACTAACTGGTTTGTGCAGGAATTTTGGTTTCAAGTGGAGATAGCATTCGTTTTCATAGTTAAGTACTTCAAGGCGTGACCAATGGACTTGGATTCAAAATGTCCTAAGGTTTTCTACTGGTTGCTTGCCTCAAAATTCCTCAACAGCTTCAGTGTACATCTCAAGAAGATCGGGGTTGTTTGATTTTATGATGTTTGAGATATGTCAATTGAAGACCAGGTTATGCAAATTGGTGGAGTGTTCACTTGATGTTTGGAGTTCAAAAGACCGGTTCAAACTTTTCCGTTATTTGTCAAGAACTAAACTCAAATTTTATAATATGTTTCAAGTTGCAAGTTCAAGGAGATTTCCATATTTATTAGTGGTAATTTTTATTGCTAAGATTCAAGAAGATCAAGATTCTAAGGTGATAAGTAATTCAAAATTTCACTTAAAAGTCCAAGGTACCTTAGTTCATGTTCTCCACAAATTTCAAGTGAAAGGTTGGCATTCAAGTTCAAGGCATTATTCAAGAGAATTCAAATTTCAAAAAAGCTAATAATTCAAGTGTTCAAATTCAAAATAGAAGATATAAAATTCAAGTCATTATTTGTGGTAAATCGGAGAACTAGCTGCTGATGCCTGTTTCGCAGTGTTTCTCCCAACATGTTGAGAAGACTACTTGGTGTTGCAATGTCCTCAAGTGCCAATCATGCTCTTTTCAGTATTCAACTTTTTGTTCAATTATTCCTTGTATTTAGGCCAGCTGATTGGAAATATAAAAATAAAGTGTTTTAAAGCCAACATTATCATGGTTGTTGCTATTCTGGCAATATCTAGTGATTGGTCAATTTCACCATCCACATCTGAATTTCTTTTGAAACCTTCCAAACAATTAGAAAAGATAAAATGGAAGCAATCTCTTGAATACAGCACAGGATATCTTTGGAAAATTGGACGCAATGTATTGAAGTTAAGTTATGCAATTGAACATCCGGATTTGTTTAATTATATATCTTATGGGAGTGCGGCAGGTGTCCTACAATCAATTTTTAATATATTTTCACGTACTGACATTATACAAATTTCACTTGATACCCTGGTAGCTAAAGAATGGTTTGAACTCAGCGAATTTCTTCTCGACCCATAGTAGTATGTGGGGCCCTGCGCACGAAATGCACTATCCAAAATGCGCCGCCTGCTGTATAAGGCCTGGTCAAGTACAGCTGAGCATGGTGAGAGAGTCAACTGCTGCAAAAAAATTGCGTTTACCACATCAACGGCATCAGCTAGCCCCACAAAATCTCTGCATCAAAGGGTCATAAAAAGGTGATGTTAGCCATTGAATTTGAACGGAACCGAAATGGAAAATATCCGAAACATAAAGAGAAAGGATCAAAGAATTAAAGGGTAGAATCAAGAGTGTTCAGACACAGTCGGACATGTTCAAACCAAAGCAAAAGCAAATTATCATCATTTAATCACAGCCTCAAACATGTTTCAAAGTTGAGAAAACTAAAATGGAAAATAATTGAATCAAAGATCACACGATTGAAAGAAAAAGCTTCATCGTCAAATTGTTTTCTAAAGCAAGATTAAACCTGTTCCAAATCAAAATGGAAGGTTTTGCAACACCGAATCTGCAGCATTTGTGGACATTGATTACAAATTTTAGATTCTTGAGCCTATAAATTGAATGGATATACACACATACTCAGGGGGATTCACAGCAACAAACAAAGAGCAGAGAGATTCATCACATACCTCACAAAACAAAAAAGAAAAATTCCTACACAGTCCCAAACATCACAGACCGAAACACAGTTCACAGAGAAATAAAATCACGAGAAATTTCGTACCTCAAAGTCAACATCCACACGCTACCACTCCGCTGCAACCGTGCGCATCATCGGAGCAGCCATAAAGTCTTGAGCCGAATCACCATCAGACACCCTTGCGCGACGCCGACATCACCATCGCAAATCTCTGACGCCACGCACAAAGCTCTATCAAACCTTACAGCTGATTCCTCTCAATCGCGTTGCCGCCGTGGACAACTTCGGAGATTCCCCTCAATCGCAACCGTCGATCGACCTCCAGTAAGAAATTCCGCGAGATTACTCCAATCGCGACCCTCCGCCACAGGTACCCCTTTTCTCATTGTCTTCCGTTGATGTTGTTGTAGGTATGTGTTTGCTTTGTGAATCTGAAAATCGTTTTAATTAAGAAAGAGAGGATTGAACGAGAGAGAAGGAAGAGGGAGAGAGTGAGAAACAAGGAAGTTCAGAGAGAGAGATGTTGAGTGACGTTTAGATATGAGAGAGTAAGGACCTTTAGCCGCTGAAAGAAATTGGTTAGGGTTCAATGTGAACCTTGTTTATTTTCAAACGAACCGGGTCGGGTAATCCCATCCTTTTGATCCCCCCCCCCCCCCTTTGTTGGGCTGGACTCCATTTTTCTAAATGCACCCCTTTAAATTTAATTAGATTTTCTTTTTTAATTTTTTATTTAATTAGTTGTTTTATAATTTTAATTTAATTGATCTTATTTAGAGTTTATTCGTTTCAGCTAAATTAGTTTAATCAGAAAATTAATTAGTTAATTAGATTTATTTAGAGTTTTATTTTATCTTACTTTTAATAAATTGTTTTTTTTGTTAGTTAATTCTAAAAAATTGAAGAAAAATGTCAAAAATATTTACTTTTTTTTTTCTCTTGATATTTTGTTTATATTTTATATTTAAAAATACAAAAAATATATTTAATTATCTTTTGATTAGTTAAAAGAATTAAACAAGTTGATTTTAGATCTAGTTTTAAATTTAGTTCTAGAAAATTGGTTAATTATTAGATTTAGTTTTAATATATATTTTTTTTTCTTCTTTTTCAAGATTATCAATCTAAAAGGAAAATAATTCAAGAGGAGCTAATTTCATTTTTACTTCTTAAATAATTTTTAGAATTAGTTATTTTCTAAATTTAGTTTTAATCCTACCCTTTTTCTTTAATATAACAAAAAATAGTAAAAATTCAAATAAGACATTTTTTATTAAGGCATTTCTAACTTTTCTTTTGATTTATACTTTTAATATACCTAGGTCTTTTACCTTAGCATATACCCTTAGCAAGCAAGTAATAGATAACATAGATACTAACAAGAGGTTCCTGTAGAGTACTACAGACGTTTAGGATGCTAATACCTTCCCTAGGCGTAACCAACCCCCGACCTTAGATCTCTTAGGTTTTTTTCGATCTTTAACCCTTTCCTTTGGATAAAATAAAGACCGGTGGTGAACTTCAAAAATTGTGATTCAAGTTAATCCAATAGCTTGGTATCCGATTCTCACCGCGACACTCTCGAAGTTTGTAACCTTCAGGAGTTGTTGTCATGCTCCTGGCATCTTCGCTTTCCCGAAGTTTGTAACCTTTAGGCCTAGCGGTTCCTACTGCGGTTCCCTGATCTTCCATGATCGGCGGAACATATCCTTCCGGGATATAGTTAAGTGGCATGCCCCAAGGACGATCTTTCGGCATCTTGTACCTAGGATAAGACTTTTCCACTATGGGCGTCAATGTGATCTCTGAGATCACAGTCCTTAGTTGTTGCATCTGAGCTTCTACTAGAGCTTGCATGTCGTTATGAAGCTTTCTCAGATCCTCTTTCAGAGTGTCGATCTCTTCTCTCAACTCTCTTTTCTCTTCCTCGAGATCATCCAACTTTTTCTGACGATTGGCCCGAGTATTGTACGAATGAGACAGTTTGACTCTAGAACCGAGACACAAACGTGAGATTCGTAAGTAAGAAGAATGTGTTACGAGAATGATGAATGCAATGATTATTAATTATTTTTGTTTATTCAAATTAAACTTCGACAATTAGATTACAAATATCAAACAGTGGGGAAACCCCGTTTTATTGAATTCAAAGGATTGCGGAAATGGAAATACAGTAGATTACAAATTGCTGGAAAAGGAAACCTAAACTAATGGATCTTGAGTCCTCTCGGAGGAGAGCTCAAGTGCTAGTTCTGGTGTTTTCCTTTTCTTTGACTGGGGCTCTTGGTCCGTTGTTGGGTTGTCATTCCTTTGCCAAGTGAAAGACGTGAGCAAACTCCTTTGGTCATCCTGATTCTCTACAGCATGTTGCTCTAAAATCTCAATCAGCGCATCTTTTTCTCTTAATAGCTGCTGTATTTTTTTACATTCCACATTGAGAATACGATACTTGTTCCTCCAAGACCTCTTCTCCTGTTGAATTTTGCTGAGAGTAACTTGAAGTTTTTCCGTCTCAGACATGAAATAAAGGGCAGAGTCCCTTAATGGAAGAACTTCCTGGAGAGGGTAAGGCATCCTCAGCTTGAGAGCTCTAGTTTGTACCCAGTGGAGATAAGGCTCCACCGAGAGACTGTCTGGTTTTCCTAGAGACTTTCGTCCTTTCATATGAACGTGTTCCCAAGTGTGCACTATTTCCGTTTTTAGTGCCCTGTCATTTTCTCCTTCTTTGAAGAAAAGACCTTCCAGATGAGCACTGCGCGGGACATGCCTCATCGGGTATCCAAATTGACGACGAACCAACATCGGATGATAGTTGATTCCTCCCTTAGTTCCTATAAGGGGTACATTTGGGAAATTTCCACAACGGTCAATGATTCTAATCCCGTCGTAGATTCGATTGTACCAATCGATGTCCGAGTTGGTAAGAGACATGACTCTCTGCGACCAACGTAAAGTATTCTTTTGATCCCAAAATGCAGCAGACTTTGGCAAATGGGAAGTGAACCATTTGTAAAGCAAGGGCACACAGCACGTGATCATTCCTTCGCTGTATAAATTCCTTAAGTGTACCGAATGATACGCATCTACGAGCAGGGTCGGTACAGGGTTTCCAATCAGGAAAATCTTAATGGCATTGATGTCTACGAAGTTATCAATGTTGGGAAACAAAAATAACCCGTAGGTGAGCAAAATGAAGATACTCTCGAAAGCGGCCACGTTCCCTATACTGGCAAAGTACAGGGCTTTCTTTGTCAAGAACTGGGCTGGCAAACCTTGGATGCCACCCTTAGTGGTCATGTGAGTCCTGACTTCTGACTCGTCCAAATAAATTGCTCTTGCAATGGTCTGATCCTTTGGAATTTCTTCCAGTCCAGAAAAAGGAGCCTGATCAGTGATGTGTAAATCAGTCAGGTGAGAGTACTCCTCCAGCGTTGGTGCAAGCTGATAATCTGGGAACATGAAACAGTGATAGACTGGATCGTAGAACTGGATTAGCGTGGACAGGATTCCTTCGATTACATGGACCCTTAATAAGGACAACAGTTCTCCATACTTAGCTTTGAAAGCCTCGTGGTTGGTGATCATTCTCACCAAACCTCTCAAATCCTCCAACTTTGGAACCTTGAAGGTGTACTTATAAGTTTTTCTTCTACCGAAATCCATAGCGCAATCTCCTTTCTCTCTGACATTTGCAATCATTGTCTTAGTTTAATTTAAAAAAGAGAGACTAGAAGAGAATATTTTCTTTGTTTTAATGTTTTTTAAATGAATGCATGAATGCAGCACACAAAAACATAGAAAAAACATGGGGTCAAAGGGTCGGTGTCATGAAATCAAGGCTCTACCCCCCCCCCCCCCAAAGGTTTATACTGGTGATTTTTTGTACCTGTCCGTAAAATCATTGACCCCTCTGGGATAACAACAGCAAGTGGATCGCCAGCGAGCTGATGTATCCCAGAGTGATCTCAGATGAGGGTAGTATCGCGTGACAACTATTTCTGATAGCTTCCGCACTACAAAATGGCTTAAGTCTTCTAAAAACCTCTGCTTCTCAGATAACCCAGTCGACCACACTACTTTCAACAACCGAAGTTGTATAGGCAATGTATCTGCAAAGGGAGTCTCCACGGAGTTTGATGGTCGATCGAGGGCTCTTAACTGGAATTCACTCCCAGTAAGATTACCCGCATTGCCATCACCTATCTTAGGTGTATACTCAATCTTTCCACATGCGACATCACACGCATTCCCATTAGCAGAAAAATAAACACAGATATCATTTAGGAAAAGCATTATATATATTTGTCTTAATCATCCTAGACCTCTAGTCTTATGATCCTATACAGACAATGACTCCTCAGCAGAGTCGCCATTTCTGTGACATGAATGTGAACTCAAGGTTTCTACCTAAGAGATGGGAAGAGAACAAGATCTTGAATGTCCCCAGTGAAGTCGCCATTTTTTCTGGCAGTTTTCAGATTTAAGGTTTCACCCAGAGAGATAAGAGGGACAAGATGCCCTGCAAGGCCCCACAGTGGGCGCCATTTTTCTGTAGCGAGCGATTTTGAACGTGGTTCTTAAGCACTGTCGCTCTGGGGTACTACAGGTCGATTCATTTTTTATCCTATTGAGTTGACTAAGGAAGGGAAATAGATGTCTCCAATTAACCCTGCTTGCATACTGAGTTTAAACAGATGACTGTTGGTTTACGGATGCGGTTTAGATTGTGGGCCTCTCTCTGCTTATTTTGTTAAGACTGAAATGACGGGACTATTCATGGGGATTTTGGATAGGTACTGGATTTGATTTTTTAATTAGTGTGCTCACTAAGATTTTTCAATCTTATGCCAACGTATTCCCATTTGACGAAACAGGGAAATCAGAGAGATCGTAGTTCCTCCTATTCTAAGGGAGGAAAAAGGTTGTTTTGGTGTCTTGTTCAAAGCCCAAGACATGAAGCTAAAGGTGGTTTGTATCTTGTTCAAATCCCAAGATGTGAAGCTGAAGGGTCTATTTGTATCTTGTTTGAAGCCCAAGATGTGAAGCTAAAGGGTTTTGACTTTAGAGAGAATTTGTCATCTCTAAAGAGAAGTTGTTGATTTTTGTATGATATGGACAAGGCACAACTTTGATGCTAAGAGGTTGATTGACTCAACCGGGGTTTTCCTTATACAAAGCCTAAGAGGAGGCTATTGACCCAACAAGAGGGTGCTTTTATGTGTCTCGTACAAAGCCCGAGATAGAGGCTAAAAGGGATTGACTCAACAAGAGAGTCTGTTATATGTCTCGTATGAAGCCCGAGAAAGAGGCTAAGGAGTTGACTCAACAAGAGAGTCTTTTATACTCAACAAGAGAGTGTTTTTGTATCTCGTACGAAGCCCGAGATAGAGGCTAAAGGGTGATTGACTCAACAAGAGAGTCTTTTATACTCAACAAGAGATTGATTTTCTATCTCGTACGAAGCCCGAGATGGAGGCTAAAGGAGTTGACTCAACAAGAGAGTCTTTTATACTCAACAAGAGAGTGTTTTTGTATCTCGTACGAAGCCCGAGATGGAGGCTAAAAGGGATTGACTCAACAAGAGAGTCTTTTATACTCAACAAGAGAGTGTTTTTGGTATCTCCTACGAAGCCCGAGATGGAGGCTGAAAGGAGATTGGCTCAACAAGAGAGTCTTTTATATGTCTCGTATGAAGCCCGAGAGAGAGGCTAAAGGAGTTTACTCAACAAGAGAGTCTTTTATACTCAACAAGAGAGTGTTTTTGGTATCTCGTACGAAGCCCGAGATGGAGGCTGAAAATGGGTTTGACTCAACAAGAGAGCCTGAAATGGTTAGCTCCGCTAAGGAGAATCATTGTACAAGGCCCAAGAGGAGGCCAATGTAACTGTTTCAGTCTAGCGACAGGTCCAGTATGTCGGATAAAGAGAAAATCAGTTCTTATATGGGTAATGTTGTACCTTGGGATTGATCAGAGGATCGGGGTTATTTCTTGTTCTTTAAGGAAATGGGAAATCCAAAGGGTATTGAGACTGTCCAAGTCTACGGGTGTTTTGAGAAATCGATTCTCAAATAGTGAATGATCTTTGTATAATGCCCAAGAGAAGGCTGGTTTGTTAAGGGATGAAGGTCAACCCATTAACTGGTCTGACACTTGACTCAGAAAGACGGCTCTAGCGAAATGATGACTAGGTTCTGTTCCTATACCTGTAGAGGTCTCTAGGTCCTTGTACTAAGCCCAAGAGAAGGCATGAGAGCTTTTCAGAAGCCGAAGGGTCCTTGTACGATGCCCAAGAGGAGGCGGGGATGCTTTTAAGAAGCCTGTGGGTCCCCAAACCCCAAGAAGTTCAAGACATGATATTCACTAAGAATAGATCAAGCCAGGAAAGTCCGAGAATTTGGAAGAAGCTCAAGAGATGCCATTCACGGAGAAAAGATCATCTCTGGGGAGTTAGAGCTCCTTTGACAATTTCTAAGGGTGCTTTTAAGAAGCCTGTGGGTCCCTAAACCCCGAGAAATTCAAGACATGCTATTCACTGAGACTAGATCAAGCCAGGAAAGTCCGAGAATTTGGAAGAAACTCAAGAGATGCCATTCACGGAGAAAAGATCATCTCTGGGGAGTAGAGTCTCTTTGACAACTTCTAAGGGTGACAGTCTGAGAAAGGGTTTAAAAAGAATCTACCTTTCACATCTCCATATTGTTTAACCCCAAGAGGAGGGAAGACTGTGTCTGGTAATCCTACGGGGATCTAGTTTTGACTGTATTTAAGAGTGATCAACGGGGCTTTACCTAGTGCTAGACGTAGTTGCCGGGGAAAACTCTAAATAACTATACTAGTATTACACAGTGGATATTTGACATGTATATAAAAGTTTGTGAAAGAAGACTTACAGTGAGCAGCCCCATAATACAGTTATATATATGAAAACGGATAAAGAAAACGGGTAAACACTTACTCGGTTGTAGAGCTTCCATGCTGTTTGGTTAGTTTGTTCAACAAAGAAAGCTTTGATAACAATATTATATTCAAAATCAAAGGAGAAAGTGCTTTGAAAAGATTGTTGGGGCTTATAGCTCAAGGAGAGGCCCAAAGGTTTTAACGATGATTGCACCGTTGTTTTGAATTTGTACAGTGTCTTATACAAGTGACTGAGGCCCAAAATGTTTTCTGTACAAAAGGATGGGTCTTACACTCTCTCAAGAGGCCCAAAGATTTATTTTTATACAAGTGGTGGGGCTTACAGCACAAGGAGTGGCCCAGGGTTTGATTTTGAACTGGCGATCGCGCCGGGATTTTCTTTTAACGCAGAGGGGCTTATACAATGTTTGAGGCCCAAAAATAGTTTTGGTTAAAAGGGGATTGGGTCTTACACTCTATCAGAGGCCCAAAAATTGTTTCATTTTTGTACAAGTGATGGGGCTTACAGCTCAAGGAGAGGCCCATGGGTTTTTGTTAAAAAGGCGACGATCGCGCCGAACTTTTTGACAGTATCGGGACTTATATAATACACTGAGGCCCAAAATATTTTGGTTTTCAAAGAGGGTTGGGTCTTACACTCTATTAGAGGCCCAAAAGTGTTTAAAGAAAAAGAATGGGGCTTATAACACGAGGGTAAGCCCAAGGATTATTTGTTTGAAAAATGGCGATCGCGCCGAGGTTTGAAAACACAGTGGGTCTTATACGATGACCGAGGCCCAAATTATTTTGGTTCTCAAAAGGGGCTGGGTCTTACACTCTATTAGAGGCCCAAAAAAGTTTTAAAGAAAGGAATGGGGCTTATAACACGAGGGTAGGCCCAGATAATTTTTGTTTGAAAACGGTGATTATGCCGAGGTTTTTTGAAAACGCAGTGGGTCTTATACAATGACTGAGATCCAAAATGTTTTGGTTTTCAAAAGGGGTTGGGTCTTACACTCTATTAGAGGCCCAAAGGTGTTTGAAAAAGTTTGATGAGGGTTGAATTAATCAAAAACCCTAATTTGTTTTCAAAATGTATTTTAATTGAACAAAAAATTCAATTAAATGATCAAAATTGTTTAACATGTGGAAAACAAATTGTGATCTTGGATTAATGTTTCAAAAATCAAGTTTTGACCTACAAAATGATTAGAAATCACTAAAATTTTGAAAAATCAAGAGGGAGAAAATATTTTAAATGTCAAAAATAATTAAAATATTAATTCTTTACAAAAATATCAAGTATATGAAATAAATAATATTTTTGGGATTTTTTGGGAAAATAAAATATTTTAACATTTTTGTGAATTATTAAAAAAAGAATCAACTCAAAATCATTAAAACTCAGAGAGAAATTAATTTTTGAATCAATTAAATAAAATCACAAAAATTCAAATATTCAAATGTTTGAAAATGGCGCCAAGAACATGGCAAGAACACGCGCCACCCTTTGTTTCTGCAGATTTACATTTTCTATCCAATCTCACTGAATACTTGATTATATAATGCAATCTACATATCAATATACTCGTTTCAACCTCACGATCATGTCTATGGTCTTTAGTTTTATTTATTTTAAGCATGGAATAAGAAATCAAAGAGAAATCTCAAGAACCCTAAATTCTGCATGAAGGTTCAGAAATTCCATACACGATTCAAACAAAGCAATTGATTGAGGGAAAACACTCTATGCATGATTATGAACATATGGCCAAATTATTGTGCAGCAAAAAATACATGGACCATAGAGTTAGAAGACCTCATGCTTACGTCTTACAGCTGGTGATTATGTTTTGTGTTAGAGGTATTGCAGCTTGGTTCCAAGGATATGGACAGCCTCCCTAGGTGTTATGGAGTGTGTCTGGATGCTTGGAGTGGATTAAAATGATCTGGAACTTGAGACGGTACCCCAACTGTAAATCTGTCAAGAACTTGAGCAATTGGCTGGTGATTTTGTGATTTTGGTGTTCCAGATGTTATGTGAGTGTTTGGATCACTTCTATGTGATGTTTATGAGGTGTGTGTGTGTGATTGGTTTGATTGGAATAACTCTCAAACTCAAAACCCGATAGTGACTTGCCTTAGAAGGCAAAATTGGAGTGAAGAAGGAGATTTTGAGGAAAGCATATGTTTGATGGCTTTGGTGTACTCAAACTGATCACAAATGAGCTCTATTTATAGTAGAGTAAGTTTGTTTTGCAAGGAATAGTGAATGGCAACTGCTGCATAGGTTTGGCCAATGTTGAGCAATGAGAATCCAAGTCTCCTCTAGCCATTGACTAGAGGTTAGGGCACAGGCTGCTTGTTCCCTTGGTCTTGGATAAGTCTTGACTGAATTCAGTTATAAATAGCTCAGTACATGCCACCTTTGTGTATGCATTGAATGCTCCAATCCAAAATTGGAGTCTTGTCCCTCTTTTAGGGATTTCTAGGTTTGGCATGCTATTTTTGGTTCCAAAGACTTGGGAGGCTTGGGATCAGAGTTGGTTCCTCCTTGGTCCCCCCTTGAGGTGTTCAGATGGATAGAGTTGCTTGTCATTTGAAAAATTTGGGCAAATCGAGCAAAACTCCAAAATCTGCCTTGCTTTGGCAGTTTTCAGCAAGGCATGTTGCCATTGTCATATCTCATGGCTCAAGTTGAGTTTGGTGATGTTCTTGGTCATTTTGGAAAGCCCTCCTATGATACAACAACTGTTTGACCATAGTTGGTTTTGATACTTTTTGGATCCAAGTGAAAAATGCCCCTACATTTCAAAAAAAGTGAAGGCATTTTCTGACTTACTGAAAATTTCACTAAGTGTTGGAAAAAGTGGCATTTCATGTTTTCAGCCATTTTGATCATTCCATAACTCAAAATCCATAATGAATTGGAATGAGGTGTAGTTGAAGCTTTTGTAGAGGGCCATGAGGGCACAAATCCAGCTTTGAATGGGGAAAAATGGCTTTGTGGTTTAGGAGTTATGATCCTCCAAAGTTGGTACCCTAGCCACTTTATTCCATAACTTAGAAAAATTTCTAAGTTTTGATGGTTACCCCTTTTACAAGTTATCCCACTTTTCTTGATTTTTCTTGATGAATGATGATTCAAATCACACATTAACATCATTTTAGGGTTAAAAAACCATAATTGTGAAAAATCTCAAAAAGTCAAAGTTGACTTTTGTGCACAGTTGACTTTTTGTCAGATGAATTCCAAATTGTGCGATCCTCTATGAAATCAAGTCCTTGACCTAAATCAAACTTGATGTACATGTTCCATAGGTGTCATAGGGTGTATTGAATTATGTCTCAAGGTTTGGGAGCATGTCTTGGTCAAAAGTCAAAGCTACAGTTGACTTTTCCCGCAAAACCCTACCTGTGGTTCAGATGAACTTGAAACTTGGGAATCAAGCTTCTTGGATCAATCCATTGTTGAAAATGGATCAATGTAGTATGTTAGAGACCCTCAAATCCTCTCTTGAGGTCTTAGCTCATGTTTTGTCCTAAAAGTCAACTTAGGGGTGAATTAGGTCAAGAAACCCTAATTCCTGATTTTTAGTGAATGCATCCCCTGAAGCAAAATTGACTTGATGATTGGGTTCATGATGTCCCTTGGGGCATCATAGGTTATGCTTTGAAGCATTGGCTCATGCCCAGAGGAAAATTCCCATCTGGAGGCCCTGGTCGACCAAAACCCTAATTTGGTGACACTGGCGATCTTGAGGCTTGATCCACCTAGAAGGGAGCAGCCTTGTGCTTAACCTTGAAGTGGGAGTCCTCTTGATCCATTGTGGATGTTTGAGAGGTTAGAAAAGTTCAAGATCATGTCAATTCTTGATTTATCCTTTGTCTAAGTGATCTTAGAGGGCTTGAAACCCTAATTTTTTATAGTAGTCGATGCTCACCCATCTTTGGGGAGACTGATGAGGCATGATGGTTCATCCATATTATGATGATGATTTGCCCAATGATGGGAAATCTAAGTGGTCAAAATTTGGGGTATGACAGAGAGGAATGATAAGGGTTAAGGAGTGGAAGCTAAAGAGCTTGCCTCTCTTGGGGAAGACTTAATAAAGTTATAAGATAACAAACATCATAAACAAGATGAAAACAAAAGTATGGTGATAACCAAAACACTTCATGGGGATAACATGTGAAAATGTTTTACCAAACATAAGTGGTGTTGGTACACAAAAGAATGTGACAACATCTTAGGGTTCATGCATTCAAGAGTGACAAACTTAAGACCTTTAACCATTAAAGGTGGTTCAAAACATGGCATTCAAAGTTCAAGACATCAACATGTCACATACTTGATCAAACAAACTCATGTTACAAAGCAAATGATCTCAAGAGATCTCATGGTATTTCAAAGGATATTTTCATGTAAAAACAATATTAAACATCAAGGAAATAAAGTGAAACAAAACATACAATGTCATAACATCATACAAGGCTTGGACAACATGCATTAGGTCTCATTTTAGGAGTATGAACAAGGAAACATGACTAAGAAATCAAAAGAAAGTCAAGATGTTCTTTATGAAAACCCTAAAAAGCCTTTCACTTCCAACATCAACAAATTCTTCAAAAATAATTATTTTCACAAATTTCTCTCCACAATCAGAAAATAGACAAGTTAAGGAACATTTTGCAAAAAGAATGGCTTAAAAATAGTGAAAAATGAGCAAGTTATGAAAGTTTAAAATCAAGGTATAAACCATAAAAAATACAAAATAGAGACAAGTGATAAAAATAATGGAAATGCACCCCATGGGTGTTGAACCCACGTCCTAAGGTTCAGTGCACAAAACCCCTGCCAACTGGGCTGCGCGCGCAGTGTGAATGTAGTGTACAAGCATTCAATAAAATAACATGACAAGCGAAACAAGTTGGAAAAATAAAAAAGGAAAAAGGTCGGGGCGAGGGGGATTCAAACCCCAGACCCTTCGCTTGCCAATACCTATAACCTCCTTCATAGACCAGCGGTGCTACGCTCTCATCCAAACATTATACAACTCCAATTATTTTTATTTTAAAACCACCCCTAAACGGCCACCTCAACGCCACATGGGACTGACTGGGGGCCACACTCTCTTCTTCTTCTTCCCTCGTCCTCTCTCTCGTGCCCTAATAAACAACAACCATGTCCAAAACTTCTAGCCAACGGATCTCTCTCGTCCCTCAACTAAACTCAAAGATTCAAAAACCAAAGTTGGAGTAAAAACTCCCAGGAACACAACTATGCGTTCAGTTTTCATTAAAAACCAATATATGATTCAAAAATCAAACCATAACAGTGCAACATCATAAGATTTCAACAAGTTATATCATGCAAAGTTTTAAACAAACATGGCAAGCTCTTGTTCAGAATCACAAATTAAATAACACACTACATTTTAACATTCAAACAACAATAATATCATGCATGAATATGTGAGTTTTAGAGCTAGAAACCCTACCTCTTGGAGAAAGTCCAAGGCTTCTTCTACAGCACTGATGATGGATAAGAAACGCCTTTTGGAACTTTGTTGAACCTTGGAGAGAAGATGCAGATACTTAGAAAACTTAGAGAGTGCTTCAAATATGGAACCCGATCCTACTTGCAAATGGAACCTCAGAAATGGCAGATGATGGTAGGGGTGTTACAGTTAGTGTTTAGGTGTTTAAAGCTTCTCTATTCAATGTTTAGAGAAGATATGTGGAGTTATAGAGAAAGTGCACGAGTGAAATGGAAGTTTGAAGTGTTCTTGAAAATTTGCAAGATCTTGTGAATGAGAGGATGGAGTGAGCAATCAGCCTCTTTGTGGGGTGATTCTGGTGTGTTTTTGTGAGTAGAACAAGGCTCTATTTATAGGAGATGTTGAGGGTTCAAGGCAAGGTCAGAAATGGAAAGTTTCCAAGTTTGCTCTTTTGAAAGTTTTCCCTCGCAAGTGAGCTTCCTTTGCTGATTCAAGGGTCTTCAAAGCCTAGCCTTAGGAACTGTTGTAATGTGAACTGATTGGATTGGTTCAGAGTCCAAGTTTCAAGGGGAAAAGAAGTTGCCATGCTGTTATGTAAAGTTTCTCTTTCATGGATGTCCACTTGCACATCTACTTGGCTACCTTGCTTAAATCATCATATTTTAATGCTCCAACTTGCCAAAATTGTGGCAGAGGTCCTAAACCAAGCTAATCTGATCTCTAAACATCAGAAGAGTCAAAGTCTTTGATGATTAGAAGTGTAATGCATCATTATGCATAAGTTGGTTACTTAACATTCAAGAAATGGACCTCAAACTTCTTTCAATCGAATCTCTCAGCTCACTCAATGGACTGAGGAGTTCTTGTACTTTTCAGAAAGCCCAAAATGTCCTCTAAAACTTTCATGTTCAAGAATGTTCCAAATTCTCAAAGGATCTTAGTGGAAAGTGGAAGTGAAGTCAGCTGATTTTTAAGGCAAAAAATAGTGAAATTTCACTAAGTCCTTAAGTGTTTTGAACTTCCAAGCCTTGTAAATTACAAACCAAACCTTAAATTGAGAAAGGTCCTCTAATATGTTTTGAAGTTCATGATGAGAGCTTCAATTTGAGTTTTGGATCACAAAATTTGGATGTGTGGTTTGGGAGTTATGACTTTCCCAATTTTGCACAAGAAGTGAACTCTTCCTTAGAAAATTTTAAGAACAAAACCTTGCCCTTATTGCAAGAAACCTTTCAAATGGTGGCCTCTCATGCTCTCAATCAAGGATTAAACATGTTAATGTAGAATATGATTTGAACACTTCATTTTGGGCCAATGACACCAGAGTCAGAGGCTTGACTTTGTCAGTCAAAACCCTAATTTCCTCAGGAATTCTACTGGATGATCTTTGAGGATCTTGCTTCTTCAATCTCTTCCAAGGTTCAAAGATGACCTCTAAGGGTGTTTATGAACATATGGAACCATGTCCCAAGGCTTGGAAACATGTCTTGATCAAAATTAAAGGCAATGGTTGATTGGTGCTGATAAAACCCTAACTTGAGTCATGGTGAATCTTATGGCTCAAGGTACTTGTAACAGGAGCCAAACACTCTTGATTTCTTGTGGAATAGGCTCTCTTTAATGTAGGTAAGTTTAATTGGTTGATGAACCAATCAAACCTTGACTGATCATGACAAACTTCTTCAGTGATTCTTCAGGTCAAAACCCTAATTCCTCAACTTTGGTCTGACAATCTTTTGTTGACTTGATTTAATCCAGAGTCTTGAGATCCCAAACTAGTGAACACTTGTGAAGGTGTATGGATCCAAGAAGAATAGTCTTAGGAGACCTTGAATCATGTGAGAGCCTAGCTCAGGAGACCTTGCCCTCTTTCTAGTGTAAACCCTAGTTCTCAACACAAAAGAAACAAACTTGCAAGATATGGGTTAGTTAACAGTGCATAGATGATTTATCCCTACATGTGAGTGCAAGATGTTATGACATCTAAGGGGTAAAATTTGGCGTACAAAAATGGTGTCTTGATCTCAATGGGAAACATGGCATCCGCCCTATAAAACATGGAGAACGGGGTTTCCTTGGTAGTCTACTGTGCCATGGTGTGGTACGACCATAATATCTGATGGAGTAGTTCTGCCCATAGACCTTTGGCGTCATCCAATTTCTTCTTCAGTCTTTTTAGGATTACCTTATTTGCTGATTTGGCCTGAACGTTAGCTTGGGGTGTACTAGAGACACAAATGTTTTCTGCACGCCCAACTCTTTACAGAAGTCAATGTCCATGGTGTTGTCGAACTGTGTCCCATTTTCTGAGACAATGATGTTGGGGAGGCTGTATCGACATATAATCCATTTGGTGAAGTAGTCTACTCCCACTATCAGGAATTTTAATTGACCTTGTGCCAAGGGAACGGGCCCAGGATATCCACGCCCCATTGGTAGAATGTCCAGTGCGAGGTCATCGATTGGAGAAGCTCTGCTAGGGAGTGGTGAAGGTCCATATACCTCTAGAATTGATCGCACTTTTTCACGAAGGCAATGTTATCTTTCATTAGTGTAGGCTAGTAAAACCCTGCTCTTAATATCCTGTGACCGAGAGCTTTTCCGCCGATGTGGCTGATGTAGGCTCCCTTATAAATCGCTGCGAGTACTAAGGCGGTATCGTTCTCACCCAATCATCTCATAATGGGGAAAGCCTTCCCCATAATGTAAAATTTTCCTAAGAGTATAGTGTACTTGGTAGCTTTTCCTATAATATTTATATCTTCCCCCTCATCCGACGGGAGTTTGCCCGACTGTAGGTAGTGCAGTATCAGAGACACCCAACTAGACTCAGGAACGAGTTCCAAGGAGTATGTTTCCTATGCCTCGATGTTGGGGGAGGCGATATTTTCTTGTATGTTTGTCTTATTAAACCCTGTATCATTCGAGGTGTCTAATTTGGACAAGAGATCCGCCCTAAAGTTATGTTCTCGGGGGACGCATTCTACTTCAAAAGAGAGAAAACGCGGGGATAAATTTTGTACCATTTGTAGATATTTTATCAACTGGGCTTCCTTGGCCTGCTATTGTCCCGATACCTAGTTAGAAACTAGCTTATAGTCGCTTTTAACTTTTGATCTAGTGGATCCTATTTCCAAGGAGAGGATCATACTAGCAATGACAACCTCGTATTCTGATTTATTGTTGCTGGCAGTAAACTAAAACTTCAATGCCTGCTCAATAACTATGTCACTCGGCCCCTCGAGCATTATTCCTGCACATCTTCCTTTTATGTTGGAGGCTCTATCCACAAATAAAGCCCACTATGAAGGGGGATCCTTATCTGCGGGAGAGATGAGTTTGGCTACAAAGTTGGCCAAGGCTTGAGATTTGATGCTCCCTCTCAGAATGCACTGGATGACATATTTCAAGAGATCTACTGACCATAATACCATCCTTTCTGCCAGGTCGGGCTTCTTCAACACTTGTCGCATGGGGTAACTGGTTTTTACTAGGATGGTATGCCCCTAGAAGTATGGTCTGAGCTTTCTCGCCGTAGTAGCAATGGCTAACACCAATTTTTCAATCTTCTGGTTGTGCGTCTTAGTGCCCTTGAACACTTTGCTTATGAAATACACATGTATTTCTGTCTTGTCTATTTCTTGGACGAGGACTGAGCTTATCGCCCGCTTGGTGACCGAGAAGTAAAGGAATAAAGGAGAATCCTCATTTGGGCTAGTGAGGATTAGGATTGATGTGAGTAAATATTTGACCTAGGCGAAAGCTTCCTCACACTCGTAGGTCCATTGGACTTCTCTTTCCTCCTCACGGCGGTGAAGAAAAGGAAAGCTTTATCGCTTGCGCATAAGAGGAAGCGAGATAGGGCGACGAGGCTTCGCATAAGTTGTTGCACTTCCTTAATGTTGGTGGGACTCCTCATATTAAAGACCACCTAAAACTTATCCAGATTGGCTTTAATCCTTCTCCTAGTCAACATAAAACCCAAAACTTTTCCCTCATGTACTCCGAAAGAGCACTTGGCGAGGTTTAGGTGCATATCATACCTCCTTACTAATTGCATGATATCATCCAAGTCGTTGGTGTGACTATGCCCCTCCATTACTTTGATGATCATGTCGTCGACATATACCTCCATGTAGGTGGCGCCAGCATTCTTGAGGCCGAAGGGCATGGCATGGTAGAAGTAGTTGTCGTGGTTCGACATGAAGGAGGTTTTAGGCGCACCCAGTAGATCCATTTTGATATGATTATATACCGAACATGCATCTTTGAAACTTAACATACGAAAGCCTGGCGACCCATCGATTAGATGGTCAATGTTTGGCAGCAAATATGGATCCTTAGGGCAAGCAGCGTTCAGATCCGTGAAGTTCACGTACATGCGTCATTTATTATTGGCCTTTCGTAACAGGACTATGTTGGCTAGCCATGTATGGTACTTTGTTTCGGTGATGAATCTGGCGTTGGATAGATTTTCCACCTCTTCATCTATGGCGACCCTCTTTTCCTTGCCTACCTTTTGTTTCCTTTGTGCCACTAACTTGGTGGATGGATGGATGGCCAGGAGATGGCTCACAACATTAGTGTAAATACCTGGCATGTCTGAGGGAGAACAGGGGAACAGGTCGACGTTTTTTCGTAGTCAGTCAAAGAGCTCTCGTTCCTCCCTTGCAGACAAGGAGGTGCTTATCTTCGTGATTTGGTGAACTTGAGGACCTATATATACTTCCTTCAAGTCTTCTATGGGTGTGAGTCACTTCGCCTTCTCACCCAATTTAGGGTCCCAACCTCAATGTCAACATTTGGAACTTTGGAAGGATGTGCATCAACCAATTAGAGCTCTTATCTGACTGTCTCCATGCTGCTTAGGTAACATTCACGAGCGACTTGTTGATCTCTCCGGATGGTGCCCACTCTACCATCTAGGAGCAGATATTTCAAGTTTAAGTATCGTGCAGACACGACCGCCCCTAGGACGTTGATGTTCATGCGCCCTAGGATGATGTTGTAATTTGACATGTTGTGTACAATGAGGTAGTTGGCGTCGATGGTTTTTGCGTCTGCTTCCTCGTCATAGGTGGTTTTCAGAGTCACACAACCTATTATTTGTACTCACTCGCCCGATAATCCTTTTACAGAGCCAGTGAACCTCTGTAGGCCTTCCAGATTCATTTGTAACTTTTGGAAGGCATCCCAAAAAACGACATCGACTGAGATGCTTGATCTATCAGGATGCGCCTAAAATCCCAATTGCCATGTTGAACGTTAATACCAAAGGATCATTGTCGTCGGGGTTGATGTCTATGGCATCCTCTTCATAGAAAACGATGTTGGTCTCTACCATTCCTATAGTGTTTTCAAGAAAGCCAAGTGATATGACGTTCGTCGTGAACACCTGCTTCACGTATCTTCGTCGAGCAGCCCTAGAGAGGCCCCTCCTGGAAATTCCTTTGGCTATGGTGTTGGATACATGGTGTAAGACTCTGTTAGTTATCTCCATAAAGAATGGGATGCTAGGGTTAGAGTGAAATACGTGGCCTAGGTTAGTTTTACCGAGGTCCGCAGTGGGTGCTACTATACTGGCCAAAAAGTACAAGGTGTGTGTGTTCCCTCTGCAAGGGTAGGAAGACTCAGATGCCTTTGTAGGTGTATTACAATTTAGATAATGAGGGCTTTCCCACGGCTGTGAGAAGTCATGTGCGGTGGTTTTTGAGAATTTTTAAGGGACTATGTCGCCTGAGGTGAGAGGCTCTGGTGGTGGCCAGCGCTGGTGGATTTCAAGCGATCGGTTAGGCTGACGGTGTGTTAAGGCTACTAAGAGCGTAGTGCTCTCCGAGTAGTGGTAAATGTGTATAACTCGAGAATCCCCTTATCCACTTGAGGGGGTAATGTATTTATAGTGGCCTCTGGGTCCTAGGGTTACCTTATAAAAGGCCACTACCCACACTCTGTCAAATGATGGACAGTTGAATCCTTATTTCTAAGGGTGATGGGGGTTAGCAACGACTTTGATTTTGTCTTTATCCAAGACACGTCTTATCCCACATTTATTTCCCTCTATGGGCGAGGAATACTTAAAGGCGAGACGATATCTCCCTTCGGGCGACTTTATGTTGCCGCCTTCTCCTAGGGCAATCTCTGGGCATCGCCCTAGGCAGAACCATTTGCAAATATAACACAACACTAGCCTTTACCCTTTTTTTCTCCTAAAATCCGAACTTTATGTGTCATCATGTAGCCTCCCATCTTGGTGGTTTGATGAGGTTTTTCCTCTGCACGACCTATTTGTTGCGTTGGGGTTTTTTTTCTCCATTATGCCTGCGACGCCGCCTCATCAAATTGAGGTGGTTCTCCAGCGGATTGTTGTTCGCTATTTTCTTTATGGTGGTTCTCTGGCGGATTGTTTCAACCTTCTCTAATGAACTAATGGTTCTGTTTTGGCCTCAAAAACCTACAAAGTTTTGTTTTAAATTGTTGGTTGGTGGTGGTGTGACTTGCCTCTGATCTCTGATTCTTTTCAGATCAGTTGAGATCTTCTATTTTCAAGGTGTTTTGGGTTGACGCCATCACAACAATAATTGTGTTCTATTTCAAGGCCCTGTCTCCGCCTTGTTGGGCTAAATATTTTTGAATTATGGTTTGCTACGATTTAGGTTTGCTTGGCTTGAAAGAACTATTATGCTTGCTATGATTTCTTACAAGGAGTTGTTGGTTTGTGAATCGGTTCATGTTGGCGTCACTTCATTTGACATTATTTAAGATTGTGAAGACCCACACAACATCTTTTTTCTATCTTGTTTATTCCATGTACGCAGGTTCACTAGATAGTGTATGTGTGTTGTGTGTGTTTTTACTTCTTTCGTTTAGACCATTATTATTGTACGAGTAGTTTGTTTGAGATATTTATTACTTTTGGATGTGGTTTGACTGAGTCAGATTTTTACTCCCACAGTATTTTATAATCTATTTTATTTTTATTTAAATATTTGTGGTTTATTTAAAAAAAAATATATTATTATTCAACTGATTTCTATTTTCTACAATGGATTGCTATTTGATTATAAAATCCAATGTTTTTAAAAACAATAATATTTGATTACTATTTAATTACTATAATTATTTTTTGTCATTAATTACTAATTTTAAAAAATTGTTGAATTTTTCATAATATGTAAATAATACTTATTTCAAATAAATATGTATTTAAAAAAAATACAAAACTCATATATTTCAAATAAATAAATATTAAAAGAAATACAAAACTCATATATTTATAATAAATAAATATTTATTAGAAAAATACAAAACCTATATATCTATTTCAAATAAATATTCATTAGATATTTACTTTAAATGAGTATATTTATTTGACTATTATTTTAAATTTATAATAAATAAAATTAATATTATTATAAATAAATAATAATATTAGATATTTTTATGTGATATTAAATATTTATACATCTATGTAATATTAAATATTTATTTTATGAAATAAATAATATCACATATGTAATATATTTAAAATGAAAAGAATATTAAAATAATATTTATTTTAAAGATGTATTAAATAATAATTATTTTAGGTTTATTTAAATATGATTAAAAAACACAAAATAGAAATGAATATTATTTAAAATAAATATATAATATTATTTGAAAATTTAAATTTAAGCTTAGTATATAAAAAAATAAGCATTTAAATGGGTTTGAATATTATTTAAAAAATACTTATTTTAAAATAAGTTTTTTTTTGGAATAAGAGGATTATATTAAACCAAAAACAGTTAATACACGCCGATCGAGACGATCCTGGCTACAAAGTGACTAAAGAGCAAGAATAACACAACAAGACCCCTACAAATTCCTATGATAGTACTCTAATATCTTCTTGTTAGTTTCAATCTTAGGCATCACCACCTCTTTGACCCTATTACTTCTCAAGTTTTCATTTTTCCATTTTGAAATATGTAATTGTTCCTACAAGTCCATATATGGTATATTGTTTCCGCCACAACAGATTTTGTCAATTTTACCTTTGGCCCCTTACCCTTAGTTGCATTTATAATCCAACAAAGATCCATGGTTCTACGAGCAGGGAGTACAATGTTGAACACCTGCATTACGTGCTGCTAGAGTTGTTGACTGATTTCACATTCAAAGAGGATATGAGCATTAGTTTCAGGCTGGGAGTAAAAAACACACTGGCCATCTGTTTGGATCCCCATTTTAGTGATTCTATCCTCTGTCATTAGCCTCCCTTAACAAGCCATACAAGTGGTGAAAGTTGCCCTTGGTCTTGCTATGTTTTCATACATCATGCCTCTCCACTCTACCTTAGGTCTATCTCCTCTCAAGTAGTGATACACCTCCCTAGTATTGTATCTCCCTGCAGTTAACAGATTTTGCCAAAGATTAGATTCAGTAATAATGTTCCTGGTTTTGAAGATGCTCTTAATGATCCAAGAGCAGTTCTAGCCAGGTGTATAATGAGCAACATGAGCTTTTTTGATGAAATAAGTGTGAAGCCACTTGATCCATATGATGTCCTTCTTTGTCCATAACTTCCAAAGTAGCTTCCTAATAGTAGCCACATTCCATTCCTTTAGTGAGATGATATTTCTGCCACCTATTGCAATCGAATCACAAACATGGTCCCAGACAATGGGAGATTTCCTCTTATTTTCCTCTCTTCCAGTCCATAAGAACACCCTGCATAAACTTTCAATATGGTAAGTCACTTTCTTGGGCAGTGGAAACACTTGCATCCAGTAGTTGGCTATGGAGAAGAACACACTCTTCACAAGTTGCAATATCCCAGCATAGGAAAGGAATTTGGTGCTCCAATGATGAATTCTTTTGAGCATTCTATCTATCAAGGACTGGCAATCCTTGACAGTTAGCTTACGATTACTGAGAGGGACCCCTAGGTATTTAAAAGGCATCTCTCCAATAGCCAGGCCTGTGACATGGTAAAGCTGGAGTTTGGTTGCCTCATCTGTTCCTCCAATATAGAGCTTGCTTTTATTGCTGCTGATACTTAACCCTGTGGAAGCTGAGAACTCATAGACTTTCTGCATTATTAGTTGTAAGGAAACTGCATCCCCTAGTGTAAATAACATAATATCATCAGCAAAGAACAAATTAATAATGTTAACTCTTTCACACTTTGGGTGAAAGTTGAAGTCAGGATTTCTTGCCAAAGTGTGAAGCAATCGATGCATGTACTCCATTGCTATAACAAATTACAGAGGTGAGATAGGGTCACCCTGTCTCAATCCTCTTCTAGCTCTCAACAACTTTGAAGGGCACCCATTAATTGAAAACCAGTATGAGATAGTGGACACACAGTTCATTACCCAATTAATAAAAACATGAGGTATACCTAGTTCCTTCATTATTTGAGTCAGTGCTTGCCAGTCCAAGGTGTCATATGCTTTTTGAATATCTAGTTGTAACGTACACCTGGGGGAAACATGCTTCCTGCCATAGCCTCTTACCAGCTCATGCGCCATTATGATGTGGTCTTGTATTAGTCTGCCAGGAATGAAGGCATATTGGGAATCTGATATTATAGTACTAATCACTGATCCAAGCCTCGAAGTGAGAATTTTTGAAATTATCTTATAGACCGTGCTGCAGCAGACTATGAGCCTCATGTCTTTAATGGTTTTTGCCTCAGGATTTTTAGGGATCAGAGTAATGAGGGAGCAATTAAAAGCTTTGTGAATTTGACCACCCTCAAAGAAATCTTTGACTGCTGCTCTCACATCATATTTCACAATTTCCCATATTTTCTTAAAAAAGTATGAGTTGTATCCATCAATGCATGGTGCTTTGGTGTCACCAATACTGATTAGAGCTTCCCAAATCTCCATATCTTCCACAGGTCTAATGAGTGACTGAGCATCCATCCTAGATAAAGTTTTGCCTTCTCTAACGACAGGGATCTCAATGCTCTTTATGCTCTGATTCTGAGTACCTACCAGGTTAGTATAGAACCCTATAATTTTTCTCAATATCCTCATGCTCAGTGAGAATATCCCCATTCATAGCTTGGAGAGAGTAGAGGCCCTTATGCTTGTTTTTTTCCCTGACTGAGGCATGAAAGTATGCATTGTTGTTGTCTCCCAATTTGAGCCAGGTGATTTTTTATTTATGTTTCAGGATCTCCTCCTCAACTTGGTTGAGATGCATTATCTTACTTGTACATTCCTTTACCTGCTGTATCATTTGCTCATTAAAGGGGTCATTGTGAAGATTTTCCTGCAACTTGTGGAGCTCGTGTCTTGATTGGATCAGTTGATGCTGGTTGTTTGTGACTTTTCTTATCATGGCTTTGATATTGGATTGGATTCTCTTCAACTTTGTCCATAAGCTCTACATTGGCCCACCTCTAGTCTCATTCTTCCAACTATCCTCCACTATTTGAAGAAATCCCTCATCATGAGCCATGCAGTTCAGAAACCTGAATAATTTTGCAGGAGGTCTTGTACTCTGCTGGTCTTGTATCCAAATTTTTACAGGGGTGTGATCAAAGATGTTTTGGGGCAAGTTTTCAATGACTGCATTGTGGAATTTCTGAAACCAAGTAGCATTGCCCAGTACTCTATCTATTCTAGAGTATATAACCCTAGTTGTATGGTTGTTTGTCCAGGTATAGTATCGTCCCTTTGAAGTAGCTTCAAACAATCCAGTGGTGTGCATCATATCTTTCAAATCTCTATATTCAGCCTCAGTTACTCTTTTACCTCCTACCCTGTCTTGGCAAGTTGTGACATTATTGAAATCGCCCATTACTATCCACGGGCCCATAGCAAGATTACATAACATCTCTAGGTCTCTCCACAGACTTCTCCTATACTCAATCTGATTGTATGCATAGGCAACAGTAATGGTTTGAAGGTAAGTTTGATCAAGATTGTAGACCTCTACATGAATGAACTGTGCATTGTGGTGATGACTTTCAGATGAACTACATTGTGCTTCCATAATATCCAAATTCTACCATTAGGGTGTTGAACATAATTATCCTCAAAACTTCAACTAGTTCCAAATATTTTCCTAATCTTATCAGCATTATGCCTCTTTACTCTAGTTTCCAACAAGGCACATATTGACACATTGAAAGTAGAGATATAGGAGCTTATCTCCCTGTGCCTTGCCTCTTTATTCATGCCCCTAACATTCCAACTAGATATCATGGATCTTTATAGTTCTCTCCCCTAGAACAATCTCCAATTCGAAGGGGAGTGAAGGAGTTACTGAACTTGACAAAAGCACTCTTGTGAGGGGTATGCATACCTTGCCTTCCTTTATCAACCTTGCTTGATGAGCCTACCTTGGTCCATTCTCCATCATGAGATGGCTGAGTAGGTGTGTTCCCCTCTGCAGGACTGAGTGTGATTTTCTTGGACTACGCCTTCTTCTGTATGTCATCTTCTTGTGGGGATTGCTCCTTGTTGGTCTGATTGCTTTCTCGAGGGGTATTGGTAACTGGTTTCCATATTTTCGCAGGTTTCTCTGGCTTCCTCTTGAGGTCACAATCATGACCAATTTTCAAACATCTCAGGCAGTACATTGGTTTCCATTCGTATTCGAATCTTTGCTCCAATAATTTGCCTTTATGATCTCTGATGTTGACAGTGTCTTTGGGTTTTTGTGTAATATCCACTTCAATCTGAATTCGCGCATATGAGATACGAAGCTTTTTTGCAGTGCACTTGTCAGTTGTTATAGGGTTACATATTGCACTAGCAATCTTTGACAGACTTTTTTCGCCCCACAAATGTAGGGGAAGATTGGGGAAAGTCACCCGTAGTGGTAGAACACGCAGCAGATCATCTTTCATCTCAAAATCAGGGCTCCAAACTCTGATAAATACTAGTTTACCGTAGATGAAATACGGGCCTTTTGACATCACATCTTCTCTGTCTTGTTGGGTTCTGAATCTGACTATGAAATATCCCTCTTCATTGTAATATAGTTCAGGCATCGTGACAAAATTCCATGAATTTTTCATGAATTTCCTAACAGCATTCATTGAGAGAGACTCCCCTAGGGCAAAAAGGATAAACGCGTTGCTCTAGAAATCCAATTCATCCTCTACATCCTCTTCGTCAATCTTAATCTCCAGGTCCCCATTGATGATGGATGGCGCGATGAACTCCACCGCCATACCTCTGTTTAGTGTCCTATTCCCGTTGATAACATCAACTCATGGTTTTGATAGTTCTCCCGTCTTGCTCTTGGGGGAAGAAGTGTTGTCATTGCCATTGCATTCCAAATCAGTGTGTTGTAGTGTCGACTCATCAGACTGCTTTTCAAGTACCGGTGGGGGAGAGTTATCATCGGTTGTGAGCGTTTCTGGTGATTCTTGTTGAATTGTTTCCACTTCCGTTGGTTCTATGATTGCTTGAGTTATAATGGTTCGTTCAGCTCCTTTCCGGGGCGCCGTCACTTGAGATTTTGGCCGGCCGATGCCACGTTTGCCCATGGTTGTCAACCCTAGCATAGCAGAACCCTTAAAAATAAGTATTTAATTGTGTTTAAATATTATTTAAAAATAAATAATTTTAAAAATTAAATATTTAATTGTGTTTTTCAATTTGTAATGAATATGTGATGTAGAAAAAAAATGTATGCATTTCTCAGTTTTTTAAATCTTAATTCTTATAAAATTAAAATGAAAAAAAGTCCAATATGACATTTAGAAAAATTTAAAAAGAAAAACCACTTGTTAGCCGACGTAATTTATATAAATATAAAATTAAAAAAAAGTTACGTGGCAACCCCAAATTGCATATTTATTTAGTAAAATTTATTTTGAGCTATAAAATAAGAGAATCTTATAAAAGTATAAGCTGGTTTTTATCTGAATTTACAAAAATAAGCCAAATGGCATTGAAAATTGATATTAATCTTATGTTTTACGAGAAGCGTAAAAATAATTTTTAAATGATTGTTGTTTATGAGGAAAAAAAATTAAATCTAAGTTATATTTAACAATATCTTTAAAAAAATTATTTTTACATTAATACTTAATTAAAATAAAACAGAATTTTTTTTCTTATAATTTATATAAAAATTTAAGTGTTTTTTTCCTAAGTGGTCACGGAGTATAGTTCATTGTATCTCTAGTGTTTTAGAGGAAAAAAACTAATTGGTCCATTGTTTTTTTTTACCGGAAGTGTAGATCTATTTAGAGCCTATATTATAATTAATTGACCTGAAATTTTATTTTAAAAATCTAATTTGAAGCTAAGAAGGTCTTTGAATATTGGTTATAATACAATTTTAATTAACCCATACATTTATATTACATCCATTGACCAACATGTTGTAGTTTGAAGACATTTTAGTTGACCTAAATGCCATTTTAATAATATAAATTGCTAGACTTCTATGTAGTTTATTTATTAAAATAAACCTGACTTGACATAAATCTGGTAGAAGTTTAGAAAATGAAGAACCAAAAATTGAATTTTGGTAACATGGACAAATGCATAAGACAACTAAATCTTAGCACATTAATTAGATTCACTATAGAGATCTTAATTTACGAGAGCAAGAGTTTCACACTTTTTTTTTTCAACTATTTAACTATAGTTTTAAATTTTCAATATATATATATATATATATATATATTTCTGGACTGGACCAATAACTAGGCATGACCCAATCCACTTCTGCTCTCAGAACGACTCAATTGCCTAGAGCCCAATCCGCGAAGGGCAGAGTACACTTTACTGCCCTCCAACTGGGCAAGTATTACATTGCTCCCTCCGGTACTGCTGCCCGTCACGCACGGCTGCATTAATCCCAGGACAGCTATGGGCAGGTGCCCGGAACTACGCCTTTGCACGACATAACAACTAGTTTTGGGCACTCTGCCCGACATAACGGCTAATTTTGGACACTCTGCCCGACATAACGGCTAGTTTTGGGCACTCTGCCCGACATAACGGCTAGTTTTGGGCAGTTACCTATTCTTTGGGAAACTGTTAGTTTGCCCCGAAAATAGGGACCGTTGGCAACGCGCTGGGGGCATTATATAAACCCTCTCACTTGAGAGGGTCAGGTATCCAATATTCACCCTAAGAACATACTTTCTACTTGCCCCTTTTTCTCTAACCCTTTCTTACTTGAGCGTCGGAGTGCCTTGCAGGTACACCCCCTCCTCTCCTACAAGCATCATCATCTGCCCTACGCGAAGGCCACGACGATCCAGTCTGATCAGCTCCGATCAGTGGCGCTGTCTATGGGAATCTAGCTTCCCCATCTTTTGATTCAAGATCCCCTCTTTTTCACTTCGAAGACTAAAGCCCTCTTCAAACCTCTTTCGATCATCATGGCCTCCACCAAGAATGATGATGTCTGTCAGGAATCTACTGTCACCGTTATCCCCGATAACGCCGACCACATCCTCTCCGGAGCTGCTTTCCCGGAGACAGATCATCGTGACGGGAAAACCGCCTCCCTTACTCCTGATGGTGTGAAACCTCGAGCACAAGCTGCTGACCGTGTTTTCAAGCCTATTCCGGTTTCGCAAAACGCTGACCCCAGCACGGCTGCTCTCAAAGCCTCCCTCAACAGATCAAACCTCTTGATCTTCCAGCAAGGTGAAAAGATCAACGCTCTTGAGCACGTCCTCCAGGAGCGCCTGTCCTCGGAGAAGCCTCGCAGTCCGTCTCCGCGTCCTCGGTCTCCCTCTCAAAAATCGACGTCCATTGCCCCCTATCACAGGAGATCATGGACACCAGAATTCCTCGCGGGTTGGAAAAGCCCCCCGCTTTAGCGACCTATGACGGGACCTCCGACCCCGGCGAACACATAGAAAACATAGAGGAAATGCTCCACTACCACAACGTGAGTAGGACCATAAAATGCAGATTGTTCCCAATCACCCTAAGGAAAGGGGCTATGGCGTGGTTCAAGCGTCTTCCCCGAGGGTCGGTCACATCGTGGAGAGATTTGAAGAACCGGTTTTCCCGGCATTTTACGGCTTCCCGACGACATCCCAAATCGGAGGCCAACTTGGAAGCTATTATACAGGACAGGGATGAGTCCCTGCGGGCATATATTGAACGGTTTAACAAAGAAGCCGTGGAGGTCCGTACTACGGACCATATGAAAAAATATCTTCTCGAGAAGGGCTTGAGACCAAAAAGCGAGTTTTACAAGGCCGTCGGAATCGAGACCCCTCGAACATTAACGGAACTTCTCCGGAAAGCTGAAGCGTACATACAGTACGAAGAAAAGGAGGCTGTATATCATGCCCAGGACGCAAGAGATCGCGAAAATACCCGGGCACCAAAAAAAGATGAGTCGGAGACATCCCGGCAAGGAAAAGAGAGGCGATGAGACGATCGCTCCCGAGAAGGTAAAGGGCCTGCGGGTCGATTCACGGAGTATACCCTGCTCACCGCTCCTCGCGAGCGCATTCTCTCCGAATGCATCAATACGAAGTTCAAGCAAGGAAGGGTCAGGTTCCCCAAACCAACGACGTCCAAAGGCAACGTGGATAAAAGTAAATATTGTTGTTTCCACCGCAGCCATGGCCACACGACCGTGGACTGCGTGCACCTTAAAGATGTTATTCAGATCCTCATCCAGGAGGGTCATTTGAAGCAATACATCAAGAAATGTGTCTTCAAAAAGGGGGGCGTCAGATTCAAAGAAGGAAGCAGAATCATCCCCGTCCAGTCCTCCCCCGCAGGTCGCTATGTCCATCACGCGACTAGAGGACTTTGCCGTCCCAGATTATTTCGAGGAGCCGTCCCAGGTGTTCTCGCTCAGCACTTGGGAAGCATTCCCTACAGCCTTGGTTATCTCATGCGGGGGGTACAATGAGCTGACAGTGGGATCTGTTAAGCGAAAGTTCGAGCAGCTTAATTGCAGCCCTGACCGGCTATCCACACTTGAGAAGATCAAGGGGCGTTCCCAGCCGATCACCTTTTACCGCAAAGAGCTGCCTGGAGGCTCTCCCAACTCACACATCCCCTTGCTTGTCAGGGCAAGATTGGCAAGCACCGACGTCAGACGAATCCTGGTCGACCAGGGTAGTTCGGTAGACATAATGTACACCGTCCTGTTTCAGGCCCTCAAGCTGGACCAGAAGAACCTCTCAACATACATGGGATCCGATTTGCAGGGGTTCAACGGAGCCACAACCAGACTCTGGGGGTACGTGGAGCTCCTAGTCACATTCGGGGAAGAAGAGGCGTCCAAGTCAATCAAGACCCAATTCCTGGTGATCGATTACCCGTCACTGTACCAATGCATCTTGGGGAGACCGACCCTCGCAGAGTTAGTTGCTGTCCCTTCAACTGTCCACCTCAAGTTGAAGTATTATACGGAGAAGGGTCACGTTGCGACATTGCACGGGGACATAGAGGTTGCCCGCAAATGTTTCGAAGCAGCGACCCGAGGACAAAACCAGATCGGCGCAGCACCCAAAGCAGCTAAGCGGGCACGGGAGGAAGATCATTCATCCGAAGACAGCCAACCGGACAAGAAGCCGACACTCCCTGTACACACTATCGACATTGACAGCCGAATTTCAGATGAAGGCGAGGAAGATAGCAGTGAAGGCGTGTCGGCTGGGACGACCAGTTCCTCCATGTCAGCCCTCATGTGACCAGTTACAGACGGGGAGTTTGAAGTCATCGCCTTCAGCAATAACCCCAACAGAAGGGTAAAGATTGGTGTTGGACTTCCCGATGAGGTCAAGCAACAGCTGAAGAAGTGCCTGGACGACAATGCTGATCTGTTCGCTTGGAGTGCCGCAGACCTACCCGGCTTAGACCCTGAGACCGTATGCCACCATTTGACCATCGACACGGCTGCCCGTGCTGTCGCACAGGCGGAAACAATACGACGAAAAGGCACAGGCTGCTGAAAAACTTGTACAAGACCTCTTAGAGGCGAACTTCATTTCTGAGGCCAGGTATACAACCTGGCTGTCCAATATTGTACTTGTTAAAAAGCATAGTGGAAAATGGCGCATGTGCATTGACTATACTGATCTCAACCGGGCTTGCCCGAAAGATGTTTATCCCTTACCGAGCATAGACAAGCTCGTAGATAACTCTTCAGGTTTTAAAATTTTGTCCTTCATGGACTCCTATTCGGGGTACAATCAAATCCCTATGGCCGAAAAGGACTATAGGTACACCGCATTCATGACCTCCTCGGGGAACTATTACTACAATGTGATGCCCTTCTGTCTGAAAAATGCTGGGGCCACTTACTAGCGCATGATGAACAAGGTCTTCCGATCAGAGATCGGAGACATGCTCGAAGTTTACATGGACGATATGATCGTGAAATCCCAAGAGGAATCCGACCATACGACCTATTTGCAAAAGGTCTTCAACCAGGCCAGGAAGTGCAAAATGTGCTTCAACCCGGAAAAATGCACCTTCGACGTGCGTACGGGGAAGTTCCTTGGATTCTACCTCACCGAAAGGGGAATAGAGGCAAATCCATACAAGTTCTGAGCATTCGCGGAGTTCCCCACCCCAGATCGAAGAAGTCCATACAATCCCTCAACGGGATGCTCGCTTCACTTTCCCGCTTTGTGGCCAAATCTGCTCAACACACCCTGCCCTTCTTCAAACTCCTCAGAAAGGAGACCAATTTCGAATGGACGGAGAAGTGCGCGCAAGCTCTGTCCCACCTTAAGCGAGCCCTGTCCGAACCTCCTGTGCTTTCTCGACCAGAATACGGGGAGACCTTGTACCTATATCTTTCTGTTTCCAGCGAAGCCATCAGCGCTGCACTCATCCGCGAAACAATGGACGGGCGAAAGCCCATTTATTTCACCACCAAGGCCCTGCAAGGGCCAGAAATCAGGTAGGCGCAGATAGAGAAAGTCGTCCTTGCCCTCGTTACCGCCGCGAGAAGACTCATACACTACTTCCTGGCCCACACCATAGCAGTACGCACGGACCAACCCATCAGGCAGTTGCTTCGCAGACCAGACATTGCCGGCAGGATGCTCAAATGGTCCCTGGAGTTATCAGAATTCGACATTCACTACGAGGGCAGGAAGGCCCTCAAGGCACAAGTCCTAGCCGACTTCGCGGCGAAGATGACACCTCCATCATCCCAGCCAAGCGGGGCTCAGAGATGGACCATTTACGTGGACGGGGCATCCAGCCCCTCGGGTAGCGGCGCATGTATCATCCTCGAAAATGAGGAAGGAATACTAATCGAGGTATCTCTAGTTCTGCCATTCCCTACGTCCAACAACCAAGCCGAATACGAGGCCTTCCTCGCAGGACTACGACTGGCAAAGGACGTGGACGCCAAGGAGGTAAAAATTTACACAGATTCCCAGCTCGTAGCATCCCAAGTACGGGGAGAGTTTCAAGCAAAGAACGACCAACTAGTAGAATATTTGACACTGGTGATGGAGAGAATCACCAAGTTTGACGCGTGGAAAGTCCAACATATCCCTCGTGAACGAAACACGCGGGCAGCTGTCTTGTCCAAGCTGGCTAGCACCAGGAAGAAAGGCGGCAATAAATCCATTGTGCAAGAAATACTCGCCCAATCCAACATCGAGAAACCGTCGCAGCTTCCCGACGTCAATGCCATCAGGGACAATCACTGTTGGATGACCCCCGTGTATGATTACCTCACCAAAAGGGAGCTGCCCGAGGACAGCAAGGAGGCCAGCGTGACTAAACGGCGAGCTTGCTCATACGTACTGATTGAGGATAAACTCTACCGACGAGGATTTTCCATCCCCCTCCTGAAATGTGTCGAGGAGAGCAAAGTCCCCGAAATCCTCCAAGAGATCCACGAGGGCATCAACGCGCAACATTTGGGAGGGGGATCATTGGCATGAAAAGCCCTGCGAGCAGGATAATATTGGTCGACCATGCAGCACGACACCAAAGAGTACGTCCAAAAGTGTGACCGGTGCCAACACCACGGGGACATGCACCTGGCACCCCCCAACGAGTTGAAGACTCTATCCTCGCCTTGGCCATTCGCCTAGTGGGGGATGGACATACTCGGCCCCTTTACAATAGGGTCTTATCAAAATAAATTTCTAATCGTGGTCGTCGACTACTTCACCAAGTGGATTGAGGCCGAAGCCCTTGCCAAGATCACAGCCTTCAACATACTCCGCTTCTACGAAAGGAACGTCCCCGCGCGTTTCGGGGTGCCCCAGGCCCTGGTGACCGACAATGGAACCCAGTTCACGGACATAAAGTTACAAGACTTCGTTGCCAAATTAGGCACGAAGCAACACTTCACCTCCGTCGAGCATCCCTAGACTAACGGGCAAGCGGAGGCCGCGAACAGGGTAATCCTTCGTGGCCTAAAGCGAAGGCTGGGCGAAGGCAAAAAGAGATGGGTCGAGGATCTACATAGCGTGCTCTGGCAGTACATTGGTTTCCATTCGTATTCGACTCTTTACTCCAATAATTTTCCTTTATGATCTCTGATGTTGACAGTGTCTTTGGGTTTTTGTGTAATATCCACTTCAATCTGAATTCGCGCATATGAGATACGAAGCTTTTATGCAGTGCACTTGTCAGTTGTTATAGGGTTACATATTGCACTAGCAATCTTTGACAGACTTTTTTCGCCCCACAAATGTAGGGGAAGATTGGGGAAAGTCACCCATAGTGGTAGAACACGCAGCAGATCATCTTTCATCTCAAAATCAGGGCTCCAAACTCTGATAAATACTGGTTTACCGTAGATGAAATACGGGCCTTTTCACATCACATCTTCTCTGTCTTGTTGGGTTCTGAATCTGACTATGAAATATCCCTCTTCATTGTAATATAGTTCAGGCATCGTGACAAAATTCCATGAATTTTTCATGAATTTCCTAACAGCATTCATTGAGAGAGACTCCCCTAGGGCAAAAAGGATAAACGTGTTGCTCTAGAAATCCAATTCATCCTCTACATCCTCTTCGTCAATCTTAATCTCCAGGTCCCCATTGATGATGGATGGCGCGATGAACTCCGCCGCCATACCTCTGTTTAGTGTCCTATTCCCGTTGATAACATCAACCCATGGTTTTGATAGTTCTCCCGTCTTGCTCTTAGGGGAAGAAGTGTTGTCATTGCCATTGCATTCCAAATCAGTGTGTTGTAGTGTCGACTCATCAGACTGCTTTTCAAGTACCGGTGGGGGAGAGTTATCATCGGTTGTGAGCGTTTCTGGTGATTCTTGTTGAATTGTTTCCACTTCAGTTGGTTCTATGATTGCTTGAGTTATAATGGTTCGTTCAGCTCCTTTTCGGGGCGCCGTCACTTGAGATTTTGGTCGGCCGATGCCACGTTTGCCCATGGTTGTCAACCCTAGCATAGCAGAACCCTTAAAAATAAGTATTTAATTGTGTTTAAATATTATTTAAAAATAAATAATTTTAAAAATTAAAAATTTAATTGTGTTTTTCAATTTGTAATGAATATGTGATGTAGAAAAAAAATGTATGCATTTCTCAGTTTTTTAAATCTTAATTCTTATAAAATTAAAATGAAAAAAAGTCCAATATGACATTTAGAAAAATTTAAAAAGAAAAACAACTTGTTAGCCGACGTAATTTATATAAATATAAAACTAAAAAAAAGTTACGTGGCAACCCCAAATTGCATGTTTATTTAATAAAATTTATTTTGAGCTATAAAATAAGAGAATCTTATAAAAGTATAAGCTGGTTTTTTATCTGAATTTACAAAAATAAGCCAAATGACATTGAAAATTGATATTAATCTTATGTTTTACGAGAAGACGTAAAAATAATTTTTAAATGATTGTTGTTTATGAGGAAAAAAAATTAAATCTAAGTTATATTTAACAATATCTTTAAAAAAATTATTTTTACATTAATACTTAATTAAAATAAAACAGAATTTTTTTTCTTATAATTTATATAAAAATTTAAGTGTTTTTTTCCTAAGTGGTCACTGAGTATAGTTCATTGTATCTCTAGTGTTTTAGAGGAAAAAAACTAATTGGTCCATTGTTTTTTTTTTACCGGAAGTGTAGATCTATTTAGAGCCTATATTATAATTAATTGACCTGAAAATTTATTTTAAAAATCTAATTTGAAGCTAAGAAGGTCTTTGAATATTGGTTATAATACAATTTTAATTAACCCATACATTTATATTACATCCATTGACCAACATGTTGTAGTTTGAAGACATTTTAGTTGACCTAAATGCCATTTTAATAATATAAATTGCTAGACTTCTATGTAGTTTATTTAAATAAATAAACCTGACTTGACATAAATCTGGTAGAAGTTTAGAAAATGAAGAACCAAAAATTGAATTTTGGTAACATGGACAAATGCATAAGACAACTAAATCTTAGCACATTAATTAGATTCACTATAGAGATCTTAATTTACGAGAGCAAGCGTTTCACACTTTTTTTTTTCAACTATTTAACTATAGTTTTAAATTTTCAATATATATATATATATATATATTTCTCGACTGGACCAATGGCTAGGCATGATCCAATCCACTTCTGCTCTCAGAACGACCCAATTGCCTAGAGCCCAATCCGCGAAGGGCATAGTACACTTTGTTGCCCTCCAACCGGGCAAGTATTACATTGCTCCCTCCGGTACTGCTGCCCGTCACGCACGGCTGCATTAATCCCAGGACAGCTATGGGCAGGTGCCCGGAACTACGCATTTGCACGACATAACGACTAGTTTTGGGCACTCTGCCCGACATAACGGCTAGTTTTGGACACTCTGCCCGACATAACGGCTAGTTTTGGGCACTCTGCCCGACATAACGGCTAGTTTTGGGCAGTTACCTATTCTTTGGGAAACTGTTAGTTCGCCCCGAAAATAGGGACCGTTGGCAACGCGCTGGGGGCATTATATAAACCCTCTCACTTGAGAGGGTCAGATATCCAATATTCACCCTAAGAACATACTTTCTACTTGCCCCTTTTTCTCTAACCCTTTCTTACTTGAGCGTCGGAGTGCCTTGCAGGTACACCCCCTCCTCTCCTACAAGCATCATCATCTGCCCTACGCGAAGGCCACGACGATCCAGTCTGATCAGCTCCGATCAGTGGCGCTGTCTATGGGAATCTAGCTTCCCCATCTTTTGATTCAAGATCTCCTCTTTTTCACTTCGAAGACTAAAGCCCTCGTCAAACCTCTTTCGATCATCATGGCCTCCACCAAGAATGATGTTGTCTGTCAGGAATCTACTGTCACCGTTATCCCCGATAACGCCGACCACATCCTCTCCGGAGCTGCTTTCCCGGAGACAGATCATCGTGACGGGAAAACCGCCTCCCTTACTCCTGATGGCGTGAAACCTCGAGCACAAGCTGCTGACCGTGTTTTCAAGCCTATTTCAGTTTCGCAAAACGTTGACCCCAGCACGGCTGCTCTCAAAGCCTCCCTTAACAGATCAAACCTCTTGATCTTCCAGCAAGGTAAAAAGATCAACGCTCTCGAGCACGTCCTCCTGGAGCGCCTATCCTCGGAGAAGCCTCGCAGCCCGTCTCCGCGTCCTCGGTCTCCCTCTCAAAAACCGACGTCCATTGCCCCCTCTCACAGGAGATCATGGACACCAGAATTCCTCGCGGGTTGGAAAATCCCCCCGATTTAGCGACCTATGACGGGACCTCCGACCCCGGCGAACACATAGAAAACATAGAGGAAATGCTCCACTACCACAACGTGAGTGGGGCCATAAAATGCAGACTGTTCCCAATCACCCTAAGGAAAGGGGCTATGGCGTGGTTCAAGCACCTTCCCCGAGGGTCGGTCACATCGTGGAGAGATTTGAAGAGCCGGTTTGCCCGGCATTTTACGGCTTCCCGACGACATTCCAAATCGGAGGCCAACTTGGAAGCTATCATACAGGACAGGGATGAGTCCCTGCGGGCATATATTGAACGGTTTAACAAAGAAGCTGTGGAGGTCTGTACTACGGACCATATGAAAAAATATCTTCTCGAGAAGGGCTTGAGACCAAAAAGCGAGTTTCGCAAGGCCGTCGGAATCGAGACCCCTCGAACATTAATGGAACTTCTCCGGAAAGCTGAAGCGTACATACAGTACGAAGAAAAGGAGGCCGCATATCATGCCCAGGACGCAAGAGATCGCGAAAATACCCGGGCACCAAAAAAAGATGAGTCGGATACATCCCGACAAGGAAAAGAAAGGCGATGAGACGATCGCCCCCGAGAAGGTAAAGGGCCTGCGGGTCGATTCACGGAGTATACCCTACTCACCGCTCCTCGCGAGCGCATTCTCTCCGAATGCATCAATACGAAGTTCAAGTAGGGAAGGGCCAGGTTCCCCAAACCAACGACGTCCAAAGGCAACGTAGATCAAAGTAAATATTGTTGTTTCCACCACAACCATGGCCACACGACCGTGGACTGCGTGCACCTTAAATATGCTATTCAGATCCTCATCAAGGAGGGTCATTTGAAGCAATACATCAAGAAAGGTAAGTCTTCAAAAAGGGGGCGTCAGATTCAAAGAAGGAAGCAGAATCATCCCCGTCCAGTCCTCCCCCGCAAGTCGCTATGTCCATCACGCGACCAGAGGACTTTGCCATCCCAGATTATTTCGAGGAGCCGTCCCAGGTGTTCGCGCTCAGCACTTGGGAAGCATTCCCTGCAGCCATGGTTATCTCATGTGGGGTTTACAATGAGCTGACAGTGGGATCTATTAAGCGAAAGTTAGAGCAGCTTAATTGCAGCCCTGACCGGCTATCCACACTTGAGAAGATCAAGGGGCGTTCCCAGCCGATCACCTTTTACCGCGAAGAGCTGCCTGGAGGCTCTCCCAACTCACACATCCCCTTGCTTGTCAGGGCAAGATTGGCAAGCACCAACGTCAGACGAATCCTGGACGACCAGGGTAGTTCGGTAGACATAATGTACACCGGCCTGTTTCAGGCCCTCAAGCTGGACCAGAAGAACCTCTCAACATACATGGGATCCGATTTACAGGGGTTCAACGGAGCCACAGCCAGACTCTGGGGGTACGTGGAGCTCCAAATCACATTCGGGGAAGAAGAGGTGTCCAAGTTAATCAAGACCCAATTCCTGGTGATCGATTACCCGTCACTGTACCAATGCATCTTGGGGAGACCGACCCTCGCAGAGTTAGTTGTTGTCCCTTCAACTGTCCACCTCAAGTTAAAGTATTATACGGAGAAGGGTCACGTTGCGACATTGCATGGGGACATAGAGGCTGCCCGCAAATGTTTCGAAGCAGCGACCCGAGGACAAAACCAGATCGCTGCAGCACCCAAAACAGCTAAGTGGGCACGGGAGGAAGATCATCCATCTGAAGACAGCCAACCGGACAAGAAGCCGACACTCCCTGTACACACTATCGACATTGACAGCCGACTTTCAGAGGAAGGCGAGGAAGATAGCAGTGAAGGCGTGTCGGCTGGGACGACCAGTTCCTCCATGTCAGCCCTCATGCGACCAGTTCCAGACGGGGAGTTTGAAGTCATCGCCTTCAGCAGTTGGATGTTCTGACATCTAGCTTTACATCAGGAGTCTCAGCTGGTGAAGTGGCACATCAGCTAAGGATAGGGTGATCTACAGGAATGAACAATAGGATGCTTCAAAAAGATCATTCTCATGGCAGTTTGCGGGAGCTGCAGGAAGGAGAAGATGTCATATGTCCATGGCTTAGGGAGTCTATGTGTGTTTGCTTTTGAGCAAGTGGAACATGTGACTTGAAGATCAAGTTTTCTTGGTGGATTGTTCTGGCAATCGTGAAAAAAAAAATCAAAATGTGGCATTTTGCTGTTTTCATGTGAGGATTGGTGCAAGTGATGTTTGAGCTCAACTTGTGAATTGAACAAAGAGTGAGCTCTTGAAGATATGTAGATGCGAAGAAGCACATGTTATCCTTGATAGGGGGAGATGCAGCTGAACGTGGGATTGATATTACTGCATTTTTTGGAGTGGCACGTGTTGGGAAGGTACTTACATGAGGATTTAGTGTCTTGTGCAGTTGCGCATTACATTTGCTTAGTATAAATGGATAAAGAGTCATTGTTTGTATTGCCTGACCAGTCAAAGTTGTCTTTGGCGTGGTAATTTATTCTTGGGAGCCTAGTCTATTGTCCATTGGATGCCTGAACGGTGTGCCTTGGTAGAAGTTGTCCTAGTGTACCTAAAAGGATGAGCCAAGGTATTGCTTTAGTTTACCTTCGGTATAGCTGCTGCTTGTAGTCAAGTGGTTGTGACTCCTAAATGACCTACAGAAGGTGTGACCTTGTGTTTCGTGCTGATGTCCTACATTTTGTTACAACATTATGGTTGGTTATGTACCATACTTATGAAGTTGGAAGAAGCAGCATTATTGTCTGAAGTGGCAGTTCTGACATAATGTGGGTTAGAATGGGCAGATTCTAATCTTGATGGTAAGTAGTTCTGGAAATACATGGCTACTTTCATGATGAAGACTTCATGAGGATCTTGTGATTGTAAGGACAGAAGGGTGTTGCCAGGAGTGTGATCAGAAGGTTCCTTCTAATACAAGTAAAAGGTGGTGTTAGTCCTTATCTTGTGTGAAAAAAACCTCTATTCAAATGGGCCTTTGTTTATTAGACTTGGCAGACCTTGCATCTAAAATCCCCATGAGGAATGTGGCATTATTGGTGTGATATCATAAAGGGCATTGAATGTAAGGCTGTTGGCTATAGCCTATTATAGCATGGGTGTTGGTCAAGCTTGTGCAGTGAGATGATGGGACATATCATAGCTGTGTGAAGATAGTGCCTATGCTGGAGAGGTCTGAACAGCAAAATTGGTGTACACGGGTGATTTTATTGTTCTCTGATGGTTTGAAGGAATCTAGAAGGGATTGTGAGAAGTGGTCTCAATATCCGTTAGATAAGAAGATGTGTTTGTGGAGTCTTGGGTTGATGAGCAAGCAGACAAGCTGTCTTGGTGTGATGTCAGAACATGATATAGGACATGTTTTTCTTGAGCCAAACAAAGAAGTATTTTGGACGGTAGGACAAGGATAAGATGTAACACGTGTCTCTGCCTATGCATGGAGCGTTATTGGCCTAATTTATGGTAAGATTCAGTTGTGAAATATTTAAGGCAGTCAAGGCAGTTTTTGGAAGGTAGGCATTGAATTTGAATGCAGTTTTTGATACCTAAAATAACGTTTCTTTGACCAAGAACCTTGACATATTCAAGGCACGTTAATTCCAAAGTTACTGGTCAGCTATTTATAGGGGTTATATTGTTCTCCTTCAGCAAGTGAGTGTGGTTATTTCATAAGTCCTATGGCTTTTGTACGTTTTTGGATAAGCACTATTTGGGTCTGGTTCTATGAGGGCTTCCTTTGCCAATTTGTGGCTAAAAAGGGGGAGAAAGGAATTGGTCTGGGTCTGACCTGAAAGGAAAAAGAAATGTGTTGTAATTGAGGGGGAGTGTGGGATATCTTCTTCCTCATGTGCACCTCCTGATGTGCTTCCTGGAGTTGCTGGTACATGGTGAGGTGATGTTCTAACATCATTCAGAATTAGCCAAGAAGATGATTATCCATGGATGCAGTACACAGTAGCTACTGTAGTTTATTGTTAGGATCAGATGACGTCTAATAGTAGTATAGGGTTGTATTTACTGCTGTAATCTGAGTTGTAATGTTTATATATTTGTTTTAGCCAAAATTAGCCAAAGGGGGAGATTGTAAGTTCTTGTAATTGACTGAAATTTTGTTAAAACAATGCTGATGTCATGAGTGATGTTGCAATATGAGCTTCTACCAGTATTGGTATGTTTTGGCTAACATTTTGGTGTGTGAATATTGTTAAAGAAGTAAAGTGCTGAAGAGTGATGTCACATGCGATGTCTTAACATCTCTATACCAGAACATTAAAACATCAGGCTGGAATGGGCTGCGCTGATTATGTTGATTCAAGGTGATCTGTCAGTTAGATTGAATGCGAATTTCCTGGTATAATCAGTTATGAAGAAGATCAGTTTGTTGCGAATTTAAAGCATAAAGATATGGAGAATATTCAGAGTTAATTATTGAAGATTTGATTGAAGATCTATTTAGAAGCAGGATCTGTTGCAGATTTGTTACAGAAGATTTGATATGATTTGAAGGCCCAAATCCAGTTGGGATTATATTATAAATAGAATGCTTGTTACCTAAGAAGGGGACGAGTCCAAGATGTAGATCATTAGGGCTTTGTCGATGTGAACCACTCGGGTTGTGAGATGGTCACTGTGTCATTACTCAGAAACCTATAGGTAATGAGTATGGTATTGTTCTTGGAGGAAGCTTGGAAGCAACTTCATTGTGTGTCATGGAAGTGTGTATTCTTTGTGTCTATGATTGTAAGTTTGGGGTAATCAAGTTGTTGATGCAGTGGCGGTGAAGTTGACTGCTAGACATCATTGTGATGATTGGAAGTGAGATGGAGTCTCTTACATAGGGAGGACTTAGGTAGAAGGGTCATTGGGTAGTGATTAAATTAGGTAGATTGTCAACTGGTCTGTTGAGTCTGTAATTTGATACTACTAGTAGCAGACTTCCTTCTTGGCTTGGTATACCCCCAGACGTAGGTTGTTGAATCGAACTGGGTGAACAATTCAGTGTGTTATTGACTGTTTCTATTATTGCCTTGTTCATACAGCAGATTGCGATGTTGTGACATTGCACGAGACATCACACATCTGTACCAGAATTGCAATTGGTATCAGAGCATGCATCCTGTCTGTTTTTGGATGAGATCTAGGGAAGATACTTTCTGGTTCATGAGCAAGGAAGATAGTTTTGCTGAGTTTTGGACTTGCTCAGTTGTATGATCCTTTGGAGTAAAGGATGGACTAGTCATGATAGAGTATGTATTGGAGGACTGCTTGAGTTGTTGGCACTTGGTTTATGGATCATTGAGGAGTGCCTAAAGGTGGTTGAGGAGTTGGTGTGTGTTCCGCTGCGTGGTATCTGATGTATCCCTGATAGTGAGATCCTAGAAAGGTATTCTCTTGGAAAGACATTAGGGTTTGGTCTCCTCAGCAGGATATTCTATGATGTTACAGTTTGGGAAAGAACTGATTAAAAGGTGAATGTATCCTTTGTATGACATGGTAGAAGAATATAGTTCGAATCAGGCATTGAAGACCAATCGGTCCAGAACTTTAATTCCTTCTTTAACAATAAAAGAAGAGGGTGGAGACAAAGCAAAAGAGTATCACTGTCAAATCTTTCATGCGGGAGTGAAGATCTTGATTAGTTATCTCTTAAGCTCAGGTATGATGACCTATTGAGGAGGAAGTTTCATCAAGAAAGAAGCTGAGCTTAATATGTCAATTCTAATGTCTCGACATCGTGCTACATATGAGTAGTATATGCATCTCAGGTGTGCGAGCTGAAGAGAAGAAGTTGATTCTTGGTTGAGCTAAAAACCATGTTATAGGGTAAATGCATCCAAGATTTTGTATGGTAGTTGGAATGAACTCTTCCAGTCTTGTGGCTTGAAGGATTGAAAGTGCCAGTTTGTGGTTTGCTTGAGAACAGTTATCCCCTTTGGTTAAACAGGAGGTCTGAACCGTGTGCTTATAAGAAGAAGCTTCTGGAAGAGTGTGTTATGCAAGTTACTGCAGTTTTGTTGGTCTATTCTTGGAAGTTGATCAGATGATGATATGCTCTCGTGTGTTCCCTACAAGAGATATGCTTAGGAGATGTGATCTAGACTTATGTCAGAACTGATGTTGAAACATCATTTCAGTTCCTTGCTCAGGGTAGAATAAAAGATCAAGACACTGATCTAACCTGTAATGCTCGTGAGGTATGAGTGAGTGTCTTGATGGCTTAAAGAAGTTTTAGCAGATGCCGAGTGTGTGAGTAGGTTACCTTGACTGCTGTTGATAAGGATGCGCATTCAACTAATGACAATATACATTGATGGGAGACTGTGTATATGTCTAAAGTAAGAGTGCAGGACTGCAGAAGTGTTGAGAATTTACATTTCTCTTTATGGTGTATGAAAATCAAGGAGGTGTGGATGTTATCTCTGGTTTTCTGCTGACGGCTCTACTAAGGGAAGTGACCTTCTTTAGTAGTGCATTGGGGTAGTCTTGAACTACTTATTTTCTGAAGATTCAGATGTGGTAGGTTTGAAGTCTTTGGATCAAGTCTATGAGAGCATGGAAATCTATTTCTGCAAAGGGAGGAGTTTCTTCTGAGTGGTAGAAGGGAGAGCTAATTTCAGCAGTTGGATGTTCTGACATCTAGATTTACATCAGGAGTCTCAGCTGGTGAAGTGGCACATCAGCTAAGGATAGGGTGATCTACAGGAATGAACAATAGGATGCTTCAAAAAGATCGTTCTCATGGCAGTTTGCGGGAGCTGCAGGAAGGAGAAGATGTCATATGACCATGGCTTAGGGAGTCTATGTGTGTTTGCTTTTGAGCAAGTGGAACATGTGACTTGAAGATCAAGTTTTCTTGGTGGATTGTTCTGGCAATCGTGAAAAAAAAAATCAAAATGTGGCATTTGGCTGTTTTCATGTGAGGATTGGTGCAAGTGATGTTTGAGCTCAACTTGTGAATTGAACAAAGAGTGAGCTCTTGAAGATATGTAGATGCGAAGAAGCACATGTTATCCTTGATAGGGGGAGATGCAGCTAAACGTTGGATTGATATTACTGCATTTTTTGGAGTGGCACGTGTTGGGAAGGTGCTTACATGAGGATTTAGTGTCTTGTGCATTTGTGCATTACATTTGCTTAGTATAAATGGATAAAGAGTCATTGTTTGTATCGCCTGACCAGTCAAAGTTGTCTTTGACGTGGGAATTTGTTCTTGGGAACCCAGTCTATTGTCCATTGGATGCCTGAACGGTGTGCCTTGGTAGAAGTTGTCCTAGTGTACCTAAAAGGATAAGCCAAGGTATTGCTTTAGTTTACCTCGGTATAGCTGCTGCTTGTAGTCAAGTGGTTGTGACTCCTAAATGACCTACAGAAGGTGTGACCTTGTGTTTCGTGCTGATGTCCTACATTTTGTTACAACATTATGGTTGGTTATGTACCATACTTATGAAGTTGGAAGAAGCAGCATTATTGTCTGAAGTGGCAGTTCTAACATAATGTGGGTTAGAATGGGCAGATTCTAATCTTGATGGTAAGTAGTTCTGGAAATACATGGCTACTTTCATGATGAAGACTTCATGAGGATCTTGTGATTGTAAAGACAGAAGGGTGTTGCCAGGAGTGTGATCAGAAGGTTCCTTCTAATAAAAGTAAAAGGTGGTGTCAGTCCTTATCTTGTGTGAAAAAAAAACCTCCATTCAAATGGGCCTTTGTTTATTAGACTTGGCAGACCTTGCATCTAAAATCCCCATGAGGAATGTGGCATTATTGGTGTGATATCATAAAGGGCATTGAATGTAAGGCTGTTGGCTATAGCCTATTATAGCATGGGTGCTGGTCAAGCTTGTGCAGTGAGATGATGGGACATATCATAGCTGTGTGAAGATAGTGCCTATGCTGGAGAGGTCTGAACAGCAAAATTGGTGTACACGGGTGATTTTATTGTTCTCTGATGGTTTGAAGGAATCTAGAAGGGATTGTGAGAAGTGGTCTCAATATCCATTAGATAAGAAGATGTGTTTGTGGAGTCTTGGGTTGATGAGCAAGCAGACAAGCTGTCTTGGTTTGATGTCAGAACATGATATAGGACATGTTTTTCTTGAGCCAAACAAAGAAGTATTTTGGACGGTAGGACAAGGATAAGATGTAACACGTGTCTCTGCCTATGCATGGAGCGTTATTGGCCTAATTTATGGTAAGATTCAGTTGTGAAATATTTAAGGCAGTCAAGGCAGTTTTTGGAAGGTAGGCATTGAATTTGAATGCAGTTTTTGATACCTAAAATAGTGTTTCTTTGACCAAGAACCTTGACATATTCAAGGCACGTTAATTCCAAAGTTACTAGTCAGCTATTTATAGAGGTTATATTGTTCTCCTTCAGCAAGTGAGTGTGGTTATTTCATAAGTCCTATGGCTTTTGTACGTTTTTGGATAAGCACTATTTGGGTCTGGTTCTGTGAGGGCTTCCTTTGCCAATTTGTGGCTAAAAAAGGGGAGAAAGGAATTGGTCTGGGTCTGACCTGAAAGGAAAAAGAAATGTGTTGTAATTGAGGGGGAGTGTGGGATATCTTCTTCCTCATGTGCACCTCCTGATGTGCTGCCTGGAGTTGCTGGTACATGGTGAGGTGATGTTCTAACATCATTCAGAATTAGCCAAGAAGATGATTATCCATGGTTGCAGTACACAGTAGCTACTGTAGTTTATTGTTAGGATCATATGACGTCTAACAGTAGTATAGGGTTGTATTTACTGCTGTAATCTAAGTTGTAATGTTTATATATTTGTTTTAGCCAAAATTAGCCAAAGGGGGAGATTGTAAGTTCTTGTAATTGATTGAAATTTTGTTAAAACAATGCTGATGTCATGAGTGATGTTGCAACATGAGCTTCTAACAGTATTGGTATGTTTTGGCTAACATTCTGGTGTGTGAATATTTTTAAAGAAGTAAAGTACTGAAGAGTGATGTCACATGCGATGTCTTAACATCTCTATACCAGAACATTAAAACATCAGGCTGGAATGGGCTGCGCTGATTATGTTGATTCAAGGTGATCTGTCAGTTAGATTGAATGCAAATTTCCTGGTATAATCAGTTATGAAGAAGATCAGTTTATTGCGAATTTAAAGCATAAAGATATGGAGAATATTCAGAGTTAATTATTGAAGATTTGATTGAAGATCTATTTAGAAGCAGGATCTGTTGCAGATTTGTTACAGAAGATTTGATATGATTTGAAGGCCCAAATCCAGTTGGGATTATATTATAAATAGAATGCTTGTTACCTAAGAATGGGACGGGTCCAAGATGTAGATCATTAGGGCTTTGTCGATGTGAACCACTCGGGTTGTGAGATGGTCACTGTGTCATTACTCAGAAACCTGTAGGTAATGAGTATGGTATTGTTCTTGGAGGAAGCTTAGAAGCAACTCCATTGTGTGTCATGGAAGTGTGTATTCTTTGTGTTTATGATTGTAAGTTTGTGGTAATCAAGTTGTTGATGCAATGGCGGTGAAGTTGACTGCTAGACATCATTGTGATGATTGGAAGTGAGATGGAGTCTCTTACCTAGGGAAGACTTAGGTAGAAGGGTCATTGGGTAGTGATTAAATTAGGTAGATTGTCAACTGGTCTATTGAGTCTGTAATTTGATACTACTAGTAGTGGACTTCCTTCCTGGCTTGGTATGCCCCCAGATGTAGTTTGTTGAACCGAACTGGGTGAACAATTCAGTGTGTTATTGACTGTTTCTATTATTGCCTTATTCATACAGCAGATTGCGATGTTGTGACATTGCACGAGACATCACACATCTGTACCAGAATTTCACACCGCATTCATGACCTCCTCGGGGAACTATTACTACAATGTGATGCCCTTCTGTCTGAAAAATGGCCACATACTAGTGCATGATGAACAAGGTCTTCCGATCAGAGATCGGAGACATGCTCGAAGTTTACATTGACGATATGATCGTGAAATCCCAAGAGGAATCCGACCATACGACCCATTTGCAAAAGGTCTTCGACCAGGCCAGGAAGTGCAAAATGCGCTTCAACCCGGAAAAATGCACCTTCGGCGTGCGTACGGGGAAGTTCCTTGGATTCTACCTCACTGAAAGGGGAATAGAGGCAAATCTATACAAGTTCCGAGCATTCGCGGAGTTCCCCACGCCCAGATCGAAGAAGTCCATACAATCCCTCAACGGGATGCTCGCTTCACTTTCCCGCTTTATGGCCAAGTCTGCTCAACACACCCTGCCCTTCTTCAAACTCCTCAGAAAGGAGGCCAATTTCAAATGGACGGAGAAGTGCGCGCAAGCTCTGTCCCACCTTAAGCGAGCCCTGTCCGAACCTCCTGTGCTTTCTCTACCAGAATGCGGGGAGACCTTGTACCTATATCTTTCCGTTTCCAGCGAAGCCATCAGCGCTGCACTCATCCGCGAAATAATGGACGGGCGAAAGCCCATCTATTTCACCAGCAAGGCCCTGCAAGGGCCAGAAATCAGGTAGGCGCAGATAGAGAAAGTCGTCCTTGCCCTTGTTACCGCTACGAGAAGACTCAGACACTACTTCCTGGCCTACACCATAGCAGTACGCACAGACCAACCCATCAGGCAGTTGCTTCGCCGACCAGACATTGCCGGCAGGATGCTCAAATGGTCCCTGGAGTTATCAGAATTTGACATTCACTACGAGGGCAGGAAGGCCCTCAAGGCACAAGTCCTGGCCGACTTCGCGGCGGAGATGACACCTCCATCATCCCCGCCAAGCGGGGCTCAGAGATGGACCATTTACGTGGATGGGGCATCCAGCCCCTCGGGTAGTGGCGCAGGTATCATCCTCGAAAAAGAGGAAGGAATACTAATCGAGGTATCTCTAGTTCTGTCATTCCCTACGTCCAACAACCAAGCCGAATACGAGGCCTTCCTCGCAGGACTACGGCTGGCAAAGGACGTGGGCGCCAAGGAGGTAAAAATTTACACAGATTCCCAGCTCGTAGCATCCCAAGTATGGGGAGAGTTTCAAGCAAAGAACGACTAACTAGTAGAATATTTGACACTGGTGATGGAGAGAATCACCAAGTTTGACGCGTGGGAAGTCCAACACATCCCTCGCGAACGAAACACGCGGGCAAACGTCTTATCCAAGCTGGCTAGCACTAGGAAGAAGGGCGGCAATAAATCCATTGTGCAAGAAATACTCGCCCAACCCAACATCGAGAAACTGTCGCAGCTTCCCGACGTCAATGCCATCAGGGACAGTCACTGTTGGATGACCCTCGTGTACGATTACCTCACCAAAGGGGAGCTGCCCGAGGATAGCAAGGAGGCCAGCGTGACTAAACGGCGAGCTTGCTCATACGTGCTGATTGAGGATAAACTCTACCGACGAGGATTTTCCATCCCCCTCCTGAAATGTGTCGAGGAGAGCAAAGTCCCCGAAATCCTCCAAGAGATCCACGAGGGCATCAACGCGCAACATTTGGGAGGGAGATCATTGGCATGAAAAGCCCTGCGAGTAAGATACTATTGGCCGACCATGCAGCACGACACCTAAGAGTACGTCCAAAAGTGTGATTGGTGCCAGCACCACGGGGACATGCACCTGGCACCCCCCAACGAGTTGAAGACTCTATCCTCGCCTTGGCCCTTCGCCTAGTGGGGGATGGACATACTCGGCCCCTTTACAATAGGGTCTTATCAAAACAAATTTCTAATCGTGGCCGTCGACTACTTCACCAAGTGGATTGAGGCCGAAGCCCTTGCCAAGATCACAGCCTTCAACATACTCCGCTTCTACGAAAGGAACGTCCACGCGCGTTTCGGGGAGCCCCAGGCCCTGGTGACCGACAATGGAACCCAGTTCACGGACATAAAGTTCCAAGACTTCGTCGCCAAATTAGGCACGAAGCAACACTTCACCTCCGTCGAGCATCCCCAGACTAACGGGCAAGCGGAGGCCGCGAATAGGGTAATCCTTCGTGGCCTAAAGCGAAGGCTGGGCGAAGCCAAAAAGAGATGGGTCGAGGATTTACATAGCGTGCTCTGGGCCTACAGAACAACACCACACTCCACCACCGGGGAAACCCCTTTTTGACTAGCTTATGGAACTGAGGCGGTGATACCGGTGGAGATCAGGGAACCTTCTAGACGAACGGAGGCCCCCCTCGCGAGGAGATGAACGACGAAGCCTTGAGAGAAGAGCTCGATCTGGTCGAAGAGATACGGTCGGGGGCAGCTCTCCGTGAAGCTTCGCTGAAACAGCAAATAACCTTGCGCCATGATGCTAGAGTCATAAAGCGCGACTTCCCCGTTGGCAGCCTAGTCCTGCGCAGAAACCAGAAGGATTCGCGAGAAGGAAAGCTGGCCGCGAATTGGGAAGGGCCCTACAGGGTCAAGTCCAAAACGGGCACCAGAGCCTACTATTTAGAAACTCTGGACGGAGAACCATTTGCTCGACCATGGAACGCTGAAAAGCTCAAACAATACTGCAGTTAGAGTCAACTACATGGTCGGATTAACTGCCGACGAGATCTCCCCTAAATAGGGAGACGGCTCGGCCACAAGATCGTGCCACGGTGTAAGTACGATCCATTTTACAACGCCGGCCAGTTTATGCTTATAGGACGAGCAGACTCTGTGCACAACGGGGATACCTCAATTGAGCTCCGCCGTTGCGATACCAATTAGGTAGGACACCCAGCTCGTGATGGGAACCGTCCAAGCCTATGAGATTAGTACCTCAACCGAGATCCTAGTCTCATCACGGGCGAAACTACTTCCCCGACCTTTCGACCAGTCCCCCTCACTGTCGAACACATCTACGTCGAGCAATTATCTAAATCGTAAAACAAATCAGTGACCCCTGTTGCGGGCACAAAAGCCTATCGAGCAATAGTAAAACACTTAGAATAATAAACAATGAAAGCCATACATACAAAACCGGCCATACTGACTGGACACATACATAAATAAGTTAAAGTGACCACAAGGGCCACAAGTTGTGCATGTTACAAAACAAGGGGCCCGTGCCCCCGAAGAAAATAAGATATATCAAAAAACACGGCACGCATGCCGGATACATTACAACAAGATAAACTGAAATTATTCTTCCATCCGCTCCGTCTGATCCTGGACAAACTCTGACTGCTCGGGGATAGGCTGCGGCGACTGAGTCTCCTCGAGACGGGCGTGCTCAGCACCAAGGTTGAGAAACTCAAGGATAGCTATCTTGCCATTCTCCACACGACCAAGAAAGTTGGTACCCTCGGTGGAGATTTGGACGTCGGGGTTCACCTGCCTGAGCTGGGCTACAACATTCTCGAACGATTCCTCCCCAATAGAAAACACGTCCTCTTCCGCCCGAAGCATACGAGCAACTATCTCCGTCCTTGTCTTCAGCGCTTTCACGTCTTTAGGCTCATCCTCGGCCAAAGCGCTTGCTGTCCTCAACTGTTCGATCAGCTCCTCGGCTGCCTTCTTCTCCGCCGCCAACGTGGAATTCTCCCTCTTCAACCTGGTAACCTCCTCATCTGCCTTCTTCCTGGCGTCACCAGCTTCCTTGGCCTTCCTTGCCGTCTCTTCCAGAGAGGCTATGGTAGCCCGGGCAGCTCTGAGCTCGGACTCAGTTGAAGAATCCCCCTCAGCATAGATCGCCGCCATTTCCAGAACTCTGACCAGTGCGAAGACGTCCTGCGCCACCAGCGCCCTCTTTCTCGGACGATCCATGCCCTCCAATTGGAGAGACTCTACCCGCGGCACGACCAGGGACGTCCCTTCGAAGAATTTTCTATCAAGAGTACAAGGAGGAAGCTCGAGATTCCCTTTCTCTGATGCCCGGCTGAGGTCCACTGTTTCATTGGCCCTGGACCGCTTAAACCTTGAGGCCAAAGGCAAGGGGGATCCTTGGGAAGGAGTAGGCGAGGAGCTCCCCGCAGCTGGATGAGGAGGAGGAGGAGTACGCTGGGAAAATCGAGTCTTTGGAGCAGCCGCTCCGGGCTTGCTCCTCGTGACAGCATTTTTCACCATTCATTCGTGGGCGGAGGGCATCTCACCTGCGAAAACACAACAAATATATTAGACGACGAAGAAAATATAGTTCGGGCAAGTTAAAATAACTAAAACTACCGAGCAGCTTATAAGTGTCCGCGGGAGTCTTGCACTCCAAAAGCGCCTTTGTATTAATGTATCGGTACTCCACCTGCTGGCTACCGTCCTCCTAAAAAATAGGACTCCCCTTCTTCGTCCAACATTCAGCAAGTCTAAAAGAATTCACATACTTCACCAGCTTATCGTAGCCGGCCAGATCCTGCCCGTCCAGCATGTTCGGCTGAGCAACATAACCATTGGGCTCCTTAGAGAAATGATTCCCACTCCACTGAAAGGGAAATTTGAACTCTCTGTCCCCGATCAGCTTCCTGTTCTCGTCGCGCATTTTGTTACCATTCTCGTCAATCGACACCGCCCAGACATACGTGCTGTCCTGGGCCCTCTCCGACACGGTCTCTATAATGTAGAACCTCTCCTTAAATGTCCGGATTGAGTCCGAGAAGGGTTTGAACAGCTTTCGTAGTTGCTTCAACGACACCCGGCCATATCTCCTCCCCGTGACCTGCCGCTGAAGATGGAATATAATGAAGAACAAAGGCAGCGTGGCTCCTATCTTCAGGAACTCATAGGTAAACTCGAAGGCACAGATGAACGCCAACGAATTGGGATGCAGCTGCGACGGGGCCAGGTCCAGGTGTACAAAGATAGACTGCTGGAAATCAGTGAAGGGCAGTCTCAACCCTAGCTCCTTAAAGGCATACTCATACATGGCAAATCTCTCCCCGAAATCCGAACAGATCCGATCGTCTGGGGAGGGGAAATGCACCTTCCATTCCCCCTCCGGTCCAACATCCATGAAAACGTCCCCGGTGAAAGTCGCAAAGATAGATTCGTGCTCAGCACGCCCAGCCACCAACCACTCCTCAGTAGGATTCTCCTCGAGCTCCTCCCCAACTTCGCTGGGGACGGTTGAAGCTTTCGCTCTACTGCTCTCCGAGGAGCTCTCCTCGGACGAATCTATTAAAATTTCCCTGTCAGGCCTTGTCGCCATAACCTGAAAAGCAGAGGACAAAAGTGAATTCGACGCAAAATCAAATCCACTCTTCCACTGCTGGTCAAGTGAAAGGGCGCGCAAAGGGCCGAGGATGTCGTCCCCGGCCTAAGCCCTAAATTAAACAAAAATATAAGAGTCTCCCACGAGGAGGCGCTCGGGGCAAATTCCTCACACAACGAGGAGTTTCCTCGAGTCACTTCCCAGTTTTCGTTTGAAGCTTCACCAGAAACTTCAAACGTTCACCGAAAACTTCAAACGTTCACCAGAAACTTCATCAGAGCACCGGAAATTGGGTAGCCCCGACGGTTACTTAGGCGTCATCATCGTAACGACGCCAGAGACCGCCCTACTCCCAGTTCTCTAAAGGGCTCCGGTGGCCACGTAAGCAGTGGAGGATGGCCCAGCCACCGTCCGCCACCAACAACCGCCAGGAAAACACCATTATGTCTCCTAAATCTAACCTAACCGCATGCATTCTAAAACAAAAATGAAAAAGCTGGAAGAAGACAAGGAGTTGGATGAGTTACGTGGTCGGATAAGTTAAAGGAAAGTGCTCGAAGCTTGTACGGTGGCTACGGCGGCGGACGACAACGGCTGCGAGCTAAGTTCTCTGAAGAAGACGAAGAAGAAGAGAGAGAAAAGAAAATGTGAAATGGCCAGACTCTTTCTCCTTTTATACTGCTGAGGAGCACGTGCAGAGGCACGCCCAATTAGGTCATAATGGCTACAGACTAGCCATCATTATCTAGTCACTACAGAACAGGGCTCGAGGCACACGTGGCGCCCTAACGTTTCTGTTCCTCTTAACCGTTGGTCTCCCCGTACGACGGGCAAACCAGACGCGGTCACGAGCCTTACAAATACCAGGGCCCACGGGCACCACCGGACAACTCCCTCCGTCACCAAACCACGACTCCGCTACAATTCCCCGGAACAACGGGCTATCCTTAAGTCATCACTCCCATACTCGGGAGTAACGACTTGGGGGGCTCCTGTTCTGGACTGGACCAATGGCTAGGCATGACCCAATCCACTTTTGTCCCCAGAACGACCCAATTGCCTAGAGCCGAATCCACGAAGGGCAGAGTACACTTTGCTGCCCTCCAACCGGGCAAGTATTACATCGCTCCCCCGGTACTGCTGCCCGTCATGCACGACTGCATTAATCCCAGGACAACTATGGGCAGGTGCCTGGAACTACGCCTTTGCCCGACATAACGGCTAGTTTTGGGCACCCTGCCTAACATAACACCTAGTTTTGGACAATTACCTGTTCTTTGGGAAACAGTTAGTTCGCTCTGAAAATAGGGACCGTTGGCCACGCGCTGGGGACATTATATAAACCCTCTCACTTGAGAGGGTTAGGTATCCAATATTCACCATAAGAACATACTTTGTACTTGTTCCCTTTTCTCTGACCCTTTCTTACTTGAGCGTCGGAGTGCCTTGCAGGTACACCCACTCCTCTCCTACAAGCATCATCATCTGCCCTACGCGAATGCCACCACGATCCAGTCTGATAAGCTCCGATTATATATATATATATATATATATATATATGGTTTTTAATTATTTAACGTTTAATATTAAAAACCAAAAAAATATAATAAATAAACATTTAAATTTTGCAGAAATTTAAAACTTCATTAAATAATTAAAAACTGAAGAAAGAAAAGAGAAAATTCTGATCTCTCACCAAAGACAACATCATTAATTAGACCGACGGACTATTATAAGAGGACAACTAGATTTATTTTCTCCATTTATGAGTTGTTATTGATGGATTCAAAATGATGACTTTTAGGGTGACACACGTGACATATACATGGCCCTCCAATATTATATATTACTCTCTCTGTCCCACCCAGTTGATTAGATTAAGAAAAAAAAAATGACAGTGAGAATGATATTTTTATTAAAGTATTTTTATGATGTATTGATAATAATGAAAGTAATATTAATTAGAGGGTAAAATAAAAAAAGTTGTATTGAAAATTGAAATGGATCATATATTTTGGAATACTATTTTATTCCAAATGAATCACTCATTGTGAGACGGAGGGAATAACCCCAATAGTTATATGATTAAACTAAAGTACAATTTAGGATAGAAAAAATTAAATTTGAAGTTTGAACATACTAAAAAAATGGATTAATATGTATTATATGGATTTATTAAAATTATAGCCACTCTTATCTTATCTATAGTAGTTGATATTATTGCATGACAAACAAACCGTCCTTGTTGCTTGTCTTAGTGAGAATGTATCTCGCGCTATTAGGACTTCCCACAGCGTTATTTAATTATTTACAAACACTTATTTTTCTTGATTTGAAGTCTTGAAAAGTTTTTCTTGATTTGAAGTCTTATCAAAATGTAAAATTGCACACTTTCTTTCACATTGAATTTTTTTTCTTTCTAAAAGCAACTTGAATTATAAATGAATACAAGGGGTATTCATCCCTTACACAACACTGATACAAGAAAATCTCATCCCTTACACAACACTTTCTTTCATATTGATGATAATATAATTAATGCTTGTGAAGTTAATTGTAGACCACTTGCCGGGATATTTCTTGTATTTTTTATTTATTTTTCATTCAATTACAAAGTGTATGTTTTTAAAACTAAAATAACATGATGTCTTTCAATACTATTAAAAATAAATCAATAATAATAATAATAATAATAATAATAATAATAATAATAATAATAATAATTAGGAGAGACTAAACTAAAACTCAAGTAAGAGTTGATGGAAAATAAGCCAATTGTTTCATTAAAAACTTTTTTATAAAACCATTAAGAAAAATCATGTAAAGAGAAAAAGATTGCAATCTCTAATTTGGTGGTATCTCATATACAATTAGTAAATTATACACTCTTTGAGGGTGGATTCTACTTTTGAAAATTCGTGGAGTATTAAGGTGATGTTTATAGGGTTTCAACTACCTTAGAGACTTTAGGTTAATTTCTTTCAGAGTTGTTAATGTAGACTTTGTCTTTCTAACATATGCAGTCGATTTCCTTAATTGTGAAATTGAAACTCTTCCTTTTAAGTATCTTGGTTTGCTAGTAAGAGCTCATCTTAGATGTCGCTCCTGAGGATTTGCATCCATGGTACAAACGCGAAAGTGGCGCGGAAAACAGAATCGCTAGCAATGTGTATTTATCCCGAGCGAGGGAAAGGAAACACTGCGTAAACCTGAGAGAAGGGAAAGAGCATGGTCTCGCGACCAAGAGAAACGGGTAAGGGAGTCGGTTACGCGAAGGGAAGGTGTTAGCACCCCACACGTCCATCGTACTCGATGGGATCCACGCTTGTTGTCTCGATCAAAGGGCGTCGTCGTCTGGAGCTCCGCTGCTACTGGAAAGGAAGAGGAACGGGAACGGAAGAGAACGAAGAAACGGGGGGAGAAAAGAAAAAGAAATGACTCGATAGGACACCTCTCGTCCTATGCCTACGTATTCCCTCGTGCAATGGGAAAGTCAGAGTCAACGTAGTTCGGACACGAACTACGGGGGGAGGTTGCTCGCCAAGACATCGTCGTCTTGTGCCTACGTATCCTCAATCGGACTAGAGAGAGGAAATCAGAGCAGTCGTAGTTCGACCTAACAAGGTCGGTTAGTGTTTTTTATGAGCAACGCTAAGTTCGCGTCCGGCAGTTAGGGTCGATGCCTGTTTGCAACGAGACGGAAGTAACGTGCCCTTTTCTGAAAATGATCCGAAGTTGAAGAATCCCGAAGGATGAAAAGGTTTGAATTTGTTTTTTGTGTTTTTTAGACAGAAGTGGATTGAAGTTAATTCGTAACTTACATTGCACTAAAGTCTACCATGCGGGAACGAGTGAATCGCATGGTCGTCCCCAAATGGGACGTATGCTAAACACTCTAGAAGAGGAGGGGAGACCCCTCGTTCTTCATTTCCTACACTTAAGGCTCGAGCACAATATTCGTTATATTTATTAAGTGTTTTAGAAGTGTTATGAGATGAGAAGAGAAGACTCCAAGGAAAAAGAAAACACTAAGGGGAATTCTATCCTAATGTTGTCATGCAAAAGATGGCCCTATAGTTGAGGTTGAAAGGGAAACGTCTACCTAAGTTAGCATGCAAAGGGAATCCTAATGCTAATCCTACTCCAAGCTTAATCGGAAATTAAGTTGGACTAGGTAGCTCTAAGGGAGTGAATCCAAGACTTAAACAAGTCTTGAGACTCAAGGGAAGAAAAAGAGTGAAAGAGATGAAGAAGGAAATAAGAAATGAGCAAAAACAACAGCTACAACAGCGCATCTGCACCAATACAGCAGTTAAAGACATCACACAAGCAAAATAGCTTTCAACAGCACACAATCTAGCACAAAAGGAGGTGTAAAAAAGCCAAACATCAGCACATATAACAACACATATGCATATAGACAACAGTAGAAACAGGGCAGCATGTGATTCGCTTGAATACAACTCAATCATGGCATAGCAAACGTGCATCAAGCATTACATATTCTTCAATCAAACATGATTACAATCACACCACCAACCAAGGTAAATAACTCTTGAAATCATCGTGAAAGCATGCATAACATGAGGAAACATATCATTAAGCATATGAACAAATCAAGTGAAGCATGCATCTCACAAAATTAGGTGAACAAACAAACACAAAGCCATTCCAGCAACATAAGCATCAATCAACAATTATCATGCTCAAGGAGTATGTGCTATGTGTTCATGGCATCAAGAATGCAACAATGTAAACAATGTTCATAAACGATGAAAATACAAGAGCCGCGTGTCGAAAAATTGTGCACATACAATGGTGTGAGGTGCGACAACATCAAAAAAGTCATTAAACATGTATCATATCAATCCATGAAGATTGGAAATGAAACGGGATCGAATCATGCTCAAAAATGCACAAAAAACACTCTCTGCCTCAGTGTTAATCGATTAACCAATTGCAGTGCAATTGTGTTAATCGATTAACAACTCTTATTACGCATATTTTGCACTGGTTAATCGATTAACCTAATTGCACTGCAATTGGTTAATCGATTAACACTGTAAAATCAGCACAAAATCAGTTTGAAAAATCACTTCCAGCAGCAAAAGCACTTATGCAATCATCTTCAATGATCATGTAATCAACAATGCACGAAAATTAAGTTCAGAAACAACATTCAAACATCACTTAAATTCAATAATCATCAACATCCACAATCAAGATCAACCAAATGAATCAAAACACATCAAAATTCATGGATCTACATTGTACAAGTTGTAATTAAGCTAAAATGAGTATGGATCTGAAATTAACCAACCTACAAAGCTGAGATTTGATTTGGTAAGTGTTGCAAACAGAAATGGATGAATTCAAGTAGAGAAATCCAAGATCCACAAGCTTCTTGCACTCAAAAGTTGAAGATCCAAGCAATAAGCAACCAAAGCTCCAAAAGCACTTCCAAAAATTACTTCTGAAAATTCAGAACCAGATCCAAACGAAAATCCAAATTGAAAAGCTGAAATGTAGTGATGATGAGAGGTTCTAGCTCAAGAATTAACAAGTTCCAATGAATAACTTGTTAATCTTTGAAGAAGAGCTTTGAGTGTGGTTGAAAATGGAGTTGGAGAATGAAAATGTGAGAGAGAATTCTGAAAATTGGGAGTGAAAATATGATCTAGGTTGGAGAGGTTTGGAATGAATTGGTTTAAATAACCCCTAGGTTAGGAGTTAAGTTTGGGTTGGGAGTGAGGTTAAGTGAGTGGAAATTGGGATGAATTTTGAATTAGGAAAGGAAAGGTGGAATTGGAGTGGAAAGAATTTGAGTTTTTGAATGGAAAATCAACTCTCTAGATCCTTCTACTGATGTGTAGAATTAAAATGGGTGATTAAAAATTGGATTAAAAAGAAACAACTCTAAAAATGCAGCATTTGGGCAAAATTCACTATGGTTAATCGATTAACCTAATTGCACTGCAATTGGTTAATCGATTAACACATTCAAATTTTGAATTTTTGCGCCAAAAGGAGGGAAACTTGGATATTCGCCTGGTTCTACCCGTTCTGAACCACGATAGACCTCTGAAACTTGCCATTTGATATTACCACTGGAATACACTTGAAATATGTTGTGAAATGTTTTTTCGCACTCGTATTAAACTGCTGATAACAATTGTCTGGTGCTTAATAGCTGATCAAAAATTGACTGCCGGAGTTTCTGATCATCAAGTCTTTTAATGAGCAAAATAAATGCTCAAAAAGACTTGGAAAACTATCTGCTTGGCCTTGAACACTGTTAAAAATCATACTGGAACTAATGACGCCGTGAGCTGCTAGAGAATACCTTGATCCCATGTCTAAAAGAAATATGCAAATGCAAAAATGACAATGCAAATGAAATGAAGCATAAGCCAAAAGGGTTAGAAACACTAGGGCGAATTTTGAGGTGTTACAGCTGCCCCTATTCAAACTTCCTTGGATCCGAGGGTATGGAAGCAAAGGCTTTCAGGCAATCGGGATACACGGAGGTTGAATACCAAAATAACCTAAAAATTTGCACCCTGTGGGGAATATGAAATAAGGCAATCACGAGGGCGGCCGAAGGCGAACTCGAAAAGGAAGACCAGCCGAAGGCGAACTCGAAAAGGAATACCAACCTAAGGAGGAATTTCCAACAAAGGTAGACCGACCGAAGGCAAGCTACGCTGGGGAGGAAGACAAGACCGGCCGGATGCGAGCTAATCAACCAAAGGATACGAGAACGGCCGAAGGAGAACTCAAAAATGAAAGACTGGCCGAAGATGGTCTTTCAAACAAAGATACGAGGACGGCCGAAGGCGAACTTGGAAAGGAAGATCAGCCGAAGGGGGTCTAGCCAACAAAGCACATCGAGAACGGCCGAAGGGGAACTCGAAAAAGAAGATCGGCCAAAGAGGGACTCCAACAAAATACATCGTGAACGGCCGAAGGGGAACTCAAAAAGGAAGACCGGCCGAAGGGGGTCTAAGCAACAAAAGAATACGAGAACGGCCGAAGGGCAACTGGTAAAGGGAGACCGGCCGAAGGGGGACTCCAACAAAATACATCGAGAATGGCCGAAGGGGAACTCGAAAAGGAAGGACCGGCCGAAGGGGGTCTCCAAAGATTAGTAGAACCAACGGATCTACCAAGATGATTCCACTGGGGAAAAGAGAAATCTAAACAGATAACTCTGTAGGGGAGTGTAAGAAGGAGTAAGAAGGACGAATCCACTGGTTGCGGTGTAATGCCAAACAACAACTCCTGAGTTTATCACTTTCTGCTGGGGAAAGAGACTGGTAAAAGATATCAAACTTGGCTTATGCTTCGAATGCATATGTTTGAATTTTTATGGCGTAATGCTCCATACGAAATGGAAATGCTACGCGTTTGAGGGGATGCCATGCAAAAAGGCTTATGCAATGCAAAAGAAGCGCTTCAGCAAAATAAATGCCGAAGACGAAGGCAACTCCACCGGGATGACAAACTAAATTGTCTTCTGAAATGAGAGACCCTGCTGAGGAATATTTCACTATGCTGAGGAAGGTCCTGATCACGAACTCTGCTGGAGATGGAGACTCCGAAAGAATATCCACTCTGTTGGGGATAGATGAAAACGAATATTGGAGGTGGAAACCCAAAGAGAAACTCTCTCCGCTGGGGATTACCAATGACTTCTGCCGAAGATAGAATCCAAAACCTGGATCTGAAAAATGCCAATAACAATTAGACTTTAAGACCTGCCGGGGGTATCAACCGCTGTTGAACAATCCACTGAGAAGATCACCACCAAACTCTGCTTGGGGAAATAAATCGATAGTTTCGAACCTGCTTGGGGATATTACTGGGATTAACATGTCGGTAGGAGTCATCTGTGTCTTCACCTGCTAGGGAGTATCTGCCATTACTAGCAATCTGCTTGGAAGACGGTAATTGGCGGCATCGACTCTGCTAGAGAACCACGTCCATCTTACTCGTCTGTGGGGATTAAATCATACCGTTGCTGATGAGAAAAAAAATCTCCTGACTGGCTGAGGAGAATGAGTGCTCAGGCCTTGTGGGGAAAATAAAATTTGTCCCTAGAAGATGTTCCATAAGTCTCCTGCTGGGGATGCAACAACGTCAACTTTTAATGGTTTGCTAAGAAAGTGATAAATCAATCACGACTATAGCTGGGGAATTAATCTTTTGTGCTCTGCTGAGGAAGATAATCCTCAACACTCTAGTTGGGGAAAATAACAACCTGCTGAGGAGGATGAACTTTTCAATGTCGAGGAGAGTAGCTCTACTGGGGAGAATAGTCAACGAAACCTACCGAGGGATATCATTGAGCTTAACCTGCTGTTGGAGGGAAGAATCTACCCTGCTGGGGATTAGAGCATGTCGTTGCTGACAGAACTACACTTCCTGATCTCCTCAGGAAAGCGAGTACCAGGCTCTGTGGGGACAATAAAGTCTTTTCAAAGACATCCAACACACCTCCTGCTAGAGATATAACCACATTCACCTCGGAGCAATTCACCTTAAACTGCTTACTGGGTAGAGTGGGTTCTGCTGAGGATGATGAATTTTCAGTGCTGGGGAGAGCAACTCTACTGGGGAAAAACAAACTTGTTACCCAGCCTGACCTGTCTCTATGGTCATAAATGGCCCTTTGAACCCTCCACTTGCCCCAGACCACCAGGTCTAAAGGAAGAAATCATCTCAAGAGGATTTTATAGAAGACCGGACATTCACCCTGCCCCAGGGTCTTCAAACTCTTGGAGAGATTTATTGAATCTCGACATAATTGCCCCAGTCTTCATAATCCATGAAGTAAATTACCTCGAAAGGATTTGTAACGACTTGAAAATACTCTGCCCTAGTATTATAAACTTTGAAGAGGTGCTTTCAATTAACCATTCTCAGGAGTGGACAACTTCTCCCGCTCTAGAGGTGGCATGCCCCAAGTCTTGAAGAAACTTTGCCCCTGACTGATCTTACAGAGATTTGTCGAATCGACCTGATTGCTCCATATTAAGCGCTTATGGAGAGATTTATTGAATCTTGACATAATTGCCCCACTTTGGCTGCTTCTTATCACCATTTATCGGGAACCCCCAGGCTGCGCACAGTCTCTTGGCCACATACCCCTTGACATGACTGTCCTTCAGAGTTTTCACCATCTCAACTTGGCGTGATTGAGCTTCTCAACTGATGTTCATCATGTAAGCTTCTTTGATGTCAAACATATGCAAGCAGAAAACGTTTAATATGAGAATGACAATTCTAATGCAACACTCGTGTTAACCTGAAGTTTTATTAAAAATGTGTCGCCAAGCCTTGTGAATGAATCACTAGCTGGGATGCGACATTAATTTTTGAATGGAAAATAATACGCATATGCAATACCAACAAAAATCTTATTAGCCTAACTCATGGGAGTCAGGAACGCTATCTCGCTGAAGTACTCCTTCAGATAAAACCCTGCTTCAATTAGGACTTTCAAGGGTTGTAACATGGCTTGGTTCGTGGTTTGAGAACAAAGGATTTATGGCTCAAAGTTTATCGGTGCCTACCCACTCTTCTTGATGTTCTCCAGTCCTACGTTCATCCAATCTGACACAAGCGCTCCTTTCTCAAAAGGTTTTATGATCTTTACGGAACCCATACCACTGATGGTTTGACACCTGATGAGGTTTTGGAGCAACAGTCACCCCTTTTGTCTTTTGTGTCTGTAGCCACACGACTTTGTTCTTGAGGATTTTTCTTTGTAATCCTTTTCACTTTTCACTTTTCATTCTTTTGCTTTTTGATCCCTAATTTTTGCCTGGACTGACTCTTTTGAGTTTTTCGATTTTGAAGTCCAGCGGGATGCCCTAACTTTTTGCCTAAGTCGCTTGTTTTCAAGTTTCGACTTAGCATGCTTTCTTTCTTTATTTGTTCTCTTTTTTGGAACAAATCGTGTGACACCGTTTTGTCTGACTTGCTTGAAAGGGTTGTGACTGCCTCACTCCTTGATTGTTGATGGATAACCATTGTGGTTTCACATCTCTTGGCCTCCTGATATGTGAGGAAAGAAAGGTAATGGATCCTCAGATGCACACTCCTTTTAGAATTTAAACGCTCGGTCAAACTAACTGACGCCTACCCTGCCCCTGGGTTAAGATTGAGGGTTTTTTCGTTTCTAGAAAGAAACTCCTACTTCAAGGCTCAAAGGGGTTAACGAGGGTCTATCTCCCTTATATCTCCAGTGTTTAGGGATTTAAAACAATGTCTGTACATCCTCAACAGGGTTTTATCCAAAAGCACCTAACCGAAGATTTTGCGTTTTTACCTCATCATCCTCCCTCAAAGAGTTTAAGCAAGAAAGTTGGTATTGCAGTACATATAAACATGATATGAGTGCAATAAAGTACTTCAGGAACAACACATCATTGCATTAAAATCAACATTCAAAATACAAACAAGTTTTTCATGCAAACACTGTTTAAACAAACAAATGAAAGCTACATATGAAAATACAGTAAAGGAAGCTGATGATTACCATTGTTGAGGAGGCCTGACTCCGTCTGGACTTATTACTTCTGATGATGTCTTCGCAGCCTCGAGTGCTCACTCTGATAAAGAAGCTTCACCTTGTAGGGGTACCGTCTAGGGTGATGACCTTTGAGTCAATCAAATCTTGCACCTTATGTTGGAATGCATTACAGTTATCAAGCGTATGCCCAAACGTTCCCGAATGGAACTCACAGCTAGCGTTCATGTCATAGTCCAGAGGAATAGGGTATGGCACTGGCATGGCATTCCTCAGCTGGATCAGCGAGCTTTTGAGCAAGCGAGCAAACAACTGACTATAAGGAATAGGAATAGGATCAAATATCCTCTTGGGCCTTCTTGGTCTGAGTTGCCTCTGGTGCTGATAATTCTGCTGCTACTGCTGATAATTCTGCTGCTGCTGCTGATTTGGGCGCCCAATCTGCCCATGCACTTTCCTTTCTACATTCGGCTGAGGCACAAACAAGGGTTGCTGACGCAAAACTTCTGAAGCATAAGGTTGTGGAAGAGATCCCTAAAGCGAGGTGGATCCTTTGGAAAAGGAGGGAGTCCCCAATTCCTTTGCAACGACGGGAGTAAAATCACCTTGTTTACCAGTGCCAACTGATGTAAACTTGATTGCCTCTGAATCAATGAGCTCTTGGACTTTATGCTTGAACCTTGTACAATTCTCAACATCGTGGCCAGGTTCCCTAGAGTGGAATTCACATCTAGCATTAGCGTTAGGTCCCAGAGGAAGCTTTGTGGGAATAGGTCCCAAGCTAACACGTTCAACTAGTTTGAGCTCGAGCAAATAAGAAAGCAACTGTGCGTATGGCATTGGAATGGGATCAAACTTCCTCTTAGGCCCCTCTAACTTAGGATCCTCTTGAGGAGCAGGAAATGATTGCTGATGAGAAAGCTCTGAAACTTCACTTTGTGGAAGAGATTCACGAGGCAGTCCATGATCTAGAGCAAACCCCAAAGAGATGGGAGGAGTAAGGACCTCTGTTGCAGAAGCGCGCACATGAGCGTTTTCCTTCTTTAACACCTTATTCAAGATTTCCATAACCAGGCCCATCTGAGTCCTCATCTGATTTACTTCCTCTCTTAGCAATTTCTAACCCTGGGACATAGCCTGCATATCTTCCCCAAACTGCCTCATCTGAATCTTCATTTCATTTACCTCTGCACGGAGTTGTTCCATGGCTATCTTCTGATTGAGGCTGGTAGAAAACTGATGAATTTGCTGGTCAGCAATCCTGTCTGCAACCAAATAAAGGTTAGAAAAACCCAGGATGAGCACCTGCTATGCAAAAACGATTATGATTATGCAAATGCAAATGAACATGTTTGGATATTTGCAGGACGATCCACCCCTTGATTCCAGTTTAAAGACAAGATGGAATAAAACTTCTTCTCATATACCAGAGAAAAATCACTGTCAAAGATTACAATCCAAGATAATAAGTCTGAAACAAGAGAAACAAAGATCCCAACCAACAATTCTAGTGGTGACCCAAAATACAACAAAGAAAGAGCAAACTACAGAGTATCACCCACTGCCTAAGCTAGAGCCTTCACCCCTAGGCCTCTTCACTTCATCTCGTATCTTCAGCTCTTCTATGATTGCTATAGCCTCATTCAGTCGTTCCTCAACTGCGTGTCTTTGGAATGTCCCTGATAAGATCTCCTCGTGTTTCTTCCTGAGCTTCAACTTCAGACTCTCAATCTGGTCCAAATACTCATCCTCTTTCTGCTTATTGGCTGCGATTGCTGTGTTTCGACAAGCATTGAACCTGTGAATTCTTAGTGAAGCTTTGGCCAAGTCTTCTTTCTTTGACTTTAGAACCCTGCTAACACCTTTTAAGGCTTGTCTTACCTTATGTCTAGCTGCGATTTCATAGGCCAACTCCTTTTCTTTCTCGGCGAGCAGCCCTGTTTTCAACTTGGCAAAGTGAACAGCTTCACCTCGCTCATGCTTCAACTGGTAGATTTCTCTTTGCAGCTCACTGTTCTCCTCTCGAAGCTTCTCCTTCTCAGCCCACAGCTTATTATACTTCTCTATCTCAATTGGGGTTGGAGATTCAATCAGCAGGGGGTAAGATGGAGGTTCTCAGCAGAACGGTAGAAGTACATTCTCTACTCTCCTCTGAATCCAGTCCTCGCATGCAGGGAAGGCTTTGTTGTTACACTTTCCAAAAGAAGTCTTTCCCTTCTTGTGATGGTTTCTCCAAGCATTTGCAGCTTCTTTTAACACTTCCAGATTGGCTTCCTCACTCGCATATAGAGATTCTTGAACATCTTGATCCTTTGGCGGCTCTTTCAAAGCATACCCAAATTGCCTAATAGCAAGAATAGGGTTGTAACTAATTCCCCCTTTCCTTCCTATTAGAGGTACGTTTGGGTAACCTCCACAGCTGATCAGGATCTCTTGGCCTAACAAATCACGATTGATCCAAATCAAGTTGTCAGCTCTTAATCCCATCAATCTCCTTGACAAATCCAATGTTTCTTTGGTGTCTACGAATGCCCCAGATTTGGGAAGGCGATCGGTAAACCACTTGTAGAAAATTGGAGCGCAAAAGTAAAGAGGTCCTCCTCTCATCTTCTCATTTTTATAGTGCATCGAATAGTACAGATCCCCAATCAAGGTGGGTACTGGATTCTTCGTGGTGAATATCTGGACAACGTGCACATCTACAAAATCCTTCACATTAGGGAACAACGCCGTTCCATAAACACATATAGCCAGGATTGTATTGAACACCGACCAACACTTAGCCTTAGCACAAATGGCAGCTTGCTCGATCAAAAACTTCCTGTGAAAGCCTTTACACCCTCCTTTACTAGCAACATTTTTCTTCAGCAAAGACTGATCCAAACGTAAAGCAGCAGAAACCTTTTCCAGATCAGGAAACTCCTTAGAAGGATAGAAGGGAGTTTCTTCTTTGACAGAAACATCCAAAATAAGAGCACACTCTTCCAATGTCGGAGCTAAAAGATAATCCGGGAACAGAAAACACCGCAGGTAAGGGTCATAGAACTACACCAGAGTGTGCAGAGCCCTAAACTCATAGTTGGTAACATCTCGGGCGAAACTCAGAATCCTCCCATATTCTCCTCTAAAGTCTGCCAGTACCCCGGGTTTTGCCATAGCCGAGATCTTGTGAACAACATCTAGGTGAAGCTCCGGGAACTTGTACGGGATGATATTATTTCTCTTTTCAGGGCTAGTATTCATCTTGGACAGTCTTCAAAAAACCGAAATCAAAGTTAGGATGCAACCCTACAAATGAACAACCATGTTAGAATGCAAATGCAAACATGGGATCAAGGTATCCACGATGCTCAAAACTGTTGTTGTTCTGCTGACTGCATAAGACCCCAAATACCAGAAACCCAGAAATCCAGAATAACGGCCCATTCAAACTGCTAGAATATCAGGATGACAACAGTACACTGATGATAAATCCAGAAAACCAGGTAGGTTGAAGGTCAAAGTCACCTGCAAACCTGCAAACACCCATCCCCTCTCACATGTGGGTTCTAGAAAACCGAGGATCCTCAATATCACGGGATCTCAGGTCGAGAAATGATGATACGTCCACCATTTCTGGTTTGGCATCATCATCAATCGAGGAGGCCTTAATTGACTCCCCTAAAAAATAAGGTCATCCTATAGTAAGTTCCCAACATTGGGTCCTCGGATCGACAAGTGTAATGGGTTTGCCATTTTTGGTCTGCCATTATCACATGTCGGGAGGAGAGGCGTTGCTGAGTCCTCGGGAGACGGTCGCCAGAGTCGACAGTTTTCCAGGTTATACTCCATCGTCTGCCCCAAATGCGCAGGATAGAATATTACCAAAGAAAACCTCGTCTGGATGTGGAGTTTTCATGTATACTAAGTCTGGCCAAATGCCAAACAAGTCACACTACTTTCCACGCTAATCATAAGTGTATGCTCAAGCCTGGGTATTGGGCTTTTCTCTCATGAATCCAACCCACCCTACAAACAAAAAATCCAGCAGCAGAACAGTACAACATATGACAGTGATGAAATGAAATGCAATAAATGCTGTAAATACAGTAATATACAACAAAATAAAGTTCAACAAAATAAACACCCAATGAAATAAAAACAACCAAGTGCTAGGATTGACTCGCGAAGGGGATGGACCAGCAAGAGGTCAACTCGTCCCCAGCAGAGTCGCCAGCTGTCGCTCCCGAGGATTTGCATCCATGGTACAAACGCGAAAGTGGCGCAGAAAACAGAGTCGTCAGCAATGTGTATTTATCCCGAGCGAGGGAAAGGAAACATTGCGTAAACCTGAGGAAAGGGAAAGAGCATGGTCTCGCGACCAAGAGAAATGGGTAAGGGAGTTGGTTACATGAAGGGAAGGTGTTAGCACCACACACGTCCATCGTACTCGATGGGATCCACGCTTGTTGTCTCGATCAAAGGGCGTCGTCGTCTGGAGCTCCGCTGCTACTGGAAAGGAAGAGGAACGGGAACGGAAGAGAACGAAGAAACGGGGGGAGAAAAGAAAAAGAAATGACTCGATAGTACACCTCTCGTCCTATGCCTACGTATTCCCTCATGCAATGGGAAAGTCAGAGTCAACGTAGTTCGGGCACAAACTAAGGGGGGAGGTTGCTCGCCAAGACATCGTCGTCTTGTGCCTACGTATCCTCAATCGGACTAGAGAGAGGAAATCAGAGCAGTCGTAGTTCGACCTAACAAGGTCGGTTAGTGTTTTTTATGAGCGATGTTAAGTTCGCGTCCGACAGTTAGGGTCGATGCCTGTTTGCGACGAGACGGAAGTAACGTGCCCTTTTCTGAAAATGATCCGAAGTTGAAGAATCCCGAAGGATGAAAAGGTTTGAATTTCTTTTTTGTGTTTTTTAGACAGAAGTGGATTGAAGTTAATTCGTAACTTACATTGCACTAAAGTCTACCATGCGGGAACGAGTGAATCGCATGGTCGTCCCCAAATGGGACGTATGCTAAACACTCTAGAAGAGGAGGGGAGACCCCTCATTCTTCATTTCCTACACTTAAGGCTCGAGCACAATATTCGTTATATTTATTAAGAGTTTTAGAAGTGTTATGAGATGAGAAGAGAAGACTCCAAGGAAAAAGAAAACACTAAGGGGAATTCTATCCTAATGTTGTCATGCAAAAGATGGCCCTATAGTTGAGGTTGAATGGGAAACGTCTACCTAAGTTAGCATGCAAAGGGAATCCTAATGCTAATCCTACTCCAAGCTTAATCGGAAATTAAGTTGGACTAGGTAGCTCTAAGGGAGTGAATCCAAGACTTAAACAAGTCTTGAGACTCAAGGGAAGAAAAAAAGTGAAAGAGATGAAGAAGGAAAGAAGAAATGAGCAAAAACAACAGCTACAACAGCGCATCTGCACCAATACAGCAGTTAAAGACAGCACACAAGTAAAACAGCTTTCAACAGCACACAATCTAGCACAAAAGGAGGTGTAATAAAGCCAAACAATAACACATATAACAGCACATATGCACATAGACAGCAGTAGAAACAGGGAAGCATGTGATTCGCTTGAATACAACTCAATCATGGCATAGCAAACGTGCATCAAGCATTACATATTCTTCAATCAAACATGATTACAATCACACCACCAACCAAGGTAAATAACTCTTGAAATCATCGTGAAAGCATGCATAACATGAGGAAGCATATCATTAAGCATATGGACAAATCAAGTGAAGCATGCATCTCACAAAATTAGGTGAACAAACAAACACAAAGCCATTCCAACAACATAAGCATCAATCAATAATTATCATGCTCAAGGAGTATGTGCTATGTGTTCATGGCATCAAGAATGCAACAATGTAAACAATGTTCATAAACGATGAAAATACAAGAGCCGCGTGTCAGAAAATTATGCACATACAATGGTGTGAGGTGCGACAACATCAAAACAGTCATTAAACATGTATCATATCAATCCATGAAGATTAGAAATGAAACGGGATCGAATCATGCTAAAAAATGAACAAAAAACACACTCTGCCTCAGTGTTAATCAATTAACCAATTGCAGTGCAATTGTGTTAATCGATTAACAGCTCTTATTATGCACATTTTGCACTGGTTAATCGATTAACCTAATTGCACTGTATTTGGTTAATCGATTAACACTGTAAAATCAGCACAAAATCAGTTTGAAAAATCACTTCCAGCAGCAAAAGCACTTATGCAATCTTCTTCAATGATCATGTAATCAACAATGCATGAAAATTAAGTTTAGAAACAACATTCAAACATCACTTAAATTCAATAATCATCAACATCCACAATCAAGATCAACCAAATGAATCGAAACACATCAAAATTCATGGATCTACATTGTACAAGTTGCAATTAAGCTAAAATGAGTATGGATCTGAAATTAACCAACCTACAAAGCTGAGATTTGCTTTGGTAAGTGTTGTAAACAGAAATGGATGAATTCAAGTAGAGAAATCCAAGATCCACAAGCTTCTTGCACTCAAAAGTTGAAGATCCAAGCAATAAGCAACCAAAGCTCCAAAAGCACTTCCAAAAATTACTTCTGAAAATTCAGAACCAGGTCCAAACGAAAATCCAAATTGAAAAGCTGAAATGTAGTGATGATGAGAGGTTCTAGCTCAAGAATTAACAAGTTCCAATGAATAACTTGTTAATCTTTGAAGAAGAGCTTTGAGTGTGGTTGAAAATGGAGTTGGAGAATGAAAATGTGAGAGAGAATTCTGAAAATTGGGAGTGAAAATATGATCTAGGTTGGAGAGGTTTGGAATGAATTGGTTTAAATAACCCCTAGGTTAGGAGTTAAGGTTGGGTTGGGAGTGAGGTTAAGTGAGTGGAAATTGGGATGAAATTTGAATTAGGAAAGGAAAGGTGGAATTGGAGTGGAAAGAATTTGAGTTTTTGAATGGAAAATCAACTCTCTAGATCCTTCTACTGATGTGTAGAATTAAAATGGGTGATTAAAAATTGGATTAAAAGGAAACAGCTCTGAAAATGCAGCATTTGGGAAAAATTCACTATGGTTAATCGATTAACCTAATTGCACTGCAATTGGTTAATCGATTAACACATTCAAATTTTGAATTTTTGCGCCAAAAGGAGGGAAACTTGGATATTCGTCTGGTTCTACACGTTCTGAACCACGATAGACCTCTGAAACTTGCCATTTGATATTACCACTGGAATACACTTGAAATATGCTGTGAAATGTTTTTTCGCACTCGGATTAAACTGCTGATAACAACTGTCTGGTGCTGAATAGCTGATCAAAAATTGACTGCTGGAGTTTCTGATCATCAAGTCATTTAATGAGCAAAATAAATGCTCAAAAAGACTTGGAAACCTATCTGCTTGGCCTTGAACACTATTAAAAATCATACTTGAACTGATGACGCCGTGAGTTGCTAGAGAATACCTTGATCCCATGTCCAAAAGAAATATGTAAATGCAAAAATGACAATGCAAATGAAATGGAGCATAAGCCAAAAGGGTTAGAAACACTAGGGCGAATTTTGAGGTGTTACACTAGATTGAAATCTACATGAGATCATTTAGTCAATTTGCTAACCAAGAGTTTTCATTCTTAAAAGCACATATATGTTAGTTTGAGAGGTAGTGTTCCTTTTAATTCTGAGCTTAATGTTATTCTCATCTTCTTCTTGTCTTTTTTGAAGATGTATGTAGAGGTATGCAAGAAACTTGCTAGGTTACAAAGAAGGTTTTTTTGGGGAGGGGTGGAGGGGCAATATAAGACTTCATGGATTAAATGGGAGAATGTTTGTAAGCCTAGAAGTAAATGGGGGTTGGGAGTTAGGGACTTCCGGCTAGTTAATCTAGCCATTTTGGCTAAATGGGGATAAATGTTTCTTATATGTGCTTTAGGCCTATGGTATAATATTATTATAGCTAGATATGGTTGCCTCAATCATTTCCTCTTTGTTAGAGGGGAGAACATTGAGGTTCCAATCTACTTCATCTTGGTGACAATGTGTATCTCTTCTAGGGTCCAAAAAGGGATACCATTCTGATTGGTTTGCCGATGGTATCTTTAAGAAAGTAAAGTCAAACATTCAGACTTCCTTCTGGAAGGACCCTTGGTTGGGACTCATTCCCCTAAATTTCACGTTCCTTAGTCTATTTTCTAGTTTCATTCAATCAAATGGACTGGTGAGAGAGATTGGTCGGGTGGATAATGGGGATCTGGTTTGGAATCTCAGATCAAGGAGACCTTTATTTCTTAGAGAGTTACATGTATTTAGAAGTAATCTTTCAATGCTCCAAGATGTTATTCTCCCTCAGGAGAGAGATAAGTGGATTTTGAGGCATACAAAAGAGGGTTTTTCCCTTTGTTGCTTCTGTTTATCATGTTCAGTTTGTTGGTTCCTTGTCATCTCTCATAATTGAGAATTTGACCATTCCCCTTATTTGGGATAGTTGAGCTCCTTCTAAAGTGTTGGTCTTCTCTCGGAATCTTTTGTGGGACATATTACCTTCTAGAGAGAACCTGTTTAAAAGGGGGTGATTACTGATGCTAGTGAGATTTTTCGTCCTTTTTGTGGGAATTTGGTTGAGTCGGTTTCTCATCTTTTTGTCACTTGTCAGTTATTTCTGCATGTGTGGTATAAGATCTTCCAGTAGTTAGGTTGGTAAGTGGTTCTTTCAAGTGACCATAGGCTTTTTTTTAATCTTTCCTTTCTTTAGGTTGTAAAGCTAAGTCTAGGGGTGGTTTTGTTATGATCTAGCATACAGTAGTCTGGTCAAATTGGAGTACCCAGAATGATGTCATCTTTAATGGTGTTGCAAAAAATGTAAAAGAGGTGGAGGAGAAGAGTATTTTTTTGCCTGAAAATGGTTTATAGGTAGATGAGGGGTGAATTCCTACATGTGCTTTGTTTGACTTTAGAACCTTATCCTTTACCCTAAGCAATAGTGGATCGAGTGTTTACCTTGGTTGTGAGATAGGTTCTGGTATGTGGTTTTGTTATTTTCTTGGTGGATTGTGATCTCTTGATGGTGCTTCTAGGAATATGAACTCTAACATAAATCCTAAGAGGTTGTCTTTAGCTCCTTAGGCGTTTTCCTTGCCTATTTTTTTTGTTTGTTGTTTTGTTGGTTGTGGTGTTTATTTCTTGTTGGTTTTTTATTTATATCCTTTGTAGCCCTCTAGGAACGTCTTGTGTTTTGGGATTGTTTGTATTTTGGTGGTTTTCACCTTTCTTACCAATATATTATCTTGACATTAAAAAAAATACATGTAACATAATCTATATTTAGGGAAACCATGTCTATTTCTAGAAAAAAACATGTCAAAGGATACTAGGGATAGTATCTCACTATTGAGTATCCTTAATGTGTAAATCAATATTAACAATACCATCAACATATTGATTTCTTTCATGATAAATGTGAGAGATAATAAAAGTCATCTTCTTAGTAAGATGAACACAATTTAGCCATCTAAGTCTTAGGTGACGCGGAATAATGGATTTTTTTTAAAGAAAGAGTAACCATTAGAGAGTCAGTCTCTAACCACAACAAATGTCAACCTTTGAAATAAGAAATATCAATGACCATCATCTCACCAAAAATATCTGTATGAAAATCATGAGTAATACATAAACTTTTAGCAAAACAACCAAGTGTGGCTGTAGAGCTATCACAAAATATACGACCACACACAACCACCTTGAGGCTTCCAAGAACAACACCGTTAGAATTACACTTAATCCAATAGGACTTAGGAGGGTTCTAACACATTTTTTTTATCTTTGGAGCTTTGGGAGAGTGAGCCTTTGAACTTGATGCAGATGTCCTAGTGTCATTGCCGGTTATAACAATACTAGCACAAATATGATTCACTGCTATTTGGAACTTGATCCTCTTATCATTAAACTGAGCTTGATTTCTAAAATACCAAATGGTATCAATAATATTAATGATATTTACAAACACAACCTCTATACATTGTTGAGATCAACCACAATTACATAAATTAATAATGTTATCAATATCATAGGTGACTTACATTTGCAAAATAGAACCAAATCAATGTCGTATTTGTCTAACAAACATGCAAAGCATTCCAAATTTTTTTCCAAAGCACAAGAGATTTTGAATATAGGTGTATTGCATGAAGGGTAGAGAGGGAACCTCATCCTTCTCTGGGTTTTATTCATCATTGTTGTGTTTTATGAATTCTTGAATGTGATTACATGTAATCCATGATAATTGCAATGTTTAATGTGTAAATTTGTGTTCTGAATGTTACGTAAGTTTGGGTATATGAATTAAGTATGAATGTGGATGTTATCACTACCATTGTTATGTATTTAATTTATGAACATATTCTTAAATTCATGAATTATTGATAAATTAGATATTAATTGATGGGTAGGTAACGATTTAATCCATGTATAATATGTATTAGTTGGTGTCAATGCGATTTGGGGTGCTAGGGGTTGAAATTGGAGCTTCGAATGAGCTCTCATAGCCAAAACACAGAAACTGCTTTCTAAAACAGTGTGATGGGCGTCACAGGCGTCACGGGCTGCCAGTCATGCTTTTAGGATAGCTCATGGTCGTCAGCAGGGAGTCATCACATAGATGATGAGTAATGAAGGAGTTGAGTGACAGGGTGGGTGACGGTCATCACCCGGATGACTATCGGTTTGTCATGGCTACAAGGAGTCGTTTTTTGGGCGATTAGTTCAGTTTTGATGCTGTTTTCTCGTGTGGTCGATGTTGACTGTTGTTTTGAGGTATTTGGTGTCATTAATTTATTTAAGGTGAATTATTATGATGATGAAGTAATAATTAGATTAATTTACATAAGTGCGTGTTAAATTGAGATTAAGTGTATGAGTTGGTGTGTTGTGAATACAATCATGTGCTGTAAATATAATTGTATATGTTATGTTGAGGTGTGCAGTTCAGAAGTGGGGACTACTGTTGAATGCTATAATGCATTGTTGATTGGTTAAAAGTGGAACCATTATTGTTGTCATTGCATTATTGTATGCATCATATTGTGTCGATGTGTTGAAAGAGGCGAGTCATGGGTTCAGAAGTGGGGACCTGTGATCGTCCAGGGTTCATAAGTATGGATACGAGAGTGGTACCACATGCATAGAGTCAAGTCGTGAGTCACATTTCATACATAAAGCCTATGTGAATTGGATTGTTATGCTGACGTGTAATCGAATGTGTGTTGTTAATTTTTTTTATTTAATCGACCCTTGCATTCTTTTACACCATTAATATATTTGAGCGTATTCTCACCCTTTTCTTGTTTGTTTTGTGCTACTTTGTACATTATTGTACAAATACTTAGGAGTAGTAAGCGCTCCTGAGTTAGAAGATGGCCTTGGATGCTTTTCTTTGTTCACTTTATCATTTATCTATTTAGTTGGTTTATATGCTCTGATCTGTAACATCGGGAACGAGGTGTGTTATTTGTTTTGATTTAATTTTTAGATTATGTTATTTTTATTAATAAGTATTTTAAACTTGATGAGATAATTGAAATAATGTTATTTATCTGAGTTTCGTTGCGTGTTTTTTTAAAAATATTTGGACAATATGCGTGTTGTGTTTGAGTAACATCTTAAAATGTGGATTTTATCCTTTTAAATCATGAGTCAGGGTTTTAGGGTGTTACATTAGTGGTATCAGAGCAGGTCAGTCCATCCGGCCAGGTTTTTTAACGTATTTATTCCCTAGTATGCGACATGTGTATAAACCATGAAGATGCAATGTTTCTTTTAATAGTTGTTTACTGGTGTGCAGAGAAATGGCTGGAAGAAATGATCGCGCAATTACTGATGCTTTGAAGGCTATGGCTCATGTGATGGGTCGGCCAAATCAGGCACTGCAGAATCAGAATGAAATGGCAGATAAGTTTAGAGGGCTTGGAAAGTTCCAGGGGAACAATCCACCAACTTTTAAGGGGAGGTACGACCCAGAAGGTGCTCAAGTTTGGTTGCAAGAGATTTAGAAGATATTCAGGGTGATGGCTTATTTAGATGTGTATAAGGTCCTATTTGGTACTCATATGTTGGCTGAGGAAGCGGGGTATTGGTGGGATAATGCTCGCTAGAGGATTGAGGATGTAGGTACTGAGATCACGTGGGAAAGTTTCAAGACTCAGTTCCTTGAAAAGTACTTTCCTGCTGATGTTCACAACAAGAAGGAGATCGAGCTTATTGAGCTTAAGCAAGGAAACATGATTTTTGTTGACTATGTAGCAAAGTTTGAGGAGTTGTCTAGGTTCTGCCTGCATTACAATGAGGTAGAAGCCGAAGGTTCCAAGTTTATCAAGTTTGAAAGGGGCTTGCATTCAAAGATCAAGCAATTCATCAGGTACTAGAAGATTCTTCAGTTTTATGTCCTGGTTAATAAGTGTAGGATCTACAATGAAGATAGTCGTGCTAGATCTGCTCACTATAAAAGTGTTAGTTAGAAGAGGAGTGAGAATCAAAATCGTGGAAAACCTTATCGGGCTCCAAATAATAAAGGGAAGTGGAAGGATTTAGGTGGGAAAGAGACAAGTGGGGGAGGCACTCCTGCTTATGTCAGATGTTTTCGCTGTGGAGGATAAGTCATCGTGCCTGTGAATGTAAGAGTTCTGGTCAGAAATGTTTTAAGAGTGGGAAGCCAGTACACCGTATTGCTGATTATAAGAGTAAATGTGCTGACTTGCTTCAATTGTGGGGAACTAGGCCACATTAATACTCAGTACCAAAACCCAACGAAAGCTCAGTCCGGAGGAAAGGATTTTGCTCTAAGTGGAAAAGAGACTACTAGATCTGATAACTTGATTCGATGTATGTGCTTTATTAATGGTGTTTCTCTTATTGCTATGATTGACACGGGTGTGATGCATTAGTTCATATCTCTTAATTGTGCTAGAAAGTTGAATTTTGAAATATCTTCGATGGTTGGAAGTATGGTCATTGATACCCCAACTAGTGGTCAGGTGACTACTTCGTGGGTTTGTTTGACTTAGCCTTTGACTATCTATAGTAAGGACTTTGGTATTGACTTAGTTTGCTTACCATTAAGTCAAATAGATGTTACCCATGGAATGAACTGGTTGGAGTTCAACCATGTTCATATCAACTCATTTGACAAGTCCGTGATGTTTCCAAAGTTTGAAGTAGGTGAAAACCAGATGTTTATGTATGCTAAGCAAGTGGATGAGTCTTTGAAGAATGATGCTCGAGTGTTTATGATGTACACTTTGTTTAAAGTTGGAGGTAAGGTTGTGGTTAGTGATCTACCGATGGTCTGTGATTATCTAGAGGTGTTCCCAGATGATATTAGTGATTTTCCGTTGGAGCATGAGGTTGAGTTCACCATAGACTTAGTACATGGTACTAGTCTTTTATCGATGGCGCCTTATAGAATGTCAGCTTCAAATCTAAGTCAGTTGAAGAAGTAGTTAGAGGATCTGCTTAAGAAGAATTTTGTTCGACCTAGTGTTTCACCTTGGGGAGCGACAGTGTTATTGGTTAAGATGAAAGATGGTAGCATGAGGTTGTGTGTTGATTATTGACAACTGAATAAGGTTACTATCAAGAACAAGTATCCTCTTTCAAGAATTGATGACCTTATGGATCAATTGGTAGGTTCTTGTGTTTTTAGCAAGATTGATTTATGAGTGGGTCATTATTAGATTCGTGTGAAGCTAGAAGATATTCCGAAGACTACGTTTATAACTTGATGTAGTCACTACAAGTATTCAGTAATGTTGTTCAGTGTGTCTAATGCGCCAAGTGTATTCATGGAGTATATGAATAAGATCTTCCATCCTTACTTGGATCAGTTTGTTGTGGTATTCGTCGACGATATCTTAATGTATTACAAGACAGACAAAGATCATGCAGAACATCTGAGAGTTATGCTACAGACCTTTCAAGAGAAGAAGTTGTATGTGAAGTTGTCCAAGTGTGAATTCTGGTTTCTTGAAATGATTTTTCTGGGTCATGTGAATTCTAGTGGTGGTATATTAGTTGATCTGTCAAAGGTTGACGTTGTGTTATAGTGGGGGACTTTGAAGTCTGTTACTGAGATTAGAAGTTTTCTTAGTTTGGATGGTCATTATAGAAGGTTTATTGAAGGATTTTCAAAGTAAGCTTTGCCTTTGACTCAGTTGACTCAGAAAGGGAAAGTGTATATGTCGGATGTTCAGTGTGAAGAGAGTTTTCAAGAGCTCAAGAAGAAAATGACGTACGTGCCAGTTTTGATTTTTCCTAGTCCAAGTGAATCATTTTTGGTTTATTGTGATGGTCCAAATATGGGGTTAGGCGGTGTGCTTATGTACAATCTCCAGGTTGTAGCTTACCCTTCTAGATAACTGAAGGTTTATGAGAGGAGTTATCCTACCCATGATTTAGAGTTGTGGTGTTTGTGCTTAAAGTTTGAAGGAACTATTTGTTTGGATCTAGATTTGAACTGTTCAACTACCATAAGAGTTTGAAGTATTTGTTCGATTATAAGGAAATGAATATGAGGCCGAGGAGATGGCTTGAATTTCTGAAGGATTATGATTTTGTTTTGAGTTACATCCTGGTAAGGCAAATGTTGTAGCAGTTGCACTAAGTAGGAAGTCATTGCATGTGTTGACATTGATGTTTTGAGAATCAGATTTGATTAAACAATTCTGAGATCTTAGTTTGGTGTGCGAGATGACTCCTAATAATGTGAAGTTGGGTATGATAAAGCTAACTAGTGGTATTCTTGAAGAGATAAGAGAAGGTCAGAAAGTTAATTTGGGATTGATTGGTCAGTTGGTGTTAATGAATCAAGGTAAAGAGGTGGATTTTAGAATTGATGAAAATGGGGTTATGAGACTCCAAAACAAAGTTTGAGTGCCAGAGCTTAAGAAGAGTATTATTGAGGAATGTTATAGGAGTGGTCTGAGTATTCATCCAGGTGCTACCAAGATGTATCAAGACTTGAATAAGATGTTTTGGTGGCCATGTATGAAGAAGGATGTTGCTGATTTTGTTTATTCTTGTTTGACTTGTCAGAAGTTAAAGATTAAGCATCAGAAGCTGTCAGGATTGAAGCAACTGTTGAGTATTCCTGAATGGAAATGGGATATAATTTTTATGGATTTTGTGACGAGTTTGCCTAATACTTCTAAAGGAAGTAATACGATTTGGATTGTAGTAGGTATGATAACTAAATCATCTCATTTCACTCTGATAAAAATCAATTATCCTTTGCATAAGCTAGTTGAGGTTTATATCGAGAGGATTGTTAGTTTGCATGGTATTCCTTCGAGTATTGTTTCATATAAAGATCTGAGGTTCACTTTGAGGTTTTGGGAGAGTTTGTAGGAAGCCTTGGGAACCAGATTGCGGTTGAGTTCTGCTTATCATCCACAGACGGAAAGTCAGACGAAGAGGACCATCCAGTCTTTAGAGAATTTTCTAAGCACTTTCATGTTGGATCAAGGAGGCAGTTGGGATGCTTACTTGCCTTTGATCGAGTTTACATATAACAACAGTTTCCATTCTAGTATTGGAATGGCACCGTTTAAAGCGTTGTATGGTAGAAGGTGTAGGACACCTTTGTGTTGTATTATTTTGGTGAAAGTACAGTGCTCGATCCAGAGATTGTTCAATAGGTGACTGAGAAGATCAAGAAGATTCGAGAGAAGATGAAAGCTTCACAGAGTCGACTGAAGAGTTATCATGATAAGCTTAGGAAAGCACTTGAATTCCAAGAGGGAGATCGTGTGTTCTTGAGAGTCACTCTAGTGACTGGTGTTAGTCGTGCGTTGAAATCTCGAAACTGAAATTCTGGCAACAGATATGAGACGTCGAATGCGATGTCACGACACTTATATCTAAACAATAATGAACAAGGTAAATAATGCAATAAACAACAGTAAAGAACACAATTAATTTATAACCCAGTTTAGTGTAAAAACCTACATCTGGGGGCATACCAAGCCAGGAAGGAAGTCCACTATTCGCAGTATCAATTCATAGACCCTACAGCCAACACACCCGTTGACAATCTACTCACTTAATAACTACCCAATGACCCTACTACCTAAGTTCTCCCTAGATAAGAGACTCCATCTCTCTTCCAATCATCGCAATGATGTCTAGCAGTCAACACCTCAGCCACTACATCAACAACTTGATTTCCAACAACTCTTCAATCACAGAAAAGTAGAAGACATACTTCAAAGAAACACAATCATCATTGCTTAAAAGCTCATAGATGATTGACAAATACAACTCAACTAAACAGTCCAACTCTAAGTACAAAACAGTACCAGAATGGCTCACAATTTCACACAAACCCTAATGATCTACATCTTGGACCCGTACTTTTTCTAGGTTACAAGCATTCTATTTATAACTTATTTCCAACTGGATTTGGGCTTCAAATCACAGCATAACAGCTGTTAAAAATTAGTAGAAACTTCTGCTACATAATAGGTCTTCAATCAAATCCTTCCTAATTTATCTCCATAATTAGAAAGTCATTATTCTTCAATATTTTTCTTGAAACCTATAAAATAGCACCACATAGGATAACATAGTATTTCCAGAAACATTCCTTACATTGGGCTTGGGCATTAGCAGGTCTTAGTTTTAATTAATAATTAAAACTAATTATTCTCCAAATCTTTATGCATGAAAATAGCCAACCCTATTCTTCACAAACAGATTGCTTCCAAATATTATCACTCCTACATAATTTTACTCCCAGAATTACGCATGCAATCACAAACACACAAAAGATTGCTAAAAATAGTGCAGCAAATAAAACCTAAAAATCTGAACTGGAAGTTCTGTCTACTGATGTCAGAACATCGTGTTTGACATCATGCACAAATCCTGCAATACTAAAAACGCACCACCTGCAGAATGTTAGAATCACATGTCAAGACATCAAGCAAGACATCTTGATGTACCATATTGTTTTACCAAAATTGCTGCCAATTCAGAACTAACAGAAACCTCATGCGACATTTTATTGGTGCTTATCAGATTTTGAAGAGATTATGAGATGTGGCATATAGAGTTGCTTTACCACCATCTCTTTAGAATCTTCATAGCGTGTTCCATGTGTCTCAACTTCGGAAGTATGTTCTAGATCTGTCTCGTGTGATTCAAATGGATGATGTGCAAGTGAGAGATAGCTTGATTTTAGAGGCATCACCATTATGAATTGATGATCGAGAAGTGAAACACTTGAGAGGTAAAGTGATTTTCTTTGTGAAGGTTGTATGGGGATACCTACTGAAGGAAGCATGATGTGGGAGCTGGAGAGTCGGATGAGAGAGTCTTATCTGGAACTTTTTTGTTCAGGTAATTTTTTTGGGCAAAAATTATGTAAGTGGGGGAGAGTTGTAACACTCCGAATTCAATCAATTTATTTAATTGTTTTTTTGTCACTTTTATTTAGTTTTTAAAATGATTTAATATGCTTTTAAGCATTTAATTGGTGATAATATGTGTTATGTGGTGTTTGGGGATTATTAGAGTTTTAATTGGTTTATATAATTAAAATATTAGATTATTAATTAAAGACAAAATACTCTTTTTGGTCCTTTAACTTTATCTCAGGGTCCATTTTGGTCCCTCAATTTTAAAAAGTTCCAAGTTGATCCTTTATTTGTTCAAACAACATTATAAAAGTCCTTTCTGTCTATTTTGCTTAAACGACGTTTGTTTATGCACGCGTGGCAGCTGAGTTGGCAATGAATAGTCATCTTCATCACCAAGGTCACCAAAATTCCAAAATAAAACCCCTTAAATATTTCCCTTCAGTAGGAATCGAACCGTGGTCACCACGCTTATTTGGAAAGATATTGTACCACTAGGCTATATCATGTTTGTTTATTTGTTTCACAAATAAAATATATATTAACATATTCATAACAGATGCATACCAGATGCATTCTACAATATATGTAGATTATTTACAAAACATAAATTAGTAGCTTAGACATCAAATGGGGTAAATAAAATTGGATAACCAAACTGCAATATAAACTCTAGAATTCATCTTGTTTTACTAATTAGTGATTCAATGGTAAGTTGGTAACTGCATTTTGATTGTTCTCTTGGTAACTAGCAGCGAGGGAATTCATTAGTAGTATTGGTAGAACTTACAGGTAGGTTATAATTCACAACAAGAAGCAACTTGATCGCACTAACTAGAAAGCATGACTCCACTACCTGAACTTCCTTCTAGACCTTTTCATCGATCCACAACATAACAAACAGTGACATAATGTAACAAGAAGAAGAAGAAGAAGAATCAAATCAAAGGCACCTAAGACCCTTACTCAGCGAAATCGAGAAGGAAATCACCCAAGACCCCTAAAACGACACCGTAACGCACGTCCGGAAAAAGGTACCGGAGGTTGAGATCCATTTATTCTAGAATTAGTTCCCTAACATGGTCAGAGACTTGTCAGAATCTACATATTCCACCAGAATCTTCATCGTGTTCTTGAGCTTCATCAGTAATAACTTCGAACTCGCACCATTTCTATGGTTTCTTGATACGGTCTTGTTTCTGCACCCACACAAAATTATATCCTCATACTTACATGCCTCAATTCCTCACCATTTTCATTTAATTTAGCTTTTAGGGTTTCATTGTTCTTCAAAGATTGGTGAAATTGTTGTTGTTTTTGTGTGATGTTGTGCTTACAGTAAGTAGTCTACGCCATGTTTGGTTTTCATTTTTCAAGCTTTGTTCGGTTTGATCTTTGATGAACTGTTGTTTTTGTTCTTGGTTGATTAGTGAATATGATGAATATTCATGAACATGAGAGAGAATGAGGGAAGAGAAAGGGAAAGAATGGGTTTGATCCAATAATAAGAGAATATGTCACATCAACACCAGGTGTATGCTAAGTGGTCTTCTATTTTGACTTTGACTAATAGAGCAAACAGAAAGGACTAACGTGATGCTGTTTGAACAATTAAAGGATCAACTTGGAACTTTTTAAAATTAAGGGACCAAAATGGACCCTGAGGTAAAGCTCAAGGACCAAAAATGGTATTTTGCCTTAATTAAATGAATTGAAAAATAAGAGAAATAGTCATATTGGGGAAAAGTAGAATTATTATGTTTTTAGGTTAAAATAAATAGGAAGAAAAAGTGGAGCCAATTTCACTAATACGTAAAAGTTGCAACAGTGGGAAAAAGAGGCAAATTGAGAAGAGGAGAAAAAGGGATTGAGGGAGAAGAAATAACCATAGCTAGAGCTTGAGGGTTATTGTAAATTCATGTAGGAGGGACTACTTGAATATAGGTGTATTGCATGAAGGGTAGAAAAGGTTCCTCACCCTCCTCTAGGTTTTATTCATCATTGTTGTGTTTTATAAATTCTTGACTATGATTACGTGTAATCCATGATAACTGCAATGTTTGGTGTGTAAATTCATGTTCTAGTGTTACATAAATTTGTGTATATGAATTGGGTATGGATATGGATGTTACCACTTCCATTGCTATTGTCGCTCCCGAAATATTCGCATCCGACGGTACAAACGCGAGAGTGGCGCGGAAAAACACAGAGTCACCAGCAATGTGTATTTATCCCGAGAGAGGGAAAGGAAACACTGCGTAAACCTGAAGAGAAAGGGAAAGAACATGGTCTCACGACCAAGAGAAACGGGTATGGGAGTCGGTTACGCGAAGGGAAGGTGTTAGCACCCGACATGTCCATCGTACTCGATGGGATCCACGTTTGTTGTCTAAATGGAGGGTGAGCTGTCCTACTATCTATGGCTGAATAAAAGAAAATGGGGATGAGGGTGACTAAGACGGACTCGGTAGGACATATTCGATGCCCTAGGCCTACGTACTCCCTCAGTGCAATGGGAAAGTCAGAGTCAACGTAGTTCGGACGGGAACTGTGGGGGAAGGTTGCTCGCCAAGACAATCGCTGTCTTGTGCCTACATATCCTCAACCGGACGAGAGAGAGGAATCAGAGCTAATGTAGTTCGTGGGTACGACCACGGATGGGTAAGTGTTTTTTACGTGAGCGACGAGCTCTTTTCTGAAAAAAGAAGTTTGAAACCTAACAATCCCGAAGAATAAAAAGATTTGAATTTTGTTTTGTGTTTTTTAGACAGAAGTGTTTTAAGTTAGTTCATAACTTGCATTGAACCAAAGTCTATGACATAGGAACGAATACTTCACGTATCGTCCCCAACAGGACGTACACTAGGTACCCTAGAAGAATGAAGGGAAACCCCTCACCCCTCACTTCCCACGCTTAAGGCTCGTGCGCAATACACTTTATCTTTATTAAGTGTTTTCAAGAAGTTTTGAGATGAGAAGAGAGAAGACACAAAGGAAAATCTAAAGGGAAACTAAGAGTCCTAATGTTATCATGCATGGATGACCTATGGTTAGTGAGGCTTAGGAGGGACGACTACCTAAAACCTAATGCTAATCCTACTCCAAGCTTAATAAAAAATTAAGTTGGACTAGGTAGCCCTAAGGGAAAAGAATCCAAGACTTAATCAAGTCTTGAGATTCATGGGATGAGAAAGAGTGAAAGAGAAGAAAGAAGCAATACAAATGCTAAAGCAAACACAAATATGAAAGCTTAAAAGAGAAAGGAAAAGTTGGAATGTGGATAACTATCCACATCCCATTCACTTACCATTAGCCCCTACATGGTTAGCAAAAACAAACATAAGCAACAATAAGATAAATGAAACCCAAACAAGTCACAACCCAAAGAGAAATGGTTACAAAACAAATGAAACTCATCCAAGTCAGAATGTACACCTTAGAGGTGACCCATAATGTTTACCAAACAAGATCAAGCAAAGAGAATGCAAACAAGTGGCAAAACATACAAGAAAGTCATCAAAGAAGGATTAGAAGAAGAATGAGTGGATGTGCAAGGTGATCATGCAAGAATGCTTCAAATAAAATCAAATTCAGAATTTGGATGACCTAAACATGTGCCTAAACATGTTATACAAGTGTCACATAAGGCATACAAGCAAGTATCCAAGCATTAAGAATCATTAGAAGAAGAAGAAAGAAGCATGTAAGTGAAACATGTTAAAGGATGCAAAATGAAACATGAATAGCATATGACATGAATACAAAGCTCCAAGGTCAGAAACATACACCAAATGAAGTGCAAAGGAATGATATGGTATGGCATACACAAACCAAACACAAGTCAAGAAGAGGCATAGATGAGAAGAAGTGAGAAGATAAGTCAAAAGAGGCATGTAAATCAAACATTGAACATGTGCACAAAATAAGCAACAACCTCACACCAATGACCTATACTTGCAATCAAATAACCTATAATGATTCAAACATGGTTTATGAAGTCAAAGAAACAATTCCAAATAATGGCACAAGTGCCTTCTCAAACAAGTAATCAAACATGCCCAAAGATGTGCACAAAAGAAGACCTCAAACAAAGAGCAATCAAACAATTAGCAAATCATCTTAAAAAATTACCAAATTAAATCTCAAAACACCTCAACCAGGGACAAACATTATATTAAAAGCTCATGCAAAGATTCACAAGATAAGTCCTTCAATCAATCATTCAAAGTTACATGAGAATTATGAACTAATATGAAAAAGAGAGGGACCAAAATGCAATATGAAAAGAGTTTAAAAATATGAGAAAAATGTTTTTATGCACTTCAATATGTTGGTGAAATAATGAAAAAAGAATGGGTTCAAAATTTTTTGTAGATGATGAGAAATAAAATCAGCAAAGTTAAGTGTGTACAATTGAAACAAATTCAAAAGAAATTAACCAAACAATTAATTCAGATGCTAAAAATAAAATAAAAATGGAAAATAAAATTTGGAAAAATTTTATAAAAACCTAAGGATGACTCATGATTTTTTTCATAATTTTTGGATGCATAAAACTATTTTTAAAAATTAAAAATGAGAAATAAAATAATTAATGAAAATAAAAATCATTGAAATAAACATGGGGGTGCAATCAGCAAGCAATTCACGTTGGAAAAACACAATGGGCTCAGCAGGGGGGTTCAGAAAGCAAGTCCAATCCAAAATAAAAACAATCAGCGCAGCCAAACAAAAAATGGACTCAGTCAACCAAATTGACTCACTATCAGCCATAAGATCAATCTAACGCTTCACAATGAGTCAACAAAACCAACAAGTATTCAAGATGGAAGGCTCAGATTGAAAGTACATGGTAGCAATGATATACGCGCGCACACCAAACCATCAGAAATAAAAATAGAAACACGTGGGGAGCACATGAGAATTTTAATGTGTTGGCACGCATACAACCGTCAGATTAATCACACGCATACAAATGAATCATCAGATCACACAACATGCAAGATCAACGACCCAGATTCGTGGCACACGGTAACTAGCATGGATTAATAACACTCAACTAATAAAATAAAAATAGATTTTAATAAAACATGGCAACACATGGACCATTGGATCAAAGCAATGAACGGTGGGATTGCATCTTCCACCTCTAAAACCCTCGCCGGACTGAACATGAACCAGGTGCCGGAGCCCTAGCTCCGGTCACCTTTTCCGGTGAGTCTCAACCAAAATTTTTCCAGAAATCAATCATGAGTACATCAAACTGATCAAAATTTCACAAGGATTAAGAATATCACATTAGTTTCACCAGATCATTAACACACAAGGCAAATCAAAGAGAAATAGTTTGGATCCAAAACTTTCAAACTCAAAATTCATGCAATTCACACGTCCAAAATCAAAACCAAACATATCAGCATCATTAGTGAACATCATAGATCATCACGCAAGCTTAAAATTCAAGTTATATGATCATGAAAAGTGAGCTAACCTGAGATCTGTAGAGCTTGAAATACAATAAGAACGCCTTCCAAAAGCTGCAGATCTTCCTCTTCTGAGCTCTATTTGCAAAATAAATGCAAATAGAGGCTTGAATCTGGCTAGATCTAGGAGTTTGAACTTGAACCAACTTGAGATGCACTTGCTGAAAACCTTGCTCTTAGCTCAAAACAATGGTGGATTCTTACTCTACCAAGTGTGTAGATCAAGAATATGAAAAAATTTCTTCAGAAACCCTTGAGATGAGAGAGTTTCGAAGAGAGAAAGTTTTGGTGAGAAAAAGAGATTCTGAACAAATGGGAGTGCATGACCTAGCTGTGAAGGCATGAGTTAGATTATATACACTTGGTTATTCCCCTGATTATGATTAAGGTCTTGCTAATTCCTTGATTAATGAGGTTTGGATGATTTTGCAAATTTGCACTTTGAGTTGTACATCCTCCTCCACGCGTGTGTTGGCAACCTCTTCATGATGGATCACTCAAAAATCTTGTACTTACCAGAATTGGATTGGAAATGGGCCTTGAAATCACTTGATTTGTGAGTTTTGAAACATCTTGCCATTTTGAATTATGTGAATAAAGTGAAGTACATGGCATGAGAAGAATTGATTCAAAGGCCAAACTTGTGCCAAATGAAGTGTACTTGGATGTGGAAATGCGAATTGAACCATTAGAGGTCACTTGAAACCAAATGAAACCAATTTGAAAAAGGTGGAAAAATGAAATACATGGAAAACCTCAAAATGCACCTTGCATTGTTTTGACCATAAATAGAGTTCCACAAATGATATGGAGATGTTCTAGTACTTTTTGGAAATGGGAGAGAAAGATATTCAACTTTCTTGTTGGAGCAGTATTGTCAACTAACACGTCAATGTGAGGGAGCGGGAAATCATCCTTTGGGCTTGCTCTGTTCAAATCCTTGTAATCAACACACATCCTAACCTTCCCATCCTTCTTAGGTACAGGCACGATGTTAGCAACCCATGGAGGATAATTTGTCACGGCAAGAAAACCGACATCTAGCTGTTTCGGAACCTCTTCCTTGATTTTGACAAACATCTCCGATTTAGTTCTTCTCAATTTTTGCTTGACCGGAGCACAACCTTCTTTAAGTGGTAGCCGGTGTACAACAATATCAGTATCGAGCCCAGGAATGTCTTGGTAAGGCCAGGCGAAGATATCCACATACTCACAGAGCATTTCAATTAATCTTCCCTTGACACTGTCTTCCAATGCAGCCCCTATCCTTACTTCCTTTCTGGCGTCCTCGGTTCCCAGATTCACAATCTCAATTTCCTCCTGATGAGGTAGGATGACTCTCTCCTCTTGCTTCAACAATCTGGCCAATTCTTCGGGCAGTTCACAATCTTCGTCAGTCTCTTCTTCAGCCTGATAGATTGGATTGTCAAAGTCATACCGAGCTATAGCTGAGTCATGATCGGTGTCATCTGAACAAAAAGACCTGCATGATTGATGAGGTATGTTTTATTATGTATGCAACAACAAGAAACACATTTCCATTTTGATGTGGGTTTTTAATGCATACAAAATAAAAACAAAAGGACAGAGATAAAAAATATTTGAGTGTGAAAAGTCCTTTATTTATGATAAAGCAAAACATGCAATAGTTAAAAGCCCTACAAATAAAATCACTACGTCTTGGGCAGAACACAGGATTAACATAATAGGAAAACAAAGCAATTAATCGAAGCCAGTCACTTGAATGACTTTCTCGGAAGACCAGTTGCACAGACTTTCTCCTGGGATGCAAGGACGGATCCAGCTATCCATGTCACAATCACTGTCCCCTTCTTCCTCAATGGCATTAACCCTGTCGAAGAAAACACCGACACTAGTGAAACGGACTGGGCCATATAATTTGGGAGGATCCCCGTCTCTCCTGGATGGCTTGTATCCTAAACCATAAGTATCCCTCTTCTCCTGAACTTCAACAACCTGGCCCCACCTCTGTGAGCTACCAGCTTCAACCACAGCTTTGGCGTCTTTAAACGAAGACATAGAAACCTCAGGTTGATCTGCCACTGCAGGCTGGTCTATAGTCTCTGACTGGACAACCTTTTCAGAAACCTTCACCTTTTCAAACCCCTGACACAACGTCTCATGGATTTCACCATCCACTTCCACGTATTTGAAGGTTGACAGCTGACTAATCATTATGTCTTCTTCTCCGCACACCGTCACTACATGACCATCAACCATGTATTTCAGCTTTTGATGCAAAGTGGAGGTTACAACGCCTGCACCATGGATCCAAGGACGACCCAACAAATAGTTGTACGCTGGCTGAATATCCATTATATAAAATGTTGCATCAAAGATTTCTGGTCCAACCTTGATCGGAAGCACAATCTCACCAAAGACAGATCTCTTCGAGCCATCAAAAACTCGCACTACCAAGTCACTTAGTGTACAAATAAGTCCCCTGGTATCTAACTTCATTAATGCTTTCTTGGGTAATACATTCAACGATGACCCGGTATCAACCAATACATGTGACATCAGTGAACCACGACACTCAATCGAAATATGCAGGGCATGGTTATGATTCCTCCCAGCAGGAGTCAAATCAAGATCTGTAAAACCCAAGCCATTACCCGCATTCACGTGCGCTACAACCCCTTCCAGCTGGTTAACAGAAATCTCTTGAGGAACGTAGGTTGCATTCAAAACTTTCAGAAGAGCATTCCTGTGAGCATCAGAACACAATAGCAAAGACAGAATAGAGATCTTGGACGGGGTCTGATGTAACTGGTCCACGATCTTGTAATCACTTTTCCTGATGAGCCTCATAAACTCCTCTACATTTTCAAAAAAAGCATCATCAATCGGCTTTACTGTAGAATCAGTAATCACTGGAGTCTGAACAGAACCATCAGCTACCTGTTTTCCCTTATCTTGGCTTGAAGTACTGGGTTGATCATTAACAGGAGTAAGCACTCTACCACTTCTCGTTATAGCATCAGCTTCAACCTTAACCTCTGAACTAGAACCCACTGGTGAAGTATTCATTAATTCCTGCTTTTGTCCATTGACAAATACCTCTGCACCGTAATTCCAAGGAATAGCCTTAGAACTTTCATACGGAATAGGTCCAGCCCTTGTGATAATAACGTGAGGTGGCCTTGCCGGACCGGAAATAGTAATCATTTTGAACGGAATGGTGATAGTAGCAACCTTCTCACTAACAACCTCTTCTTGTTGATTACCCCGATCAAACTGTAAACAACCCTCATCAATCATACTCTGGATACCCATCTTCAACGAATCACAACCATTAACCTTCGTCAAACAATCTGAGCAGTTCTCATCAGAACCCGGATAGACGCCACCCTTAACAACCTGTTTTTAACCACAGCCAACGGAGTCTTCAGCTCCTCAACATCCATGATCAAATTCAGAGCTTCACATTCCTCAATTATCGCATTCACCCTCGGCCCATTATGATCAGGCATAGGGTTTTGAATAACATTGGGCCCAACATTCGAGAAATTGATAGCCTTGGAGTCTACAAGGTCCCGCACCTTATGATGAAACACCCTACACTTCTCCACAGTGTGCCCCGGAGCACCAGAGTGAAAATCGCAGTGTGCGTTAGCATCGTAGCCTCGTGGGAGTTCCCCTGTTGGTGGAGCCAGGGTACGGAGCTCAACTAGACGCAACTGCAGCAAATGTTGCAACAACTGTGCATATGACATTGGGGGTTGATCAAAATGCCTCTCTGCATTCCTTTGTCTGTTCTGATACTGGCCCTGCTGCCTGTTCTGATTAACATTATTCCTTTGTTGCTGTGGTGGAGGTAACGTTGTTGGATAGTTACCGATGCTACTTGTTAATTATTGCCCTGATGCTGTTTCCCTTTTCCCCTATGAGATGATACAGCGCTGGCCTCTCCTTTCTTCTTATAACCATCAAATGGCTTCTTTCCATGCTCGGAGGACGATCCGTCACCACTAGAAACTTTTCCAGCCTTAATTTCAACCTCTACCTTCTGTCCGATAGCAATCACATCTGCAAACTTGCCTAGAGAGCAAGGCAAAAGCTTCTCATAATAGTGCTTAGGCAGTGTGTCCATAAACATATCCAACATCTCTTTTTCCAGCATTGGTGGCTGTACCCTAGCCGCCAATTCACGCCACCTTTGCGCGTATTCTTTGAAACTTTCATCATTTTTCTGGGACATGCTCAACAGCTGAGTTCTGTTGGGCGCCATGTCTGTGTTGTACTGGTAATGCTTAATAAAAGCTGCAGCTAGCTCTCTCCAAGTACGAACATCTCTACTCTCCAGTGCCATATACCATTCCAAAGACGCGCCAGACAGGCTGTCTTGGAAAAAGTGCATCATCAACTTTTCATCTTTGGCGTGAGCAGCCATCTTCCTGGTATAAGCCTTTATATGAGTTCTCGGGCAAGTAGAACCATTATACTTCTCCAATGTAGGAATCTGAATCTTGTGTGGAATGACAATATCAGGGACCAACCCTAGGTCGTCCAAATCTATTCCCAGATCATCCTGTTTCACAACCCCCTTCAATTGCGCCTCAATTAAACGGATCCTCTCATCATTAACCACTGGAAGACCATCGTCTAAGCTTCTAACTGAAAAAACATCATCCAGTTGATCATCAATACGATGGCCATTGATAGCTCGAACAGTACTTCCTTCTCCAACTACTGAAGGAATACCACCCTGTCCACCAGCACCAGTGATAGGAATGTTGATACCAGCACCACCTCCGCCCGGAGGAATAACACGATTAAGAAAACCACCGTGTAAGATACCATTTTCATCAACCTGCGACACCAAAGGCTGAACTAGAGTTCTGAATTCATTCTGACTTTGCACCACACCCTGCATCATCTCCATAAATTGATCGATGCGAGCTTGCATAGCTGCCATGTCTGCCTGAACTTTCTCCATCACTTTGCTTTGATTAAGCCTGGTATAATACCTATGAGTTGGTTGATCAATCCTGACTGAAAGAAAGAGAGAGCATAAGAAAACCAGAGAATCTGAGATAACCTGCAATGCAAAAATGATTATGATTATGCAAATGCGAATGCCAAATGCAGACAAACATATTTGAACATTTCCAGGACACATCCGCTTTGATTCCATTCCATGAAACTGGGCAAGGGATTAGACACACTATCGGAAAATAAATCTGAACCCAGAAATACCACCGGATCAAACCACAGGGACAAACCCTCTCTGAAAACCAGAACTGCGAGAGCACAGATAATTAAACCAAATATTCCATTACTGAAAACAAAGTAGTTCTTACAAACAAATTCAAGCAAAATCAAAGGTGACTCCATCAACAAACCTGATGGTAATCCCAAAATAAAGATAAACAACAAAATCAACTACAAATCAATTACAAATCAATCCCAAACAAACTAGCTTCAACTTCCTCAAGAAGGTCCATAGTGTCAGGATGTGTAGGTTGCTTTATCAGTCCTTTGATCAACTTGTTCCTTTTTGCAATCTCTTGGTTCAATTTAACAATCTGCTCTTCAGTGTTGTTGTCTTCGCGCCTCGACTTCTTGACCTCGGCTTGCAACTTGAGCTCTTCAATTTCCTTCTGTGCTTCTTTCCACTTGGCAAAGTAACGATCTTTCCTTGCTTTTACTACCTGAAGTTCTTCTTTCAGCTCTCCATTCTCAATCTTGGCCTCCTTCCACATATCCTGATACGTGGCAAGCTTGTCTTCTGCTTTAGTCAAAAGCTTTTTGTTTTTCCTTTTAGCTTTGCCTGATGATTCAGCAGCCATACTGACCTTTTTGAAGTGCTGAGCTCTGTCGGTGAAATCCTTCTCTCTTTTTTCTAGATGCGCTGTCATGTCTTGAGCTTTCCATTTCAACTCCACGTTGTCCTGTAGAGCATTCTGTAGCTGACTACTCATATCAGAGTTTTCCACCCTCAGATCAGATACCAACTTTCGCTGCTTGTCGAATTCTTCGAGTGGTACAGTAAGTCTCTCTTCCACAATCTCTGGATACAAGGGAGGCGCCCGATCAAAAGGCAAATAGAACTCTTCTACCCTCTTCTTTACCCATTCAACATATGGAGCGAAAGCTTGATTATTGGGTTTCCCCAAAACAGTTTTACCTATCTTCTGTCTGCTGAGCCAAGCTTCAGAAGCTTCTTGTGCAATAGCCACGCCATCAGTCATATGAAAATACAAAGATTCTTCCAAATCTTTTTCAGCTGGAGGATCTTTTAGGGCGTATGCAAATTGCCTGACAGCCAAAGACGGGTTGTAGTTAATACCTCCTTTTCTTCCGATCAAGGGTACATTAGGATACTTGCCACAACTATGCAAAATATCAGTCCCCAATAATCCCTTATCCACCCAAAGAATATCTTTAGCAGCTAGGCCCATCAGACGCTTACTCCACTCTAAAGAAGTCTTTGAATCCATAAAAGCACCTGACTGGGGTAAACGTTTGGTAAACCATTTGTAAAAAAGAGATGCGCAACAGCAAACCACCCCACCTCGTCTTTTCTCATTCCTATTGTATAAGGCGTAGTGGAGATCACCTAACAAAGTCGGTACCGGATTCTGAGCTGCAAATATCTGAATAGCATCTGTGTCGACAAAGTCAGACTCATTAGGGAATAACACAATGCCATATATACACAGAACCAATATCGCATTGAAAGCCATCCACCTCTTTTCCTTAGCTTCTTCTTGAGCCCTCTTCACCAAGTACTCCAAGTGATAGCCTCGGGATTTTCCTTTCTTAGAAAAGTCAGCCTCCACTGTCGATCTGCTCAAATAAAGAGCCTCAGCCACTGCTTGGGAACCACAGAAAGGAACACCTTCTTTGACAGGAATCCTCAAAATGTTGGCGTACTCTTCCAGGGTAGGAACCAACACATAATCTGGCATCACAAAGCACCTCAAGGAAGGATCATAAAACTGCATCAAGGTGTGTAGCCCATTATATTCATATTCACTGAGACTCCGAACCAGGGATAGTATCCAACCATACTTCTCTTCAAAGGCTCCCAAAACTTCTGGACTAGCTATACTCTGTAAACTGTTCAAAACACCAAGAGTGATCTTCGGGAACTTGTAGATGATGATGTGATTCTTACCCCTCTTAGTGTCCATCCCTATGAATGCCCTCTGACTGGAATCAAAAGACTGGATGCTACCGGGAAATGCACAAACATGAATGTCAGAAAAATGAAATACAATGCAAAGCATGGGATCAAGGTATCCACACAAACTGGCTGTACTACGCTGACTGAACAAATCAAGGCTCTGTACCAAAACCCAGAACAAAAGCAACCACAGTGATAAAACTAGAAAACCAGGTAGGTTGAAGGTCAAGGTCACCTGCAAACCTGCAAACACCCATCCCTCTCACATGTGGGTACTAAGATCCTCATTATCCCGGGCTCTCAGGTCGAGAAATGATGATACGTTCACCATTTCTAGTTTAGCATCATCATCAATCGAGGAGGCCTCAACTGATTCACCAAAATAAAAGGTCCTCAGCTTTTGGCACTGAGGTCAAGAAGCAATAGTACATTCATCCCTCGGGGTACAGTACTATCGCCAATCGAGGAGCACCTCCACTGATTCACTTTCAAAAAAAGATCCTATGGCAAGTTCCCAACACTGGGTCCTCGGGTTGAGAGTCGTAATGTGTTTTCCATTTCTGGTCTGCCATTATCACGTCTCGGGAGGAGTACCGCAACTGAGTCCTCGGGAATGGTCATCAGAGTCTACAGTTCCTCAAGAGAATAACTACTGGCCTGTATCAACATACAGTAGCAGGAAGCTCCTGATAGAACCTCGTCTGATTGTGGGGATCGTGATCACCCGCACGTGGCCAACACCACGGGAGCGTCACGCCTGCCCATACTAAAACCTATGTGTATGCTCGAGCCTGGGTAGTGGGCTCATCTCTCATAACCTCCCAACCTGCCAAACAGAAAAACAGCACAGCACAGCACAGTCCAGCATAACAGTGAAATGCAATGCAGTAAAATGCGGTAAAAATAGTAAAGCAGTAAAGTAGTAATATACATCAAAAATAAAACGCAACAGATAAACACCCAATGAAAACAAACAAACAAGCGCTAGGATTGACTCGCAAAAGGGGATGGATGAGCAATAGGTCAACCTGTCCCCAGCAGAGTCGCCAGCTGTCGCTCCCAAAAGATTCGCATCCGACGGTACAAACGCGAGAGTGGCATGGAAAAACACAGAGTCGCCAACAATGTGTATTTATCCTGAGAGAGGGAAAGGAAACACTGCGTAAACCTGAAGAGAAAGGGAAAGAACATGGTCTCACGACCAAGAGAAACGGGTACGGGAGTCGGTTACGCGAAAGGAAGGTGTTAGCACCCGACACGTCCAACATACTCGATGGGATCCACGCTTGTTGTCTAAACGGAGGGTGAGCTATCCTACTATCTATGGCTGAACAAAAGAAAACAGGGATGGGGGTGACTAATACGGACTCGGTAGGACATATTCGATGCCCTAGGCCTACGTACTCCCTCAGTGCAATGGGAAAGTCAGAGTCAACGTAGTTCGGATGGGAACTGTGGGGGAAGGTTGCTCGCCAAGACAATCGCTGTCTTGTGCCTACATATCCTCAATCGGACGAGAGAGAGGAATCAGAGCTAATGTAGTTCGTGGGTACGACCACGGATGGGTAAGTGTTTTTTACGTGAGCGACGAGCTCTTTTCTGAAAAAAGAAGTTTGAAACCCAACAATCCCGAAAGATAAAAAGATTTGAATTTTGTTTTGTGTTTTTTAGACAGAAGTGTTTTAAGTTAGTTCATAACTTGCATTGAACCAAAGTCTATGACATAGGAACGAATACTTCGTGTATCGTCCCCAACAGGACGTACACTAGGTACCCTAGAAGAATGAAGGGAAACCCCTCACTCCTCACTTCCCACGCTTAAGGCTCGTGCGCAATACACTTTATCTTTATTAAGTGTTTTCAAGAAGTTTTGAGATGAGAAGAGAGAAGACACAAAGGAAACTCTAAAGGGAAACTAAGAGTCCTAATGTTATCATGCATGGATGACCTATGGTTAGTGAGGCTTAGGAGGGACGACTACCTAAAACCTAATGCTAATCCTACTCCAAGCTTAATAAAAAATTAAGTTGGACTAGGTAGCCCTAAGGGAAAAGAATCCAAGACTTAATCAAGTCTTGAGATTCATGGGATGAGAAAGAGTGAAAGAGAAGAAAGAATCAATACAAATGCTAAAGCAAACACAAATATGAAAGCTTAAAAGAGAAAGGAAAAGTTGGAATGTGGATAACTATCCACATCCCATTCACTTACCATTAGCCCCTACATGGTTAGCAAAAACAAACATAAGCAACAATAATATAAATGAAACCCAAACAAGTGTCACATAAGGCATACAAGCAAGTATCCAAGCATTAATAATCATTCGAAGAAGAAGAAAGAAGCATGTAAGTGAAACATGTTAAAGGATGCAAAATGAAACATGAATAGCATATGACATGAATACAAAGCTCCAAGGTCAGAAACATACACCAAATGAAGTGCAAAGGAATGATATGGTATGGCATACACAAACCAAACACAAGTCAAGAAGAGGCATAGATGAGAAGAAGTGAGAAGATAAGTCAAAAGAGGCATGTAAATCAAACATTGAACATGTGCACAAAATAAGCAACAACCTCACACCAATGACCTATACTTGCAATCAAATGACCTATAATGATTCAAACATGGTTTATGAAGTCAAAGAAACAATTCCAAATAATGGCACAAGTGCCTTCTCAAACAAGTAATCAAACATGCCCAAAGATGTGCACAAAAGAAGACCTCAAACAAAGAGCAATCAAACAATTAGCAAATCATCTTAAAAAATTACCAAATTAAATCTCAAAACACCTCAACCAGGGACAAACATTATATTAAAAGCTCATGCAAAGATTCACAAGATAAGTCCTTCAATCAATCATTCAAAGTTACATGAGAATTATGAACTAATATGAAAAAGAGAGGGACCAAAATGCAATATGAAAAGAGTTTAAAAATATTAGAAAAATGTTTTTATGCACTTCAATATGTTGGTGAAACAATGAAAAAAGAATGGGTTCAAAATTTTTTGTAGATGATGAGAAATAAAATCAGCAAAGTTAAGTGTGTACAATTGAAACAAATTCAAAAGAAATTAACCAAACAATTAATTCAGATGCTAAAAATAAAATAAAAATGGAAAATAAAATTTGGAAAAATTTTATAAAAACCTAAGGATGACTCATGATTTTTTTCATAATTTTTGGATGCATAAAACTATTTTTAAAAATTAAAAATGAGAAATAAAATAATTAATGAAAATAAAAATCATTGAAATAAACATGGGGGTGCAATCAGCAAGCAATTCACGTTGGAAAAACACAATGGGCTTAGCAGGGGGGTTCAGAAAGCAAGTCCAATCCAAAATAAAAACAATCAGCGCAGCCAAACAAAAAATGGACTCAGTCAACCAAATTGACTCACTATCAGCCATAAGATCAATCTAACGCTTCACAATGAGTCAACAAAACCAACAAGTATTCAAGATGGAAGGCTCAGATTGAAAGTACATGGTAGCAATGATATACGCGCGCACACCAAACCATCAGAAATAAAAATAGAAACACGTGGGGAGCACATGAGAATTTTAATGTGTTGGCACGCATACAACCGTCAGATTAATCACACGCATACAAATGAATCATCAGATCACACAACATGCAAGATCAACGACCCAGATTCGTGGCACACGGTAACTAGCATGGATTAATAACACTCAACTAATAAAATAAAAATAGATTTTAATAAAACATGGCAACACATGGACCATTGGATCAAAGCAATGAACGGTGGGATTGCATCTTCCACCTCTAAAACCCTCGCCGGACTGAACATGAACCAGGTGCCGGAGCCCTAGCTCCGGTCACCTTTTCCGGTGAGTCTCAACCAAAATTTTTCCAGAAATCAATCATGAGTACATCAAACTGATCAGAATTTCACAAGGATTAAGAATATCACATTAGTTTCACCAGATCATTAACACACAAGGCAAATCAAAGAGAAATAGTTTGGATCCAAAACTTTCAAACTCAAAATTCATGCAATTCACACGTCCAAAATCAAAACCAAACATATCAGCATCATTAGTGAACATCATAGATCATCACGCAAGCTTAAAATTCAAGTTATATGATCATGAAAAGTGAGCTAACCTGAGATCTGTAGAGCTTGAAATACAATAAGAACGCCTTCCAAAAGCTGCAGATCTTCCTCTTCTGAGCTCTATTTGCAAAATAAATGCAAATAGAGGCTTGAATCTGGCTAGATCTAGGAGTTTGAACTTGAACCAACTTGAGATGCACTTGCTGAAAACCTTGCTCTTAGCTCAAAACAATGGTGGATTCTTACTCTACCAAGTGTGTAGATCAAGAATATGAAAAAATTTCTTCAGAAACCCTTGAGATGAGAGAGTTTCGAAGAGAGAAAGTTTTGCTGAGAAAAAGAGATTCTGAACAAATGGGAGTGCATGACCTAGCTGTGAAGGCATGAGTTAGATTATATACACTTGGTTATTCCCCTGATTATGATTAAGGTCTTGCTAATTCCTTGATTAATGAGGTTTGGATGATTTTGAAAATTTGCACTTTGAGTTGTACATCCTCCTCCACGCGTGTGTTGGCAACCTCTTCATGATGGATCACTCAAAAATCTTGTACTTACCAGAATTGGATTGGAAATGGGCCTTGAAATCACTTGATTTGTGAGTTTTGAAACATCTTGCCATTTTGAATTATGTGAATAAAGTGAAGTACATGGCATGAGAAGAATTGATTCAAAGGCCAAACTTGTGCCAAATGAAGTGTACTTGGATGTGGAAATGTGAATTGAACAATTAGAGGTCACTTGAAACCAAATGAAACCAATTTGAAAAAGGTGGAAAAATGAAATACATGGAAAACCTCAAAATGCACCTTGCATTGTTTTGACCATAACTAGAGTTCCATAAATGATATGGAGATGTTATAGTACTTTTTGGAAATGGGAGAGAAAGATCTTCAACTTTCATGTTGGAGGAAAATTCATTTGAATCTTCCTTGATGATGAGAAGTCAAGTTGAATGTAGTGGAAAAATTGCCAAAAATGGAAAGTTCTCATTATAGGTCATTTTCCAAATTTAGTAACTTTTGCACAAACTCTTGATTCTTGAAGAATGATGCCATCCATGCTATTCCTTGACCAAATAAAGGTACATGTACTTGGGAAACATGATTTGAACCCTTGAAAACCCATGGTTGACTTTCCTTTTGAACTGTTGACTTTTGCTTACTTCACAAGTAACTGATCCACTGAAAATCCTTCACAATGAATCATTAGCCAAGCCTTCCTCCATGAGTACTTGTAAGTACATAGAACCTCATGAGAATGTATTTGAACAAGCAAAACCCATCAAGAAGCCATTTTGGAACCAAAACCCTAATTTGGATCATCTGACTAGGAGAGAAAGATTCACTTGATATCCTTTGCCATTCTTGATCTTGTGAAGATATGCTGAACTCCTCAAACCACCTTGAGGCTTGAGACTCCTTTGAAATGAACCAAGTACCTTGATCCCATGCTAAGAACCAATGCTATGCACAAATGCTAATGCAAGAAATGCAAAGAAACATAAGCCAGTTAGCTAAAAACAAGAAGGCAAATTTTGGGGTGTTACAGCTATGTATTTGTTTTATGAACATATTTCTAAATTCATGAATTATTGATGAGGTCAGATGTTATTTGATGGGTAGGTAATGATTTAATTTGTATAATATGTATTTGTTGATTTCAATGAGATTTGGGGTGTTGGGGGTCGAAATAGGTGCTTCGAATGAGTCGAGTCATGGCGTCCAAATTGGTACCACCTACATAGAGTCGAGGCATGAGTCACATTCCATACATAAAGGCTATGTAAATTGGATTGTTGTGCTGACGTGTAATTGAATGTGTGTTGTTGATTTTGTAATTTAATCTACCATTGCATTGTTTTACACCATTAATATATTCAAGCATATTCTCACCCCTTCTTGTTTGTTTTGTGTTGCTCTGTACATTGTTGTACAGATACTCAGGAGGAGTAAGTGTTGTTGTGAGTTGGAAGATGACCTTGGCTACTTTTCTTTGTTCATTTTATCGTTTATCACTATTTAGTTGGTTTATATGCTCTGATCTGTAACATCAGGAACGAGGCGTGTTATTTATTTTATGTTAATTTTTGGATTATGTTATATTGATTAAGTATTTTCAACTTGATGAGATAATTGAAGTTATGTTATTTATATAATTTTCGCTGCGTATTTTTGAAAATATTTGGACAGTATGCATGTTGTGTTTGAGTAACATCCTAAAATGTGGATTTTATCCTTTTAAATCATGAGTCGGGGTTTTAGGCTGTTACAAGATACATTAGGGACTCTAATTTTTTGTGAAGTTTGTTTATGCTTTTATATTAAAGAATCAGATTGTGACTTAATTATGGAGATTTACGTTCAATAAAGAAAAATAAGTCTTTATTGTCCAAGGTAATTTTGGTAGTGTCGAGTGAAGATCATCGCGGAGAAAATATTGGAATTTATGGCTCCATTATAAGTTCAAAAACTCGAATAAGGGAACTTTGGTAGGATCTAGTGAAGATCGTTATATACAAAATCTTGGAATGTGTCATACCCCAAACTTTGACCACAAGATTTCCCATCATTGTGTAAATCATCACCACAATATGGATGTACCTTCATGCCTCATCAATCCTCTCAAAGATTATTGATCATTCACTTCAACCAAGAATTAGGGTTTTGAGCCCTCTCAGAGAACTCATACAAAGGATCAATCAAGAATGGACATGATCCTCAACTTGTCAAACCTCTCAAACATCCATTAAGGATCAAGAGGTCTCCCACATCAAGAATCAAGCAAAAGAGTGCAACATTTCAAGAGGATCAAGCCTCAAGATCATCAGTGTCACCAAATTAGGGTTTTGGTCGACCAAGGCCTCCAGAGATAAATTTTCATCTGGGAATGAGCCAATACTTCAAAACATGATCCAAGAAGCTCAAAGGGACCTCATGGACCCAATCACAATTTCAAAATAACCTCAGGGGATGCATTCATCAAAAATCAGGAATTGGGGTTTCTTGACATAATTCACCCCTAAGTTGACTTTTGGAGCAATGCATGAGCCAAGACCTCAAGAAGTGTTTTGAAGAACTCTAATGCATCATATTGATCCATTTACAAGATTGGATTGATTCAAAGAACTTGTTTCATAAGTAAATACAAGGATTCAAATTCATCTGGACCAATTAGGGTTTTATGATGAAAAGTCAACTGTACATTTGACTTTTGACCAAGACATGATCTGAAACCTTGGAATATGATTCAAGAAACTCTATAACACCTATGGAATCTATCCATTAGGTTTGAATTAGTTCAAGGACTTAATTTCATAGAGGATCACAAAGTTTGAGATTCATCTGATGAAAAGTCAATTGTGCCAAAAAACCAAGTTTGACTTTTTGAATTTCTTGACAAACAAGGTTTCCCTAACTAAAAGACAATGTTAATTTATGGTTTGGATCATCATACATAAAAAAAAATCAAGAAAAGTAGGGTTACTTGCAAAAGGGGCAACCATAAGAAACTTGAAATTTCACTAAGTTATAGAAAAAAGTGATTTATACCCAACTTTGCAAGACCATAACTTGTGATCCAAACAACCTTTTTCTTCCATCCAAAGCTCAAATGAAAGCTCTCATTACATACTTCAAGATTGTCAACTACAACAGATTCCAAATCCTCATGGATTTTGAGTTATGGATTGATCAAAATCACAAAAATATGAAAATGCCATTTTTCCAACATTTAGTGAAATTTTGGACAGAATATGTTTTGCATTTTCACCAACTATGAGGCCATTTTTCATTATGATCCAAGATGATTCAAGACCAAAGTTGGACATCAAAGTTGAAGTATGTTATTGGGGCTTTCCCATGGTTCAACTTGAGAAATGAGTTATAAGCCTCCAAAAATGGCATTTTTTACCCTGCCCACACAACGGCATGAAAACATGACTTGGTTCCCACAATTTATTGAGCCAATTTTGGACACTTGCATCATTTCATTTCTATCCAAAATAAACACAAATGATGGAGAACTTGATCACAAAGCCACCAAGTCGAAAATCCCATTCCTTGGCATGTGAAATTCAATGTTGCAATTCTAAAACTTTAATTTTGTTTCAAGGCATTCAAGAGATACATTGAGGTGGAATGGATTGAGTCAATGATCACTAAAGGAGTCAAGCCTTATCCCTACAACTGAAGACTCATAGCCTGCAAGATTGACTCAAGTCAATGTCTAGAGGAGACTTTGGCTACATGACAAAGTTCAATGGATAATGGAGTGATCCAGCCTCCAATCACTATTGCTCCCAAAACAAAGTTGCTCTACTATAAATAGAGGTTCTTTCTAATCAATTCAAATACACCAAAGCATAGCAACTCGTGCTTTCCTTCCAATCACTCTAAAAAACTAGAATTTGCTTCTCTTACAAGTCACATTCGAATTTTCAAATAGAGAGCAATTCCAACCAAACCAACCATCCTAACACCTCACATATGTCATATACAAGTGATCCATAACCTCAAAACACATCTAGAACACCAGAATCACAAAGTCACAATCTATTTGCTCAAGCTTTTTGGCAAGGTTGCAGATGAGGTGCTACAACAAGTTCCAGGTTGTTTCAATCCATTCCAAGCTTTCAAACACACTACATGAGGTCCATTGAAGTTGTACAAATCATCACACAACATCTGTAACACCTACAACTGGGGATTCGATTTCCTCTTGCAGAGGTAAGCCTTGCACTCTCAAACTCTATGATCCATGCGTCATAAATGTGTTTTCAAGTTACAAACATGTTCACGCACTTATGTAGAGTGTTTCCCCTCAATAAATTGTTTTGTAGCTATCGTGAATAGGATTTCATAGTGTTCTTGCAGAAATTAGGGTTCTTGAGTTCATCTTTTGATTTCTCCCTCCACACTTAATATAAATGCAATTAATTTATATCACTGAAATCCTTGTTCAAAAATCCACAACTTTCGTGTTTTCAAAAGTCAAAACCATTACGTATTGAGAGTGATACGTGAGGTTTTGCAAAACGGCCATAGAGGGAGGCTGTGAGGAAAAAGATGACCGTTGGCGCCATATTTTGAATTTTTTTGAATTTTTAGGTCATTTTCTAAACTGATTTCAAAAGTTAATTTCTCTATCATTTTTTTATCATTTTTGATTGGTTATTTTTTTAAGAATTCAAAAAAATGTTAAAATATTTTATTCTACAAAAAATTCAAACTTATAATATTTATTTGATATAGCTTGAATTTTTGTAAATAATTTCATTTTATTGGTTTTTAACATTTTTAAAATGAAATTTCCACCTTGATTTTTCAAATTCAAATGAATTCCAAATTCTCATGTGATTAAACATGATTTTTCAAAACATTTTTCAAAGTTGATAACTTGTTTTTGAATATATTTGATATTTTACATCATTTTTTATTTAATTTCCTTTGAAAATTATATTTTTAAATTAAAATTAGGGTTTTCTCTTAATTTTGATTTTTCAAACTTCATTTGAAACACTTTTGGGCCTCTAATAGAGTGTAAGACCCATCCCCTTTGTAAATACAATAATTTTGGGTCTTAGTCATTGTATAAGTCCCGATACGATTTTCAAAATAACGATGCGATCGCTGTTTTTCATCTGGGAATCTCCTTGAGTTGTAAGCCCCATCACTTGTATAAAAATAACTTTTTGGGCCTCTAATAGAGTGTAAGACCCATTCCTTCTTGTACATAAATAATTTTGGGCCTCAGTCATTGTATAAGTCCCTCTGTGGTTTTCAAAATCACGGCGCGATCGTCGCCTTTTCAAATAAATTATTTGGGCCTCTCCTTGAGTATAAGCCCCATTATTCTTTTTTCACAAACACTTTTGGGCCTCTTATAGAGTGTAAGACCTAAACCCTTTTGTACATAAAACAATTTTGGGCCTCTCTTGTAGTATAAGTCCCACAATGTCTGTCAGTATCGCAGTGCGATCAGTGTTTTCAAATAAGTCATCTGGGCCTCAATCATTGTATAAGCCCCAAAAATTCTTTTTTTTAAACAAATTTCTTTTAATTCAATTTCAAATTCAAAGTTTTCCTCAAAACTTTCTTTAAATTCTTGAAACCATAATCAATCATAGAGTTGTAGTCAATACAACAGATCACAATACACTCGGGCTTCTTCTCAGAAGGTAAGTCCCAACATTTTTTCTTTTTAATGCATATTTGTTTATATATATCTGCCAATTCAATTGTCTGTATATACTTGTGTATATCTTGCTTAGAGTTTCCCCAGCAGTTAGGTCTATACTTAGGTCAAACCAAAGGTTACTTTCAACTTAGTCAAAACTAGTTCCCCTTAGGAAATTCCCTATACATTCTGCCTCCTTTTGGGCTTATACAATATGGAATAGAGAAAGGCATTATTCCCGGTGAAACTTTTCTCAAGACTGTCAGAACTTAGAAATATACTTGTACAAGAAATTCATTTCCCCAGAGAGGATTAATTCCCTGTGAAACCTCTTTTGAATTTCTTCAAACCTTAGAACTGTTCAACAGAGAAAGGATTAATTCCCGGTGAAACCTTTCTTAAACTTTTCTTAGGCTTGGACCCACAGGCTTCCCAAAAGCATCCCCAGCCTCCCCTTGGGCTTAGTACAAGGACCCACAGGCTTCTTAGAAGTTCCCCTCAGCCTCCTCTTGGGCTTAGTATAAGGACCCAAAGGCCTCCTAAAGGTATAGGATAAAAATTAGTCATCTTTACTAGTTCAATCCTCAGGAGAGTCAAAATTCCAAAACATCAGACCATTCTAGGGTTGACCTTCATCCCTTAAAACCCTCAGCCTCCTCCTGGGCATCATACAAAGATCCATCTCTACACTAGAGCCTACCACTTCTTAAGAGACTTGGACAGTCTCAACCTCCTCTTGGGCTTCATATAAGTAGACTTGGAAAGTCTCCTCATCATTTGGACTTAACACCCAGAGACCCTTAAGTTTCCTAAAAGCACAGGAAAAACCCTGATCATTTCATCAGTATACTAATCTCCAGTAGAGTTAAAACCTCTAAGTTTTTTAAAACTCAACTTTAAACTTCCCTGACCCCCCGACAAGGTTTAAGCTTTTCCCTTAAAATTCCTCATCCAGGGTCAATTTACCATCCCTAGTAAAATCAGAGCCTCATGGCATCTGATACTTCAACTCTTCCCTGATTCCCAGCAAGAGTAAAACCTTTGGATTCCCCAATACCATTTAGACTTGCTCCTGGATTTCAATAATCCTCAGCAAAAGTCAGCCTCCTCTTAGGCTTCATATAAGAACTTTCCCTAGTCAGCGTCAATCTTAGGCTTTGTACAAGATAGATAAAACCCTCTCCAGTGGAGTCATTTTCTTTTAGCTTCAACCTTGGGCTTTGATCAAGGCACAAAAAAATCAACATCCCCTCAGATGAGACCATGAGTCCTCTCTATAGGAGGATATTTCCTCTATACATCACATCTCAAAAATAAACAATCAAAACCTTTTTCCAGATAATTACTGTAACTGGCACACTTGTGATTCAAAATTCAAGCTGGAGTCCTTCCTTTATCCTGTCTAAAATTCATCTTTCATCTAACAGCTGTAAGTGGTAAGCCTCTGGATTCCATACATCTAAGCCAATGTCCCTCTCTGAGCATGAAATATTCATAAGGAAAAAGTGGCATTGCTCTACACTGAGTTAAAGCTTTCCTCCTTCATGACATCTCCCTTATAAAGGAAATTATGGCATTGCTGGATTCACATATCCCATTTAATGTAATTTTACTTATAATCAATATCTCAACATTTGTGATGAATAGGTGAGATATTATCCCTTTAGAGATGACAAATTCTCTCTCAATCACCACAATAGCTTCAATCTTGGGCTTTGAACAAGACATAAATACTCCGATAGCTTCAATCTTGGGCTTTGAACAAGACACAAATACTTAGTTAGCTTCAATCTTGGGCTTTAAACAAGACACCAAACATTTTCCTCCCATAGAATAGGAGGAACTACGATTGCTATGATTTCCCAGATATTTTTACGGGAATACGTAGGCATAAGATTGTGAAATCTTAGCGAGCTCACAAATAAAAAACTTTAGGTCCAGTGTCTTCCCAAAAACAACGGAAAACCCAAAAACGTCAAAAACATTCTCTCAATTTTCCCAAAGAAGAAAATTTTCCCAAGCCACAACAGATAAACACAAGAAAGCATTTCAAATTAACATAGAAACATGCAATAAAGAGTTTGTATGGATTACCATAGATACACTGAGTGTTTATAGCTTCCCTTTGTATAACCAGACCCCGATCCCCGATCTCTTAGCATTTGTTAAAGAAAACATTTGTGTGCAAGGTTAGTTTTACATATATTCCCTTTCCTTTCCAGCTTCATAGGATAAATAAGAAATCCAAAAGTAGCACCCAATTCCAACATTGCGGTAAGGTGGTCGCGTCACCGACAAAAATTGCACGCTACAGAGTGATCTGTGTTCAAGATCGAGTGAAGAGATTGAAGGAATTACAGCCCAGTGAGTTATGTACAACTAAAGGAAGATCAGGATTCACATTTGTGTTGCTTGCTAGTTTGATTTAATTTTAGTTTGTATGTGGTTATCTATTGTATCAAAGGACACTGGTAATAATTTCAAATTAGTCGAAGATTAAAAAATTTCAATGGTTTGCCATTGGAGACTAGACTAGGTGCAAGTGAGGACGACACACCAAGAGAGTATAAATCAAATGTACAATTTTCTCTAAAATTCTCTTTTAATTTCTACATGTTTGACATGTTTTTAGGTTCAAATAAATTTCTAGAATTTCATAATGTTAGGATTTATTGCTTATAGCGATTTAATGTTTAAACTTAGGTGTATGTTAGATCTTGTCTGCTAAACATTCTCTCTGGTGATTATTCAAGAAATTTGTAATTGTAGATTGTGTTGTTAATTAATCAAATTCTATTTAAGCATTTTGTTTAGATTAAGCTAGATTAATTGCTATATTGTTGTTTATTTTATTTATCAATATTCTATCATCATCATATTCATCTGTACAGATACTCAATTGTGTAATTCCCTTTTGTAAAACACCTTTAAACTTTCACTCCCGTGCAATTTTTTCTCTCTAAGTTTTGGAAACCTTTTTGAAAACCATTTTAGTGGAAAGATATATTCACCCCCCCTTTCCCATTTTTTCTAGACTATTCTATTCTCATATTCAACTAAATAATTGGCATCAAGAGTTGTTCTTTTGATCACGCCTCACGACCTCAAAAGTTGTGAATATTGGAAAAATGATCTGAAATAGGCGTATAATAGATCACACATATTCAAGGGAGAGAATTATGAATATTGGAAATAATGCATGTATGTACACTTGATGTCAGAAGATAAAATACTTTGGGTTTCTATCTAAGACGATCCTTTGGTCTCAAAAAGTATCGCCTACGACATTTATATTAATAAACCCCCAAAGATTGGAATGATGAGGAATGTAAATAATCCTCTTGTAATTTGAAAGTTAGAAATATACTAATTTCCTCTTGGAGCTTTAATGTGTGTTTCTAGATTTCGCATTTCAAAACGGCTAAGACATTGTGGGACGATCTTCAAACTCTCAATGAGAGAACTAAAGATGTTAAAAAAATCTAAAATTAACACGTTGACATAAGAGTATGAACATTTTGGTATAGAACCCGGTGAAATCGTAGCTTCCATGCATATGAGGTTCTCTCACATAAGCAACAAGTTAGAAAATTTGGGAAGACTTTATCTAACTAGGATTGTGCTAGCAAAATATTAAGGTCTATGCGCAAGGAATGACAAATAAAGGTGACTGCCATAAAAATCCAATGATCTTAAAACTCTTGACATTTACACTCTATTTGGAAATCTTAACGAACATGAACACGAGTTGAAAAGGCTCGAACCAAATGAAGCAAATGTGAAAAAGAAAGAAAAGGTTAAACTAGAAAAGAGGGGCATCTCCTTGAATGCATTCTCTTCCAAGGCCATAGTAAAAAATTATGAAGATATTTTTAATGAAGACTCTTCAAAGGATAAAAATATGAGTTTGTTTATTAAACATTATATCAAGTACGTGAAGAGAAACAGTGTAAAGCATTCTGATAAAAACTTCGAGAAATTTAGAAAATCTAATCCCTGAATGAAATGGAAAGACAAGAAGAATAAAGAAAGGAAAGAAACATGAATTAAATGTGTTAAATCCTATTACTACAAAAATGATTGTCGAAGCAAAAAAGAAATAAAGAGTTTTATAAAACCAAGAGAAAAGGCAAAGGATGTCAGGCATACATTGCCTCGGTAGAAGATGAAGATTCATCATCTTCCAATACTAGTTCAAGTGAAGAGGTATCTAATCTTTGTTTGATGGCGTGTCACAAGAAAAAGACACAGAAGTAAGTGATTATGGAATATATTATTTACCTTTGTATAATGAGTTGTCTAAGGCTTTTCATGAAATGCACGATAAAACTCTAAATTATTTTAATTAAATCTCATATCAAAAGAAAAATATTTTGAAACTTAAGAGATAAATTTTGAAACTTAAAAGTGCTTTAGAATCATTAAAATATAATCATGCATATCTTTTTAAATACCAAGTGTGTATTTCTCAAAATTTAGTAAAAAATGCCTCTCAAACCAATCTAGGTCTTCTGGTGTGAAGGTTTGTTTTTTTAATTATTCCGAAGGCGAACCGTGTTCTAGGTGGCCATAAATAGCCTTGAGACCATTGCTCACCACGGGCATGAACAAGCGTCATCAAGAAAAGAACTAGAAGGCAGAACTCTGAACTAAGCCCATGATGTAGTCGAGTGTGATTCTTGTCTAAGTTTAAAACTTGAAATTGAAAATCTAAAAGGACAATTAACATAGCTCTACAAATCGCCTAGTATTAATTCTATGAGTCCAAGTGACAATGGGAAATGTTTTAAAAAGAAGGCCTATATCACTAGAACGAATAAAAAGAATTATTCTCCTAAACTGAGTTGTTTTAGGTGATTAAGATGGAGTTGTTTTAGGTGAAGCATTATGACTAGAACCGTGTTCTGGCATATTTGTGCTTTCCGCTTGTTGTTTAGTTAAGTAGGTAGATTTTTGGATTGTCATGGTGGTCCTTTATATTTTTGGATCTAATTGTAAATCCTTCGAACCTGCACTAAACATAAACTAAAAAAAATAGATACCTTTTATCGTAACCCGAAATTTGACCTCCTCTTTGCCTTTTGCATAAGCATGTGCATTCGCATCGTCGACATACGCATTCGCACTTTCCTCTATGTGTTTATTGTTGCAGGATCTTTAGGTTTTCCAAGCCCGATTAATTGCATCCTCTCAAGATTATCTCATCATCAAAACAAGCTCAAAATAAAGGTTTCCATGCCTACCTATCAAAACAAGAGGTAGAAAATCGAAACCGGGACTTCAACATCAGTTCCCAACCAAATTTGTGAAAAATTGGCTGAAGTAATCGGTTACCCTGTGGTGAGTAATCAGTTACTCAGTACAGATTTGCAGATTCTGCTGCATTTTTGGGACAGCAACTCTGCACTCTCCTTGTTTTGGGATTCTACTTGATTCTAGCAGTGTGTGAAACATTCCAGACATCTCTAGAAATTTCAAGACTATTCAAGACATTCCAAGTGCTTTTATTTTAATGCTTCACTTTAAATTAAGTGCACCATGTTCCTTGATTTCCAAGCATGTCAACCTTTGATTTGAAGCTTACATTGGGATTGTTACTGAGTTAACTTCCTAACTAACCGAGTAAACCGCTTGACTTGGTGAGTCAAGTGTAACTAACTCCTAGCCTAATTCCAAACCACCCTAAGCTAGCTCCTAGCCTAATTCCAAACCTCTCACACTCCAAACCAAAACTCTATATAAATAAAGCTTCACCATTTTGCAACTCCTCCACAATCATTCACACAAATTCACACTTTCTTCACTCTCTATTCTCTCACATTCTCTCTGAATTTTTCTACTACTTCTTCATCTTCATCATAATTCTCTTCCAAAACCACACTAAAGCTCTTAATTCACCATTGAAGAAAAAGCTACTTTCAACTTGAAAGTGCTTTTTCTTGAGCTTAACCTTCATCATCTTTCCATTCTACTGGATTTTGTGGAACTTCAGTAGCTTTTGGATTCATCTCAAGTGATCATTTCAAGCTTCTTCGGTGATAATTCTCATCTCGGAGTTTTCGTCGAAATTTGCTCGGTTTCGCTACGGTTCGAAGTGCAAGTGTAGGATTCTCTGGTTTTCTCCACTTATCTTCATCACATTTCACTTGCAACAATCACTAAGCCAAACCTCCGGCTTGTAGGTTGGTCGATTCTCACTTAATTTTTCGTTTCGTTCACTTTTTGCGCTTTTACGATATGTTTCGACAGTTTTTTTTTGTTTTGATTAATCATGCAATTGTTTGTTCTTTGATCTACGTGTTCATGCTTTCAATTGATGATTAATTGATCCTAATTCCTGTAATTTTCGTGCACAAGTTCATACCATAGCATGTGGTAGTGCAAATAAGTGATTTAAGGGCTAGAAGTGCTTTTTCAGCAACTGTTTTTGCCACTGTCACAGTGGTAACCGGTTACCCTATGGTGAGTAACCGGTTACTCAGTGTATTTTCACTAAAAAACTTCAATTTTCAAGCAAGTAATCGGTTACCTTATGGTGAGTAACCGGTTACCACTGTACATAATAGCCATTTTTGAGTTTTCTCAAGCTTGTTTGACACTCTTTCTTCCTCTAACTTCCATAGATTGACATACTTGATGTTTATGGATGTTTTTAATGCTGTTAACCTCTGTTTAAAGCATATTTACATTAATTCAATGATTGATTTATCAATTCTTGCAATTAGGTGTTCTTGATATTTGTTGGAACATGCTAATTCTTGCACAATCTTGGATCACTTGACACATGAGTTATGATACATGCTAATATTTGTTTGGCACTATTTTTTTCTTTCATTTATTGATCACATTAATTTTGTTCTTTATTGAGCAAATTTAGTCATGCATAATTAATAATTTACACGTTTTGCTTTAATGGTTTTCCATTCTCTTTGGAAAATTGTTAGCATATTAATTCCCCTTGATCAATTAATGGAAACCTTGTTTTAATTGGTTGATCCTTCCTTTGCTCTTCTCTTTAGGCTTCCTTTAGAGCTTTCTTTCTCTTTCTCCCTTGCTGAGTCGAAGATTTGCACGACGCACGACGCACGATGCACGACGCACTGAAGCATTGTACAACTTGGAGCTGTTACGCTGTTAGTTTCAACTTCTGCGCTACACCATATGTGTTAGAGAAAGAATGAGAATGGAGAATTCCTACTCTCATTCTGACCACTTCAGGTAGGGGACGAATGACCTTGTGCCTGGCTAAGTCATCTCTATCTCCATGCGGTAGTGTATCTTTCATCCCCAGCTGAGTCGATCCTTGATCACTCCAACCTCTTTCAATCATTCTCTTGATCTATCACCAGTCCCTTGGTTCACGATCATTAGCAACCGTCAGAGAGTCAATCTCTTACTCTTGTTCAATACCTTTACCTTCTTCTCTTCAAGAGAGTCTCAATTACCTTTTCTCATGGCTAGTCACTTCTTTCGCTGATTCCCTATGAGAGTTGTAATCATTCTTCCTTGGTTGATGTCATACCCCAAATTTTGACCACTTAGATTTCTCATCATTGGGCAAATCATCATCATAATATGGATGAACCATCATGCCTCATCAGTCTCCCCAAAGATGGGTGAGCATCTACTACTATAAAAAATTAGGGTTTCAAGCCCTCTAAGAGCACTTAGACGAAGGATCAATCAAGAATTGACATGATCTTCAACTTCTAACCTCTCAAACATCCACAATGGATTAAGAGGACTCCCACTTCAAGGATTAAGCACAAGGTTGCTCCCTTCTAGGTGGATCAAGCCTCAAGATCGCCAGTGTCACCAAATTAGGGTTTTGATCGACCAGGACCTCCAGATGGAAAATTTTCCTATGGGCATGAGCCAATGCTTCAAAGCATAACCTATTATGCCCCAAGGGACATCATGAACCCAATCATCAAGTCAATTTGACTTTAGGGGATGCATTCATAAAAAATCAGGAATTAGGGTTTCTTGACCTAATTCACCCCTAAGTTGACTTTTTGGACAAAACATGAGCCAAGACCTCAATATAGGATTTGAGGGTCTCTAACATACTACATTGATCCATTTACAACAATGGATTGATCCAAGAAGCTTGATTCCCAAGTTTCAAGTTCATCTGAACCACAGTTAGGGTTTCGCGGGAAAAGTCAATTGTAGCTTTGACTTTTGACCAAGACATGCTCCCAAAACTTGGGACATGATTCAATACACCCTATGACACCTATGGAACATGTCCATCAAGTTTGATTTAGGTCAAGGACTTGATTTGTTAGAGGATCGCACAGTTTGGAATTCATCTAAAAAAAAGTCAACTGTGCACAAAAGTCAACTTTGACTTTTTGAGATTTTTCACAATTATGGTTTTTTAACCCTTAAATGATGTTAATGTGTGATTTGAATCATCATTCATCAAGAAAAATCAAGAAAAGTGGGATAACTTGTAAAAGGGGTAACCATAAAAACTTAGAAATTTTTCTAAGTTATGGAATAAAGTGGCAAGGTACCAACTTTGGAGGATCATAACTCCTAAACCACAAAGCCATTTTTCCCCATTCAAAGCTGGATTTATAGCCCTCATGGCCCTCTAAAAAAGCTTCAACTACACCTCATTCCAATTCATTATGGATTTTGAGTTATGGAATGATCAAAGTGGTTGAAAACATGAAATGCCACTTTTTCCAACACTTAGTGAATTTTTCACTAAGTCAGAATCTGCCTTCACTTTTTTCCAAATGTAGGGGCATTTTTCACTTGGATCCAAAAAGTATCAAAACCAACTATGATCAAACAGTTGTTGTATCATAGGAGGGCTTTCCAAAATGACCAAGAACATCACCAAACTCAACTTGGGCCATGAGATATGACAATGGCAACATGCCTTGCTGAAAACTGCCAAGGCAAGGCAGATTTTGGAGTTTTGCTTGATTTGCCAAATTTGTGCAATTTCAAGCAACTCTATCCATCTGAACACCTCAAGGGGGGACCAAGGAGGACCAAACACTGATCCAAGCCTCTAAATTCTTTGGAACAAGAAGTAGCATGCCAAACCTAGAATGGCCTAAAATAGGGACAAGACTCCAATTTTGGATTGGAGCATTCAATGCATACACCAAGGTGGCATGGACTGAGCTATTTGCAACTGAATTTAGTCAAGACTTATCCAAGACCAAGGGGACCAGCAGCCTGTGCCCTAACCTCTAGTCAATGGCTAGAGGAGACTTGGATTTTCATTGCTCAACATTGGCCAAACCTCTACTGCAGTTGCCATTCACTATTGCAGCCAAATCAAACTTGCTCTACTATAAATAGAGCTTAATTGTGTTCAGTTTGAGTACACCAAAGCCATCAAACAGATGCTTTCCTCAAAATCTCCTTCTTCACTCCAATTTTGCCTTCTAAGGTAAGTCACTATCGGGTTTTGAGTTTGAGAGCTATTCCAATCAAACCAATCACACACACACACGCCTCATAAACATCATATAGAAGTGATCCAAAGACTTAAACAACATCTGGAACACTGATTTCTCAGAATCACCAGCCAGCTGCTCAAGGTTTTAACCAAGTTGCAGTTGAGATACCATCTTCAGTTCCAGATCATTTCCATTCATTCCAAGCACCCAGACACACTCCATAGCACCTAGGGAAGCTGTCCATAACCTTGGAACCAAGCTGTAACACCTCTAACACAAAACACGATCACCAGTTGCAAGAGGTAAGCATGAGCTCTTCTAACTCTATGATCCATGCATTTTTTGCTGCACAATAATTTGGCAATATGTTCATAATCATACATGGAGTGTTTTCCATCAATCAATTGCATTGTTTGAATCACGTGTGGAATTTCTAAACCTTCATGCAAATTTTAGGGTTCTTGAGGTTTCTCTTTGATTTCTTGTTCCATGCTTAAAATAAATAAAATTAAAGACCATAGACATGATTGTGAGGTTGAAACGAGTAGATTGATATGTAGATTGTATGATATAATCAAGTATTCAGTGAGATTGGATAGAAAACGCAAATCTGCAGAAACAGAGGGTGACGCGTGTTCTTGCCATGTTCTTGGCGCCATTTTCAAACATTTGAATATTTGAATTTTTGTGATTTTATTTAATTGATTCAAAAATTAATTTCTCTCCGAGTTTTAGTGATTTTGAGTTGAATCTTTTTTTAATAATTCACAAAAATGTTAAAATATTTGATTTTGCCAAAAAATCCCAAATATATTATTTATTTCATATAATTGATATTTTTGCAAAGAATTAATATTTTAATTGTTTTTGACATTTAAAATATTTTTTCCTTCTTGATTATGCAAATTTTAATGATTTCTAATCATTTTATAGGTAAAAACTTGATTTTTGAAACATTAATCCAAGATCACAATTTGTTTTCCACATGTTAAACAATTTTGATCATTTAATTGAATTTTTTATTCAATTAAAATACATTTTGAAAACAAATTAGGGTTTTGATTAATTCAACCCTCATCAAACTTTTTCAAAAACTTTTGGGCCTCTAATAGAGTGTAAGACCCAACCCCTTTTGAAAACCAAAATAATTTGGGCCTCGGTCATCGTATAAGACCCACTGTGTTTTCAAACCTCGGCGCGATCGCCATTTTTCAAACAAATAATCCTTGGGCATACCCTCGTGTTATAAGCCCCATTCTTTTTCTTTAGACAATTTTTGGGCCTCTAATAGAGTGTAAGACCCAACCCCCTTTGAAAACCAAAATATTTCGGGCCTCAGTGTATTGAATAAGTCCCGATACCGTCAAAAAATTCAGCGCGATCGTCACCTTTTTAACAAAAACCCATGGGCCTCTCCTTGAGCTGTAAGCCCCATCACTTGTACAAAAATAAAATAATTTTTGGGCCTCTAATAGAGTGTAAGACCCAATCCCCTTTTAACCAAAACAATTTTTGGGCCTCAGACATTGTATAAGCCCCTCTGCGTTAAAAGAATATCTCGGCGCTATCGCCATTTCAAAACAAAACCCTGGGCCACTCCTTGAGCTGTAAACCCCACCACTTGTATAAAAATAAATCTTTGGGCCTCTTGAGAGAGTGTAAGACCCATCCCTTTGTACAGAAAAATTTTTGGGCCTTAGTCACTTGTATAAGACCCTGTACAAATTCAAAACAACAGTGCAATCACTGATAAAACCTTGGGCCTCTCCTTGTGCTATAAGCCCCAACAATCTTTTCAAAGCACTTTCTCCTTTGATTTTGAATATAATATTGTTTTCAAAGCTTTCTTTGTTGAACAAACTAACCAAACAACATGGAAGCTCTACAATCGAGTAAGTGTTTACCCCGCTTTCTTTATCCGCTTTCATATATATATATATATATATATATATATATATATATATATATATATAACTGTATTGTGGGGCTGCTCACTGTAAGTCTTCTTTCACAAACTTTTATATACCTGTCAAATATCAACTGTGTAATACTAGTATAGTTATTTAGATTTTTCCCCGGCAACTACGTCTAGCACTAGGTAAAGCCTCATTGATCGCTCTTAAATACAGTCAAAACTAGATCCCCGTAGGATTACCAGACACAGTCTTCCCTCCTCTTGGGGTTAAACAATATGGAGATGTGAAAGGCAGATTCTTTTTGAACCCTTTCTCAGACTGTCACCCTTAGAAGTTGTCAAAGAGACTCTACTCCCCAGAGATGATCTTTTCTCCGTGAATGGCATCTCTTGAGTTTCTTCCAAATTCTCGGACTTTCCTGGCTTAATCTATTCTCAGTGAATAGCATCTCTTGAATTTCTCGGGGTTTGGGGACCCACAGGCTTCTTAAAAGTACCCTTAGAAATTGTCAAAGGAGCTCTAACTCCCCAGAGATGATCTTTTCTCCGTGAATGGCATCTCTTGAGCTTCTTCCAAATTCTCAGACTTTCCTGGCTTGATCTATTATCAGTGAATAGCATGTCTTGAACTTCTCGGGGTTTGGGGATCCACAGGCTTCCTAAAAGCATCCCCGCCTCCTCTTGGGCGTCGTACAAGGACCCTTCGGCTTTTTAAAAGCTCTCATGCCTTCTCTTGGGCTTAGTACAAGGACCCAGAGACCTCTACAGGTATAGGAACAAAACCTAGTCATCAATTCGCAGGAGCTGTCTTTCTGAGTCAAGTGTCAGACCAGTTAATGGGTTGACCTTCATCCCTTAACAAACCAGCCTTCTCTTGGGCATTATACAAAGATCATCCACTATCTGAGAATCGATTTCTCAAAACACCCGTAGACTCGGACAGTCTCAATACCCTTTGGATTTCCTATTTCCTTAAGGAACAGGAAATAACCCCGATCCTCTGATCAATCCCAAGGTACAACATTGCCCATATAAGAACTGATTTTCTCTTTATCCGACATACTGGACCTGTCGCTAGACTGAAACAGTTACATTGGCCTCCTCTTGGGCCTTGTACAATGATTCTCCTCAGCGGAGCTAACCTTTTTAGGCTCTCTTGTTGAGTCAAAACCGCTTTCAGCCTCCATCTCGGGCTTCATACGAGATACCAAAAACACTCTCTTGTTGAGTATAAAAGACTCTCTTGTTGAGTCAATCCCTTTAAGCCTCTATCTCGGGCTTCGTACGAGATAGAAAATCACTCTCTTGTTGAGTATAAAAGACTCTCTTGTTGAGTCAATCACCCTTTAGCCTCCATCTCGGGCTTCGTACGAGATACAAAAACACTCTCTTGTTAAGTATAAAAGACTCTCTTGTTGAGTCAACTCCTTTAGCCTCTCTCTCGGGCTTCATACGCGACATATAATAGACTCTTTTGTTGAGTCAATCCCTTTTAGCCTCTATCTCGGGCTTTGTACGAGACACATAAAAACACCCTCTTGTTGGGTCAATAGCCTCCTCTTAGGATTTTTATAAGGAAAACCCCGGTTGAGTCAATCAACCTCTTAGCATCAAAGCTGTTCCTTGTCCATAGCATACAAACATCAACAACTCCCCTTTAGAGATGACAAATTCTCTCTAAAGTCAAAACCCTTTAGCTTCACATCTTGGGCTTCGAACAAGATACAAATAGACCCTTCAGCTTCACATCTTGGGCTTTGAACAAGATACAAACCACCTTTAGCTTCACGTCTTGGGCTTTGAACAAGACACCAAAACAACTTTTCCTCCCATAGAATAGGAGGAACTACGATCGCTCTGATTTCCCTGTTTTGTCAAACGGGAATACGTAGGCATAAGATTTGAAAGATCTTACCGAGCACACTAATTAAAACATCAAATCCAGTACCTATCCAAAATCCCCATGAATAGTCCCATCATTTCAGTCTTAACAAAATAAGCAGAGAGAGACCCACAATCTAAACCGCATCCGTAAACCAACAGTCATCTGTTTAAACTCAGTATGCAAGCAGGGTTAATTGGAGACATCTATTTCCCTTCCTTAGCCAGCTCAATAGGATAAAAAATGAATCGACCTGTAGTACCCCAGAGCGACAGTGCTTAAGAACCACGTCCAAAATCGCTCGCTACAGAAAAATGGCACCCACCGTGGGGCGTCATAGGGCATCTTGTCCCCCTTATCTTTCTGGTTGAAACCTTAAAACTACCAAGAAAGAATGGAGACTTCACTGGGGAAAATGCGGGATCTTGTTCTCTTCCCATCTCTTAGGTTGAAACCTTGAGTTCACATTCATGTCACAGAAATGGCGACTCTGCTGGGGAGTCATTGTCTGTATAGGATCATAAGACTAGAGGTCTAGGATGATTAAGACAAATATATATACTGCTTTTCCTAAATGATATCTATGTTTATTTTTCTGCTAATGGGAATGCGTGTGATGCCGCATGTGGAAAGATTGAGTATACACCTAAGATAGGTGATGGCAATGCGGGTAATCTTACTGGGAGTAAATTCCAGCTAAGAGCCCCCGATCGACCATCAAACTCAGTGGAGACTCCCTTTGCAGATACATTTCCTATACGACTTCGGTTGTTGAAAGTAGTGTGGTCGACTGGGTTATTTGAGAAGCTGAGGTTTTTAGCAGACTGCACCCATTTTGTAGTGCGGAAGCTATCGGAAATAGTTGTCACGCGATACTACCCTCATCTGAGATCACTCTAGGATACATCAGCTCGCTGGCGATCCGCTTGTTGTTGTTATCCCAGAGGGGTCAATGATTTTACGGACAGGTACAAAAAAATCACCAGTATAAACCTTTGGGGGGGGGGGGGGGGTAGAGCCTTGACTTCATGACACCGACCCTTTGATCCCATGTTTTTTCTATGTTTTTGTGTGCTGCATTCATGCATTAATTTAAAAAACATTAAAACAAAGAAAATCTTCTCTTCTAGTCTCTCTCTTTTTCAAATTAAACTGAGACAATGATTGTAAATGTCAGAGAAGGAGATTGCGCTAATGGATTTCGGTAGAAGGAAAACTCATAAGTACACCTTCAAGGTTCCAAAGTTAGAGGATTTGAGAGGTTTGGCGAGGATGATCACCAACCACGAGGCTTTCAGAGCCAAGTATGGAGGACTGTTGTCCTTGTTAAGGGTCCATGTAATCGAGGGAATCCTGTCCACACTAATCCAGTTCTACGATCCAGTTTATCACTGTTTTACATTCTCAGACTATCAGCTAGCACCAACGCTGGAGGAGTACTCTCACCTGACTGATCTGCATATCACTGATCAGGCTCCTTTTTCTGGACTAGAAGAAATTCCAAAGGATCAAACCATTGCAAGAGCAATTCATTTGGACGAGTCAGAAGTCAGGACTCACATGACCACTAAGGGTGGCATCCAAGGTTTGCCAGCCCAGTTCTTGACAAAGAAAACCCTGTACTTTGCTAGTACAGGGAATGTGGCGGCTTTCGAGAGCATCTTTGTTTTTCTCACCTACGGGTTATTTTTGTTTCCCAACATTGATAACTTCGTAGACATCAATGCCATTAAGATTTTCCTGATTGGAAACCCCGTACCGACCTTACTCGCAGATGCGTATCATTCGGTACATTTAAGGAATTTATACAGCGGAGGAATGATCACATATTGTGTACCCCTGCTATACAAATGGTTCACTTCCCATTTGCCCAAGTCTGCTGCATTTTGGGATCAAAAGAATACTTTATGTTGGTCGCAGAGAGTCATGTCTCTTACCAACTCGGACATCGATTGGTACAATCGAATCTACGACGGGATCAGAATCATTGACCGTTGTGGAAATTTCCCAAATGTACCCCTTATAGGAACTAAGGGAGGAATTAACTATCATCCGGTGTTAGTTCGTCGTCAATTTGGATACCCGATGAGGCATGTCCCGCGGAGTGCTCATCTGGAAGGTCTTTTCTTCAAGGAAGGAGAAAATGACAGGGCACTAAAGACGGAAATAGTGCACGCTTGGAAACACGTTCATAGGAAAGGACGAGAGTCTCTAGGGAAATCGGACTGTGTCTCGATGGAGCCTTATCTCCATTGGGTACAAACTAGAGCTCTCAAGCTGAGGATGCCTTACCCTCGCTAGGAAGTTCTTCCATTAAGGGACTATGCCCTTTATTTTATGTCTGAGACGGAAAAACTTCAAGTTACTCTCAGCAAATTTCAACAGGAGAAGAGGTCTTGGAGGAACAAGTACCGTATTCTTAATGTGGAGTGTAAGAAAATACAGCAACTGTTAAGAGAAAAAGATGCTCTGATTGAGATTTTAGAGCAACATGCTGTAAAGAATCAGGATGACCAAAGAAGTTTGCTCACGCCTTTCACTTGGCAAAGGAATGACAACTCGAAAACGACCCAAGAGCCCCGGTCAAAGAAGAGGAAAGCACCAGAACTAGCACTTGAGCTCTCCTCAGAGAGGACTCAGGGTCCATTAGTTTAGATTTCCTTTTTCAGCACTTTGTAATCTACTGTATTTCCATTTTCGTAATCCTTTGAATTCAATAAAACGGGGTTTCCCCACTATTTGATATTTACAATCTAATTGTCGAAGTTTACTTTGAATAAACAAAAATAATTAATAATCATTGCATTCATCATTCTCATAAACGCATTCTTCTTACCTACGAATCTTACGTTTGCGTCTCGATTCTAGAGTCAAACTGTCTCATTCGTACAATACTCGGGCCAATCGTCAGGAAAAGATGGATGATCTCGAGGAAAAGAACAGAGAGTTGAGAGAAGAGATTGACGCTCTGAAAGAGGATCTGAGAAAGCTTCATAACGACATGCAAGCTCTAGTAGAAGCTCAGATGCAACAAAGGACTGTGATCTCAGAGATCACATCGACGCCCATAGTGGAGAAGTCCGATCCTAGGTACAAGATTCCGAAAGATCGTCCCTGGGGCATGCCTACCAACTATATTCTGGAAGGATATGTTCTGCCGATCAATGAGGATCAGGGAACTGCAGCAGGAACCGCTGGGCCTAGAGGTTACAAACTTCGGGAAAGCGAAGATGCCAGGGGCATGACAACAACTCCTGAAGGTTACAAACTTCAGGAGGCACCGAGAGTCTCGGCCATAATGACTATACCACTGCCCGTGGTACACACTGTCTGGAAGGACAGATTCCCCAGATACCTTCTGGTGGAAACGACAGCATGTTCGACAGAATGAATGAATTCCAGGAACAGTTCCTGGAAATGCAGAAAGAACTGCAAGCCCTTCGCGGTCAGGATCTATTTGGAAAGGACGCCGCGGACCTCTGCTTGGTCCCTAATGTGAAAGTTCCACACAAGTTCCAAGTGCCCGACTTTGAAAAGTACAAGGGTAACTCTTGCCCTCAGAGTCACTTGGTGATGTACGCTCGACGAATGTCAGCTCACACAGAGAACCAGGAGCTGCTCATTCACTACTTTCAGGATAGTTTAACCGGTGCCGCCTTAAAATGGTACATGGGGTTAAACCGCTCCACGATCGGCACATTCAGAGATCTTGGCGCTGCCTTCGTCCAACAATACAAATACAATTTGGACATGGCACTGGACAGAGATCAACTCAGATAGATGTCCCAAAAGGACAAGGAAACCTTTAAAGAATACGCTCAGAGATGGCGTGAAATTGCCGCTCAGATTTTTCCACCTCTAGAGGAAAAGGAGATAACAAAGATCTTCTTAAAGACCTTGAGCTCATTTTACTATGACAGAATGGTCGCCAGTGCGCCCAGTGACTTCACCGAGATGTTGGGCATGGGAGTTCGTCTTGAGGAAGCCGTCCGAGAAGGACATTTAGTAAAAGACGCTGGATCATCAAGTAGTACAAAGCGATACGGTAGTGCTCTCCCTAAGAAAAAAGAGCAGGATATTGGGAATATCTCTCTTGAAAAGCAAAGGCGACGTTATCAACCGGTAGCAGCTGTAACTCCTGCTATCAATTCCGCGCCTATTCCTACGTATCAACCTCAGGTTGCACAAAGCCAACCGAATCAACAACAATATCAGCAAAGGACACAACAACCTCTTCAGCAGGCTCGTCCTCCATATAACAACAACCGTACAACACGGCCACCAGGGTTCGACCCTGTACCAATGTTGTACGCAGAGCTATTTCTGTTACTACTGGTCAAGGGGCATGTCCAAACCCGGGCTCCTCATACAGTACCGGAAAATCTGCCTTTCTGGTTCAAAGCGGATCAGACTTGTCCTTACCATCAAGGAGGACCAGGGCATAACATAGAAAACTGTCTCAGTTTCAAATCCGACGTACAAAAGCTTGTTAGGAGCGGGGTTTTATCTTTCAAAGATACGAATTCGAATGTTCTCACGAACCCGCTGCCTCAACACGAGAAAGCTGCAGTCAATTTGATAGAGGGAGAGTCTAATAACACCTATCAAATTCAAGATGTACTTTTGTTAAGGGCCAACTTGGTCAAGATGCATTGTAGACAGAGTGGATATGGCCATGTGCCACCTCATAATTATCACTAGTGTGATATCTGCTCTAAAAGAAATCAGGGATGTATGTCAACATGACCTATACGAATTCCAACATCATTTAGAACCACGACATCCGTGCAATGAATGTCAACTTGGTGGCGATGCACTCAAGGCAAAGCCAGTACCATAATCTACCGCGGCACGATTACAATTCCTATCTGACTTGCTCGGTAAATAAACAGGGATGCTCTTTTATACAAGAGGCCCTCCAGCGTCAGATGGATCCAGGACTATCATGATAGAAATCCTTATCAGATCAACATGATTCAAATATTTGATATTCGTCTGATGAATACCAGCTTGGTAGAGTTACACGCTACACAAGTACAGCTCGGTTTTCTCACTTCTCACAATTATCTGGACTGTAAAGATTGCAGTGAGAGTAACCAAGGGTGCGCTCTCGTTCAAAGAACTTTACAACACTTATTAAACCACTGTTGGTTTCCAATCTATCTGGACGAAGACACGCAACAAATCAGTGTGCTTAATGGAAACCCTACTCGACGTCAAAGTCAGGATGTCCGATCTATAGAAACAAACCTGGTAAGGTTGCACTGCATTCAAAGAGGGCGTGGCAAGGTGCCACCACACAACTATGAACGTTGTAGAGTCTGTTCGGAGAATAACCAAGGATGCTACCTCGTGCGAGCAGCTCTCCAAGGTTAGTTGGATCGCAAAGAGATTCACCCAAACCTAGCTTCGGGGTCCGTTGACTGGACGCCAGACTACTTCGCTGATCAGATCAGAGACGTGGTTGTAATCTCTGACCCTGAGAGGAACAAGGATGTTTGTACCATCATCCCTCTACTGGACGAATCAAAGGTTCTTAGCCAGGAACTGATTGAAGTTACTTACGACAGTCAGAAAAATCAGAAGGCTCATGTAGTTATCTATCTGCCAGGACCATTATCGTATGAATCAGCTAAGGCAATCTCTTACAAATACGGTGCAATAATAATTGAGAATGGAAAGGAAATTCCATTACCCTCCGTCGTGAATATTGTAGACATCAGTCGAGTAACACGGAGCGGTCGAATCTTCAACCGAGGAGTTGGAGAACCTAACCAAGAAAAGGAACTTCAGACAGAAGCTCCTGATCCACCAGTCGGTCAATCCAGTAATCCCGACCTTTCAAAAAACAACGATGAGATGCTGAAGCTCATCCAAAGGAGTGAATACAACATTGTTGATCAACTGTTACAAACTCCTTCAAAGATCTCGGTGCTATCACTTTTACTCAGTTCCGAAGCCCACAGAGAGGCTCTACAGAAAGTCTTAGAGCAGGCCTTTGTGGAACAGGATGTGTCAATACGACAGTTCGATAGCATAATCTCTAACATCACTTCCTGCAACAACGTAGGATTCAGTGATGAGGACTTGCCAGAGGGGGGCAAAAGTCACAACATGGCGCTCAATATCACAGTTAACTGCCAGGACGATACTTTAGCCAGCGTACTGGTAGACACAGGATCGACCATCAATGTTATGTCAAAGTCCACTATAATGTGACTATCATTCAAAGGATCCCCGATGAGGGGCAGTGAGGTCATCGTCAAAGCCTTTGACGGATCTCGGAAAGCAGTTATTGGCGAAGTCGACCTTCCCATAACTATTGGTCCTCACACTTTCTTAATCACTTTCCAGGTCATGGACGTCCGGGAACCGTACAACTATTTATTAGGAAGACCTTGGATACACCAGGCTGGGGCAGTCACTTCGACACTGCACCAGAAACTGAAGTTCGTCAAGAACGATCAACTCATCACGGTCTGTGGAGAGCAAGCCTTGCTCGTGAGTAACTTATCATTGTCTACTTATGTAGAACTAGAGGAGGCTGTTGGGACTCTGTTCCAAGCACTTTCATTGAGCAATGAAAATCAGTCAGAGAAAGGAACCTTGATTTCCTCATACAAAGATGCTCTTGAAGTGATCAAAAGCAACAATTGTCATACCCTAAATTTTGACCACTAAGATTCCCATCATTGTGCAAATCATCATCACAATATGGATGAACCATTAGTCTCCCCAAAGATGGGTGAGCATCCACTACAATAAAAAATTAGGGTTCAAGCCCTCTCAGAGCTCTTAGACAAAGGATCAATCAAGGAATGACATGATATTCAACTTGTCTAAACCTCTCCAACATCTACAATGGATCAAGAGGACTCCCACTTCAAGGATTAAGCACAAGGCTGCTCCCTTCTAAGTGGATCAAGCCCCAAGATTGCCAGTGTCACCAAATTAGGGTTTTGGTCGACCAGGGCCTCCAGATGGAAATTCTCCTCTGGGCATGAGCCAATGCTTCAAGGCATAACCTATGATGCTCCAAGGGACATCATAAACCCAATCACCAAGTCAATTTAGCCTCAGGGGATGCATACATCAAAAATCAGGAATTAGGGTTTCTTGACCTAATTCACCCCTAAGTTGACTTTTGGGACAAATCATGAGCCAAGACCTCAAGGGAGGATTTGAGGGTATCTAACACAATACATTGATCCATTTACAACAATGGATTAATCCAAGAAGCTTGAGCAACAAGTTTCAATTTCATCTGAACCACAGTTAGGGTTTCGCGAGAAAAGTCAACTGTAGCTTTGACTTTTGACCAGGACATGCTCCCAAACCCTAGGACATGAATCAATATACCCTATAACACCCATGGAACATGTCCCTCAAGTTTGATTTAGGTCAAGGACATGATTTCCTAAAGGATTGCACAGTTTGGAATTCATCTGATAAAAAGTCAACTGTGCACAAAAGTCAAACTTTGACTTTTTGAGATTTTTCACAAAAATGGTTTTTAACCCTAAAATGATGTTAAGGTATGATTTGAATCATCATTCATCAAGAAAAATCAAGAAAAGTGGGATAACTTATAAAAGGGGTAACCATAAAAACTTAGAAAATTTTCTAAGTTATGAACAAAGTGGCAAGGGTACCAACTTTGGAGGATCATAACTCCTAAACCACAAGGCCATTCTTCCCCATCCAAAGCTGGATTTGTAGCTCTCATTACCCTCTACAAAAGCTCCAACTACACCTCATTCCAATTAATTGTAGATTCTTAGTTATGATTGGGCCAAAATGACTAAAACATCAAAATACATCATTTTCCAACACTTAGAAAAATTCTGGCCAAGGCAGATTTTGTTGGAAACACCAAAACTTGTGAGATCTTTTCACATAGTTGCAAGCTGAATCAAGTCCAAAGGTAAACATCAATGTTGTTGCAAATGTTGCCAAGAATCCAAAGAGCTTATCATCAAGAATTAATTCAACTTGAGCCAAGAGAAATCCATGCCCAAAGTCATGCTGCTACAAGCTGTTTTGGAAAAATCAGTTTGCATGTTTACTTGATACACACGATTTCTGGATCAAAATTGAGGATCATCATGCCACATGTACTCAAACCAATCACAATGCATCTGATCCAACCTACAAAGCTGAGTCACAAAGCCAAGGAATCTTCCAACTTGAAGTTCATGCATTTTGGCACATTTTGCCTTGAATTCAAAGGGCATTAATGTGGAATAGTGCATTGTCAAGATTCTCACTCTCCTCAGTCAAGTTCTCTGATTAAACAACAATTAAAATGACTGAGGAATGTGATTTCAGTCAAGGCATAACTGATCTATTTGGAGCAGCTGTTACACCTAATGCAAGAGGCATTTATGTCCAACCAATCCCTTTGAAGGTGATCTGATACAGCAGCCATTCACTATTCCTCCAAGATAAGAGTTTATCACCTATAAATAGAGGTTCCAATGGATCATTCAAGGCACACCAAAGCACCTTATACCACTGCTTTCTCTCATTCTCTCTTAAGTGCCAAATTTTCTTGTTTTTGAGCAACCACCATCGGGTTTTGAGTTGCAGCCCTAAGCAAACCATTCCAATTGCTCAGACACATCACATATGATGTATTTGAGGTGTCCAAACACTTAAACACCAACTGTAACACCCCTAGCTCAAAGTCACCCTTCAACCAAGCCATTTTGCCTCAATTATGCAGTTGGAGTTCTCCAACTTGATCCAAAGGTTTTCAGAGTGTTCCAAAGCTTACAACACACTCCACTACATCCATTGAAGCTGTAGGGATCATCAAATTTCTTCTGGAACATCATCTGTGCAGAGTTTCATTTCAGCTTGCATCAATGTAAGCCTCAAAACTTCAACTTCATGATCCATGCATATTTCCTCGCATGATATTTTTGCCAATTGATTGCCATCATATGCTGAGTATTTCCCCTAAAAAAATTTGATCATAGCACTCATAATCATGTCTGCTCAATTGCTTTTGCAAAATTAGGGTTCATGCGACCACAAAGATATAACTTGCTATACACAGAAAAATAAATAAAATTGAGTATTGCCATCTTATTCCTTGTGAAAAAACACATGAGTTTGGTGTTTGAATCATGTCAAATGGTTGAGAAACGAGAGAGATGGACGACTTCATGCACGAGCTGGAGGAAGAAGATGGCCATGGCGCCATTCTTCAGGTTTTCCAACCAAGTTCTCTATATATTTATCATTTGCCATACTATATTTGAATTGGCATTGCGCCCCAGTGGTTGATCAGCTGGTTTTGTGTGTATTGGCAAGCGAGAGGTCTGGGGTTCGAATCCCCCTCGCCCCAGATCTCTTTTTTACCACTTTTTCTTGTTTTTTTGTTATTTTTCATATTTATTTTAAATGATTTGAAAAATTAATAACTCACTCAATTTTAATTATTTTTTATTGGTTCTTTTTGCAAAATATCACAAAAATGTGGAAATATTTTATTCCACAAAAAAATTAGATTTAGATTATTTATTTAATATAATTAGTATTTTTGTGAATAAATACCTTTTTATTTGTTTTTAAACCCTTTTAAAAATAAATATTCATGTTGGAAAATCAACACCAAATAGGTTTTAATTCATCTTGTGATTAAAACCTCATTTTTCAAACCTAAAAACAAAATCACAAGTTGTTTATTCAAACTTATTTGGAATTTGTATCATTTTAATTAATTTTCTTTGAATAATTACTTTAAAAATGGTGAAATTAGGGTTTTTGTTGATTTTCACCCTAACAAACTTTTCAAACTCTGGGCCTCTAATAGAGTGTAAGACCCAATCCTTTGTAAGTACAAACCTATTTTGGGCCTCAGATATTGTATAAGTCTCACTGTATTTTCAAAAATCCCGGCGCGATCGCCGTTTTCAAAACAAAAAACATCTGGGTCTCTCCTTGAGCTGTAAGCCCCATCACTTGTACAAAAATAAATTATTGGGCCTCTAATGGAGTGTAAGACCCAATCCTTTGTAAATACAAACAATTTTTGGGCCTCAGATATTGTATAAGTCTCACTGTATTTCAAAAAAACCCGGCGCGATCGCCAGTTCAAAAATCAAATCATCTGGGCCTACCCTCCTGTTATAAGCCCCATTCCTCTTCTTGAAACAACTTTGGGCCTCTTGAGAGAGTGTAAGACCTATCCCTTTGTACAAAAAACCTTTCTTGGGCCTCAGTCTCTTGTATAAGTCCCTGTACAAAACCATGGGCCTTTCCTTGAGCTGTAAGCCCCAATTTTCCTTTTAAAAGCACTTTCTCCTTTGATTTTGTAATATACTGTTTTCAACTTTTCTTTGTTGAACAACTAACCATACAACATGGAAGCTCTACAACCGAGTAAGTGTTTACATGCTTTCATTTACCGCTTTCATATGTATATAACTGTACTGTGGGGCTGTTTCGCTGTAAGTCTTCTTTCATAAACTCATATCAACTGTGTAATAATAGTATAGATATTTAGAGTTTCCCCGACAACTACGTCTAGAACTAGACAAAACCTCGTCTCCTTACAACAATTTTAGATAACTAGATCTAAGATCTCCCCCCCATTTTGAACAGTTCATATACAGAAGGCCAATGTTCCAAGTGAAACCCCTTTTGGAACTGTTCATCAGCCTCCTCTTGGGCTTAGTGCAAGGACCCACAGGCTTCCTAAAAGCATCCCCACCTCCTCTTGGGCGTTGTATAAGGACCCGTCAGCTTCTTAGAAGTTTTCACAGCCTCCTCTTAGGCTTCGTATAATGATTCTTCCTCCTGGAAGATAGCCTCCTCTTGGGCTTCGTACAAATTGTCCCTCGGCTTCTTAAAAGTTTCCAGCCTCCTCTTGGGCTTCGTACAAATTGTCCCGACGACCTCCTAGAGGTATAGGAACAGAAATTAGTCATCTTAATAGAACAATCTTTCAAAGAGTCTAGATCTTGCCACCGCAACTTTACTGTCCCTTAATTTCTCTTAAGTATAGTACAAAAGATAAAACTCTAGACTTGGATAGTCTAAGATCCTTGAGTCTCAAAGACATTCTCAATCCCCTTTCAAGAATGGGAAGAACACCCGCAGACTCGGACAGTCTCAATACCCTTTGGATTTCCTATTTCCTTAAAGAGCAGGAAATAACCCTGATCCTCCGATCAGTGCCAAAGCACAACCTTACCTTTAATCTTCATAAAAACTGATTTTCTCTTTTAACCAACATACTGGACCTGTCACTCAACTGAAACAGTTACCATAGCCTCCTCTTGGGCTTTGTACAATGATTCTCCCCCGCGGAGCTAACTTTTAGCCTTCATCTCGGGCTTCGTACGAGATACAAAAACACTCTCTTGTTGAGTATAAAAGACTCTCTTGTTGAGTCACTTCCCTTTTAGCCTCCATCTCGGGCTTCGTACGAGATACAAAAACACTCTCTTGTTTAGTATAAAAAGACTCTCTTGTTGAGTCACTACCCTTTTAGCCTCCATCTCGGGCTTCGTACGAGATACAAAATCACTCTCTTGTTGAGTATAAAAATACTCTCTTGTTGAGTCGATCACCTTTGGCCTCCATCTCGGGCTTCGTACGAGATACAAAATCACTCTCTTGTTGAGTACAAAAGACTCTCTTGTTGAGTCGACCCCTTTAGCCTCCGTCTTGGGCCTCGTACAAGACACATATAAAAACACTCTCTTGTTGAGTCAACCCTTTTAGCCTCTATCTCGGGCTTCGTACGAGACACATAAAAACACCCTCTTGTTGGGCCAATAGCCTCCTCTTAGGCTCTGTATAAGAAAACCCCGGATGAGCCAATCAACCTTTTAGCATCAAAAGTTGTGCCTCTTTCACAGTATAAAAACATCAACAACTCCTCTCCATTCATCTAATTACTGTAAGCGGCAAGCCTCTGGATTATTTACATCCACGCCACTGTCCCTCTTTTAGCATTAGGAATTCCTAAGGAAAGATAGCATTGCTCTAAAATGAGTTAAAGTCTTCTCCTTCAGGTTGAAAATCCCCTATAAAGGAAATTATGGCATTGCTGGATTCACATATCCCAGTTAAAGTAATTCTCCTTTATAATCAGTCACCCAACAGTTGTGACAAACAGAACCCCTTTAGAGATGACAAATTCTCTCTAAAGTCAAAACCCTTTAGCTTCACATCTTGGGCTTCAAACAAGATACAAATAGACCCTTCAGCTTCACATCTTGGGCTTTGAAAAAGATACAAACCACCTTTAGCTTCACATCTTGGGCTTTGAACAAGACACCAAAACACCATTTCCTCCCATAGAATTGGAGGAACTACGATCGCTCTGATTTCCCTGTTTCGGTAAACGGGAATACGTAGGCATAAGATTGAAAGAGAAATCTTAGCGAGCACACCACATCAAAAACCTCAGGTCACAAACCCTCATATATCAATCAAAACATCCAAGTTCGTATTCCCCACCAAAAGTCTAAACTCGATCAAAATAACCCAAGAGAGGCCCCTCCACATTGATCGCATCTGTAAACCAACAATTTTGACTGTTTAACCTCAGTTTACAAAGCAGGGTTAGTTGGAGACATCTATTTCCCTTCCTTCATCAGCTCCAATAGGATAAAAAATGAATCGACCTGTAGTACCCTCCCAGAGCGACAGTGCTTAAGAACCACGTCCAAAATCGCTCGCTACAGAAAAATGGCGCCCACCATGGGGCCCTACATTTAATCTCTTGGGTAGAAACCAAGAAGTGGGGACTTCACTGGGGATAAGACTTTTTTTTGTTGACTTCACTAGGATCTTAGGTCAAAACCTTTAAGTTAGGAAGGTACCACAGATTGGCGACTCCGACGGGGAGCCATTTTCTGTCAGGAACATAGGATTCCTAGCTCTTAAAAAGTCTAGGACATTAGGACAAATATATATACTGCTTTTCCTAGTTGATATCTGTGTTTATTTTTCTGCTAATGGGAATGTGTGTGATGCCGCATGTGGAAAGATTGAGTATACACCTAGGTAAAACCTATTTTAGTAGTGCGGAAGCTATCGGAAATAGCTGTTACGCGATACTACCCTCTTCTGAGGTTCTTCGAAATAACATCACCTAGCACGGTTCCTGGCCCGCTGGTGTTATCTCGACAAGAACTAATGATTTTGAGAGACAGGTACAAAAATCACTAGTATAAACCTTTGGGATGGGTAGAGCCTTGACTTCATGACACCGACCCTTTGACCCCATGTTTTTTCTATGTTTTTGTGTGTTGCATTCATGCATTCATTTAAAAAAAACATTAAAAACAAAGAAAATTTTCCCTTCTAGTCTCTCTTTTTCAAATTAAACTAAAACAATGATTGCAAATGTCAGAGAAAGGAGATTGCGCTAATGGATTTCGGTAGAAGGAAAACTCACAAGTATACCTTCAAGGTTCCAAAACTAGAGGATTTGAGAGGATTAGCAAGGATGATCACTAACCCTGATGCTTTCAGAGCCAAGTACGGAGGTCTTCTACCTCTGTTAAGGGTCCATGTAATTGAAAGAATCATGGAGGCACTCATTCAGTTTTACGATCCGGTTTATCACTATTTCACATTCGCGGATTATCAGCTTGCACCAACACTAGAGGAGTACTCTCACCTGACTGACTTACATATCAATGATCAAGCTCCATTTTCTGGACTGGAAGAAATTCCAAAGGATCAAATCATTGCAAGAGCAATCTATTTGGATGAGTTAGAAGTCAAGACTCACATGACCACCAAGGGAGGAATCCCAGGTTTGCCAGCCAAGTTTCTGGTAAAGAAAGCCCTATACTTTGCCAGTATAGGGAACGTGGCCGCTTTCAAGAGCATCTTTGTTTTGATCACCTACGGGTTATTTTTGTTTCCCAACATCGATAACTTTGTAGATATCAACGCCATTAAGGTTTTTCTCATTGGAAACCCTGTACCAACCTTGCTCGCAGATGCGTATCATTATGTACACTTAAGGAATTTGTATAGCGGAGGAATGATCACATGCTGTGTACCCCTGCTATATAAATGGTTTATCTCTCATTTACCTAAGTCTGCTGCTTTTTGGGATCATAATAGTGCCTTACGTTGGTCGCAGAAAATCATTTCTCTCACCAACTCTGACATAGATTGGTGCAATAGGATTTATGACGGGATCAGGATAATTAACCGTTGTGGAAACTTCCCCAACGTACCCCTCATAGGAACTAAAGCAGGAATCAATTACCATCCAGTTCTTGTTCGTCGTCAATTTGGATACCCGATGAGGCATGTCCCGCGTAATGCTCATCTGGAAGGTCTTTTCTTCAAGGAAGGAGAAAATGACAGGGCACTAAAGATGTAAATAGTGCATGCTTGGAAACATGTTCATAAGAAAGGACGGGAGTCTCTAGGAAAACCAGACTGTGTCTCGGTGGAGCCTTATCTCCACTGGGTACAAACTAGAGCTCTCAAGCTAAAGATGCCTTATCCTCATCACGGAGTTCTTCCACCGAGGGAATCTGTCATGTACTTCATGACTGAAACGGAAAAACTTCAGGTTACTCTCAACAAAGTTCAATAGGAGAGGAGGTCTTGGAAGAACAAGTACCGCATTCTCAATGTGGAATGTACCAAAATACAGCAACTGCTAAAGGATAAGGATGCTCTAATAGAGATTTTGGAGCAGTATGCTGTAGAAAATCAGGATGACCAAAGGAATTTGCTCGCTCCTTTCACGTGGCAAAGGAATGACAACCCGACAACGGCCCAAGAGCCTCGGTCCAAGAAAAGGAAAGTACCAGAATCAGCACCCGAGTTCTCCTAAGAGAGGACTCGGGACCCATTAGCTTAGGTTTCTGTTTCCAGCACCTTGTAAATTACTGTATTCCCATTTCCGCAATCCTTTGAATTCAATAAAACAGGGATTTCCCCACTGTTTGATATTTGCAATCTAATTGTCGAATTTTATTTTGATTAAACAAAAAAAAACACAATTAATATAATCATTGCATTCATCATTCTCACGCCACGTATTCTTCTTACACACGAATCTCACGTTTGTGTCTCGGTTCTAGAGTCAAACTGTCTCATTCGTAAAATACTCGGGCCAATCGTCAGAAAAAGATGGATGATCTCGAGGAAGAGAACAGAGAGTTGAAAGAAGAGATTGACGCTCTAAGAGAGGATATGAGAAAACTTCGTAACGACATGCAAGCCATGGCAGAAGCTCAGCTGCAAAGAACTATAATCTCCGAGATCACCTCAACGCCCATAGTGGAGAAGTATGATCCTAGGTATCAAATGGCGAAAGATCGTCCCTGGGGCATGCCTGTTAACTATATCCCGGAAGGATATGTTCCGCCGATCACTGAAGATCAAGGAACTTCAGCAGGAGCCGCTGGGCCTGAAGGTTACAAACTTCGGGAAAGCGAAGATGCCAGAGGCATACCAACAACTCCTGAAGGTTACAAACTTCGGGAAACGCCAAGATTCACTGCCGTAGTAACGGTACCACCCCCTGTGGTGCACACTGTCCCGGAAGGACAGATTCCACAGATACCTTATGGTAGAAAGGAAACTATGTTTGACATAATGGATGAATTCCAGGAGCAGTTCCTGGAAATGCAGAAAGAACTGCAAGCTATTCGTGGTCAGAATTTATTTGGAAAGGACGCCGTAGACCTCTGCTTGGTCCCCAATGTGAAAGTTCCGCACAAGTTCCAGGTGCCCGACTTTGAAAAGTACAAGGGTAACTCTTGCCCTCAGAGCCACTTGGTGATGTACGCTCGGCGAATGTCAGCTCAGACAGAGAATCAGGATTTACTTATTCACTACTTTCAGGATAGTTTAACCGGTGCCGCCTTAAAATGGTACATGGGTTTAAACCGCGCTGAGATCAGCACTTTCAGAGATCTTGGCACTGCCTTCGTCCAACAATATAAATACAATCTGGACATGGCACCAGACAGAGATCAACTCAGATCAATGTCACAAAAGGACAAGGAAACCTTTAAGGAATACGCTCAGAGATGGCGTGAAATTGCCGCTCAAATTTGTCCACCTCTTGAGGAAAAAGAGATGAAAAAGATTTTCTTAAAGACCTTGAGCTCATTTTACTACGACAGAATGGTTGCCAGTGCGCCCAACGACTTCACCGAAATGGTCGGTATGGGAGTGCGTCTTGAGGAAGCCGTCCGAGAAGGACGTTTAGTTAAAGACGCTGGATCATCAAGTAGTACAAAACAATACGGAAGTGCTCTCCTTAAGAAAAAAGAGCAGGATATTAGGAATATCTCTCTCGGAAAGCAAAGGCGACGGTACCAACCGGTAGCAGCTGTAACTCCTGCTATCAACCCCACGCCTACGTATCAACCTCAGGTTGCGCAGAGCCAACCTAATCAATAGCAACTTCAGCAAAGGACACAACAGTCTCTTCAGCAGGCTCGTCCTCAATACAACAACAACTGTACAACGCGGCCACCAGGATTTGATCCTATATCCGTATCATACGCAGAACTATTTCCGTTACTACTGGCTAAGGGGCATGTCCAGACTAAGTCTCCTCTTATAGTACCGGAAAATCTGCCTTTTTGGTTTAAGGTGGATCAGACTTACCCTTACCATCAAGGAGGACTGGGGCATAACATAGAGAACTGTCTCAGTTTCAAATCCGACGTGCAAAAGCTTGTTAGGAGCGGGGTTTTGTCTTTCAAAGATACAAATCCGAATGTTCTCACGAACCCGCTGCCTCAACATGAGAAAGCTGTAGTCAATATGATAGAGGGAGAGTCTAACAACGTCTATCAAATTCACGATGTACTCTTATTGAGGGCCAACTTGGTCAAGATGCATTGTAGACAGAGTGGATATGGCCATGTGCCACCTCATAATTATCACCAGTGTGATATCTGCTCTAAAAACAATCAGGGATGTTTTGTGGTGCAATCAGCTCTACAGGAACAGATGGATCTCGGATGGATCCAAGAGCACCGAGTTCGTGGAGTTAACATGGTTTATGCGAATTCCAACATCATACAAAACCACGATATCCGTGCGATGAATGTCAACTTGGTGGCAATGCACTCAAGGCAAAGCTAGTATCATAATCTGCCGCGTCACGATTATAATTCCTGCCTGACTTGCTCGGTAAACAACAGGGATGCTCTTTTGTACAAGAGGCCCTCTAGCGTCAGATGGATCTTGGATGGATTCAAGACTACCATGATAGGAATCATTATCAAATCTTCGATATTCACTTGATGAATACCAGCCTGGTGGAGTTACATGCTAAACAGGTCCGACTCGGGTTCCTGGTACAACATGATTATCAGAACTGTAAAGCGGGTTGCGAAAACGATCAGGGTTGTGCCCTTGTCCAGGAAACACTTCAGCACTTGTTGAACCACTGGTGGCTTCCAATCTATATATGGATGAAGACACCCAGCAAATTAGTATCACTAACGGGAATCCTACTAGATATCAAAGTCAGGATGTTCGGTCGATGGAAACAGACCTAGTAAGGATACACTGTATTCAGAGCGGACGTGGCCAGCTCCCACTACACAACTATGAGGGGTGTGGAGTTTGCTCAGTGGATAATCTAGGATGCTACTTCGTGCGAGCAGCCCTTCAAAGTCAGTTGGACCGCAAAGAGATTCAACCATGGTCAAGTTCTGGAGCAGTCAACTATTTTGCTGATCAAATCAAAGACGTTGTCATAATCTCTGATCATCAGAGGACTAAGGATGTTTGTACCATCATCCCTCTACTTGACGAATCGAGAGTTCCCAATCGGGAACGGATCGAAATTACTTACGATGGTCAGAAAAATCAGAAGGCTCCCATAGTCATCTATCTACCGGGACCACTACCATATGAATCAACTAAGGCTATCCCTTACAAATACGGTGTAACAATAGTTGAGAATGGAAAGGAAATTCCATTACCCTCCGTCGTGAATATTGCAGACATCAGTCGAGTAACACGGAGCGGTAGAATCCTCAACAGAGGAGTTGGAGAACCCAGCAAAGAAAAGGAACCTCAACAGAACTTACTAATCCACCAGTCGGTCAGTCTAGTAATCCCGACCTTTCGAAAAACAATGATGAGATGCTGAAGCTTATCCAAAGGAGTGAATACAACATTGTTGATCAGCTGTTACAAACTCCTTCAAAGATCTCGGTATTATCATTGTTACTTAGTTCAAAAGCGCACAGGGAGGCTCTACAGAAAGTCTTAGAGCAGGCCTTTGTGGAACAGGATGTGTCAATACGACAATTCGATAGCATTGTCTCTAACATCACTTCCTGCAATAACTTAGGATTCAGTGATGAGGATTTGCCAGAGGGGGGCAAAAGTCACAACATGGTACTCAATATCACAGTTAACTGCCAGGACGATGCTTTAGTCAGCGTACTGGTAGACATAGGGTCAGCCCTGAATGTTATGCCGAAATCCACTTTGATGCAATTATCATTCAAAGGACCTCTAATGAGAACCAGCGAGGTCATCGTCAAAGCATTTGACGGATCCAGAAAAACGGTTATCGGCGAAGTCGACCTTCCCATAACTATCGATCCTCACACTTTCCAGGTCATGGACATCCGGACAACATACAGTTGTTTATTAGGAAGACCTTGGATACATCAGGCTGGGGCGGTCACCTCGACCCTCCACCAAAAGCTAAAGTTTGTCCAGAACGACCAACTCGTCACAGTCTGTGGAGAACAGGCCTTGCTCGTAAGCAACTTATCGTCATCCACTTATGTGGAACCGGAAGGGATAATCGGAACCCAGTTCCAAACGCTTTCGCTACACAAAGACGGTCAATTCGAGGAGGGAACTTCCATTTCCTCATACAAAGATGCCATCAAAGCGGTCCAGGGTGCCAATACAATAGGATGGGGACAACTTGTCATTCCTACTGACAATAAAACAAAGAAGGGTCTTGGTTTTTATGCGACCTGTACCCAGACAGCTGCTACCAATGAAAGTCTTCATCCCATTCAGGATTTCTTCCACAGTGGAGGTTTCCTTCACCCAGTGTCTCAAGAAGTACATACCATCAATGAGGGAGACTCCTCCGACATGGATGAAGAATGTGAGTCCTATCTTAATAAGGACTGTTATATGTCTCAGGAGGAGGTGCCTACGCCATTTTGCTATCCCGCACAGAGTCTGAGATTTATACCCAGGTCAGACGTCGAAATGATATATGGAGATTATGATCCGAAAGGATGCCGTGCTACACCAAACTCATTAGAGGAGGACACTCTGATGAAAGAAAACTTTGACCACGACTACTACGGCCTGATGGATGGTCTGCCTATCTGGCAGCCGTACTCAGGAAACTTGGGGCAAGAAAATCAGTCGAACATTGAAAATCAGCTGAGCATCATTGAACAGAATACTTGTGTCCCCACCATGTCATGGGACCAACACCCAGGTTATCCTGAAAATACCCAGCACGACGATGAATTCGCAATGTTTGTAGGACTAGAATTCATTAACTATGCTTTTCCCGAGGTCAATTTCATCGAGAGGGACGACTCCTCCAATTCCAAAGAAGTGTGGGACACCCTGGGACAACCAAGTGGAAAATTTGACTTCAAGGTCAAATACACCGCTCCTGAAAGCTCTCGTATCAGGCTCGAAGACATCCAACCAACTGGATGGGGAGATATACCTGAGAGCACAAATACTATAAAAAATGCAACAGAGGAATCCTCCTACGACAACTGTGCCTAGGAGACCGATTCCAATGATCCTACTCCACCAGAAATCAGCGTTATTTCTGAAGACAAATCAAGGAAGGTACCAGACTCTGTGATTCACCGAGGAGTTCGACGCCAATGGGTTGCTGTCAATGTTCCGAACATTGTTCATAAGTCTAAGTAATTGCCTTCTTTACTTTAACCTTTCACCCTGCCCAGGTGAAACGAATGTTTTGATAGGGCTCACTTTCTGTAAATTTCCCTCTTCGCTTTGCCCAAAGCGACAGAGTTTTGTTTCATAGGGCTGTAGTTTCAAGAATCGACTTGTTCATTAATAAAATAACGTCGTTCTGTAATTTCTGCATTAATTGATGTTTTCTCTTTTTGTTTTTCTCAGAAAATGGTAATCCTAAAAAAATAACTCAATAATAAAAACAAGCAGTACAAGAAAAACACTGCACACACTTGCATTTCTCTCTATCTCTTCTAAACACAAATCATCACGTCATGCAGATTTCTTGTTTTAAACCCAGTTGAAACATACGATCCAATGCCTTCTCCCAACTTTGAGTTCCCGGTATTTTAGGCTGAAGAAGAAGATGACGACGAAATTCCAGAGGAGATCTCCCGACTACTCAAACAAGAGGAAAGGTCCATCGAACCTCATAAAGAGCCTTTGGAAACGGTAAACTTAGGTCTGGAGGAGGAGAGAAAAGAAATCAGGATTGGGGCACTGCTCAGTCCAACTGCCAGAGAGGGTTTGATAAAGCTTCTCAAAGAGTTTCCCGATGTATTCGTTTGGTCCTATCAGGGTATGCCAGGGTTGGATACCAGCATCGTGGAACATCACTCACTGTTGAAATCAGAATGTCCGCCAGTAAAACAGAGGTTGAGACGGACTCACCCGGACATGGCCATCAAAATCAAAGAGGAAGTACAGAAACAGATTGACGCGGGTTTCCTCGCTACGTCTGAATATCCTCAATGGTTAGCCAACATCGTACCTGTTCCGAAAAAGGACGGAAAGGTCACAATGTGTGTCGACTACAGAGATCTAAACAAGGCCAGTCCAAAGGATGAATTTCCTTTACCACACATTGACATGCTGGTAGACAGTACAACAAAGTTCAAAGTTTTCTCCTTCATGGATAGATTCTCGGGCTATAACCAGATCAAAATGGCGCCGAAAGACATGGAGAAAATTTCGTTCATTAGCCCCTGGGGTACCTTCTGTTACAAGGTAATGTCGTTCGGTTTGAAGAACGTCGGGGTAACCTATCAGAGGGCCATGACTACTCTGTTTCATGACATGATACATAAAGAAATCGAAGTGTATGTCGATTATATGATTGCAAAATCTAAAACAGAGGAGGAGCATGTGACAAACCTATCAAAACTATTCGAGCGGTTGAGAAAGTACAAACTCCGCTTGAATCCCAACAAGTGCACCTTCGGTGTCCGTTCAGGGAAACTCTTAGGGTTCATCGTCAGCCAGAAAGGAATTGAGGTTGATCCTGACAAGGCCAAGGCCATTCAAGAAATGCCTTCTCCGAAAACTGAAAGACAAGTCAGAGGATTCCTGGGACGTTTGAACTACATCTCCAGATTCATATTCCTCATGGCCGCGACATGTGCGCCGATTTTCAAATTACTCAAAAAGAATCAGGACTGCGTTTGGACAGAAGATTGCCAAACCGCCTTCGACAGTATCAAGGAATACCTGTTGAACCCGCCGATTCTATCACCTCCAGTGGAAGAAAGACCGCTGATCATCTATTTAACAGTCTTGGAAGACTCAATGGGTTGTGTACTTGGCCAACAAGATGAAACCAAAAGAAAAGAGTCTGCCATCTACTATTTAAGCAAGAAATTCACCGACTGTGAAACTCGGTACATGATGCTTGAGAAAACTTGCTGCGCTCTGGCTTGGGCAACCAAACATCTTCGCCAGTACATGATTCATCACACTACTTGGTTAATCTCTAAAATGGATCCAATCAAGTACGTCTTTGAAAATCCTGCTCTCACGGGAAGGATTGCCCGTTGGCAGATGTTGTTATCAGAATATGACATAGAGTACCACGCTCAAAAAGCCGTTAATGGGAGTATTTTAGCCGATCATTTGGATCATCAACCGATTGACGATCAGGAGTCAATCGGATTTGACTTCCCAGACGAAGATGTCATGTATCTGAAAATGAAAGATTGTGATGAACCGCTACCCAGTGAAGGGCCAGAACCAGGTTCCCAATGGGGACTTATCTTTGACGGAGCTGTCAATCATCACAGAAACGAAATTGGGGCAATCATCATAACACCTCAGGGTACCCACATTCCTTTCACTGCCAGATTGACATTCAAGTGCACGAACAATGAGGCCGAATACGAAGCTTGTATCATGGGTCTCGAGGAAGCGATCGACTTAAGGATCAAGAACTTGGATGTATATGGCGACTCAACCCTGGTTATCAATCAGATTAAAGGAGATTGGAACACATACCAATCAGGACTAATTCCTTACAAAGATTATGCAAGAAGGTTGTTACCTTTCTTCAATAGAGTCGAGTTTCATCATATCCCTCGTGATGAGAATCACATGGCTGATGCATTAGCCACCCTCTCTTCCATGATTAGCGTAGGTCAATGGAATGACTTACCTAAGATCGACATAACGCGCCTTGAATGACCCACTTACATCTTCAAGATCGAAGCAGTCATAGACAACAAACCTTGGTATCACGATATCAAATGCTTCCTTCAGAAACAAGAGTACCCACTTGGGGCATCCAGAAAGGATAGAAAAACTCTCAGAAGGCTGGCTGGCAGTTTCTTCCTGAGCGGTGATACACTCTATAAGAGAAATTTTGACATGGTCTTGCTCTGATGTGTAGACAGACCAGAAGCAGACATGCTGATAAAAGAAATTCACGAAGGGTCCTTTGGCACTCATGCCAACGGACATACAATGGCAAGAAAAATTCTAAGAGTAAGGTACTATTGGTTGACAATGGAATCCGACTACTACAAGTACATGAGGAAGTGTCACAAGTGTCAGATATACTCAGAAAAAATCCATGTACCGCCTACACATCTCAAAGTTCTTTCTTCCCCATGGCCTTTTTCCATATGGGGAATCGACATGATTGGCATGATTGAGCCTAAGGCTTCGAACGGACATCGGTTCATCCTGGTAGCCATTGATTACTTCACCAAGTGGGTCGAAGCAGCGTCATACGCCAATGTAACCCGACAAGTGGTGGTCCGATTTATAAAAAATAATCTCATCTGCGGTTATGGTGTTCCAAGCCAGATCATTACTGATAATGGATCTAACTTGAATAATAAGATGATGAAAGAGTTGTGCGCAAAGTTCAAGATCAAACACCATAACTCATCTCCCTACCGACCCAAGATGAACGGAGCGGTAGAAGCGGATAACAAGAACATCAAAAGGATTGTTCAGAGGATGGTTGTAACCTACAAAGATTGGCACGAAATGCTGCCCTTTGCTCTTCACGGTTATCGTACATCTGTCTGCACTTCAACAGGGGCAACCCCTTTCTCTCTAGTATATGGCATGGAAGCAGTGCTCCCCATAGAAGTAGAGATCCCATCAATTCGGGTATTGATGGAAGCTAAGCTTACAGAAGCTGAATGGTGTCAAAGCCGGCATGACGAACTCAATCTGATCAAAGAAAAGTGAATAACAATACTATGCCACGATCAGTTGTATCAGCAAAGAATGAAGAAGGCGTTCGACAAAAAGGTCTGACCTCGCATCTTCAGAAAAGGAGACCTTATGCTCAAGAAAATACAATCATTTTTCACTTATTCTAGGGGAAAATGGACTCCGAATTATGACGGCCCCTATGTGGTTAAGAAAGCTTTCTCAGGCGGCGCCTTGAGACTCGCAACCATGGATGGAGAAGAGTTTGCCTACCCCACAAATGTTGATGTAGTCAAGAAATACTTCGCCTAAACTAAAAAAAAACCTCTTAGTGGATTGAAAACCCAAAAGGGAGGTCCAGGCAAAAATTAGAGACATAATCAAAAATCATCCCGGTGGATTGGAAATCTCAAAGTACAATCCAGGCAAAATTTAGGGATTAATGGCAAGTAACTATGTTCAACAGAGGCAAGTCCCTCAGCAGCAGTCATGCCATCCATCAGAAAACTCCAGTCAAGGTCGTCTTCGACAGAAGCTCAGGATGCCCAGAATTCAAAGTTGGTAGAAGGATAGTGGTTATTATGTTTCAACGTAGCCCTTTTTCCCTGTAAATTACCATTTTCTAGTTTGTAAATACTCTATGGAATCACGCGTTTGGCTGATTTCCATCCTATCAATACAATTGGAGCCCTTGTGCTTTTGTTTGCAATTCTTATTTGTTTTAGCCTTACAGAACGACATTGTAACATGATCAACGATTCTTGAAATAAAACAAAAATGAATTTACTTGTTAAAATTTCTCTGCTTTTAAAATAAAGATGGAAATTTCTTTTGACTGTTGAACATCAGAAGAACATCGATCGCTTCTCCAGAAGTAAGCGAGCCTCAAAGTGTAGAATCAAAGTACCCCTTCTAAACCAGTGCGCTTGAATGAAGGATCAGTTATGTCAGATACGAATACTCCAACTGACATATTCGGCCGAGTTCTTACCTCCTAAGCCCGACCAACGGTTGTTCCCCGTAGGGACTACTTCTCCTAAGCAAGGCAGAATTGCTACTTTTGGACCAGCGGTACTTCTTCGCCCCGCGATGGCCGAGTATCCAGTCGTGTTCGTCCATTAGTCTGTATGTCGCGTCAGTTTTGTCAGTATATACATACATGCATCATGCATTATTGATTTACATTCATATTCATATTGCATCACTATCTCTCTAGTCGGTTTTGTCCCCTAGTGATAGACAGTCCTCTTAATTGAGTTGTCAATCCTTTCCTCGTCAAGGAACGTCGCGTCTGAACAATATCTCTCCTCTAGTGTATTTATGGGATGAAGTTGGTCCTTGACCACTTTGATAACTTGAACCTCTGAAAAACCAGAGAACTTTTGACCAACATCACTCTTCGCCATTGAAGATGATATCTTCGCTTTCCCAGATTAAGGAAAATTTCCAGAGAAAGCCTCTCAATCGAAGACTCTCAGCAGCACATTGGTTCTTCTCTCCAGAAAGTCAATGTTAACAAAGTCATCGGCACCTCAAAATTGGATCACATCATATGGCATTTCTCTGGGAAGATCTCGAGAAAAAGTATGATGTAATATCCCCCAAGTGGCAGCAGTCTCTCAAGAGACCTGCTTTCCCCTGTAGAGCCGACAAATGGCATCTCCAACAGAGAAGTTTGTGCACCTCTACAACTCAGACGATTGGGTTCCCCAGCAAGTCTGACATCAAAAGTTTTTTCCATCAAATGGCATCTCCCCAGGAAAATTCGGCGAGAAGTTTGAGGAAAACCTCTACGAACATCGTCCCTTGTCAAGAAAGTTTATTGACAAAAGAAAATTAGACCAGTTCCTTGGTAGGAAACCAGGATCGAGGGGAAGTTTATTTCAGAAACTGAGACCAGTTTCTCGGTAGGAAACCAGGATCGAGGGGAAGTTTGAATCAGAAACTGAGACCAGTTCCTTGGTAGGAAACCAGGATCGAGGGGAAGTTTATTTTGGAAACTAAGACCAGATCCTTGGTATGAAACCAGGATCGAGGGGAATTTTTACCTTTTCTGAGCATTATTGCTTAGCAAAAGAAGAAGGATGCGTAAACTACCATTCTTAGTCACCATCAAAATTTCGGGTATTCCGATATTTAATCCTCTTGCACCCGGAATGCCCGAATACCTTCGTCATTCACACCTTCGGGTCCAAGAAGATTAAATAGGGGCATCTGTCATACCCCAAATTTTGACCACTAAGATTCCCATCATTGTGCAAATCATCATCACAATATGGATGAACCATTAGTCTCCCCAAAGATGGGTGAGCATCCACTACTATAAAAAATTAGGGTTTCAAGCCCTCTAAGAGCACTTAGACAAAGGATCAATCAAGAATTGACATGATCTTCAACTTGTCTAACTTCTAAAACATCCACAATGGATCAAGAGGACTCCCACTTCAAGGATTAAGCACAAGGCTTCTCCCTTCTAGGTGGATCAAGCCTCAAGATCGCCAGTGCACCAAATTAGGGTTTTGGTCGACCAGGGCCTCCAGATGGAAAATTTTCCTCTGGGCATGAGAAAATGCTTCAAAGCATAACCTATGATGCCCCAAGGTACATCATGAACCCAATCATCAAGTCAATTTGACTTTAGGGGATGCATTCATAAAAAATCAGGAATTAGGGTTTCTTGACCTAATTCACCCCTAAGTTGAGTTTTTGGACAAAACATGAGCCAAGACCTCAAGATAGGATTTGAGGGTCTCTAACATACTACATTGATCCATTTTCAACAATGGATTGATCCAAGAAGCTTGATTCCCAAGTTTCAAGTTCATCTGAACCACAGTTAGGGTTTCGCAGGAAAAGTCAACTGTAGCTTTGACTTTTGACCAAGACATGCTCCCAAACCTTGGGACATGATTCAATACACCCTATGACAAATATGGAAAATGTCCATCAAGTTTGATTTAGGTCAAGGACTTGATTTCATAGAGGATCACACAGTTTGGAATTCATCTGACAAAAAGTCAACTGTGCGCAAAAGTCAACTTTGACTTTTTGAGATTTTTCACAATTATGGTTTTTTAACCCTAAAATGATGTTAATGTGTGATTTGAATCATCATTCATCAAGAAAAATCAAGAAAAGTGGGATAACTTGTAAAAGGGGTAACCATAAAAACTTAGAAATTTTTCTAAGTTATGGAATAAAGTGGCAAGGGTACCAACTTTGGAGGATCATAACTCCTAAACCACAAAACCATTTTCCCCATTCAAAGCTGGATTTTTAGCCCTCATGGCCCTCTACAAAAGCTTCAACTACACCTTATTCCAATTCATTATGGATTTTGAGTTATAGAATGATCAAAGTGGCTGAAAACATGAAATGCCACTTTTTCCAACACTTAGTGAAATTTTCACTAAGTCAGAATCTGCCGTCACTTTTTTCAAAATGTAGGGGAATTTTTCACTTGGATCCAAAAAGTATCAAAACCAACTATGATCAAACATTTGTTGTATCATAGGAGGGCTTTCCAAAATGACCAAGAACATCACAAAACTCAACTTGAGCCATGAGATATGACAATGGCAACATGCCTTGCTGAAAACTGCCAAGGCAAGGCAGATTTTGAAGTTTTACTCGATTTGCCAAATTTGTGCAATTCCAAGCAACTCTATCCATCTGAACACCTCAAGGGGGGTACAAGGAGGAACACACATTGATCCAAGCCTCCAAAGTCCTTGGAATAAGAAGTAGCATGCCAAACCTAGAATGGCCTAAAATAGGGACAAGACTCCAATTTTGGATTGGAGCATTCAATGCATACACCAAGGTGGCATGGATTGAGCTATTTGCAACTGAATTCATTCAAGACTTATCCAAGACCCAGGGGACCAGCAGCCTGTGCCCTAACCTCTAGTCAATGGATAGAGGAGACTTGGATTCTCATTGCTCAACATTGGCCAAACCTCTGCTGCAGTTGCCATTCACTATTGCAGCTAAAACAAACTTGATCTACTATAAATAGAGCTCAATTATGTTCAGTTTGAGTACACCAAAGCCATCGAACAGATGCTTTCCTCAAAATCTCCTTCTTCACTCCAGTTTTTCCTTCTAAGGCAAGTCACTATCGGGTTTTGAGTTTGAGAGCTATTCCAATCAAACCAATCACACACACACACACCTCATAAACATCATATAGAAGTGATCCAAATACTGAAACAACATCTGGAACACTGGTTTCTCAGAATCACCAGCCAGCTGCTCAAGGTTTTAACCAAGTTGCAGTTGAGATACCATCTTCAGTTCCAGATCATTTCCATTCATTCCAAGCACCCAGACACACTCCATAGCACCTAGGGAAGCTGTCCATAACCTTGGAACCAAGCTGTAACACCTCTAACACAAAACACGATCACCAGCTGCAAGAGGTAAGCATGAGCTCTTCTAACTCTATGATCCATGCATTTTTTGCTGCACAATAATTTGACCATATGTTCATAATCATACATAGAGTGTTTTCCCTTAATCAATTGCATTGTTTGAATCGTGTGTGGAATTTTTGAACCTTCATGCAAATTTTAGGGTTTTTGAGGTTTCTCTTTTATTTCTTGTTCCATGCTTAAAATAAATGAAATTAAAGACCATAGACATGATCGTGAGGTTGAAACGAGTAGATTGATATGTAGATTGCATGATATAATCAAGTAATCAGTGAGATTGGATAGAAAACGCAAATCTGCAGAAACAGAGGGTGGCACGTGTTCTTGCCATGTTCTTGGCGCCATTTTCAAACATTTGAATATTTGAATTTTTGTGATTTTATTTAATTGATTCAAAAATTAATTTCTCTCTGAGTTTTAATGATTTTGAGTTGATTCTTTTTTTAATAATTCACAAAAATGTTAAAATATTTGATTTTGTCAAAAAATCCCAAAAATATTATTTATTTCATATAATTGATATTTTTGCAAAGAATTAATATTTTAATTGTTTTTGACATTTAAAATATTTTTTCCTTCTTGATTTTGCAAATTTTAATGATGTCTAATCATTTTGTAGGTCAAAACTTGATTTTTGAAACATTAATCCAAGATCACAATTTGTTTTCCACATGTTAAACAGTATTGATCATTTAATTGAATTTTTTATTCAATTAAAATACATTTTGAAAACAAATTAGGGTTTTGATTAATTTAACCCTCATCAAAATTTTTCAAAAACTTTTGGGCCTCTAATAGAGTGTAAGACCCAACCCCTTTTGAAAACCAAAATAATTTGGGCCTCGGTCATCGTATAAGACCCACTGTGTTTTCAAACCTCGGCGCGATTGCCATTTTTCAAACAAATAATCCTTGGGCCTACCCTCGTGTTATAAGCCCCATTATTTTTCTTTAAACAATTTTTGGGCCTCTAATACAGTGTAAGACCCAACCCTCTTTGAAAACCAAAATATTTTGGGCCTCAGTGTATTGTATAAGTCCCGATACCGTCAAAAAGTTCGACGCGATCGTCGCCTTTTTAACAAAAACCCATGGGTCTCTCCTTGAGTTGTAAGCCCCATCAATTGTACAAAAATAAAATAATTTTTGGGCCTCTAATAGAGTGTAAGACCCAATCCCCTTTTAACCAAAACAATTTTTGGGCCTCAGACATTGTATAAGCCCCTCTGCGTTAAAAGAAAATCTCGACACTATCGCCATTTCAAAACAAAACCCTGGGCCACTCCTTGAGCTGTAAGCCGCACCACTTGTATAAAAATAAATCTTTAGGCCTCTTGAGAGAGTGTAAGACCAATCCCTTTGTATAGAAAACTTTTTGGGCCTCAGTCACTTGTATAAGACCCTGTACAAAGTCAAAACAATAGTGCAATCACTAATAAAACCGTGGGCCTCTCCTTGAGCTATAAGCCCCAACAATCTTTTCAAAGCACTTTCTCCTTTGATTTTGAATATGATATTGTTATCAAAGATTTCTTTGTTGAACAAACTAACCAAACAACATGGAAGCTCTACAACCGAGTAAGTGTTTACCCGCTTTCTTTATCCGCTTTCACATATATATATATATAACTGTATTGTTGGGCTACTCACTGTAAGTCTTCTTTCACAAAATTTTATATACCTGTCAAATATCAACTGTGTAATACTAGTATAGTTATTTAGAGTTTTCCCCGGCAACTACGTCTAGCACTAGGTAAAGCCTCGTTGATCACTCTTAAATACAGTCAAAACTAGATCCTCGTAGGATTACCAGACACAGTCTTCCCTCCTCTGGGGGTTAAAAAATATGGAGATGTGAAAGACAGATTCTTTTTGAACCCTTTCTCAGACTGACACCCTTAGAAGTTGTCAAAGAGACTCTACTCCCCAGAGATGATCTTTTCTCCGTGAATGGCATCTCTTGAGTTTCTTCCAAATTCTCGGACTTTCCTGGCTTGATCTATTCTCAGTGAATAGCATGTCTTGAATTTCTCGGGGTTTGGGGACCCACAGGCTTCTTAAAAGCACCCTTAGAAATTGTCAAAGGAGCTCTAACTCCCCAGAGATGCTATTTTCTCCGTGAATGGCATCTCTTGGGCTTCTTCCAAATTCTCGAACTTTCCTGGCTTGATCTATTCTCAATGAATAGCATGTCTTGAACTTCTTGGGGGTTTGGGGACCCACATGCTTCCTAAAAGCATGCCCGCCTCCTCTTGGGCATCGTACAAGGACCCTTCGGCTTCTTAAAAGCTCTCATGCCTTCTCTTGGGCTTAGTACAAGGACCCAGAGACCTCTACAGGTATAGGAACAGAACCTAGTCATCAATTATCTAGAGTTGGCTTTCTGAGTCAAGTGTCAGACCAGTTAATGGGTTGACCTTCATCCCTTAACAAACCAGCCTTCTCTTGGGCATTATACAAAGATAATCCACTATCTGAGAACCGATTTCTCAAAACACCCGTAGACTTGGACAGTCTTAATACCCTTTGGATTTCCTATTTCTTTAAAGAACAGGAAATAACCCAGATCCTCTGATCAATCCCAAGATGCTCTTTTCTCCGTCTGATTAATAGACTGAAACAGTTACATTGGACTCCTCTTGGGCCTTGTACAATGATTATCCTCAGCGGAGCTAACCTTTTCAAGCTCTCTTGTTGAGTCAAACCCATTTTCAGCCTCCATCTCGGGCTTCGTACGAGATACTAAAAACACTCTCTTGTTGAGTATAAAAGACTCTCTTGTTGAGTCAATCCCTTTTAGCCTCCATCTCGGGCTTCGTACGAGATAGAAAATCACTCTCTCGTTGACTATAAAAGACTCTCTTGTTGAGTCAATCACCCTTTAGCCTCCATCTCGGGCTTCGTACGAGATACAAAAACACTCTCTTGTTGAGTATAAAAGACTCTCTTGTTGAGTCAACTCCTTTAGCCTCTCTCTCGGGCTTCATACGAGACATATAACACACTCTCTTGTTGAGTCAATCCCTTTTAGCCTCTATCTAGGGCTTTGTACGAGACACATAAAAACACCCTCTTGTTGGGTCAATAGCCTCCTCTTAGGCTTTGTATAAGGAAAACCCCGGTTGAGTCAAT